>CM038141.1:159360203-160014305 GCA_021437245.1 Aegilops speltoides
ATGAAGGCTTGCTTGCCGACTCAGATTATGCGCACCTTGGGATCAAGAAGCTCATTGTCAGGGGTGACTCACAGCTTGTTGTCCGCCAAGTAAACAAGGATTATCAGAGTCCGTTGATGGAAGCCTACATTGATGAAGTGAGGAAGCTAGAAGAACATTTTGATGGCCTGCAGATGGAACATGTTCCGAGGGCTCAGAATGATATTGCAGACGGCCTGTCAAAATGCGCCGCACTTAAGTTGCCTGTGGAACTAGGGATTTTTGTGCTCAAGATGACTCAGCCATCTGTAACACCATCAACTAGACAGAGCAGGAAGAGAAAGTTGGTTACTGGCGACTACTTTCCGACAGAGCTCCCCGAAGCCGCCGCCAAGAAGGTCCCCTGATCAACACAAAGAGTGCCGAGGAGCAGCGTCTCCGACAAGCCCTAGGGCTTGCTTCGCTGAAGCAGACGCCCCGACAAGTTGTGTCCCGACACGCTTGTCAAGAACATCATGCTCCGGCAGATCCCATATTCTTGCCGAGAAGCGTATGTTCCGCAGCAAAGATTTGCGCCTTTAGTCCTTGTCGCCGAGCCGCAGAAGCTTCGCATGGGCACAGCAGATACCCATTTCCTTCAAACAGAGAACTTCCCAAAAAGCAAGAAGAGAAAGTTAGTTATCGCGACTACTTTCCGGTAGAGCTTCCCTGAGCCGCCAAGAAGGTCCCCAGATCAACACGTAGTGCCGAGGAGCAGTCTGCTTCCGACAAGCCCTAAGGTTTGTTTCGTTAAGCAGACGCCCCGACGAGCTGTGTCCCGACATCGCTGTCGGGAGCATCATGCTCCGGCAGATCCCGATTCTTAACATAGAAGCGGATGTTCCCGCAGCAAAGATTTGCACCTTTAGTCCTTGTTGTCGAGCCACAGGAGGAGAAGATAACGGCGGATCTCGCGCTGCTCAAAGGAGTACACCTTGTTCGGGACAATCGGCGATGTAAAAGCTAAGTTGCCAAAGTTTGAGCACGCCCATTTTTAAATTTTTAAGTTATACTCCTTGAACGACCGCGGCCTTGTATGAAAAACCTGCGCTGAGGAATCGACTCGTGGCTAAGTTGTTTCTTAATTGGTTTCGAAGTCTGCTCAACAATGAAAGTGTGCTGCAATTAGCCCCGATAAGGTTTTTGCCGGAGGCAACACCGCAGGTTGCTGATGTTCCGCGACTCAGCCGCAGCAAGCGTGTTCCCACCGGCAAGTTCCCTAAAAGCGTAGGGTAAAAACATACAAGGGATAGAATCAAGTAAAGGATATAACATAGCAAGCATCCCCTTTTCATTAAAAAACATCCCACTCAGTGCACAAATTATAGAGGATGAAAAACATGAAAGAGAGGATTACAAGTTTTAGATGCAACTAAGGGAAGGCTTACAATTTAAAAAGATAAGATGCCAGAATCCCTTTCCCGTCCCTCTCTTCGTGAGGTAGGTCAAGGAGGCGAAAAGGGCAAAAGGGGCGCCTTAGGCGAAGCTACGGGTGCCGAAGACACCAAGAGAACATCCCGGGCCCGAGGCTGGGACGGTGATGGCGGCGCCGAAGCGGGCTCAAGACGGGCGGCAGGACGTCAAGACTGCTGCCGAGGGCACTATGCCCTCGTGACTGACTTGACGGCCTTGTCGCCAGCCCTCTTCCCCTTCCGCAGCCTCCCTACGCTAGCCGCCCAAGGAGACGACCCCGGGGAGTTCAAGGAGCCGGCGGCACGGATGATGGGGTCGCCGGTGACGCACGAAGCGGCCGCCCGCTACCCTCATCGTCGCTGTCGCTCTCCTCCTCGTCATCTCGCTCGAGGGGGAGTCTTTGCTGTTGGAGGAGCTGTCCACGCAGCACCTCGCCTGAGTGCCGAAGTCCCCAAAGGCCTTGACGGAGAGGATATCGCCCTCCACTAACTTAAAATGGAGGGTAAACCCCGCCATCAGGCTGTGGATTCGGGCGAACATCTTCCACCCACGATCAAGATACATCACATTAGGGGCTGGGAATACAACGCAGACTGGTGCCGCTGATCCCCAGCCCCTCATGTGCAATCTCAAGAGTTCAAGGGTCCAACTCCATCAGGCATAAATGGAGCTGGAAGCCGAGGCGACGACGAGGCGCCCGGGCGAGCTCGACGAAGAACTTCGCAAGGGTCGCCCTCGATGGACCGCCCGTGGGGAGAGGAACCACCGGTGGAGGCGGAGATGGCGCCGCGCCCGCCGCCTCTTCCCGAGCGCTGACCTGCCCTCGACTCGCCCACGAGCCTCTCCCTTCTTCCCTTGTGGCTGGCTCTGCCACCACGGGCGGGATAGGGAGGGTGTGCTGTCTGGCGGCGACCCTCGCCGCCACCGATGAAGGGCGGGGTTCCCTTTCTCCATGGCGAATGAGAGAAAGGGGAGCAGAAGAAGAAAGGAGGAGATGAGAGAGTGGGCCAAGCGCTCCCTTCCGCTTTTTTAAAAGGAGCGAGGTGGGGCTCAGCCGCCCCGCTCAGCAAATCAGGGCAAGGGAAGAGCAGGGAATCGGGGCCGACCCGCTGCCTCTGCTCGCAATGGCTCAGTTTCCCACTTCCATCGTCCACGACCCCAAGCGCATGGGAGCTGCGTGGTGGGGATACAGAACCGAGGCGAACGTTTCGCATTTCCTGGATTTAAGTATTGCCCACGATCTCTCCCACGACGCCGCGATTGACGCGTGCCGTTACGAGAGGACGCGGTGGATACAGAGTGGCTTTAGTTTGGACCCAGGCCGCGCGTACCCATGCCCTGTTTTGGGCCTGGCCCAACAGCGCTCGGCGTCGTGTGTGGCCCAGTGTCGGTGTACTAAGGTAGGGGTACCTCAGTACCCCAACTTGTGCACGGGCAGCCCCAGCTCCCCGCAACCAGATCCATCAAACGCTTGCCGGAGACCATCTCCGCTCCACACCAAGCCGTTCAAGAACAAAGTATATAAGATAGAAACTCAAGACCCGGCAAGAGGAGCTTGCTGGAAGGCCATTCCAGCTCAAGGCTACATTACTCCTGCAGATCCCCACGAGAGGAGCTCGTCGGAGGACCAAGATCACATCACAGAAGACACGCCTCGGCGCCCCGCGCGCCAGGCGGACCCGGGGCGGCAAGTCACAGAGCCCGACAAGCCCCCGGTCCGGAAGATCAAGGCCCCTGCAAGGTGCTTGCCGGGAGAGCTATGCTACGTGCCCGCACTCCAGCTCATTTGCCCACGCTACGCCTCCAGCCTTCTCGAAAACGCGGAGTGGTTGTGCTTTGCATGAAGAATGCGGTGGCACTCCACGGTGGTGGCTTCGCCGCCGTGGCGAAAAGAAGACGCAATGGCGGAGCTTTTGGGCGACGGCGACGGGCATTTAATGCCCTTGTCCCTCCTCGCCAAAAGTAGGTAGAAAGCACTTTGTAGCTGCACTTGTCCCCGCACTGCTCCAACTACCACCTCTTTTACGCTTCTACCCTCTACCTCACGCTGACACTGCCGGTGACCCTTGCCCTATAAAAGGAGGCCCATGCACAACGAGAGGGGTTCCAACCATTCGCCATTCTCGCGAGAGGGTTCCGCGACTAGCTACTCGCGAGGGTTTCACACACCACTCCACCGCTTTTGCTCGCATTCTTGAGCAAGATCAAATACAACACAATGCAGCAGAGGGTTTTACGCGACCATCGCGCCCGGCTGGGTAAAATCCTCGTGCATCGCCTCGATCTGCTCTCCGCGCAGCCTCCGCCTGCATCAACACACGAAGGGGCCCTGCCCCATAGGTGCCGCGCCACCCATCGTTCGCGACATCTTCGGCGCGCGCTGTAGGGGCGCCGAGGTTGTGCGAACCTGATCCGCGTCGCGCCCGGCCTCTTCATCAACCTCTCCGGCCTTCGCCGGCCGCTTCATCGACAATCTGCGTCCATGGCCCAAGACGAGAGCTTGAGGGTCGCAGACCCATCTCGTCTTCCCCGCCGCCACCGGAGCCGACGGGCGGGCGGGGAGACGCCGATAGAAGGGTGGACACCGCGAGGCGCCGCGGTGCCACCAGATCAAGGACAGGACGGAGGACGCGCCTCGCCTCCGTAGATCCGTGGTCCTCCCAGCATATAAGCGGCCCAATGCGGCGCCATACCGCGAGAAGGTGGTATCCGCCACCGGGCAAGAGCAAGGGGGGGTTCATGCGACGCCTGGACTGCTGTCCATGCATGAGCAAAGCGAAGAGGTCGAGGCAGGATTCTGCTCCCCTAACATTATTAGGGACCCGAGTGTATCCGCCCCTCGCACCGCCGCTCCCGCCTCCCGGCCCGCAAGCGCCTATCCTTGAGCGCTACGATGTCGCCGAAAGACGCGCTTATCGAGCTCTAAGTCCGCAAGGACGGCTCGTGCTCCACCCGACAAGCGTACCTCCTCGAGCGCGGTAAGCCCGGTGAGGACAGCTTTGGTGCTCGCCCCGCAAGCGCGCCTCGGGCGCAGCGCCACCGCCATGGACGCACCGCTGAGCTCCACCAGCGAGCGCAAGGAAAAAGAAAAGCTAAGTCGCCGAGCCTTCGCGAGCACTCTTTTAATTTCATACTTTTGTATGTTATACCCCTCGCGATTCGCCCTTTGTGCGCGAAACACATCGCGGAGGAGCCTGCTTGTGGATGGTCGCACCCTTACTTACGCTCAACACGCCAACGAGTTAAGAGTAAGCGCGACCAGCTTCAAGCCTCGCTTCGCTTCGAGCCTGCTCAGCAAGTTAAGTGCGTCGCGGCCGACGCCGCAAGGTTGCTTGCCGGCGACACCGCCAAGCGGCTTGCCGACGCTCCTTTTCAAAGCAAGCATGTTGAGCACCGCAAGTTACCTAGAAGCGAGGGGTGAAAGCGCACAAAGGGTGTAGGGCGAGGGTATAACGTGGCGAGGCATGCCGGAAACGTCGTCAGTATGAGAGACTTGGGCGCAAGAGGAGCCAAGTCGTGGCCCGCTTCGCATTTGTTTTGTTTCCGAGTCCGCTCAACAAACACAAGTGTGCTGCAGCACTTATCTTGCTTCCGAGCCACGCCAGCAAGTTAAGCGTCGCGAATCGGGCCCGACAAGGTTGCTTGCCGGAGGCGACGCCACCAGCGGGCTGTCCCGCGGTCGCTAAGCGCGTCCGCCCCGGCAAGCTCCCCAAGAGCGTAGAGCACAAACATACGAAGGACAAAGCCCGACATCGCATTGCTTAGCCAAGATTTATATACGCATACACATACATGTGCGTTGAGCAATTGCATATCTACCTCAGCTATTTTCATGGCTAAGATTGCAGCAACAAGAAGGAACCAAAAGATCGCACCCGCGCCTGGGGCCCGGCGAGTCAGGGTCGCCGGGGGCTGCGGATACCAAGGTTCTTCTTCGGCGAGCCAGCCTCGCTGGGGGCTGCGAGCGTCGAGATTCGTCTCCGGCGAGCTAGTGTCGCCGGGGGCTGCGATTTCAGATAAGTTTTTCATCCCTCATCATGCATCCTCTCATGGACCGGGAGATGCGGATGCGTCTTTGAACGATCGTCTTGTAAAACTCCGACGTGGAGGAACCGAAGTCGTGACCCGATTGCGTTTTGGTTTGTTTCCCAGTCCGCCAACAAACCCAAGTGTGCCGCTGCACTCTATCTTGCTTCCGAGCCTGCTTTCGAAGATAGGCGCCAGAATCGCCCGACAAGGTTGCTTGCCGGGAGTGACACCACCAGCGGGCTGTCCCGCGGTCGCTAAGCGTGTTCGCCCCGGCAAGCTCCCCGATAGCGTAAGAACACACAAGGCACGCAGTCAAGTAAAAGACTCAGTCCGGCAAGCTTTCCCCTCTTTTCATTAAAAACATTCAATTTAGTACAAGTCCATAGAGGATGAAAAACATGATAGAGAGGATTACAAGTTCTTAAATGCAGCTAAATGCCCGAGGGCTTACAATCTGAAAAGATAAGGTGCCCGTGATCCCTCTCCTGTTTCTCTGTTCAGGAGTTCAGGAGGTAGGTCAAGGAGCCCCCGGCAAGATAGGCTTGCCGGGGAGAGGAGACCCCGGCAACAGGAGCTTGTCGGGAAGGGCGAAGGAGCGCTTAGGAGAGCGTGGCGGTGGCGCCGCCAGGTGCCGCAGAGCTGCGCAAGGTGACGGGCATGGGGAACGATGCCCGGGAGCCAGCGACAAGTCCTCGGCTCCGCGAAGAGCCACGGGCGCCGAAGACCCCAAGAGAACACCCGGGGGCCGCCAGAGCTTGGCGGAGTCGGAGGCGAGGAGGCGAGCTTGAAGACGGGTAGTGGGACGCCAAGACGCTGTCAAGGCTACTACGCCCTCGGCTTTGTGACGCGCGGCCTTGCCGCCACTCCCTCTTCCTCTTCCGCAGCCTCTCACGCCCGCCGCCAAGAAGACGGCCCGGGGAGCCAGAGCCCGGCAACCCGAAGAAGGGGTTGCCGGTGGCGACGAGGCAGCGTGTCCGACGCCTAGTCGGGCCCGCCATCCCCCTCGCCGCCACTAGCCGCTCTCCTCCTCGCCACTCTCGCCGAGGAGGAGCCGCTATCCGAGGAGCTGTCCACACAGCAGCGCACCCGGGTTCCATAGTCGCCGAAGACCTTGACGGCGAGGAGGTCACCATCCAATAACTTGAAATGGAGGGTGAACCCCGCCGTCAAGCTATGGATCCGGGCGAACGTCTTCCACCCTCGGTCGAAGAACATCACGCCGGGGGCTGGGGACACGACACTCACCCGAGTGCCGCTGATCCCGCAGCCCCTCATGCGTAGCTCCATCACGTCCGGGCGGATCCGCCCCATTGCGCCCGCTGAACGGGGCGGCAACCGGCGACGACGAGGCGCCCGGGCGGCTTGATGAAGAACTCCTGGGGCATCTCCGTGGGACCGCGCGTGGTCGAGACGCCGGAGGAGACGGGAGGCTCACCACGACCGCCTCTCCTCGACCGCCTCGGCCACGCTCGGCCTCGACCGGCCACGCCCCTCCCTCTCCCTCTCGTGGCGGCTCCACCGCCACGGAGCGAGATGGGGAGCGCGCTGCCCTAGAAGCAACCAGCGCCCGCCACCGCCGAGGAGCCGGGATTCCTCCTTCCATGGCGGCAAGAAGAATCAAGGTGAAGACGAAGGAAGAAGTGGATGAGTACGGCCGCTGAGCACCCCTTCCGCCCCTATTTAAAGAGGCGGTGGGGCTCAACCGCCCAGCTCAACCAATCAGGAAGCAAGGAGGCCAGGAGCGGGCCGACTCGCCCTTCCGCCCGTGGACGGCTCGGTCCCTCATCTTCGCCGCCCACCACCCCATGCATGAGGGCAGCGTGCTAAAAAGCAGAACCGGAGCGACAGTGAAGGGACCCGCCCGCGCCACGATCACGGGGTGGGTGCCTTAAAGGCTGCATGCGCCGCCCTCCTCCCACGACGCCGCAATCAACGCGTGCCGTTGCTGCGGGAGGAGAGACGGCAGATGCAGCCAGAGATTCGACGGCCAGAGGCTTCACGCGCCCGATGCACATCGCCTTGGGCCTGGCCCAACAGCCGGCACCGTGTATGGCCCAGCCCGGGCTCCTGCTTGGTGTACTAAGGTAGGGGTACCTCAAGACTTAACTTGTGCACGGGCAGCCCCAGCTCCCGCAACCAGATCCATCAAATGCTTGCCGGAGACCATCTCCGCTCCACACCAAGCCGCTCAAGAACAAAGTATATAAGATAGAAACTCAAGACCCCGCAAGAGGAGCTTGCCGGAAGGCCATTCGAGTGCTCAAGGCTACATTACTCCTGCAGATCCCGGCGAGAGGAGCTCGCCGGAGGACCGAAGATCACATCACAGAAGACACGCCTCGGCGCCTGCGCGCTGGGCGAGGACCCGGGGCGGTAAGTCACAGAGCCCGACAAGCCCCGGTCCGCAAGATCAAGGCCCGGCAAGGTGCTTGCCGGGAGAGCTATGCTACGTGCCCGACTCCACTCATTTGCCCACGCCGCCTCCAAATTTCTCGTAAACGCGCGGGCGGTGGCTGTCTTGCATGAAGAATGCGGTGGCACTCCACGGTGGTGGCTTCCGCCGTGGCGAAAGAAGACGCAATGGCGGGAGCTTTTAGGCGACGGCGACGGGCATTTAATGCCCTTGTCCCCTCTCGCCAAAAGTAGGTAGAAAGCACCGTAGCTGCACTGCTCCCTGACTGCTCCAACTACCACCCTTTTACGCTTCTACCCCTCTACCTCACGCTGACACTGTCGGTGACCCTTGCCCTATAAAGGAGGCCCATGCACAACGTAGAGGGGTTCCAACCATTCGCCATTCTCGCGAGAGGGTTCCGCGACTAGCTACTCTCGCGAGGGTTTCACACACCACTCCACCGTTTTGCTCGCATTCTTGAGCAAGATCAAATACAACACAATGCAGCAGTAGGGTTTTACGCGACCATCGCGGCCCGAAGCTGGGTAAAAATCCCCCGCGTGCATCGCCTCGATCTGCTCTCCGCGCAGCCTCCGCCTCGCATCAACACACGAAGGCCCGCCCCATAGGTGCCGCGCCACCCATCGTTCCGCGACACCCAGGCCCGGGGGCTCCTGTCGGTGTACTAAAGTAGGGGTACCTTAGTACCCCAAACTTGTGCACGGGCAGTCGCAGCGTCCGGCGGCAAGGCTTGCCGGGCGTCCGCCAAGACCCTCCACTATTCATATTACTGCCATTCAAGAACAAAGTGTTAACCAAGAAGACAAAGCCTCGGCAAGAGGAGCTTGCCGGGAAGGACAAGACCCCGGCAAGAGGAGCTTGCCAGGAAGGACAAGACCCCGGCAAGAGGAGCTTGCCGGGAAGGCCAACCAAGGCATTGCAAGAGACTTGCCGTGACGCACCGCACGTCCCGGCGAGGCCCGACGAGCGGCAAGCTTGCGGTGCGACAAGATAACGACCGCGGCAAGGTGCTTGCCGCAGCGGCTCACCACTCGCACTCCACGCCCCAAGACATACGGCGACGTGTCACCGCAGGATCGCTCTGGTGCACGGGCGGTAGTGTGGAAGCCAGCGGTGCGAGGTGGCAAGTGAAGATGACTAGAGGCCATCGTGGCGATCGGTGGCCCCCTAACGGTCGCTTCCGCATCGTTGAGGAGTGATCGACGGGCATTAAATGCCCTTGTCCCCGCCGTCGAGTTAGGTAGGGCATCAGAGATAGCGGTTGTACCAACCCGCGTTTTTACCTTTTTACCCCTCTCTCTGCGTTGCCACCTGTCGGTGACCCCGTTAGACTATAAAAAGGAGGCCCGTGCGCACGTAGAAGGGGTTGGACTCATTCGAGACTACAGCACACCACACACTTTCGAGCAAGAACAAAATACAAACACAAAGCAGCAGTAGGAGTTTTATCTCTCCGGAGAGCTCCGAAGCTGGGTAAAATCCCCCGCGCACTCGAGCTCGATATGCTCTTCGTGCAGCCTCCGCTCCCTGCCGGACCGAGAAGAGGCCCCTGCCCCATAGGTGCTCGTTTTCCCCACGACAATGGACGACGATGCCGGAGATTACCAGGAACCAGCGCCTACCAAGCACTGGAAGGCCACCTCAACTCATGATGTATATATGGTGGAAACCCCAAAAGGAAGCGATAACGAGGAACAACGGGACGCGGCAAAGGATAATTCCGCCGACAAACAACCAAAAGCGGCGACGCAGACGCCGCCCTAAGTCCCGCCCTACAAAAACAGCACTCCTAATGACCCGGCAATAGGCGAGGCAAACCAAAGGATCTACGAACATGCAACCAAGCAACCATCCGAACAGGGCCGAATTGATAATCAATCCATGCCCGGCAAAAACAACAGTCCAGACGATCTCACGCCGGACACACCACCGGAGCATAAGAACCTTCACAAAAGACTTGTCGCTGCTACAAGAAGTATGAAAAAGGAAAAACGGAAGCTCAAAACAGCGGAAGACATACTCAGAATGAGGTGGAGCAAAGTACTCAAGACCGCGGACAAATATGGCAATAGCCACCAAACAAGAAACTACCCGGCATAGCTGCTGCGAGAGTCGACGAGGAGGCCATAGAGCCCCATAGTCAAAAAGCAAAGAGGCCGCTGGCGGATAGGCGACCGTGATGACAGCCAAAAGTGACAAGCGGCGCCCGCACACAAGGCGACACACGATCCTCGCAAAATAGATGGCCGGTCGAGGTCCATTTATGGGCCAAAAAGGGCCCAGGAAGCAACACAACACGCCGCATGTTGAAGATAACAGCACGCCTAAATCTGGGCGCGCACACCCACTATGTTTCACCGATGAGGTCTTGGATCATGAATTCCCAGCCGGATTCAAACCCGTAAACATAGAGGCATCTGACGTACAACAGACCCAGAGTGGATTGAGGATTACATCTGCACATACACATGGCTAGAGGAGATGATCTCCACGCCATAAAATATCTACCCTCAAGCTCAAAGGGCCAGCTCGGCATTGGCTCAAAAGCCTCCCGAAAAATATTGTTGGAAGTTGGGAAGAGCTCGAGGACACGTTTAGAGCAAATTTTCAAGGGACTTATGTCCTCCTCCGGATCTGGAGCGATTTAAGTCACATAACTCAACAGCCCGGAGAGTCGGTAGCATAAATTCGGAACAGGTTTCTTACCAAAAAGAACCAAATAGTCGATTGTCCGGACGCGAAGCCTTAGCAGCTTTTAAACATAATGTCCGAGATGAATGGCTCGCGGACACCTCGTCCAAGAAAGCGGAGAACAATGGCCGCGCTAACAAGCCTCATGACCGCTTTTGCGCGGGGAAGACAGGTAGCTAGCAAGATGCAGCACCAGCGACCAGTATATCAAGATCGAGATGGAAAGGAAAATCACGGCAGAAAGGACCAGCGCCAAAATAAAGAAAAAAAGCCCAAAGAATCGGCGGTCAATGCGGATTCAAAAGCTCATGACGAACAACAAAACAACGCCTCTTAAGGACAACAGTGAAGAGCTATCCAACTTAAACAAAATTTTGGACCGGATATGTCAAATCCATAGCACCTCCGGAAGGCCTAAAAACCACACCCACCGAGATTGTTGGGTCTTCAAACAGTCCGGCCGACTCAACGCCGAACACAAGGGGCTCGACGCACCAAGCGAGGATGACGACGAACCCCACCAGTAGAGCGCCGGAAAACAAAAGACTTTCCCATAAGAAGTCAACATAGTAAACTCACTTCATGTGATATCTGGAACAACGAAGGCGGCACTTCGCCAAAGTAGGTATCGCACGGTCCACCCCAGCGGAACCTCGAGGTTGGATGTCAAAACCAATTACTTTCGACCACCTGGACTATTCCAGAAGTATTCGAAATGCAGGATGGACTGCTCTGATATTGGATCCTATAATCGACGGAGTGCAATTTACACAAGTCCTGATGGATGGCGGCAGCGATTTAAACCTGCTATATCCGGACACAATCCGCAAGTTGGGGATAGACCTTACTAAAATTCGACATAGCCGCACTTCCTTCAAAGGAGTGACGCCAGGCCCTTATGCCAAGTGCACGGGCTCCTTACTACTAGAAGTTTTGTTTGGGTCACCCGACAACTTCCGACGCGAAAAGCTAATCTTTCATGTCGCCCCATTCAAAAGTAGCCATCAAGCACTATTGGGACGTGAAGCTTTTGTCCGCTTTAATGCAATACCACACTACGCGTCTCTTACACTTAAAATGCCCGGTCCATGCGGCATCATCTCATTAAAAGGTCGTTCAAGACCCGGACACGGCTAGACGAGTCCGCATAAATAAGCTAGGGGCTCCTAGCCGCACACCCCTTACAAGGGGCTGTGCGTATGAGCTAATATAAGCTCAGCTTTATTCATTCATTCATATTTCAATTTTAATTCATTTTTTGCACGATTACTTTTCAAACAAGTTCCTCTCTTTTGAGATGAACAGCGTGTTACACCCATCGAGGATCTGAGACTGGCGGAACACAAAGCAGGCGTGCGGTGGGACCCGTTGCAAGGATTCTTTTGATTAAGACCCTGCGTAAACCTTTTTTACTGTCTCTTGTTGCTATATATCCCCTGGTTTCTCATTATAACTAGAGAGGAGACTAACGTTTTGGCATCGGCCACGTCAGAGGACCTTGCGTGTACCTGGACACTAGGGGCTTAGGGCATTGTTCCGCCCGCTATCATAAAGACCTAATACCTTAGGGAGTGTTTGGCGTCTCGAGTTAGGCCTTATATTCATCAGCTCCGAATCATGTCTTTGGTCAAATGTTGGGTTTGCCCGGCTCCTGTATTTTGCTGCCTTACATTCCGTATCATCGGCTAACGCGGCACCAGGAGAACTACTGCGATTATGCCCCGGTTCGCGGGTGAGCACCTTAGTAGAGAAGCGAAAATCGTCATGATACAGCGAGAGACTGGTCAACCACTCGATCGACTACCGGAATGTTTAGAATTCCTCCGCTTTGACGAAGGACCGTTTCGGTCAGCACATGCGCCTCGAATTGGAGAGCGGTGCCCCTAGGGCTATATCATAGCCCCACCCTCGAACTCCTATGGCTAAGTGAAAGTGATAAAGCATTATAGTCCGGTTGCCTCGTTTGCTACGCTACCACCTCCTTCACAGGACCGAGATATCGGATTAAGTGTGAAAATGCGCTATTTTTGCAAACACCCCCGCACCTTGTGCGTGGGGGCTGAAGCCGACGACTGCCATCTTTCAGGTTATACACACGTATACATAAACGGCCGCGTAGGAGATATTTTAATACTTGAACGCACAAGTACAAAAAAGCGCTTACATCATAAACATCATTTTACAAACCAAAATGTTCATTTGAACATGACATTTTTTGAGCACTGCGACTCTATCACACGAGCACCACGCAGAACTTCCCCAAAATAGTGCTCGGCGGGTAACTGTCTCTCGTCCGAACCCTGGGTCGCAACAGCGGTGGCATCCATCTCTGTCCAATGTGTCTTCACACGGGCGAGGGCCATCCGTGCACCCTCTATGCAGGCCGACCGCTTCATCGCCTTGATATGCGGCACCGCCCCAAGAAATTGCTGCAATAAGCCAAAATAACTCTTCGGCTTGGGCCTATCCGGCCAGACATGAGTCACGATATCCGTCATGGCAAGTTTGGACAATCTATTCAGCTCAGCCCACTCGGCCAACCGATCGGTCAGCAGAAGTGAACGCTCCGGACTATGGAATTGAGACCAAAATAGCTCTTCGGTCTTGTGATCCTTCTGACTTCGGAAGTGCACAACGGCATCTGCCGCACTCGCCGCTAAGTCCATATAAGGATCCTCCGGACCCCACATGTGGCCAAGCTGAGCATACTTTGGATCTATAAACCTTCGGCGCAGCAGAAAGGGCTTGCCAGCCACAATGTCTCTGGCATGGCGCAGCTCCTCCTTTATAGCCCGCATTGCAGAACGGGCATCCTTGGCTTCGGCGGTGGCCTTCCCCAGGTCTTCTCGCTCTGCTAGGAGCTCCTTTTCAAGAACCTCATTGCGGTCGGTAGCATCTTTTAACTTCACGGCCATTTCGGCCATCTCCTCCCTGCTTCGGCAGTGTGCAGCCCTTTCGGCTTCTAGCTCTTCGGCCGCCCTCGAGGCAGCCGCATCACTCCTTCTAGCTTGCTCCTTGGCTTGAGCAAGATCTGCTCGAAGGCTCTCCACAGCAGCGGCACCATCTACATTTAGCACACATGTTGTAAGGAGTGGGCTTCGGCTCCCTTACTAGGTGACCATGGAGAACAAACCTACCTTGTGACTCGTCAAGTCGTTTATTGACTAGACTGATGTCCGCATCCACAACGTCGAGCTGCCACTTTAGTTTGGCAACTCCATCAGTCCGGCTAGCCACCGAACTATCCGCCACCTACATAGGAAAGGCGAAAATCAACACCTGGGATTTTGATCCTCGGCACGCTGTCGTTCTCGACACCCTACCGAGTCTCAGGGGCTACTATCTATACAGGGCGCACTTTATGTGTAAAACTGTCAAAGCGTATGTCATTTTTACGTACCTCAAACCCCGCCATCAAACTCCTGACGGCATCACGCAATCCGCCTTCGGTGGATGAAATTCTTTCAATCACCGTACTCATCAGTGTACGGTGACCTTCCGAGATAAACGCCCTCTCAAGCAGATCCTTGGCAGCCCGGCCAAGACACCGTTGGTGCCGAACTATTCGCCCTGCGGACTCGGGATACCCTCCGTGATGACACTTCAGGCTCGTCCGCCCTATCCGATGGTGCGGCAGATGGAGGCGTCTCGCTCTCCATCATCTCCGGACGGAGTTCCCCCGAAGACGAGCTCATCTGAGAAGGACGGAGATCTGAACTACAAGGTAAAAACTTAAGTTATCCTCAGAAGCACAAATACGGATGTCCCTTATTACAAAACTCCCTTTTTTCTACTTACGACTCGCTGGAGGGCTGATTCTTTAGGGGAGACCATGCGGCCGGAGCCTCTCCAGACGCAGAACCCTCTGGTGAAGATCTCTTCCCCCGCTTCGGGGCTTTGGCCTCTGGGTTTTCGGAGGCGGTCCTCTTCTCCCCTTGGAAGGAGGGATTCTCGATCCCCCCTTCCTCAAAAGCCTCCTTGGTTGAGGCGGTAGTTCCTCTGTTCTCCCCTTCGCCATCCTCTGAAGGCGCAACCTCCAGCATCCTGACCAGCACGGGATCCGGCGCGGTCTCTGGGAGGGGGGCCGGACACCGTATCAGTTTTGCTTGTGCTATCCACTCCTGTTTAGAGGGCAATTGGTCAAAAGGCAAATCATAGAAAGGCAAACAAACGGTATGTCCGGACTCAGAACTACTTACTTGTGTATCCGGGCGATTGCAGCTTAGGCCGGCGTCCTCGGTCAATTCCGGACACACCTCTTGTGATCCGAAGAACAATTTGTACATCTCCACGGGTGTCGTACCCATGAAGTGTTGGAGAATTCATGGTCCCTCCGGATTAAACTCCCACAACCGGAGAGGACGGTTTTTGCAGGGCAGGAGATGCCTAATCAGCATGACCTGCATCACCACGACCAGATCGATCTCCCTCGCTTGGAGGTCTCGAATCCGGCCCTGCAATAGGGGCACATCCTTTGACGGCCCCCAATTGAGCCCTTGGCTGACCCATGACGTCAGCCGCTGTGGAGGGCACTGGCGGAAGATGGGCGGCGGCTTCTGCCTGCTGCCCCTGGGAGCGGTTATGTAGAACCACTCATGCTGCCACAGGCCGAGCTCCTCCTGGAAAGAGCCCTCGGGCCATGGAGCATCGGCCCTTCTACTTACAGCCGCCCCGCCGCACTCTGCTTGACGCCCCTCGATCATCTTCGGCTCCACGTCGAAGGTCTTAAGCCACAAGCCGAAGTGAGGGGTGACGCGGAGGAAGGCTTCGCAGACGACGATGAATGAAGAAATATGGAGGATGGACTCCGGAGACAAGTCGTGGAATTCCCACCCATAGTAAAACATGAGCCCTCTCACAAAAGGATCCATCGGGAAGCCTAAACCCCGACGGAGGTGGGATACAAACACGACATACTCGCCGGGCTCGGGGGTGGGGATGACTTGCCCTTCGGCGGGCAACCTATGCGAAATCTCGTAAGTCAGGTACTTGGCCTCTCGCAGCTTTAGCACATCTTCTTCCGTGACGGAGGAGGGCATCCACCGGCCCTGTAGGTCAGAGCCGGACATAGTTGAAGGTCTGAAGCGCTCGAATCTGGGGCTCTGGGTGTTGGAACTTGGGGCAAGGAATAGATTCGATTGAGGATTGAAGAAAAGAGACAAGCCTTGGTCCCATTCTAAAGAGGGAGAATACCAAGAGCCGTCCCCGTGACCGTTCGGGACTCGCCTCCGATAGAGGGGGCGTGGCAACGGGCACGGTTGGGTTACCCACGTCCGTATTGATGGGAATCCCGGAATAAGGGGAACACGATCTCTGCTTCGACAAGACGTGTCAAGGAAACCGCTTCGCTAAATGTGCTGAGGTGGTATAATAAAAAACGATTCAAGTAAAGGCTTGGTAGTGGCGTGACGTCATGCCACAGGATACGTCAGCAGATTGAACTTGTGTACATATTATTCTCTCTACGGTGGAATGTGGAAATTATTTTGAAGAGCTAGACACTATCCTGGTGTTCACAATCTTCTATGAGTTATTCGGAGGAGGAACCCGCCTTGCAATGCCGAACAATATGCGCGCCGGGCTCATCATCATTGAAGCCTGGTTCAGGGGCTACTGAGGGAGTCCTGGACTAGGGGGTGTCCGGACAGCCGGACTCCAAGACTATGAAGATACAAGATTGAAGACTTCGTCCCGTGTCCGGATGGGACTTTCCTTGGCGTGGAAGGCAAGCTTGGCGATACGGATATGTAGATATCCTACCATTGTAACCGACTACTGTAACCCTAGCCCTCTCCGGTGTCTATATAAACCGGAGGGTTTTAGTCCGTGGGACACACAACCATTACAACAATCATACCATAGGCTAGCTTCTAGGTTTAGCCTCCTTGATCTCGTGGTAGATCCACTCTTGTACTACCCATATCATCAATATCAATCAAGCAGGAGTAGGGTTTTACCTCCATCGAGAGGCCCAACACAGGTAAAAACATCGTGTCCCTTGTCTCCTGTTACCATCCGCCTAGACACACAGTTCGGGACCCCCTACCCGAGATCCGCCGGTTTTGACACCGACACTAACCGTTTGATTATTCAGGGTACGAATTGGTTGTAATGAAATGGTCACAATTGCATGAATTAACTCATTCCAAATATAGCTGATTTACGGCGTCTCTAATATATTGCCATAGTTCTACTCAAATTCTGCTCAAACAGGGATATGCCAATCATCACAAAAAGTTCAAACAGTGTCATGGCGTCATCATTAACATGAGATGGAAACAACTTACACGCGCCATCCCAGCAATACGTGGTGCCATCTGCTTTGTCGATCGCGTAGATGATGCCATTGTGTTCAATAGCATCACAGAAGTGTGTATCAGCTTTGACAATGATCCACTGCGAGCCGAGTTGTCTCCAGCTAAAAAAGGCACCGGCGTAAAGATAGGCGAGTCCACGGTCGAACAAGGCAATTAGCTTGAAGTCTGCGTAATTCGCATGTCGTGTGGGTACTTGGTAGATTACAATCTTCTGCAAAACAAGGTCCATCCAACTGACGTAGTAATCTAGATGCCTTGGACCGCGATGGTAATACTCTATATAATCCAACGGAGGAAGGATAATCTTGTGGGAGGTCTGGAAGTTCACGAGCGCCAACTTTTTACCGTCTTCTCTGAAGGCAGCCATCCAGTGGGAGTTCATGACGACCCAGTACATACCTTCCAAGAAGTTTCGGGCGATGGTGATCGGATCGATGTCGAGGAAAATGATGTACGGCGACACACTACATACCTACAAAGAAGTTTCGGCTAATGGAGATCGGATTGAAGTCGAGGGGCATCATGCACGCCTCCGTATCATGATGAGCCAATCTCGCAAGACCAGATAGCAGCAAGCAGGGTGTCTTGAAAAGCTTAGGCCTCGCTTTGATGATGGCCGTGTGCATGTCCCTCGAGCATGCAGCCAGCCGCAGGGCTGTCAACATATCCATACACGAACAACAGAGGTCGAGGATGTCACTGGGGAGATTTCTCCAATCGCGGCTCATATGGATGTTGCGCGGTTCGCGTTCGGCCATGGTGGAGTTTGGAAGGGGGCTTGATTTACGGGGGAGAAGGATGTTGGTGCTAGAGACTGAGATGGAGACGGAGAAGGAGATGGAGATGGAGTGGTGCTATGGGGCCTTGAGAGGAGACGAGGCAAAGCGCCAATGTGTTTGTCTGGCAGCGGTGACAGACGCACCTGCATGCACACGTAAAGGCTGACTTTGGTAACCCGAACACGCCGCCTCGCCTGGACTAGTGTCAGGCGTAGGGTGTTGTCACTTCACTATGAGGACCGGATGAATAGTATTTTGACCATCAAGCGTACCACAGTTGTACTACGACTACTACTACTACTACTACTACTACTACTACTACTACTACTACTACTACTACTACTAGTAGTAGGAACATGAGTACTCCAGTATTGTATAGTGGAAATAGGTCTCCCGTGCTAGCATGCCTATTCACTTCATCGTTCAGGTATCATCCATATTGCGAGCAGAACCAAATTCTCGTGCATGCCCAATCAACGCCCTGCCGCGATGCATGCGGTGGTGGCTACGTGCATCAAGGGCGGCATGCAGATCGTTCCACACTTGAGAAGAGGAAAAATGGAAAGGTAGAACGCGACGGCAGAGGAAGAAACGCTGGCTAACGATCTTTGGGAGGGATCGGCGGAAGTTAATGCTCCACGCCTAAAGGTTTTGGGAAAACCTGATTTTCATAAGGTGACTTATACTCGCCTAAACAGAGAGAGTATTCCTTAACCAGAGAATGTTGTGTCTCCCACTCACGCGCTAAAAAAAACTACGGCACATTTTTTTATCTGTTTGCATAGGTCCCACCTATTAGAAAGGATGGGAACGTACACGAACAGGTACAACTCCTCAGTCTACCTGCATAGCCTTTTCGTTTAGTCTACCTAGCCGTCTAATCAACTGTATGCACGCCACTTCTCCCATTTACTTCTCCATCGGGAACCGATTCGCCTCGGCTTCTTCACCTCCCCTTCGTCTTCATTTGCATCCAAACCCCACTGCGTTCACATCGTTTTGACCTATTTACATAATCATCTACTACTTCAGTTAGACTAGCCATCTAATCCTAATTCTCCAAATGGCGAAAGAGATCGAGATGCAGGTTTTTAGCATCCAACATGTCCTCGTCGAAGGCTCGATGCGCATAGTTGCCACTGTCACCGTCCACCCAAGGGTTGTTCAGCAGTGGATCAACAATGTATCCAACTCCCTCAAAAATGTAGAGACAAGGGTTATCGGTCTCGACGTAGAGTACACGGAGCGTGCCCCTGGGAAGATCCAGCGCGCCGCCGTCCTTCAGCTGTGTCTCGAAGATGATGTTTTGGTGTACCACATCATACACTCGCCCTCCATACCAGGTGAGCTTCATGATTTCTTGTCTCGGGAGGATGTATACTTCCGTGGGGAAGCCATCAAAGGGGACAAACAGAATTTGGAGCCGTACAACCTTGATTTGAAAAGCATCGCTAACCTACAAACCAGAATCAAAATTCCTGTAGAAGATTGTGCTAAACAGACACCATCCCTATTCGACGTAGCAAATTTTGTGCTCGGTACAAATCATCAGAAGCGTGACGAGACGGTGGCATTAAGGTCGTCTGGATGGGAGAATTATCCCTTGACGTACGAGCGGATAAAATATGCTACCCTCGATGCCCGTGTGAGTTTTGAGATAGCTGCAAGGTCCAAAGAGCTTGTTGCGAAGTCGTCTCCCACAGAGAATGAGAACAATAAGAATAATAATAATAATAATAATAATAATAATAATAAGAAGAAGAAGAAGAAGAAGAAGAAGAAGAAGAAGAAGAAGAAGAAGAAGAAGAAGAAGAAGAGAAGAAAACGCTGCAACAAGATCGGTATGTAGTGCATGTGTCCATAGACATGAGAGCTTGTCCATGGAAGTTCAACTACGGTGACCATCACGTTTCATCTCGTGATTCCCACGACGCCTCTCCAACCCACGGCACCACGCCCCCCGACATGCGCCTCACCCCTCTCGGCCGCACCGCCCCTCTGCCTTTGTGTGCATGACATGTGGGCCACCTAAAATGCGGCGAGCATCAAGTTTCTATCATAGCCACCCGCGATTCCAACGACGCCGCTCGAACCCATGAAACCACACGTCCCCCGACCTGCGGCTCACCCCTCTTGGCCCCACTGCCCCTCTGCCTTCGGGAGCATTACATGTGGACTAGTCACCTATCGGGTCCACATGTTATTGACTCAAAGATAGGTGTAGTAAGGCGCTGAAGCTCTATCCCGACGGCCCTGAGAAGGAAATGTAACTCCTGCGCCAGGGCTTTTGGTGCTCCCGCAGCACAAACTCGTGCCAAACTCGAGATTTGTTTCTTTACTATACATGCACGCAACGATTTAATGGACATTGTAATCTCAACGTGTGATGGGGAGCTCTAAATTTGAATTTGAAACTTATAAAATGAAAAGATTCAAAACAAATAAACTGGGAGAGAGGGAGTATATCGTATGATGTGTCCCATACAAAATAAGTCCCCTGGTTTGTCACCGCGAAGATGCGGTTAGAAAGGAGCACAGTGTCTTCCTACTCGTACGGCAACAAATCGGCCGCAGACAGCATGGTCCGCCTTTGACCGCCATGTGCAAGGTTCATGCTATCTATTATTCAATCTCATCGTGGTTCCATCATACCAATTCATGCAGTGGCCCATTGCATGGCTGATCCCAATGTTGGACAAAGGTTCTACGGGAACGGTGTCACCATTGTAAATGTTGTGCAAATTGATGTTGGTACCCTACCATACATATGCAAGTCAATCTCCACTCGCACCGTGTGAAACAGTGGGCAGGGGGAGAATTAGGAAATGGACACGGAAGTAGTCTTTAGAATGCATTTACTATGTGATCAAACTCATCCTACCTGCTCATCGGAGGAAATCCGAGTGCCCCTCAACGTCGGCATCTCAAGGGGCGTCAACTTGCAACTACGGCCACGCCGCGCTGGAGAGACCCCTAAAGGAAACATCCTTGTGCGTTCCACGAAACATCAAGATGCATTTGTATGAGTAGTTTATCTTGTGAGAGAAAAGGATGAACGAGGGAAGGCCTCTAGAGATAGAGATGGACACTACTACTACCAATGTGTTGGCTCATGCGTTGCAATGGATCCAAACTAGTAGAATAATACTTGTTCACGTGCTTGAAATATAAACACTCTAGTTTTGATATACATGTGTCAGCAGACACGAGAGCTTGTCCATGGAAGTTGAACCACGAAGACCATCACGTTTCTTGTTTCTACCACTGCCACACCCACACGCGATTCCCACGACACCGCTCCAACCCACGGCACGACGTCCCCCAACGTGGACATGGATCCTCTGACGTGGCTATCACTGCCTTGCCCTACCTTTCCTTCGCTGACAGGTGGGACCCGCACTTATGGGTCCCACATGTCAGTGACAGAATGGTAGGATTGTTCGTGCCCCTCATCCCTCTCGTCCCCACCGCTCCTCTACCTTTGTGTGCATGACATGCGGGCCAGCTAAACTGCGGCGACCATCAACTTTCTACCACAGACACACTCGATTGGACGCGGTTTACCTGCTCCGCTGCTGTGCTCCGATCCATACTCCCGCACCATCAAATTTCATCCAGCGGCTGTGACACATTTCATCCGGGGCATCAATCCTCAGCTGGAGTACTTATGTACTACAGGTAGTACCCGCCGGTGTGGCCATCTACGCCTCATAACGCCCTGACGCCCAATTGTGGTACCCTCGCCAAGGCCACGCCAACACCGGCCGGTTCATCTCGAACGAGTGAGTCGCGAACCACTCCACCACCATGAGAATGACATGTGGGCCAGCCGCATTTAAGGCCCGCATGTCATTGACTCATAGGCCGGGCACTAAGCCACTGAAGTTCGGTCCCGTGGGCCCCGAGAGGGAAATGTAACTCCTGCGGCAGGCCTTGTGGTGTGTAACACCCCGGATTCGATGCGCCAGGTGTCTGCCAGTTATTCGCTGTCATTGTCATGTCATTTGCTTGCGTGTTGCATTTTATCATGTCATCATGTGCATCTCATTTCGCATACGTGTTCGTCTCATGCATCCGAACATTTTCCCCGTTGTCCGTTTCGCGATCCGACACTCCCAAACGCGCCCGTTGCCCCTCTCAGACCTTGTTTCATGAGTGGCATAAAAATGTTCTCGGAATTGGTCGAAACTTGGCATGCGATCTTATTATAGTGTAGACAGAGCGCCTGTCAAGTTTCATCGCATTCGGAGTCCGTTTGACTACCCAACCGCTATCCGTAGCGACACTGTTGTCAGTTTATTCGTCGAACGTTGTCGGTCTCCGAAAACCCATGCCGGGTTGCCCTATCTTCTCTCCTCTCAGCCCACTAATCCCTCCTGCAGCCCACCTAAACCCCCTTCATGCTCTCGGTCATTCGATCATGATCGTGTGGGCGAAAACCACACCTCATTTGGAGTCTCCTAGCTCCCTCTACCTATATATAGGTGCCTCCCCCTCCATTTTCGCTGATGAAACCCTAGCCCCGCTCCTCTCGCCCGCCGGACACGTCCGGATCGGACCGGACATGTCCGCTCCACCGCGCCGCCGCCCTCAGCAAACCAAGGAGCGCCACGTGGCACTCCCCGCCGCCAGCCGCCGCCGCCCGGCTGCTCGGCCAGGCGGGGAGCCCTCCCGGCCAGCGCCGCCGCCCGCCGCCGAGGCACCTCGCGCGGGGCACCGCCATGAAAGCACGCGCCCGCCGCCGTCTGCCTCCTCCACCTTCCTGGCCCAAGGGCCCTAGGTGAGCTCTAGTTTGCCTAAACCCCGCCTGTGCGTAGTCTAACTATATGACGCCCTCTGTTTTTTCTGAAAATTAGACTAAGTCCCTGAGATTTTTGCATTATGTTGGCCTGTTCATTGCATCATAACTCCATGCATACTGCTCCGTTTTGTGTGCATAATGTATCAAGTTTTTCATTGAGAGATGCTCTTATGTATGATATATTGTTGTATTCATGTGTCATTGGATGTATTGGATGTATCCCCATCTATTATGTAATGTTGATGTAATGATATCCACCTTGCAAAAGCGTTTCAATATGCGGATCTATCCTTGGTGGGACCTTCGAGTTCCTTTTGGATAGGGTCGCATATTGGGCGTGACAAGTTGGTATCAGAGCCTCGACCGACCATAGGAGCCCCCTTGATTGATCGTATAGTTTGGCCGTTGTCGAGTCTAGAAGAAAACTATTTTCGGAGTCTAGTTATATCCAAGAGTAGGAATTCTTTTTACTCCTCAGCCCCCTTCGTCGCTCTGGTAGGGAATCTTGACGTAGGTGTTTTGAATTACTCCTCTTCCCGTTCAAATTTTTCTTTAGGATCACGTGGTTAGTTTCGTGAGTTGTCCATCCTCTTTTGTACGGTGCATCTCTCGTCAAGTCGACTCGAACCTCTTTGTCTTTCGCGAGGTCAATCCTCAGTTCTTCCTCCGACGTTGTTGTTTTTCCTTGTCCGAAGTTGTCTTTGTTTTTTTCCACCCGCCCACCCCTTTTTCTTCTTGGAGCCGGAGCTTGTAA
The DNA here is from genome assembly GCA_021437245.1 of Aegilops speltoides. Classification (NCBI taxonomy): domain Eukaryota; kingdom Viridiplantae; phylum Streptophyta; class Magnoliopsida; order Poales; family Poaceae; genus Aegilops; species Aegilops speltoides. Next base: position 159,383,422 of record CM038141.1, read on the forward strand.
TCGAGTATCCATCCTACTCGTGCGAAGTCTTTGCTTTCTTTCCTCAATGATTTCAACCCGTGTTTTCTCTTCAAGTTATTCGTCGGTTGTCCCTTTCAAGTTGCCTTTGTTTTCCCGCCCTCCCACCCTCTTCTTCCCGGAGCCTAAGTCTGTTTCGACCATCAATTTCATTAAATGAACCTCTTCAGTCTTTCGTAAATTATCTCAACTGGTGAATTCTCGTCTCGTTCGTCATTCTTCATCCCTTTGTTTTTCCGGTGGACCCAATTCAAGTTTTTTCGGTTGATCATATTCTTTTCCTTGGATCAAGTGTTCTCCTTGTTCGTTCGCCTCTCGCGAGTTTATCCTTCCGGAGTGCTCAAGACATCTCAGGATATTCGTCAATGTTCCACTTAACTCGAGGTTGTCACCTCATTCAAATATTTCAATTGTTCTGGTGTATCATCTATCTGTTCATCAATACTTTCCAACGGTGTTCTTCTCTTTAGTGGGCCCTAACTCACAGGTCTTTTCCCAGGATCTTACCTGACTCTTCTAATTTCCCAGAGTTGTTCTCAAATCATTTTCGAAGTATGACGTAAGTATGAATTCCATCAGTCAGACGCCTTTCCAAGATCAATTCCAAATCATTCTCATCGTCGGCTCAACCTCTTTGTTTTTCATTCTCCCGGAGTATCTCAATAATTTTGGTGGTGTTTCTCATCATCATTTGAAGAACGAAGAAGAGTTTTTTCTTCTAAATCTTGTCTGTTCTCGCGAAGTTTCGTGGTTCTAGGTTCATGTTATCCTCTCGAATTATTCCATTTGTCGGAGATTCTTTTCTTACTCATCCGGAGTTTTTCAGGAGTTGATTTTCTGTTTCGCTTCACCGGAGGCCATCATTCTAGAAGAATCATTCGTCCTCACATTTCAGCTACCGTTATCCAATTATCCCGGCGCTTCGTTCAAGTGTTCTTTAATCAGCTCATGATCTCTTTGTTCTTTTGCATCTAAATCCCCTCTAGCATATTGGTTCTTCTAATTCTTCCCGGTGATTCCATTTCCTTTCGCCATTCAATTTTGAATTCTTCCAGTGGTTCATTGAAGAGTTCTTTTCTGTTGTTATCGTATCAATTCATCCATTCTTTCCAATCCTACTGGTGGTTCATGAATACTTTCTCAAGTTTTGTGCTATACCCCCCTTAAACCTTTTCAAGAAGAATAAGTAGTATGCAAATATCCATTGCTTGTCATCAATTTAATTTGATGAAGGATAAGCATACAATAAATCTTATTCTTATTTCATCCAAGTGAGTAATCCCTTCCTTCGGAGTTTGTTCTTGATGAATAAATTCTAGTTTCAAGTGTTTTCATCTTTTCATTTTCGGAGTTCATATTTCCTCGGCCATTTCATTGGAACCTCCATCTAAATCACCGCAAGGCACATCTTATTATTTTCATCCTTCATTTCTATCTCATCATCCTTTTGTCACCGGAGTTCTTCATGGTGGTTCTTCATGATTTAATTCATTCTTCAAGAGTTCATCAAGATTCTTGTTGGAGGAGCTCAATTATTATTATTCTTGCTTCCCGAGGTGCAATTAATTCTCCGTATTCTTTTGAAGTGGAGTTTTGCATTTCTTCATTCTTCTAAGCTATCCAATCATTTCCGCTTGTGGCCGGTTATCACCTTATGATCTTGAGATGTTATCTATAAGACCACAACAAGCCTATTCTTTTCGTTGTTGATTTTCTCAACAACTCCGTTTAAACCTTCCTTCTAAAGATGTTTTCAATTTCATTCGTGCCAAAAGTTGTCATTTTCTTCTCCGTTCTTTCATTCAACTCTTTCAATTCTTTCCGGAGGTTTTGTGTCATGTCTTCATCAAGTATCATTCCATCCTCTCAAGTTCATGTTCTATTCCTTCCATTTTCAGCCGGAGTGCTGCCTAAATCCTTTTAGTCTTATTCGTTTCTTATCTCGTTTTAACCGGAGTGGTTTCTTAGTCTATCTTATTCCATGAGCTTTCGATTCTCGTCATTCTCATTGTTCCTCTCTTCTTCTCGAGTGCTCTCGATTCTTTGCTTCCTCTCTTGAGTTCTTGCTTCACCTCTTCCTCTTTCTCTTCCGTCTCGGTCCTAAGATCTTGGGACGAGATCTCTTGTTAGCAGAGGAGTGTTATAACGCCCCGGATACGATGCGCCAGGTGTCTGACAGTTATTCGTTGTCATTGTCATGTCATTTGCTTGCATGTTGCATTTTATCATGTCATCATGTGCATCTCATTTCGCATACGTTTTCGTCTCATGCATCCGAACATTTCCCCGTTGTCCGTTTCGCGATCCGACACTCCCACACGCGCCTGTTACCCCTCTCAGACCTCATTTCATGAGTGGCATAAAAATGTTCTCGGAATGGGTCGAAACTTGGAATGCGATCTTATTATAGTGTAGACAGAGCGCCTGTCAAGTTTCGTCGCATTCGGAGTCCGTTTGACTGCCCAACCGCCATCTGTAGCGACACCGTTGTCGGTTTATTCGTCGGACGTTTTCGGTCACCGGAAACCCATGCCGGGTTGCCCTATCTTCTCTCCTCTCGGCCCACTAATCCCTCCTGCAGCCCACCTAAACCCCCTTCATGCTCTCGGTCGTTCGATCATGATCGTGTGGGCGAAAACCGCACCTCATTTGGAGTCTCCTAGCTCCTTCTACCTATATATAGGTGCCTCCCCCTCCATTTTCGCGGATGAAACCCTAGCCCCGCTCCTCTCGCCCGCCGGACACGTCCGGATCGGACCGAACATGTCCACTCCACCGCGCGCCGCCCTCGGCGAACCAGGGGCGCCACGTGCACTCCCGCGCCCGCCGCCACTGCCCGCTCGGCCAAGCGGGGCCCTCCCGGCCCATGAGCCGCCCGCCGCCGCCCGGCGCCACGCGCCTCGCCGCCCGACCCCCGCCTGAGCCCGCACTTCCCGCCGCCATCTGCCTCCTCCACCTTCCTGGCCCAAGGGCCCTAGGTGCGCTCCAGTTTGCATAAACCCCGCTTGTGCCTAGTCTAACTATATGACGCCCTCTGTTTTTTTTTCTGAAAATTTGACTAAGTCCCTGAGATTTTTGCATTATGTTGCCCTGTTCATTGAATCATAATTCCATGCATACTGCTCCGTTTTGTGCGTGTAATATATCAAATTGTTCATTGAGAGATGCTCTTATGTATGATATATTGTTGTATTCATGTGTCATTGGATGTATTGGATGTATCCCCATCTATTATGTAACTAGTCGTCAACTCGTGCATCTGCACGGTCTAGAAATTGTTCTATCGTAACATTATTAGGCAATATCATATAATATTTATCACAGAGATTTTTAAGGAGAGCCGACCAAACACTTTATAATTTATATTATGGTAGAATTTAATGGATGTGTGAAGTTTTATACTAAAATATTGATTATAGTAATCAAAATTGATACAAAGTGTCAAACCATATATAATTGAAATGATGTTCAGTTTGCATCCAAACATTACAAATATGTTGATGTAGATTTGAGTATTTTGATACTTTTAGACTAAAATCGGACATAGAAGATTACCTTTCAATGAATTTGAAAACCACAATTGATTTTGACAAATAATATCGATATTTTTTTGACACATACAATGCGAGTAAAGATATCCTAATATGATTTATTTGAGGAACCTGTCTTGCTAAAGTAATAAAATTAATGTGCACACTTGTATCACCGACTAAAGTAGGAACATTTTGGTAACATAGAATATCCCGATTAGAAACACCCCTAAAATTACAGTTTATGTTCATACAGGATTTTTCTATATGCATATCAATTTCTGTATATTTTCCTTGTTACGTTACAATCAGGCGATTTCACAAATTAACTTAATATATTACGGATCTTCATTCTGTAAGGTGGGATTTTTTCGATCAGGCATTGAATCTTTTTTTTAGTTTGACTCTTGTTTTTTTTGAGGTAGTGACTCCCTCTTTTTATAACATGTTGCTTGAGGAATAATTATTTGTACGTGACCTTTTTCATTTGTTCCAGAGAACATGTACGTATGTTTTTTTTAGCACAATGGGAGAAGAGACGTGGATTTTGTATTGGTTGAAACTTAGCGTGTGTGTATAGGACTCTGTACCTTTTTCTTGCAGGCGACTATGTGTGTACGTGCTGATTTATCCTTTCCTTAAATTTCTTGTACGTATGTTGCAAAAAAAAGTATGTATCTTTTTTTTCATGACAAAGGGAGAAGGCTTGTGGATTTTTCTATTGGTTGAAACTTAGCGTGGGTGTTAAGGACACTTTGATGTACATGTACGTGTTGTCTTTTCCATCAAAAAAATTGTACGTACCTCTAATGGATCTTGTCCATTAAATTTTAAATCTAATGGCTACGTTAATCTTGCTGATGTGGATTAACAGAAGACTCGAAAGGTGCCTCCAATTAGTAAATATAAGATATAAGATGTTGATGTAATGATATCCACCTTGCAAAAGCGTTTCAATATGCGGGTCTATCCTTGGTGGGCCTTCGAGTTCCTTTTGGATAGGGTCGTATATTGGGCGTGACATAGTGCTCCCGCAGTATGAGCTCGTGCCAAAACTGAAATTTGTTTCTAACTACTACCAACTAGTAATAGTAAGGTACACGTGCATTGCACGCATGAGATTCTAGTGGTTTGTGCATTATGCTTCTACATGTGGAGTTTTCTGGATTCTAACATGTGGCAAAATCTGGTGGAATGTAAGGTTAGGCAAGTTTGATTAACTTAGGTGAGTGTTTGGTTCAAGACACACCTTAGGCAAGCCACACTGGCCCCACATGACATACACACAAAAAATGTGGCAAGATTCCCTAGGCTTGCCAACTTGTGGCTCTCATTTTGAAGAACTTATAATAACTTTGCCTGAGCTTAGTTGTGGCAAAGTTAGTCATGAATTAAGTTCAATCATGGAGTCTTCTAAATTATACATGTAGCAGAATCTGGTGGACGATATCCAATGGCCAGTAGTGCTCGGATTTGCCATCTTTGTACCGTCGGATTGGCTTCATCCAACGACCAACTTTCAAAGTTTTTGACACACTATATAGGGGGTATGGATATAGATGTGCCGGTCCATTGCAATGGATCCAAAGTATATCTATTTAGTGGAGTGCACTCTAAACACATTATATATTTATTTTTCTAACCTTCCGTAGCCATGCAACCAAGCCACACAAGCTTCATGGGTGCCCCCCACATCATATTATTCATACTACGTTGATTGAAAAAAAGATAAATCACCCAAAACAAGATCTTCCCGTTTTTTGTTCCTACGATGTTGTGCCATGCACGTATTTGTATAGTGGTAGTACTAGTAATATAGTATTAGGAGTACAAACTTGGTAAGTATTAGTAGGAGTAGTACTAGTACGGAATGCTCCTACTCTATCAACGAGCCCCGTCTGACACAAAATTTCTTGGCTTACGTGCTACAGCTAGATCTTCCCCTTATTTCTGTTTTCCTACCCGACGGTGGGCGGGGTGTCGGTTTGCTCAACGGGCGGTCCCACATGAAAGTGAAAATGCTAGGCACAGGGGCGGAGCTACGTGAGGGCCAACACGTGCCCTGGCCCGCCCAACCTAGCAGGATTTTCGTAGTTGTACATCCAGTTTTGAGGCATGGAACGTCAATGCAAGGGTAATTTCTATAGCCTGGCTAGACTGGCACACCCAACGTTTTGCTTCAAGCTCCGCCACTGCTAGGCAACACGCCTTCCCTAAGCTATGTGTCGTGCCGGATGGGCCGTGTTGTACTCCCGATTCCAGGGCATGTGGGGGTGCGACGCGAATGTGGTTGCGACGGATCCAAAGTAGTAGAATAGTAGTATTTGTTCATAAACTTGAAAGAAATCCCTATTTTTTTGATATACTCCTAATATATTACTCCCTCCATACCTAAATATTTGTCTTTTTTGAGATTTCGAATGGACTATCACATACGGATTATATAGACGTATTCTAGTGTTTCTAGCAAGATGCCCATGCGTTGCACGAAGTTGATGGAAAAGGTAAGCACAACTTATAAATTGACGGACGGAGTACTAGTTACAGTGATGCATATAATTAAGCAAAGGGATCGCACATGTCGGTATTGACTGGAACGAGAATGCAACATCACAATAAGAATTAAGGACACGATGATGTGATCGCAGTGGTGGTACAAAAGGCAAGAAGAAAGATGGATCCACGAACGTACGACCTCCTCCTCCTCAACTTAGTGCGCCGGGCCACCGACCGGCGGCTAAGGAGCGGCGGCTTTTGTGGCGAGGTCGAGGTGCTTCTCAACAAAGGCATCCAAGGCTTCCAGCCGGTTGAGGAAGGCCAACGTCGTAGCGTCTCACGATTTGCTCGTATGCGTGGATGTGTAGGTCGACGAATTCTTGCAGGGCGAGGCGCCTCGCGGCGAGCTCGACCTCCAGGTGGACATTCTTCGTGGCATCGGCGGGCAGTCGCAGGGCCACCAGTGCTTGAAAGAGGTTCCGGCCATGGAGGCTGATTAGGGTGGCAGGCAATGAGGAGCCCGGGCGTGCGGGCTGGAGGGGTACGGCGATGTCGTCCGCGAGCTTCTTGAGGATGGTGAACTTGTTGCTGGTGGCAACGATCATCTGGTCCAACTGAGAGTCGTAGTTGGCGTCGACGGCGGCCATCCACCAGCCGGTCTCCAACACCGTCTGGAGACGATCCTCGGCGCCATGGCGCAGGCCGGCATCGTGGACCATCTGGTGCAGCTGCTGGCCGCTCAGGCGCATCGCCGCCATGGGTCTGGAGCGAGCTTTTTGCGCTTAGTGTAGGTGCTTAGGTGCGTACGATGTGGTAGATGCATTGGAATGGAGGAGGTGCGCCTTTATATGAGGGCAATGAGGGCAAACTGCGTTGCATTCACATCGTGCAGCCTGTTTTCCCGGACCTCCTCCCATTACTTCCCTCATGCATTAATTGAAGGAGGATGCATTGGCCGTTCAACATATCGGGAACCGCTACTCCCTCCCTCATCTGCATTAAAGGCGTATCGGGAACTGCGCCGCCCGTTGTCAAATCTAATACTCCCTCCGTCTAGGTGAGTATTAAGTCATCTTACGAAAACCAAATACTAGTAAACACATATGCGTGGTGCATTAACTCTCACGTTGTTTCTTATTTTTAGACATAAATAGAGGAATCAACCAAGAAGAGATGTGGGGCTTGTATGCTTTTAATGACTTGAGACTATCAAACATGACATGCAGTGGTCAGTTCGTTGCACAAGAACAAATACAACCCACTTCAGCACACACGCATCTTATAGCATCACATCCAATGCCTATAAAAGATGAATGAGACCAAATTATATATCATCTAGATGAGTTCTAGCAAAACTGTATTAATAATACTTAGGCTGGCCATAGTGGGGGTAACGTAAGTAGTATCATGCACTTGGGACTCGCAAACATGCTTATGTGGCAGGCAATTAAAGAAGAAAGAGATGGTCATAGTAACATAGGTAGATACTGTAACATAATAAATGTGATGCTACTATGTGTCATGCATGGCAATAAATGGGACCACCTATGATACTAATCTATTATACTATGCACTATAGAGGTAGTAACATAGACTAGTAACATATGCATGTTACTAGTCTAAGTTACTCCCCACTATGACCAGCCTTAGTACTCTTGCGCCATGTATCATATAAGTATCATGTAGTACTTTATTTATTGCCATGTATGACACATAGTTCACGAGCGCTCTCTATATGCACCACCTTTTTTAATTTCAAGTTTTGCTCCATGGCGCAATCCGTCGATACAACTAGTGTACAAATGTGGAGTATATCATTTTCTAAAAGGCTAGAGGGCGGGGCAGTCTAGCTCGGTCGGTTTCACGAGAGGCAAGGGCCTTTGTGATTTGACGGCTCATTAATGTTGTCAAATCGAATAGTACTGCGCCGCCCGCTGCACGCCCGGCGCCTCCATTAAACCCCTCCGTTTAACCCGCATGCAAACCGAGAATCCTACTCCGGCCACACGTCCGTTCATGAGCGGGCGGAATTAAACGCAACACCGCCGAGCTCCTCCCGCCCACCTCGCTTAAACGAGGCGGGACGCCCGGCCAGCTCCTACTCTGCTCGCCTCTATTTACACGAGGCCAGACAGACAGCGGGAAAGAATTGCACCCCTCCGCCGCTCCCCCATCTCCTCCTTCACCATTTTCTCCACCCTTCTGATAGCTTCCGATGAGCCGTTCTCCGGCATATTACCCGCTGGGTGGCCCGCCGAGCCCTCCGGATACGGGCGAGGCCGCTAGGTGCTTCACCAACCTCGCTTGGCCCGATGGAGACAGTTGCCACCCCAAGCAGGCGCGTGGTTCAGCAACTCGCCGCTCCAGTTCAGCTCGATGAGGAGTGGCGAGTTGCTCCACGCCGGCACGACGGCGAGCACGCCGGTACGGGCACCATCGCTGCCACGTCGTCCCGCACCACCAGTGTCTACGGTGGCCGCTCCTCCCATGTCTGTGGGCGCGCCTCCCGTGCCTGCGGCAGCACCATGCAGGCAGAGACAGAAGCCGGGTGCATGGAGAGCGATGAGTCGATGGCCAGCTTCTCCGTGTCCGCCGCCATCATCGAGGAGAAGTAGAACACGGGAGGCCGCCGCCACTTGGGACCCATGAAGGCCACCGTCGAGGTGACGACCGCGGATTCAGGTGGTTTCTTTGCTACTTCGTCTCTTCCGAGGACCTTCGTCGACCCCGCAAGTGTCTGGCGGACATGAGGAAGACAAAGGGATCTGCGGGCGGCCATTTAGAACTAAAATAAGTCTAAATATATCCATTTCTAGGACAAGTATTTCCGGACGGAGGTAGTATTAATTATACAAGAGAGCCGGATTGGCACCTCTTAGTTCATGTAAATGTAATGAAATCCATCATGTTTATATGAAGATCCGGCTTTTTTATACAAAATCCTTCATGCTTATATGAATCAGTCCATGTTTGCACGAATTTCATCTGGTTGGTTAGAGTTGTAAAAATGTATGCCGCTCGCATTTGATGTCGTCCTCCGCGGAAGGAAGCGGGAGGAAATTTGCCACCGTTGGAGATGCTCTTTATGCTGGAAATAATAGAGTGACATCCAATCCATTTGAGTTAATTGCATGTATGATTGTCCCTCTATAAAAAGTTAATTGCATGTACAGGTACACGTGACTTGCAGGGTGGCTACAGCTTCATACAGAAAGTTAAAAAGAATCAAGTCCATCCTTAATATTCTATGTACTCTGTGGGTTCCACTGTCAGTACAGTAGCGAAAGAAGTATATATTAAATAAGTAGAGTAATATATAATGTACAAATCTGAAGTTAAAAGACAGAATTCAAACTCATGTCATCGCGTTGCGAGCATCCGGCGCTAACCAGCCCAACACATTTTTGTTGTAGACCATGCTGGAGATATATCTCCATGTCTACTATTATATATACTCCATTCGTTCCTAAATATTTGTCTTTTTCAGATTTCAAATGGACTACCACATACGGATGTGTATGTAGACATATTTTAGAGTGTAGATTCACTCATTTTGCTACATATGTCTTTTCAGGAAGGGGTCAGATTTGTCCTTGATTTGTTTATGAGGTATCCAGATGGCACTACACCGCTAAGAAAAGAGGGTAACATCAACATTATGGACTACTTTTTTGAGTATGTTGGTATGGTCTGGTCATAGTCACTTGTTGAAATCTCTAAAAAGACAAATACTCCCTCCATCCAGAAATACTTGTCATAAAAATGGATAAAAGGAAATGTATCTAGACGTATTTTAGTTTTAGATACATCTATTTTTATCCATTTTGATGACAAGTATGTTCGGACGGAGGGAATAGAAAACAGAGTTGGTGATGATGGTGTGCGTGCCATCCTGCAATATAGGCCATCGGATTTATATCTAACGGATAGGAAAGAAACTATTGCAATTTTGCAAAAATATACCCACACGTCTCTCCACATTCGCAAATAAGGCCTTCCCTCGTTCAGCCTTTTCTCTCACAAGATAAACTACTCATACAAATGCATCTTGATGTTCCGTGCAACGCACGGGCAGCTAGCTAATTTCTTTTAAAATAGTTGCTGTGATAATTGGGTTGAAGTGATATATTTTATGTCTGCCCCGAATGATTTCAGATTCACTAGTAGTAACAAAGAAAAGGTTGCCTTGTTAATTAATAGAAAACAGGGTGAAAATATCACATGAGGCCGGCAAAAACAAGGCACACTGGGTTCAGCGTCATCGTCACTACAGCCAGTGCTTGCGAGAAGTCTACATATCGAGGGGGCTACCGAGCGAGGCACCGAGACACAATGTTTGAGAGAGAAACCAATTGACAGATTATGATCAGATCGAGTTGTCACCCTTCTGCTGTCATTGTTGGGGGGGAGAGAAAGAAGTATCGAGAGTGTGCGCGGTAGGCACAGAGGCAGAACTAGCGAGTGTGTGTGTGTGTGTGTGTGTGTTTGAAATAGGAGTCGATAGATTATTATCAAGATCGATGTGCCACCCTACTCCTTCGGTGCCGGGTAGTGTGTGTGTGTATGTTTGAGAGAGAATCCAGTTGATAGATTAGTATCAAGATCGAGGTGTCACCCTACTCCTTCGGTGCCGGGTAGTGTGTGTGTGTATGTTTGAGAGAGAAGCCAGTCGATAGATTAGTATCAAGATCGAGGTGTCACCCTACTCCTTCGGTGTTGGGAAGTGTGGGTGTGTGGGGGGGTGGCAGTGACACTCACATATCTCTACTCTTATAAAAAACAGAGTTGGTGATGATGGTGTTCCTGCCATCCTGCAGTATAGGCCATCCGACTTATATCCGACGGACAGGAAGAAAAATATGGCAATTTTGCAAAAAGATACCCACACCCCTCTCCGCATTTGCAAATAAGGCATTCCCTCGTTCATCCTTTTCTCCCACAAGATAAACTTCTCATACAAATGCATCTTGATGTTCCGTGCAACGCACATGGGCATCTTGCTAGTAGGGAGAAGGAGTTTGTGGGACACATATCTAGCTATATTAAGGGATAGGTAGATAGCATATGTGTTGGAGACATTATTATACTTTGAGACATTAGTGGCTGTGGGTGGGCCGAATTAAAGGGGTGGGCGTGTTTGACATAGAGAGCGTGTGTGTTTCTGTGTGAGAGACTTGTAGGACGGGGTAGAAAGACGAATTTAACCCTGACGGAGGGAGAGAAATACACGAAGTGCGCATGTGTGATTCCGATGCCCACAGGGAAATGAGATATGTATGCGTGTGAGAGAGATTGCACAATACATTCACATATCACTATCTAGCGATCATGGACGTGCATCGCTTGAACATAAGTCAATATCTACTTCGTATCGTGGCCAAAGGTACAATATTGATTCAACGCTATAAAGATTGGACACTCACATATCACATTTTTTTTCTATTTAAATAATCCTTTTTAGTTGTGCATGTCAAAGTTACAGTGATGTTTCTTCAAACAACCAATGTAGCTATCGTGCACATGCACCATTGTTACTCTTGCATTCAAATTCATTAGTCTTGGACGATTTAAGTTTCTATTTTGAAGTAATATATGTAATATTCATATATGAATTCAACGGGTACGCAATTTATGAAATGGAGGCTATGTAATCATATGAGGTAATACTTTTAAGTAGCTAACTACAATATCCATTTCTTTTTGTGCGCCTCTACACTAACACGTCAATGCATTATGTTTAAAGTAAATAACCAATGGCACTAAATTATCTATTTACACGAGAAATACATAGGCTGAGCGTTTGATCCCTTTTTTTGTGAACGCGCCACTACACCCGTACGATTGACCGCGCCCGTGTGAATGTCCAAGTTATCGGCGCATCATCCCGAGTTATTGTCTTTTTTTCTGGGGTGGACTTCACACCAGTTATTAACTGCTGATGCGTGCCCCGTGTACACAGTCTAGCATGACCTTCCCGCTAGCACGGTCCAAAATTAGTTGAAGCTGGATATGAACGATCCCGCGGGCGGTAAAATCTCCCGCCTCCTTCTAAAATTTCCGCCACCTTTATCATGTGAAATACCCCTTTTGTCCTTGGTGCATGGAGACCAACAGTTACAATACCGCCCTCATCTACATGATAGGTCGGGGCCGCTTTGGTAACTTCCGGTTCCCCCACTACACGGCACCCCCATTTCCTCTCCCCCTCCCGCAAAAACGACTAATTCTGCAGCACCAGAGCATCTTACATCACGCCGTCCGTATTTCATCGCCTTTTCTCCCTCCCTCTCAAACCCTAGATCGCTCATCCACCGCGCACCATAGCCCATTCATCGCCAACAAGCGCCCACCTCGCCAGATCTACTTCTGCGCCGATCTATCCCTCCCACCTCCCTAAAACAAGTAGACTGCTCATCCACCACTGCATTACAGCCCATTCAAGGCCGGCCTTGTCCACGGTGCCGGATCTGCTTCGCGGTATTTCGTCAACCGCCACAGATCTGCAGCGGCTCATTCAGATTCCCCCATCGAGACGCCGTCCACACCCCCCGGAGCCGCCCCACCGACGCCCACGTCGATGGTCTCTGATCCTCTTCGCCGACACCTTCCTCAACCCTACCGGAGCCGCTTCGCCGACACCTTCCTCAACCCTACCTGAGCCGCTCCGCCGACACCAGCGTCAACCCTACCGGAGTAGCTTCGCCTATACCATTCTCAACCCTACCGGGGCCGCTTTGCCAACTCACAAATCCACGGCCTCAGATCCGCTTCCTCGCACCCTCATCCAACCTACGGGAGCAGCTTTTGACGCCCCGTCCATGGCCGCAGATCCGCATCATCGACACCACCCTTAACCCAACCACCGGAGCAGCTTTTGACGCTACGTCCACGGCCGCAGATCCGCATCATCGACACCATCCTTAACCCAACCACCGGAGCAGCTTCTGACGCCCCGTCCATGGCCGCAGATCTGCGTCGTCGACACCATCCTTAACCCAACCACCGGAGCAGCTTCACCTACGCCCTCGTCCATGGCCACAGATCCGCTTCGCCCACACCATAGTCCACCCTACCGGAGCCGCTCCACAAACACCCTACTCGACGGTTCTAGACCTCCTTACCGGCCCCGATAGCCAGCGTAGCGTCATCACCCTCGATGTTTCTAACCTGATTCCCACCGTCTGGAGAGATGCCAAGCACCCGCCACGGCCTAGGTACTTCTCACCTTTAAACCCGTCCAGCATCACCTGCCTGATGTACTTCAAATATACTAACTGGTCGCTGTTACCTGTTATGCAGCTGGCAAAGACTACAAGGACGATGTTTCTTCTGGATCTAACAGCTTGGCCAGCCAAGATCCTGGACTGAGGCATTGCTATGATCTTGTAAGCGCGTCTCTCTCTCTTGTATTGTTCTCAGGCTCGCCAAATGCTTTGCTAGGATTTTCCACCAAGAATCCTTTGTGCGCATAAAGATTTCTACTATTGGCTGCTAAATTAGATATGTAGATGTCATACATGATACTACCTCGTACCTCTGTTCCTAAATATAAGTCTTTCTAGAGATTCCACTATACGCTACATACGGAGCAAAATGAGTGAATCTACACTCAAAAATGCATCTATATACATCAGTATGTGGTCCATAATGGAATCTCTACAAACACATATATTTAGGAACAGGGCGTACATTACACAAAATCATAGGTGGCATGTAGGAATTCCAAAGGCACTACATTTGGCTCCCTTAGAGTGCCCGCCACCAAAGATACTGAGTCATGGCTAGTTTATGGTACGCACACAATCGTTAATTGGTGGTTTAAATATGCGCAAGGGATATGCAATGTAGTGTCATGTAGAGATGTCTGAAATTAGCCGTGTCAACTTGCAGATAGGGTTACACAATGAAAAAGTACAAGATGTATGTGGCAATTTCATGGAACATCGCAAAAAAAGGAGAGGCAGTGGTGAGCCTATACAGTGTGCTATGGTACGTCACTCCTCCATTGCAATCATCGTGACATGTTATTTGTATGCCAGTTCTATTAGCCAAGTCTCTTAGGGACAGTTATTACGTGTTATCCTAAGAAAATAAGCACCTGTGAATATAAGCTCCATGTAATACGCCAACCAGTTCTTTTCATTATCTTTTCAGCTTATCTTTGGTATGATTAGTGGAAAGTCTAGATTGCAATATATATATTTTTAATTTTGCTGCCCATATGGAAATTAATTTGACTTGCAAACATCACAAATTGAACCCAGTGCAGTAATTAATATGATAGGAAAACAGACCATCACTATTTGCTCAAAATGCAAATACAAAGATACCATCTACTTGGCACAATCTACTTTGGTCAATGTTTTCCATAGAGATCCCATTGCCTAATTTAAACGAAGAACGCATGACCCACATTTAAATGAAGAACAATTATTTACTGAAATTCGATGGTCCAAGTGGCCGGTTATTATCATATAGCAACACCACCTGAAAGCATCATATAGCAGCAGCAGCAGCTCATAGCAACTCATCATACAGCAGCAACAGTCTGCAATTCATCATATACCAGCAGCAGCTCATAGCAATTCATCATATAGCAGCAGCAGGTGCAGCTCATAGCAATTCATCATATAGCAGCACCAGGAGCAGCTCATAGCAATTCATCATATAGCAGCAGCAGGAGCAGCTTGTAGCAACTCATCATATAGCAGCAGCATCAACTCATAGCAATTCATCATATAGCAGCAGCAGCAGCTCATAGCAACTCATCATACAGCAGCAGCAGCTCATAGTAATTCATCATATAGCAGCAGCAGGAGCAGCTCATAGCAATGCATCATATAGCGCAAGCGAAGCAGCTCATAGCAATTCATCGTATAGTGGATCGAAATGAAAATTTGGCAAAAATCGAGGAGATCCTCACCTTGTTGGATGAGCTCATCCTTCAACAAAGACCTCAAGGCCATGGCCTGGGAGGAGGAGGGGGAACAAGGTGCATTCTCGCGCAGCAGTGGAATCACCAGTGTTGTGCAAAGGCCCGCCAGAGTAGTGTTGGACGAACCACAATGGAGCAAATGCTAGGGACCATGAGAATGAGGGGCGGCGCCAGAGGAGGAGCAGCCAGGAGATTTGCCCTACCCGCCGCCATGTAGCCTAGCTGGACATAGCATCGCCGAGGACCAGGCCAGATGGGACCCGATGGCGACGGCTCACTGGAGGAACCGTAGAGTGTGAGCAGCGAGGGATCGAGGTAGAGGGAAAGGGGAGAGGAGATGCAAGTGGGTAGGGCAATGAATGCTTGCGTGTTTGTTTTTACTTGAGGGTCGTGTGACACGGGCGCCAAGTGCTTGCATTTTGAGTGTAATATAGGCGCACAAACAGAGTCATTTCACTATTCCCCTTCCCTTCAATTTTTAGTGAGGTTCTACCCGAACACCCCCCTCCAAAGCGAAATTAGTTAAGCCCAAGCCCATAACTCAAAAATGACTTCTTTACATCTTTTATGGCTTATTTTCACAATATACCCTGAAAAGGCAGAATAAAACTGGCCCCTAACCTGCAATTCAATTGTGCGTGCAATGATGGATCACTCCTGCCTACTATCTATACATTTAGGCATCATCATACATGGCATAACCTAATACATGTGCATTCCATTGTAGAATCTGGAATATGCAATGTTTATGTTAGTTCATACGTTGCACATGATGTTTAAATGCCCCTTAAATCTGGTCAGTCAAGTGGTGGTCTTTAAGCCTCCTTCTTTGCTTCTTTTCTTGATATGTAAGATTTTCTCACACATCTGTTCAATTGCTTGTTTGCATCAGCTATCCATACTAGGACTGTTTGCTTTGATTACTTGTTGTTCTTGACCTAACACTCTAACAGAGCTTGTCAATGATCTAAACACTAAGGGTTGCTGTAGTGGGGCCTTTTCTAACTCATAGGTGACATAAAGGTTTGGCTGTACACTACAGTAGGCTCTCCAAGAGTACCTGGAGATCCAGTTCGAAGGTATGCCTAGTTTTTTCATAATGCAGACATAGTAAATGCTCATTTCATTGTGTGCAATTGCAAGAGATGCGACATGTTTCATTATGTGGTGTTGTTTTGTTATAATCTCATCCTTTTGTGTTCACAGACTGGAACGTATGCATATTTATCTTCCAAGGAGACGAGTAACTAGTTTGTGTCACCTTGCAGAGGGGGTGCAATGAAGATAAGATTGAGGATTTCCAAGTACAAGATGTTAGGAAGGAGCCTTGCAAGAGAAGTAGGAGCTGCGCTGAGCCTCTTCAACCTGCTAAGGTAAGTCACTGTATGCAACTCAATAGTTCCATTCCTTGTTTGTTTCAGGCATAGTTAATTTTCTCTTTTGAATTGCTTTATTGGTCCTCACTTAATGAGATGCCCAAATAATTATGCTTGATGTTTTGTACTTGTATCACTATTAGTTGACATAATTAAAGGCCTTACCATTTAATTACTCTGCCGAAGTATGCCTGAAGCTTTGAAGTCTATTAACCAACAATTATTGCATGAGGCTCACAATCTATTTTATACTACGCTAATGATTGCATAGTTTTGCCAGCTGTAGTATGTTTGTATGAAACCCTCTGTTGTTCATTATGCTCCCTAAGACTTTAATTGAGGTACAGAATGGCCAACTGCTTGCTTACTTATACGCAACGTGCTGTCTAAATTTGAAACTTGTCTGTGTTTTCGATTGGGCCCCAACATCATGCTCCTCTGGTGAGCTAAGAGGGATTTCTGTATGCAGGCTGCACATACTATCTTTTTTATAATTTTTAAAATATAACCTACTTATGCTTCATGACGTGTAACATTTTTTTTGTGAAAGTGACGTGTAACATTATTGCTAGTCCTGTTTTGCCATGTAGTACAAAATAGTGTCTTGTTCGCTTCACTGTTGTAACTATATTTTTGCCCTAGTCATGTGTACTTACGTAAACATTTCGTGATGAAGTGACATCAACACAAAAATCTGCGGCGATTGCCGCATGGCGTTATCGAATGATTATGGATTGAATTGGAATGTCTTTGATGTTCTCGAGCATCAACTAGAGGTGGCAAGACAACGTGTACATGATTGTCAACGATAATCAACAAGTTGAGACTGGACATGCAGGTATTAGATGCAGGAGTCAGAAAAATGAAACAAGACACCGAGGTAACCATGAAGGAATTGGAGATTTTGCGGACTGAAATTTGTGCTATCTGAATTCGGCCAATCCTATTTTCTGAAGAGATTATAGTTCAAATGGAGTTAAGTTGATGCGCATCCATGATGTATGAGCCGTATTTGCCCAGTGTATGTAATTTGCTGTTTGTGTATGCTTTATTATCACCTGTGTCGTACCATAATGCCCGGTGGGTATAATCGGCTGTAATTTCTTTATTGTATAGTGTAGGA
This sequence comes from Aegilops speltoides, assembly GCA_021437245.1. Taxonomy (NCBI): domain Eukaryota; kingdom Viridiplantae; phylum Streptophyta; class Magnoliopsida; order Poales; family Poaceae; genus Aegilops; species Aegilops speltoides. Next base: position 159,400,900 of record CM038141.1, read on the forward strand.
TTATTCTACCTTTCTATGCTTTGATCTCTTTGTTGTATAGTGTATGCTTTTTAGAGGTGATAGTATTGAGTAGGATAATTCTTTGAATATGCTATATCGTTCAAAAAAGGGCCAACTCGCCCGATCATGGGTCTTCTACGTCTCGTAGGATCCATGGGCCTTCTACGTCTCGTAGGATCCATGGGCCTTCTACGTCTCGCCGGATCCATGGGCCTTCTACGTCTCGCCGTGTCCATGGGCCTTCTACGTCTCGCAGTGTCCATGGGCCTTCTACGTCATGTAGGATCCATGGGTCGCTGACTCATTTATGGGTCTTGTACTGGCATTTAATGGGCCGTAGACGGGCCTATAATAGAAATCGTACGTTTTATGGGCTGACCATAACGGGACATTAATAGGCCGTATTTGGTCATGCTATGAAAATGGCCCAACAGACTAACGGACCACAAACGGGCCGACTGTGACAACGGGCTGAATTTGGCCCACAAGTAGAAAATGACAGTAACGGTCCGTAAGTAACCGAATGCTGCAAATGAGCCCAAGAATAAATGGGCTCTGAGAAGGCCGAAAGATAACATGGGCTGGAAACGGCCCAACTGAATAACGGGCCCTTAATGGGTATAAAGTGATACACTATTCATTACATGCCAGTTTCACCATGGGCCGTTAATGGGTCTAAAGTGATACACTGTTCATTACGCGCCAGTTTCACCACGGGCCGTTAATAGACCAAGAGTTAAATAGGGCCTCATATGGGCCGAAAGACGTCATGGGCCATACATGGGCCAGAAGTGAAAATGGGCTGGAATCATATTGGATGGCCCAGATGACGCTACTGGGCCTAATTTGGATAGGGCATAACGGGCCTTGGGTTAGCGGGCTGTAAATGGGCTATATGCGAACAGGCCATTAACAGGCTTTCCATGGGCCGGCCCGTCACCTTTTGACCAAGTCAAATAGGCCGGCCTTTTCACAGGAATGGGCCTCTGTTGGGCCGTGCCATGTGTCGACGTATCATAGGCGCCTTCTGTCCAATGAGTGGATGACATCTGTCCCAACAATGAGCCGACACATGTTTCCTCCAGCCAATGATGATTTTACACGTGGAAAATCCCCATTGGTCGAGCTGCTAACGGGTTATCGGATCCAAAACCAGACCCGATAGCTTAACGGCGTTCCGTTACGGTGGATGCCACATGTCGGTCACCCTTGACGAAAACACTTCTGTGACGCGCGATTTATCATCATGGAAGTGGACACTTCCATGATGATAATTTTGGTAATGTCATGGAATACTTCTACGACAGGATAGGTATGACTATCTTGATTCTGTCATAAATTTGTCATGGATGTACATTCATGACAAAAAACGTGACCTACTGTGACAAACACGTATCATCACGGAAGTGTATTTGTTTTGTGGTGACATGATAATCCAAGAACTAGATACTCAAAACGTCCATAACCGGGGACACGGCTAACCATGATTAGTTTGTACACTCTCCAGAGGTTTGCACACTTTTCCCCACAAGACTCGAATTCATCCTTGGTGGGAGAAACGAGACACAGTCTTTCTGAGACAATAACTCTTTACTCTGGGTGGACAGTTACACCTACTTTCCCCTAGATCTGCTAGCCCACCAATGAAGGAGGTCTTGCAACGTACTCAACTATGCTAGAGCCCATAATAGCTAGTGGCTGCACACGGAAGTTTCTAGCATGTAATCTTATGATCCCTTTGGGCCTGGGTGGCGGTCCATAGGAGAATCACACGGTACCCTGGGATTTCCAAAAATACATGCAACACTGAGTTCCCCAGGTGCCTCAATCCACCCAAATGTGTATTAAAGTGCCACCTTAAGTTAACCATTAAATAACAATACTCACATCTATCATGGATACACTCACCCAATCCACGTCTACAAGCATAGCATAGCAATATAAGCAACGTAGAAGTAACTCCCAAAGGTTTGATAATAAACAGGACAATAGGTACTACCTCATCTACTTCCCAAAACCCACATGTTAATCAGATCCTAAACATGCAATTGTTTGAGGATTGATCTAATGCAATAAAATTGGGTAGTAAAGAGGTATGATCAAAGTGTTACTTGCCTTGCCGATGATCCGTGAAACCTAGAGACTCGTAGTAGCATGCTTCGCACTCCAGGTACTCTATTAGAAACAAATAAGCATACAATAAGCACTCAACTAGAAGCACGGGTAAAACTCAAATAAGAGATCTAACTAGAAAGTTCAACTTAAGAACTCTGGTTTGCAAAAACAATCAAATCAAACGAGGCAACGAAACTCAAACTGCGAAAGAAACAAGCTTCGTTCACTAATCTGGACTTAAGTCAAATTTTTATAGTAGAAAAAACTTGTTTAAGTTGGTTAAACGGAAAGAGGGTTTCGAGACGAAACTCTAGGCGCTTGAATCGCCTGATTCCGATAAACGAGCGAAAAGATAAACTAAAACGATAATCAGGACAGAAATCATGATAGAAAATAATCGCGGAAAATCCCTGGAAAAAGAAAACTTACGAACAGGCTAACGAACGAACGTTCGCTGTCTACGGCTAAGCGGTGAAAATCGTTTGTTAAAACAAACGAATGAACGGGCGTCCGCTAAATAACTAAAACAAAAAAATAAAACCGATTTATTAAAAAATAAACCGGGGTTTCTAAAAAAACCGACGGTTTTCTTATAGAAAACCGCGGCGGCGGCGGGTCCGGTGGGTGGCGGTGGGGCGAAGGCGGGGCTTCATGGGTGGCGGTCGCTGTCGGCGGTGGCGGACAGCAAGGTCGGCGGGCGAGGCGGCGAGGCGAGGCGGCGAGGCGGCGTCGCGGCGTGGCGTGAGGCGGCGGTGGCACAATGCAATGGCGACTTCGGGTTAGGGTTCGGGGCGGCGGTGGGCTCCAGTGGGCTGGGCGGCTCGGGGGTGGCGGCTTATAAGAGGGCCGGCTGGGGAGAGTCCTGGCCGGTTACGGCCCGGAGTCGGTTCGTTTATTTTTTTAAATAATTCCGCACAGAAAAACAAACAAAAGGAATACTGAACTGACTCCAAAAATCCTGAAATAAATTTTCCCCGTCCTCTAAAAATATAGCGGACAAAGTGAACATTTATTTAGGCCTGAAATGCAATTTTGAAAAACGCATAGTTTTCCTAATTCAAATAAAATAGGGATAAAACTCCGAATAAAATTCTTATTTGATTTTAATATTAAATCTCCAATATTTCTTTATTTTGGGAAAGTCATATTATTCCCTCTCTTTTATTTTTATAAAATAAATATTCGAAGAGAAAATAACTAAATTCAAACGATATTCTTTTCAAAATTTGAGAAAAACTCAAATATGAAAATAATGAAATCCCCAACTCTCTCTGTGGGTCCTCGAGTTGCGTAAAATTTCTAGGATCAAGCCAAAATGCAATAAAATATGATATGCAATGATGATCTAATGTATAACATTCCAAATTGAAAATTTGGGATGTTACACTACAAAGATAAGAGGATTGTGTGGGTGTAAAAGATGAATAGAGATCATACTTCATTATAAAAAGCGAATTCTGATACTTGAAGAATTTATCATAGTGTTTTAAACCGACACATGTGTGAATATATATAACGGTGATACACATGGTGTGGTTATGAACATGTTATACTACATATAATATATTTTATTTCTACTCTTATAGAAAAACAGAGTTGTTAATGATGGTGTGCGTGCCATCCTGCAATATAGGCCGTCCGATTTATATCTGATGGATAGGAAGGAAACTATGGCAATTTTGACAAAAAGATACCCACACCCCTCTCCATATTTGCAAATTAGGCCTCCCTTTGATCAGGTTGATGTTATGTGGAACGCATGGGCATCTTGCTAGGACTACGTATAATCTATAGAACATTGATTATAATTTGGGCTAATGTGTGGCTCTTGCAGCTCGGCCCTAAATACTTGTCATAATGTAGGGGGAAGGGCACTATACTTTGTGTGATAAACACGGTGTACATATGGAACATGGTTTAGATTATGAATGTATAGTTAGTACATCAAATGTACTATTATTTGAAATCAACATCAAGTGTATTCAAAAAAATAGAATTCGAGTTCATGTAGTACACATAGTTCATATCTATCTCTATAGTAATCATGTGGTGTGTTATTAAGGTAATACACGATTGATGGTTGAAGTTGGCAACAATCATGATTGTAGATTCTTATTGAAATAGAGAAACGAATTCAAATTCAGTTTGAATTGCAGTGGTAGTACAGACATTTGGAATGCACTAAAATGTTGGTATGAGTAGGTTACATGCATTATATAGCCTGCGAAAAAACTTAATTGGACATAACATGGATTCATACTCCCTCCTTCCATCTATATAGGGCGTAATGCATTTTTTAAGACCGCCTTTTACTATTGACAAGATTAATAGTACATGACATGCACATTGTGAAAATTATATCTTTGAAAGCTCCTTTCACAGACGAATTCAACGGCGTGCTTTGTGTAAGTTGCATGTCATATATTATTGCTCTAATATTGGTCAAAGTTAGCATCAAAAAACGCATTAGGCCCTATATAGATGGAAGGAGGGAGTAGCTTTGAATAGCATTTGTATAGTAAAATGGGGCAAGACTCTCTCTTTGTGTGGTGTGAATAGTTTTTTTTTTCATTTTCTTTTTGGTTGAGGGAAGTGCGAATTGATTTGGTACGTACAAGTACAATATTACACGTTAGGCTTGTCCCCAAAATTCAACCCGCACCTTGTTATATCCCAAAAATTCAGATATTGTGCTCCCAAAACTGGCGCCTTCACAACCAGCGCCTTGCTATCCCAAAATTACAACGCGTGCGAAAACTCCCTCCAACTGCCAAATCCCGACACGCGAAATCCCCCTTCTAACCCTGAGCCGAAAGGGCCGCTAGTTCAAATCGGTGGGGGTACTTTTGTAACACACCCTACATTTTGGACAAGCGTGTCCCCCTCCCATTGCCTCCTTTTCGCCATCCGAAATCCCAGGCCGCCATAACCTCTCCGCTCCAGTCGCAAAACCCCACCCTCCTCCATCTGCCACCTCACCGCTGCCCAGCCGGAGCCTCTTCCCTGACGACATCGTCCACCGCAACAACTCGACGTCCTTCGTCCACCAACCCGGATGAGGATCCGTCATCCATCTCGTCGTCCCGCCGGTTCAGCCACTGCACCCCCCACCTCCAAGGAGCTACTTCGTCGATTGCCTCGTCTATCGCGGCTGCTCCATCCCCACAGCACCGCCTTAACCTGCTCCACCGGAACCGCAGTATCCTCACCGACTCCTCGGATGAAGCCGAGGCCTACTCGGCGCCACCAAAGAGTTTGTACACTCATCGCATCACCTTCTCCTTTACTCGACCTCCCGGCACCGATGGTGCTCCATCCCGCACCCCCATGGATCGGCTACGTTGAAGCCAGCGCCGCGGGCGACATCTCCACGGCGGCTCTCCCCCAGTGCGAGGCCCCTTCGGCGGAGGCGTCCATACCAGCCGGATCTTCTACTGCTGCTCTGGCTCTCGCTCGCTCACACACGCTGTTGCTGCTGCTTCGGCTCTCGCTTGATCGCCCGTTCGCCTAGCTGCTGCAGCTCTGGCTCTCGCTCACTCATGCAACTGCTGCTGCTGCTCTCCCCCTCGCTCGTGCTGCTGCTCTGCTCTGATTTAGCTACACTTCAGTCGACTGAATCGACTTTTGGGTCAGCCGATTTTCAGGGGGTGAGGGGGGGCTTGCCGGAGTTAGGGAAGAACCACCCGCAGCGGGGAGGGGGCCCAACAGAGAGGTACCCCACTATCTCTCTTAGGGTTCAGGGTGGGGGCAGGGGGCCTAGAGGGCTAGCCGGGGTGGCGGGGCGGCGGCGGACCAGCGGACCGGCGGTGGGGAGTTGTTTCGGGGCGGCGAGGTGGCGCTGGGGCCGGCGGTTCGGCCCGTGGTGGCTGGCGGCTAAGGGGGTGCAGGTTGAAGATGAACTGCGGGCCCTCCCTAAACTACATGTCAAGTGCCTCTCTGCTACCACTACGTTCAGTTTCAACAGTAACATTCAGATTCCACAGTAAATTTCAGTTTTAACAGTTAAGTTCAGAGTCAACAGTTTTTACCTCATCTGTTGTAGTCAGGTGGTTTTTGGTGATGTAAATTTTACATCATCTATTGGAGATGATATTAGAATCCCACTTGAGATTGACGATGTCTGTCTTGTGCTGCTTTAGTCCTGACGTCTTACGGCTCACCGGAGCTGCTCCAACGACAGAACGATCCATCACAATAGAGCAGCTCCCTGGACGCCGTCTACAGATTCCTCAGATCTTCCTCCACACCTCCGACAGCCACCTCTGCCACAACTGCTTCAGCGACCAACCCAATGATGCTGAGGTCGACACAGCTACGGCAAAGAGGTTGTACACTTGTTGCATCACTTATTACTATACGTTCATGTTGATCCATTAGGGCTATTTTGGTTCAACGGAAAAACATAGCAATAGGGAATTTTCCTATGGCACTCTACTATTCAATTATTCATGCATTTTGTTGAAAGGAATGAAGCAAAACATCAACTTGGACCTACTTCTCAAAATCTTATGAATGAAAACAAGACCAAGTGCATGTGGAAGAATAACATTCTAACTGACACACTTTCATATGGTTTCACTTTATTTTGTCCATGTTTCTTCGCATTCCTCTGCTCTTCCAATTCTTGTGAACCAAACACCCAAGTTGACAGAAATCCTATGTTTACAAATGCTCTGTTTACCATGTGCATTCCTATCCTATTCCGGCGTTTTTCCTATCCCTACGTTTTTAGAATCATGCAAGCCAAATGAGCCCTTACATAATTACTTCAGTTACAGGTAGGTGTCGAAGAGAACATTGTGTGGTTTGTCCTGCTCCTGCCGCGACGTCGTCCACCTCACTTGAGTTGCTCCATCGACAGAAGCATCCACCAAACCAGACATCACGACTCCTGACCGTCTTTTGCTACCTCAGATCTCCTTCCCTGCCGCCGGCACCCACCGCAACGGCATCACCATCATCAACTCAGCAGATGAACCTGAGGAGTACACGGGTCCAAAAGAGAGGTCGCACTCTTTTGTTTCTGCTTATGTTATGCATTACTTAAAACTACCTGCTACTTTATCGTCCTGTTCACCTCTTGGACTCCAAGTCAGGTCCAAATTAATGTTCAAACTTGAGTTCTAAATTAGTTGTGGGGCACATATCGAGGCAGCAATGAATAGTATCTCTATCTAATATCTGGTTCACCTAGGGTATGCCTATGTTGTTCATCATGGGTGGGAAACAAATAGTAAAGCAATAATCATCTATCTTTTTATTAAATTAAAGCAAACATCAGCCTGCTATCATTATTTTTGGATCCATCCACTGGTTGTTACCATCACTCTAAATTTCTGCATGCTCTCCTTACATAATCTCACCATATTTTTTTCGTATGCATGTCAGATATTGTACACAGTCATGCTGAACATTTAGAGAAAAAAGAGAAGAGTTTTTCGCGGCAATACAATGTCATGCAGACATTGCTCCATGGTGGGTTCAATGGAAAACCCTCCCCCCTCTCCAGATTGTAATCCAGAGGAAGATATCTGTTCTGAGGCGGATTCATACGCCGCTGACCACTCCTATTTACCCCCAAGGTGTTTGCTCTACCTTGGCATGATGATGGTAGTCATATCATGCATATGTTGCCTTGCAGTGGCTGCTTTTGACATCATATATGTCATCTGCTTAGTTTAGACATGTTCTGTAATGCCACCTGTTTAGTTTCTATATCATATATGGGAATTATGAAGTCTCATGTCTTTTAGCAAGCCATAATATATGTGAAATGTGCAATGCAATCCTGTTTAACCAGGCATCATATATTTGAATGATATCTTGCCCATCCTTTTCTTCATTACAATTCCATTTGTCAACAATGTTTGTACATTAAACTACTCTTCATGTGAATCGGTCATTTGGGTGGGAGATGGAAAAGTCTGGAGTGAAAACAAGGCCTTCAGAGCAGAGAGTGCTACCTGTCAAAGCAGATCTCTTGTTGGGTCCTGATAGCTCCTCAGAGATGGATTCAGAGATAGATGACCAGTCCTATTCCCCCACCGAGGTGTATGCTCTAACTTGGCATGGTTATACTACTCATATCATGCATATGGTGTCTTGCATTGCATAGTTTAGACATCATATACACAATATTCAACACCATGTTCTTAGTTCAGACATCGTATTGAATGCCCTCTGTTTAGCATATAAATCACATATGTGAGTTAAATGATGTGATCCTGATTACTTAGATAACATGTAGGTGAATTATGTCATGCGATCCTGTTTAGTTATTCATCATATCTTTGAATTATGTTATGCTATGCTATCCAGTTTAGCTAGACATCATATATGTGAAATTATGTCATGCTATCCATTTTAGTTAAACCATATACATGTCAACTATTTCATGCCCTATTTTTTCCACACTATCTATTGCATTTGTCTCTCATACAATGTCTGTACATTCAACTATGTTTCCTATTTATCAGCCATTTGAATTGGAGCGGGTGATGTCAGTATCTAGCTGACTAAAAACACGGTCTTCAAATAAAACAGTGCTACCTCTTGATGGAGATAGCACCCCGAATGTACATGCACAAGAATCAGCCCTACCACACATAACTCAAACTCTCGCAGATTGTACCCCTACTGCGATGAACAGAGAACCAGCTTCACCCATCTAACCCCAACCCCAGCAAATAGTAACCCAGTTCCTGTTGACACAGCACCATCTCCACCACAGAGCTCCCAAACAAGAGCAGTTAGTAAGGCAGCTCCAGTGCCCAAAGGGCCAGCACTACCACGGTGAACCCCAACTCGACCAGTTAGTATGCCTATTCCGTGTGGAGGAAGCACAACCAGCTAGTCGTAGTTTAGCATCTATCACATTTGATGTATTTAAATCGTATGTGTGTATCTTCCCATCTTGGAAATATTATACTGAAGATGAAGCAAAATGCCAGTTGCAGGTGTTTGTCCGGGAGTTATGTGTAACTAATGTTATTCATGGCAATTACTTTGCTTTGTCCCATACATCCTACCTCCATGATGGTTATAATACAGCAAATTTTCCCATTTTTCTCTATAGAGAAGGACCGATTTGGAAACTCAGGATGAGGTATGATAACCCACAAATATAGGGGATCGCAATAGTTTTCGAAGGTAGAGTATTCAACCCAAATTTATTGATTCGACACAAGGGGAGCCAAAGAATATTCTCAAGTATTAGCAGTTGAGTTGTCAATTCAACCACACCTGGATAACTTAGTATCTGCAGCAAAGTATTTACTAGCAAAGTAGTATGGAAGTAACGGTAACGGTAGCAAAAGTAATAGTAGCAGTTTTGTAGTAATTGTAACAGCAGCAATGGTAAAGTAAATAAGCAAAGCAAAATATGTGAAAAGCTCGTAGGCATTGGATCAGTGATGGATAATTATGTCCGATGCGATTCCTCATGTAATAGTTATAACATAGGGTGACACAAAACTAGCTCCAATTCATCAATGTAATGTAGGCATGTATTCCGAATATAGTCATACGTGCTTATGGAAAAGAACTTGCATGACATCTTTTGTCCTACCCTCCCGTGGCAGCGGGGTCCTAATGGAAACTAAGGGATATTAAGGCCTCCTTTTAATAGAGTGCCGGACCAAAGCATTAACACTTAGTGAATACATGAACTCCTCAAACTACGGTCATCACCGAGAAGTATCCCGATTATTGTCACTTTGGGGTTGTCAAATCATAACAAGTAATAGGTGACTATAGACTTGCAAGATAGGATCAAGAACTCACATATATTCATGAAAACATAATAGGTTCAGATCTGAAATCATGGCACTCGGGCCCTAGTGAAAAGCATTAAGCATAGCAAAGTCATAGCAACATCAATCTCAGAACATAGTGGATACTAGGGATCAAACCCTAACAAAACTAACTTGATTACATGGTAAATCTCATCCAACCCATCACCGTCCAGCAAGCCTATGATGGAATTCTCACGCACGGCGGTGAACATCATGAAATTGGTGATGGAGGATGGTTGATGATGACGACGACGATGAATACCCCTCTCCAGAGCCCCGAACGGACTCCAGATCAGCCCTCCCGAGAGAGATTAGGGCTTTGGCGGCGGCTCCGTATCGTAAAAGGCGATGAATCATTCTCTCTGATTTTTTTTCTCCACGAACGTGAATATATGGAGTTGGAGTTGAGGTCCGTGGAGGTACAGGGGGCCCACGAGGCAGGGGGCGCGCCCTAGGGGGGGCCCCACCCTCGTGGATAGGGTGTGGGCGCCCTGGTGCTGATTCTTTCGCCAGTATTTTTTATTTATTCTGAAAAGTTGCTCTGTGGATTTTTAGGTCATTCTGAGAACTTTTATTTCTGCACAAAAATAACACCATGGCAGTTGTGCTGAAAACAGCATAAGGCCGGGTTAGTTCCATTCAAATCATGCAAGTTAGAGTCTACAACAAGGGCAAAAGTGTTTGGAAAAGTAGATACGACAGAGACGTATCAACTCCCCCAAGCTTAAACCTTTGTTTGTCCTCAAGCAATTCAGTTGACAAACTGAAAGTGATAAAGAAAAACTTTTACAAACTCTGTTTGCTATTGTTGTTGCAAATATGTAAAGCCAGCATTTAAGTTTTCAGCAAAGATTATGAACTAAACATATTCACAATAACACTTAGGTCTCATCTTTACTCATATCAATGGCATAATCAACTAGCGAGCAATAATAATAAATCTCGGATGAAAACACTTTCTCAAAACAATCATAATATGATATAACAAGATGGTATCTCGCTAGCCCTTTCTGAGACCGCAAAACATAAATGCAGAGCACCTTTAAAGATCAAGGACTGACTAAACATTGTAATTCATGGTAAAAAAGATCCAATCATAGTCATACCCAATATAAATTAACAGTAATGCATGCAAATGACAGTGGTGCTCACCAGCGGGGGCTTTTTAATAAGAGGGTGATGACTCAACATAAAAGTAAATATATAGGCCCTTCGCAGAGGGAAGCAAGGATTTGTAGAGGTGCCAGACCTCGATTTTGAAATAGAGAAATAATATTTTGAGCAGTATACTTTCACTGTCAACATAACAACTGAGAGATCTCGATATCTTCCATGCTACACACATTATAGGCAGTTCCCAAGCAGAATGGTAAAGTTTATACTCCCCCACCACCAACAAGCATCAATCCATGGCTTGCACGAAACAACGGGTGCCTCCAACTAACAACAATCCTGGGGGAGTTTTGTTTGCAATTATTTTGATTTGATTTGAGCATGGGACTGGGCATCCCGGTGACCAGCCATTTTCTCGTGAATGAGGAGCGGAGTCTACTCCTCTTGAGAATAACCCGCCTAAGATGGAAGATACGGACAACCCTAGTTGATACATGAGTTGTTCGAGCATACAAAATAGAATTTCATTTGAAGGTTTGGAGTTTTGCACATACAAATTTCCTTGGAACGGCAGGTAGATACTGCATATAGGAAGGTATGGTGGACTGATATGGAATAACTTTGGGGTTTATGGAGTTTGGATGCACAAGCAGTATTCCCGCTTAGTACAGGCGAAGGCTAGAAAGAGACTGGGAAGCGACCAATTAGAGAGTGAAAACAGTCATGAACATGCATTAAAAATAATCAACACCGAGTGTAAGCATGAGTAGGATATAATCCACCATGAACATAAACATCATAAAGGCTATGTTGATTTTGTTTCAACTACATGCGTGAACATGTGCCAAGTCAAGTCACTTGAATCATTCAAATGAGGATACCACCCTATCATACCACATCACAACCATTTTAATAGCATGTTGGCATGCAAGGTAAACCATTATAAGCTCCTAGCTAATTAAGCATGGCATAAGCAACTATATTCTCTAATTGTCATTACAAACATGTTTATTCATAATAGGCTGAATCAGGAACGATGAACTAATCATATTTACAAAAATAAGAGGTTGAGTTCATACCAGCTTTTCTCATCTCAATCAATCCATCATATCGTCATTATTGCCTTTCACTTGCACAACCGAATGGTGTGGATAATAATAATAGTGCACGTGCATTGGACTAAGCTAGAATCTGCAAGCATTCAATTCAAGGTAGAAGACAAAGTAAAATGGGCTCTTGGTTAAATTAACAATAATGCATATGAGAGCCATTCAGCATTTTCATTATGGTCTTCTCCTCTCGACCCCCAAAGGAAAGAAAAGAAATAAAACTATTTACACAGGAAAGCTCCCAACAAGCAAAAGAAGAACGAGAAATCTTTTGGGGTTTTCTTTTAATTACTACTACTACAGACATGGGAAGTAAACTAACTAATTTTTTGGTTTTTCTTAAGGTTTATCGAACACACAAGAAGAAAGCTAGAAAAAGAAATTAAACTAGCATGGGTAGTACAATGAAAAAGTATGAGCACCGAAAACTAGAATGAGTGTGTGAACATAAATGTAATGTCGGTGAGAAATACGTACTCCCCCAAGCTTAGGCTTTTGGCCGAAGTTGTTCTATGCCGATGGATGGCCTGGCGGATATCCGAAGTCGTAACTGGGGTTGTACTGAGATGCAGCAGCCATTGCCCAGTTGCCTCCGTCCTCCTCTCGAACTCGTTCGCCTCCTCCCCGGTGATAACATATCTTCCTTTTGCCTGATAGTCAAAGAAGGTAGGAGCAGGGAGAGTAATATGGACAGCGTGACGTCTGTCAAAGATTAGTCGATACTCGAGGAATTGTTCATTCCTCTCAAGAAAATGATGATTAACCATGGCATTATAATCTAAATAAGCGGGAGGCAACTCCCTATCATTTTCATGTATGGGTATACCAAGATAATTAGCCACACGGGTCGCATAAAATCCCTCCAAACAAGTCTCCATCTAAACCATTATTATGCAACCTACATGCAACAATTGCCCCCAAGTTATATTGTTTATCACCTAATACAACACTCTTGAGAACACAAAGATCCGGGACACACATGTGACATGCTTCATCTTTACCGTTAATGCATCTACCTATGAAGAGAGCAAAATAATGTATAGCTGGAAAATGAATGCTCCCTATGGTAGCTTGTGTTATTTCTCTAGATTCTCCCACAATGATACTAGCAAGAAAGTCTTTATATTCGGATTTACGAGGTTCATTAACACTGCCCCACTGCGGGAGTTTACAAGCAGCAGTAAAATCTTCTAGGTCCATGGTATAAAATTTATCATAAAGGTCAAACAGGACATTGCGAGAATTACGCGAAGATGTAAATTTAAACCTTCTCAAAAAGGAGTCAGTCAAATGGTAGTATTGAGGGCACTTATCTTGCATGAATTCCTCAAGATCAGCATTGCGCACATATGCATCAAGTTCATCCTTGATGCCTGCTTTGACCATAAACTCCTCTGACGGCCATTCACAAGGCCGCACATAAGCTGCCCTCGGTGGTTCATTGTCCTGCTCACTTATTGCAAGCCTGGGTCCTTGCTTCCTTGAATAACCACCTTAGTACATTTTCCTAGACATATTTCTTCCTCTGAGAAATTTCTGAAAATTTTAGTAACTCAAAATAAAAGGTAACCAAACTCAATAAAATTGATAGCAACTACTCCCACAAGTGCCTAGAGACTATATCACACATTAGAACTACTTGGGACCATATATAAATTTGACATGCAAGCTCAAGAACAGGGTCACCTAGGCAGCAAAAATTTGCAATGAATAAAGCACTAGAACAAAAACTAATTGGACCACTGGAGGAGTCACATACCAAAGAACAATCCTCCAAAGCAGTTTGTGAATGGAGCTCTGAGCAAGGAGATCGAAAATGGCAGCAAGATGAGCTAGAACTCGTGCTTGAGCTGGATAGTGATTTTTTTTGGGAGGAAGATGAAGTGTGTGGGTGCAGGAATATGTGGAGGGCGCCACCATTGGCCCACGAGGCAGAGGCGCGCCCTATAGGGGTGGGCGCGCCCTGGACCCTCGTGGCCTGGTGCTTGCTCCCCCTGCTGTGTTCTCAGTGCCACATATTCTCAAATATTCCAGAAAAAAACATACTAAATTTGCAGGGCAATTGGAGAACTTTTATTTTTAGGGTATTTTTTATTGCATGGATAATTCAGAAAATAGACAGAAAACACTATTTTTACTTTCTTTAATATAAATAATAGAAAGTAAAAGGAGGGTACAAAAGGTTGTGCCTTCTAACTTCATCCATCTCATGCTCATCAAAAGGAATCCACTAACAAGGTTGATCAAGTCTTGTTAACAAACTCATTCCGAATAACATGGAACCGGAGAAATTTCAAATAACACTAGGTTACCTCAACGGGGATATGCACATCCCCAATAATAAGAATATCATATTTTTTCTTGACAGTAGGAAGAGGAAATTCAAAACCTCCAATAATAACAGTTGGAATTTTTCCAATAGAATTGATGTTGTGAACTTGAGGTTGTTTCCTCGGAAAGTGTATCATATGCTCATTACCATTAACATGAAAAGTGACATTGCCTTTGTTGCAATCAATAACAGCCCCTGCAGTATTTAAAAAGGGTCTACCAAGGATAATCGACATACTATCGTCCTTGGGAATATCAAGAATAACAAAGTCCGTTAAGATAGTAACGTTTGCAACCACAACAGGCACATCCTCACAAATACCGACAGATATAGCGGTTGATTTATCGGCCATTTGCAAAGTTATTTTAGTAGGTGTCAACTTATTCAATTCAAGTCTACGATATAAAGAGAGAAGCATAACACTAACACCGGCTCCAAGATCACATAAAGCAGTTTTAACATAGTTTCTTTTAATGGAGCATGGTATAGTTGGTACCCTTGGAACTCCTAGTTTCTTAGGTATTCCACCCTTAAAAGTATAATTAGCAAGCATAGTGGAAATTTTAGCTTCCGGTATCTTTCTTTTATTTGTAATAATATCTTTCATGTATTTAGCATAAGGATTTACTTGAAACATATCAGTCAAACGCATACGCAAAAAGATAGGTATAATCATTTTAGCAAAGCGCTCAAAATCCTCATCATCCTTTTTCTTGGATGGTTTAGGAGTAAAAGGCATGGGTTTCTGGACCCATGGTTCTCTTTCTTTACCGTGCTTCCTAGCAAAAAAGTCTCTCTTATCATAACGTTGATTCTTTGATTGTGGGTTATCAAGATCAACAGCAGGTTCAATCTCTACATCATTATTATTGCTAGGTTGAGCATCAACATGAACATTATCATTAACATTATCACTAGGTTCATGTTCATCACCAGATTGTGTTTTAGCATCAGAAATAGAAGTATCATTGGGATTCTCGAGTGTGTCTACAACAGGTTCACTAGAAGCATGCAAAGTCCTATCATTTTTCTTCTTCTTCTTTTTAGAAGGACTAGGTGCATCTAAATTTCTTCTCTGAGAATCTTGCTCAATTCTCTTAGGGTGGCCTTCAGGATACAAAGGTTCCTGAGTCATTTTACCAGTTCTAGTTGCCACTCTTACAGCAAAATCATGTTTATTATTTAATTCATCGAGCAAATCACTTTGAGCTTTAAGTACTTGTTCTATTTGAGTGGTGACCATAGAAGCATGTTTACTAGTGGGTTTAAGTTCACCTTTAACTCTAGCCATATAATCACTCAAGTGTCCAATCATAGAAGCATTACTTTTTAATTGTCTACCAACATAAGCATTGAAGTTTTCTTGTCTAGCCATAAAGTCATCATATTCATCCAAGTATTGGCTAGTAAACTTAGTGGACGGAATTTCAACTTTATCATATCTATAGAGAGAATTTACCTTTACTACTTGTGTCGGGTTATAAAGACCATTTATTTCTTCATTAGGTGGTATATTAAGACCATGTATTTCTTCAATAGGAGGTAAATTCTTAACATCTTCAGCTTTAATACATTTTTCTTTCATAGATTTCTTTGCCTCTTGCATATCTTCAGGACTGAGAAATAAAACACCCCTTTTCTTCGGAGTTGGTTTAGGAGTTGGCTCAGGAATTGTCTCAGGAGTTGGCTCAGGAATTGTCTCATGAGTTGGCTCAGGAAGTGTCCAATTATTTTCATTAGTCAACATATTATTCAATACAATTCAGCTTGATCGACTGTTCTTTCCCTTAAAACACAACCAGCACAACTATCCAAGTGGTCCTTGGAAGCATCGGTTAGTCCATTATAAAAGATATCAAGTATTTCATTTTCCTTCAGAGGATGATCAGGAAAAGAATTAAGTAATCGGAGAAGCCTCCCCAAGCTTGTGGGAGACTCTCTTCTTCAATTTGCACAAAATTATATATTTCCCTTAAGGCAGCTTGTTTCTTATGAGCAGGGAAATATTTAGCAGAGAAGTAATAAATCATATCCTGGGGACTATGCACACAACCAGGATCAAGAGAATTAAACCAAGTTTTAGCATCACCCATTAATGAGAATGGAAATATCTTAAGGATATAACAGTAGCAAGATTTCTCATCATTAGTGAACAGGGTGGCTATATCATTTAATTTAGTAAGATGTGCCACAACAGTTTCAAATTCATAGCCATAAAAAGGATCAGATTCAACCAAAGTAATTATCTCAGGATCGACAGAGAAATCATAATCCTTATTAGTAACAAAGATAGGTGAAGTAGCAAAAGCAGGGTCATATTTCATTCTAGCATTCACAGATTTCTGTTTCAGTTTAGCTAATAACTTCTTAAGATCAGATCTATCATTGCAAGCAAGAAAAACTCTAGCACTTTTGTTTATCCATAACATAACCCTCTGGAACAACAGACAATTCATATTTTGGGGGAGAACCTTCATCATCACTATCTTCAATGATATTAGTTTCAAGAATTTCATTCTCTCTAGCCCTAGCAAGTTGTTCATCAAGATATTCACCTAATGGCATAGTAGTATCAAGCATAGAAGTAGTTTCATCATAAGCATCATGCATAGTAGAAGTGTCATCATCAATAACATGCGACATATCAGAATTAATAGCAGAAGCAGGTTTAGGTGTCGCAAGCTTACTCATAACAGAAGGAGAATCTAGTGCAGAGCTAGATGGCAGTTCCTTACCTCCCCTCATAATTGAGGGATAAATCTTAGTTCTTTCGTCTTCCAAGTTCCTCATAGTGATCATTAGATATAAATCCCAAGTGACTCAAAGAATAGATCTATGCTCCCCGGCAACGGCGCCAGAAAATAGTCTTGATAACCCACAAGTATAGGGGGTCGCAACAGTTTTCGAGGGTAGAGTATTCAACCCAAATTTATTGATTCGACACAAGGGGAGCCAAAGAATATTCTCAAGTATTAGCAGTTGAGTTGTCAATTCAACCACACCTGGATAACTTAGTATCTGCAGCAAAGTTGTATGGAAGTAACGGTAACGGTAGAAAAAGTAACAGTAGCAGTTTTGTAGTAATTGTAACAGAAGCAAAGGTAAAGTAAATAAGCAAAGCACAATATGTGAAAAGCTCGTAGGCATTGGATCAGTGATGGATAATTATGTCAGATGTGATTCCTCATGTAATAGTTATAACATAGGGTGACACAGAACTAGCTCCAATTCATCAATGTAATGTAGGCATGTATTCTGAATATAGTCATACGTGCTTATGAAAAAGAACTTGCATGACATCTTTTGTCCTACCCTCCCGTGGCAGCGGGGTCCTAATGGAAACCAAGGGATATTAAGGCCTCCTTTTAATAGAATACCGGACCAAAGCATTAACACTTAGTGAATACATGAACTCCTCGAACTACGGTCATCACCGGGAGTGGTCCCGATTATTGTCACTTCGGGGTTGCGGATCATAACACATAGTAGGTGACTATTGACTTGCAAGATAGGATCAAGAACTCACATATATTCATGAAAACATAATAGGTTCAGATCTGAAATCATGGCACTGGGGCCCTAGTGACAAGCATTAAGCATAGCAAAGTCATAGCAACATCAATCTCAGAACATAGTTGATACTAGGGATCAAACCCTAACAAAACTAACTTGATTACATGGTAAATCTCATCCAACCCATCACTGTCTAGCAAGCCTACGATGGAATTACTCACGCACGGCGGTGAACATCATGAAATTGGTGATGGAGGATGGTTGATGATGACGACGGCAATGAATACCCCTCTCCGGAGCCCCGAACAGACTCCAGATCAGCCCTCCCGAGAGAGATTAGGGCTTGGCGGCGGCTCCGTATCGGAAAACGCGATGAATCATTCTCTCTAATTTTTTTCTCCACGAACGTGAATATATGGAGTTGGAGTTGAGGTCGGTGGAGGTACAGGGGGCCCACGAGGCAGGGCGCGCCCCCACCCTCGTGGACAGGGTGTGGGCCCCCTGGTGCTGATTCTTTCGCCAGTATTTTTTATTAATTCCAAAAAGTTGCTCCGTGGATTTTCAGGTCATTTTGAGAACTTTTATTTCTGCACAAAAATAACACCATGACAGTTCTGCTGAAAACAGCGTCAGTCCGGGCTAGTTCCATTCGAATCATGCAAGTTAGAGTCCAAAACAAGGGCAAAAGTGTTTGGAAAATTAGATACGACGGAGACGTATCAAGGTAACCTGTGCTAATACATCTGCTATCTTCAAGAATGCTTGGTGGCAGTATCGGACTTACCTAAAGAAAATGTACTTCACCGGCAAAGAAACTCATCAAATTCTCTTAAGTTCTCCTGAGACACATTTACTGGACATGACTCGGAATGCCTTGTTCTGTACTGGTCCCGAACCAAGAATGTGGTAAGTTCTATGAGCTCATTTTCTATTTTTAAGTACTATATTCTTGCATCTTACTATACTTTGTTCATGTAGAACAAGTGCCTAAACCTGAAGAACAACTGTTCTAATTTAAGATTCCATTGGTATCATAGTTCAAAAAAGCGCTAGGCGTTACTTGTGCGTTTTGCCACCGCCTTGCACTTTACTGACCAAAGTGCATGGTTATGCGCAGTTATGCATAGATTAAGCTTAGTTATGCGTAATGCGTTTTGCCAACGCCTAGAGCCTAGGCGCGCCTTTTTTAACTATGATTGCTATCGTGCATACTGCTTTGCTCCTGTATCACTGTATTTACTCATACAAACTTATTTTTAAATTGAAGAATCCAATCGAAACTCCAATGGCACAACAGGTATGTTCACACTAACAGGTTTGCTCTTATCAATAGCTCTGTTGATTTCAATTGTTGTGCCATGTAGTTTCCCACGCTTTGTATTCTTTCACTGTTGCTTTGTCTTGAACTGATATGATTTGAACCGTGTCTCTATTTTGATTTGGCAAGACAATGCAGTGACCATATGACATAGATATATGTTTGTTTGATGCTTTTATTATGTACTAGTACTTGGCAATAGATGGTAGTTTAATCCTGTCCACCTTACTAATGAACTGGTTCACTGAAATGAGTTTCATATACTAATACATGCTAAACTTGTTATGTGTTTTCTTGTTTCTTCTTTTAGAATGCTGACAGAATATTGGGGAAGAGTGCCTTATTAAGCAATGGTAAAGGAAGTAATGCAGATAAGGTTCAGGATAGTGAGACATCCTTGTTGGTCTCCAACAAAGCTGATAAAACAGCTAAGGAAGACTATCTCGAAGACAGTGAGACAAACCCAAAGTCCTGTCTTGGTTTAGTGTTCGAGTTACTGGCCACTACCGCTTGCACAAGCTATTCAAACTCACTATCTGAATCAATTTGGTTTCTTAAGTCTCAACTATAAGCTGAAAGACATCGATCAGATGTGCTTCGACAAGAAGCGGAAGCACCGCGGAAGTCCCTGTAGCATTCAGATGCATACTTTCTGGTGCAATAGCAAGCGTTGGAGGATTTTAGCGCCAAACAGGGCAAAGCTAATAAGCTTGCTAAGCTTATTGCCAGCATGGTGGGTACCCAGGATAACGTTTCTTGAGCTCTTCTAAAGTTGTTTCAGTTATGCTTTGTTTTGTCAGCGCGTTTATTTGCAATCGGTGGCCAATTTTGACGGCCAGTGTATGTAATATGCTGCTTTGTTCCCTATATTTGCACTGGTGGGAACCTTGATGCCCAGTGGATGTAATGTGTGTCATAGCGGTAATAGGCTAGCGTTAATTGCTTGCTTATTTATTTCCATATTGTCTTGTTTAGTTGTTTTCTTGTAGTCATTGCAATTCTTTTTTTGTGTTTTTCTAGTGGCCACAATAACCTATTTCTGGTAACTAGGCCACAATAATCATGGCAACACACGGACTGTTGTAACCATGGGCCTCCTGCGGGCCGTATGATCCATGGGCCTTCTACGGGCCGTAGGATCCATTGGCCTTCTATACGGGCCGTAATATCCATGGGCCTTCTACAGGCCGTAGGATCCATGGGCCTTCTACGGGTCGTACGATCCACGGGCCCTCTATACGGCGTATGATCCATGGGCCTTTTATGGGCCATAGGATCCATGTGCCTTCTACTGGGCGTATAATCATTTCGCCAATCATGGGCTGTACTATTTGTGGACCATAACGAGCCGTTAATAGGTCGTATTTGATAACTCTATGAAAACAGACCAACTTTTTTTTCATGAAAACGGCCCAACGTATTAACGGGCCACAAACGGGCTGACTGTAACCACGACCTGAATTTGGCCCACAAGCAGAAAATGACAGTAACGGGCCGCAAGTAACCGAATGCTAGAAATTAGCCCAAGAATAAATGGACCCTGAGAAGGCCGGAAGATAACATGGGCTGGAAACGGCCCAATGGAATAATGGGCCTTTAATGGGTATAAAGTGATACACTGTTCATTACGAGCCAGTTTCACCATGGGTCGTTAATGGGCCAAGAGTTACAAAGGGCCTCATAGGGGCTGAAAGACGTCATGGGCCATACATGGGCAGGAAGTTAAAACGGGCTGGAATCATATTGGACGGCATAGATGACGCTACTGGGCCTAATTCGGAGAGGTCGTAATGGGCCCTGGGTTAGCGGGCTGTAAATGGGCTATATGCGAACAGGCCATTAACAGGCTTTCCGTGGGCCGGCCCGCCACCTTTTGACCAAGTCAAACGGGGCAGCCTTTTCACAGGAATTGGCCTCTGTTGGGCCGTGCCACGTGTCGACGTATCATAGGCGCCTTGGGTCCAATGAGTGGATGACATCTGTCCCAACGGTGAGCCGACACGTGTTTCCTCCAGCCAATGATGATTTTACACGTGGAAAATCCCCATTGGTCGGGGATGTTAACGGGTTATCGGATCCAAAACCGGACTCGATAGCTTAATGGTGTTCCGTTACGGTGGATGCCATGTGTCGGTCACCCTTGACTAAAGCACTTCTATGACACGCGATTTATCGTCATGGAAGTGGACACTTCCGTGATGATAATTTTGGTAATGTCATGGAACACTTCTACGACAGCAAAGGTATGACTATCTTGATTCTTTCATAAAATTGTCATGGATGTACATGCATGACAAAAAAAATGCGACCTACTGTGACAAACACGTATCATCACGGAAGTGTATTTTATTTGTAGTGAAGAGATATTCACTACCCATATGCTCATGAGACAAACACAATCAATTCACCTCATTCAATAGCACACAAGGTTCACACAAATGATCCAAACTACGATTACAAACTCAAATTTTACTAACTACGTGGAAGAATACTACTAGTTACATCGTGGTCGTCTAGAAATTTTGATCAGAGGAAGACTCCATGATATCTGCTCTAGCTTCGTCAATGTAGTCATCATCACTGTCGTCATTTGCATCACTGTCTTTGTCGGTGTCGTCCAAGATGATGTAGTCCTCCGAACGGATCTCCCTTGTTGGTTCTCACTTATGATTGTCCACTAGTAGTCCTAGCTTCCTCTTCAGATCTTCATGCTTCTCCCGTAGCACAACAATTTCTTCCTTATATCCATCGCGTGTAAACTTGAGTTCCTCTTCTAGCTTGTTGTTCTTCTTCATCAGCTTCTTGATCTTCTTCATGTTGAAGCAGAGTTGATTCTCTTGTCGACGAATATGATCACCCATCTCCTGAATGTAAGTTGCAATTGATCCATCCTTCCTGGTATAAATCATCTCCCATTCTTCATCTCGGCGGCCACATATTTGGTAAATGGTGTTTTCTAGATCCTTGTGAGACACCTCACATATGCATCCAAAAGTGATATGGGCGGCCATGCTCTTTCCTGAACTCCAGCTTGGTGCATCTAGGTAGAAATCAATAGGCTCCGTTGTTGGCGCGAATGTCCTCCCAGGTACCAAGACTTAGATCTTTCAGCTCTCCTCTTCCAGTACGGTTGCTGAGAAAGTCCCAGTGAAGCTTGGTAGTCCGATGTTCAGGTACTTAGTGACAACCTTCAAGTGTCGTCCGAAAGGGGTGTCGTCATCCGGCTGAGTGAACTTGTTCCTGGGGTCTGCCATCTATAGAATAGAAATAGAGGAGAATTAGAAATGAGCGGAGAAGAGAAATCCTGTGGCTTACTCTAGTGGTCGCGTCCTACAGTCAGCGTGTGCTCTGATACCATCTTGTAGCGACCACAATCCCAATGGACCGAAGTCTCTATACTTAAGTGTCATCCCTGGATCAGCAATGCTGACACACACAGTACTCGAGGAATTATAACAGAGTTCAATCACACACTTATTACATCGAGTCCTCATAAAGAGTATGAGTCCTCATAAAGAGTATGATTACACAACAATATCATGGTTGAAGGTCATCTAAACTAAATAACTGCGGAAGCTTTGAAGGTAAATGAGTCCATCAACTCCAACGGCATAGCTGAGTGCAAGACAATGACCTATCGCACCTTATTCGTCGTCTGAGTAGTCTGCAATATGAGATATTGCAGACGTGTAGGTCAGCACATTGAATATGCTGGCAGAGTTACACTATAAAGCAATGAATGCAAGAACTATATCTGCATGCAATATTTGGCTGGTGGAGGCTCTAAGTTTGTGACTTTGCATAAAGCTAGTTTTTCCCTACAACAGAGGAATAAATTTATTTAACTACTCCCAAGTTGCTCCAATATTTGAGAAGGTTCCCCCAACTCAAAATCCCAGTTAAACAAGTATCATCATTAACCCAATTCAATTAATTAAAGAGTGATGAGATCAACAATAGTATTCAATTCCAGATACTCAGGTCCATAACCGGGGACACGGCTAACCATGATTAGTTTATACACTCTGCAGAGGTTGCGCACTTTTCACCACAAGAATCGACCGCATCCATGATCGGAAGATCGAGACATAGTCTTTCTGAAGCATTGATTCTCTACTCCGGGCAGACCGGTACACCTACTTTCCCTCTACATCTGCTAGTCCACCTCTTTGAGAGCTCATACAACTTAATCAACTATGCCAGAGCCCATAATGGCTTGTGCCTGCACACGGAAGTTTCTAGGCATGAAATATCATATGATCCCTTTGAGCCTAGGTGGCGAAGCAAGGAAAAATTACACGGGTACCCCGGGATTTCTCTTAATGGACAACACTAGGTTCCCCATGTGTCCCAACCAATCCACCTAGATGTGTATTAAAGTTGCCACCTTAATGTTATCCAAGATTAACAACTCTCATAACTTCCATGTGAATCACGATCCAATCCCCGTCTACGAGCATGGCTAACCATTAATAAAGCATATCGTATATTCCCGGGGTGATCAAAAGGTATCAGGTTCCTACCTCATAATACTACAACCAAACCACATCTTCTCAATCCTACTCATGTGAATATTTGAGGGGCAATACTAATGCATAGTAAAAACTGGGTATAGAAGAGTATGATCAAAGTGTAACTTGCCTTGTTGACAATCTGCAAACTCAAGAGATTCATAGTAACAAGCTTCGCACTCCGAGTAATCTAACATAGACAAACAGTACCATACATAAGCAATCACTCAAACGAAACAACGAGAAAATGAGAAAAGATCCAAATCAAACACGAAACAAGCAAACGTCTAAACTAAAATAGAAAACAAAACCTAACAGCATTATTTCCATGTGGATTAGATCTTAACAATAGGTACATGTGATTAGGTATGATTTGCAAAAAGAAACAACTCAAACGGAGAAACGAAACTCGAGACAAACGAAACAAGATCATTTACTAATCTGAAATAAACTGAAATTTTAATGTGTCAAAATCATCTTCAAGTTGGTTAACTGGAAAGAAGATATCGTAACGAAGATTTAGGCGCTGGTTTCATCTATTTTGGACCAACGAGCAAAAATTTACGCTGTTTTTAAGATCAGGGGCTAAATTTCCATAAAACTTATTCGCGGATAGGTCCCTGGCCGAAAAAAATAAAAAGAAAAAACTACTGCGCGAACATTCCTTAACCGAACTAATCTAACAAAAACCATGCGTTAAAACAAACTAACCAGTGAACGCTTACTAAATAAAAAAACTAAAACTAAAAACTGATCTAACCTAAACCGATCTAAAAAAATAAACAGGAATAAAACCGAACGGTTTATACCATTTAGCCGGAGAAAACCGATGGCAGATGGCAGCGAGATCTGGCGGCTCGGCGGTAGCATCGGGCGGCGGCGACGCGCGGCACGGCGGCGGTGTCTTGGCGGCAAGACGGCAAAGAACGGCGGCGGCTCGGGAGGCGGCGTGGCTCGGCAAGGTGGCGATTCTGAATGCAGCGGTGAAGGTGGCGGTTGCAAGCTGTAGCGGCGGGGCGGCTTGGGGGAGAGGAGGAGGCGGCGACGGCGGTATATAAAGGGGTCCCGGGGTGTTCCCCGACTTGGGGGCCAAGTCGGACGGCGGCGGTGGCTCGGACTCCTCAGGAGTCCGGCGCGGGGACGGCGACGTGCGCGGGGGAGGCGGTGGCCTGCTGGGCTTTGGCCCAGTACGCCCGGAACTTTTTTTTAAAGTAATTTTTGCTGCCGAGAAAAATCCTAATAAAATATTAAAAAAATAAAAATTCCAGAAACAATTTTGACCGTCCAAACCTAATATTTAGGACAAGATGAACATTTTTCTGGACTAAAATGCAATTTTTAAAAAATGCAAGTTTTCTCTAATTCAAATAAAATGGCAAATAAAATTCAAATAAATAATAATTTGATTTTAAAATTTCCTCTCCAATATTTCGCTTCTGTTGAAGAAGTCATATTATCTTCTCTCATTTATTTTTATTATTGAAAATAATTGGAGAGAAAAATATTAAAATCAAATTGAACCTCTTTCCAAATTTGAATAAAATTCAAATATGAATTTTTTTGTGAAACCTCCAACTCTCTTCTTGGGTCCTTGAGTTGCTTAAGATTTCTAGGATCACAACCAAAATGCAAAATAAATATGATATGCATATGATGATCTATGTATAACATCCAAATTTAAAATTGGGATGTTACAATTAACCTAGAGTCGAGTGCCAGTTCCTATTTTTTTCCTTATTTTTGAGTTTCGCAGAAAAGGAATACCAAACGGAGTCTAAACGGAATAAACCTTCGCGATGATTTTTCTTGGACCAAAAGACATGCAGGAGACTTGGAGATGAAGTCGGAGGAGCCACGAGGCGGCCACAAGGACGGAGGGCGCGCCCAGGGGGATAGGGCATGCCCCCACCCATGTGGGCCCCCCGTGACCCTCCTGACCTAATTCTTTCACCTATGTATTCCCATATATCCCCAAACCACCAAAGGCAGTCACGAAAACACTTTTCCACCACCGCAACCTTCTGTACCCATGAGATCCCATCTAGGGACCTTTTTCGGCACCCTGTCGGAGGGGGATTCGATCACGGAGGGCTTCTACATCAAATCTATTACCCTTCAGATGAAGCATGTGTAGTTTACCATGGACCTACGGGTCCATAGCTAGTAGCTAGATGGCTTCTTCTCTCTCTTTGATTCTCAATACCATGTTCTCCTTGATGTTCTTGGAGATCTATTCGATGTACTACCTTTTTGCGGTGTGTTTGTCGAGATCCAATGAATTGTGGATTTATGATCAGCTTATCTATGAATCTTATTTGAATCTCCTCTGAATTCTTTTATGCTTGATTTGATATCTTTGCAATTCTATTCGAACTATCGGTTTGGTTTGGCCAACTAGATTGATTTTTCTTGCAATGGGAGAAGTGCTTAGCTTTGGGTTCAATCTTGCGGTGTCCTTTCCCAGTGACAGTAGGGGCAGCAAGGCACATATTGTGTTGTTGCCATCGAGGATAGAAACATGGGCTTTTCATCATATTGCTTGAGTTAATTCCTCTACATCATGTCATCTTACTTAATGCGTTAGTCTGTTCTTCATGAACTTAATACTTTAGATGCAGGCAGGAGTCGGTCAATGTGTGGAGTAATAGTAGTAGATGCAGAATCGTTTCGGTCAACTTGACACGGACATGATGCCTATGTTTATGATCATTGCCTTAGATATCATCATAACTTTGTGCTTTTCTATCAATTTCTCGGCAATAATTTGTTCACCCACCGTATTATTAGCTATCTTGAGAGAAGCCTCTAGTGAAACCTATGCCCCCTGTGTCTATTTTCTATCATATGAGTTTCCAATCTACTATTTTGCAATCTTTTACTTTCTGATCTATAAACCAAAAATACAAAAAATATTTACTTTATCGTTTAGCTATCTCTATCTGTTGGGGAACGTAGTAATTTCAAAACTTTCCTACGCACAAGCAAGATCATGGTGATGCATAGCAACGAGAGGGGAGAGTATTGTCCACGTACCCTCGTAGACCATAAGCGGAAGCGTTATGACAACGTGGTTGATGTAGTCGTACGTCTTCACGATCCGACCGATCCAAGTACCGAACGTACAGCACCTCCGAGTTCAGCACACGTTCAGCTCGATGACGATCCCCGGACTCCGATAAAGCAAAGTGTCGGGGATGAGTTCCGTCAACACGACGGCGTGGTGACGATGATGATGTTCTACCGGTGCAGGGCTTCGCCTAAACTCCGCGACGATATGACCGAGGTGGAATATGGTGGAGGGGGGCACCGCACACGGCTAAGGAACGATCACGAAGATCAACTTGTGTGTTATGGGGTGCCCCCTGCCCGCGTATATAAAGGAGCAAGGGAGGAGGAGGCTGGCCCTAGGAGGAGGGCATGCCAAGGGGAGTCCTACTCCCACCGGGAGTAGGACTCCTTCTTTCCTAGTCCAACTAGGAGAAGGGGGGAAAGGAGGGAAGTGGAGAAGGAAGGGAGAGGGGGGCCGCGCCCCAAACCCCTTGTCCAATTCGGACTGGGCTTGGGAGGGGCGCGCGCCACCTCCTGGCTCCTTCCCACTAAGGCCCATTAAGGCCCAATACTCTTCCCCGTATTCCGTAACTCCCCGGTACTCCGAAAAATACCCGAATCACTCGGAACCTTTCCGATATCCGAATATAGTCATCCAATATATCGATCTTTACATCTCGACCATTTTGAGACTCCTCGTCATGTCCCTGATCTCATCCGGGACTCCGAACTCCTTCGGTACATCAAAACTCATAAACTCATAATAAAACTGTCATCGAAACCTTAAGTGTGCGGACCCTACGGGTTCGAGAACTATGTAGACATGACCGAGACACATTTCCAGTCAATAACCAATAGCGGAACCTGGATGCTCATATTGGCTCCTATATATTCTACGAAGATCTTTATCGGTGAAACCGCATAACAACATACGTTGTTCCCTTTGTCATCGGTATGTTACTTGCCCGAGATTTGATCGTCGGTATCCAATACCTAGTTCAATCTCGTTACCGGCAAGTCTCTTTACACGTTACGTAATGCATCATTCCGTAACTAACTCATTAGCTACATTGCTTGCAAGGCTTATAGTGATGTGCATTACCGAGAGGGCCCAGAGATACCTCTCCGACAATCGGAGTGACAAAACCTAATCTCGAAATACGCCAACCCAACATGTACCTTCGGAGACACCTGTAGAGCTCCTTTATAATCACCCAGTTACATTGTGACGTTTTGTAGCACACAAAGTGTTCCTCCGGTAAACGGGAGTTGCATAATCTCATAGTTACAGGAACATGTATAAGTCATGAAGAAAGCAATAGCAACATACTAAACGATCAAGTGCTAGGCTAACGGAATGGGTCATGTCAATCACATCATTCTCCTAATGATGTGATCCCGTTAATCAAATGACAACTCATATCTATGGCTAGGAAACTTAACCATCTTTGATTCAACGAGCTAGTCAAGTAGAGGCATACTAGTGACACTATGTTTGTCTATGTATTCACACATGTATTATGTTTCCGGTTAATACAATTCTAGCATGAATAATAAACATTTATCATGATATAAGGAAATAAATAAAACCTTTATTATTGCCTCTAGGGCATATTTCCTTTCAGTCTCCCACTTGCACTAGAGTTAGTAATCTAGTTCACATCGCCATGTGATTTAACACCAATATTCACATCTGTATGTGATTAATACCCATAGTTCACATCGTCATGTGAGCAACACCCAAAGGGTTTACTAGAGTCAATAATCTAGTTCACATCGCTATGTGATTAACACCCAAAGAGTACTAAGGTATGATCATGTTTTGCTCGTGAGAGAAGTTTAGTCTCCGGGTCTGTCACATTCAGAGCCGTATGTATTTTGCAAATATTCTATGTCTACAATGCTCTGCACGGAGCTACTCTAGCTAATTGCTCCCACTTTCAATATGTATCCAGATTAAGACTTACAGTCATCTGGATCAGTGCCAAAACTTGTATCGACGTAACCCTTTACAACAAACCTTTTGTCACCTCCATAATTGAGAAACATATCCTTATTCCACCAAGGATAATGTTGACCAATGTCCTGTGATCTTCCTCCTAGATCACTATTGTACTCCCTTGCCAAACCAGAGCAGAGTATACAATAGGTCGGGTCCATAGCATGGCATACTTTTATAGAACCTATGACTGATGCATAGGGAATGACTTTCATTCTCTTTCTATTTTCTGCCGTGGTCGGGATTTGAGTCTTCCTCAATTTCACACCTTTGCAACACAGGCAAGAACTCTTTCTTTGACTGTTCCATTTTGAACTACTTCAAAAATCTTGACAATGTATGTACTTATTGAAAAACTTATCAAGCGTCTTGATCTATCTCAATAGATTTTGATGCTCAATATGTAAGTAGCTTTACTAAGGTCTTTCTTTTAAAGAACTCCTTTCAAACACTCCTTTATGCTTTCTAGAAAAAAATCTACATCATTTCTTATCAACAATATGTTACTCACATATATTTATCAGAAAGGCGGTAGTGCTCCCACTCACTTTATTGTAAATACAAGCTTCTCAAATAGTCTATATAAAACCATATGCTTTGATCAACTCATCAAAGCGTATATTCCAACTCCGAGAGGCTTGCACCAGTCCATAAATGGATCGCTGGGGCTTGCACACTTTGTTAGCACCTTTAGGATCGACAAAACCTTCTAGTTGCATCATATACAATTCTTATTTAAGAAAACCATTAAGGAATGCAGTTTTGACATCCATTTGCCAGATTTCATAAAATGTGGCAATTGCTAACATGATTCGGACAGACTTAAGCATCGATACGAGTGAGAAAATCTCATTGTATTCAACACCTTGAACTTGTCGAAAAACCTTTTTGCGACAAATCGAGCTTTGTAGATAGTAACACTACTATCAACGTTCGTCTTCCTCTTGAAGATCCATTTATTTTCTATGGCTTGCCGATCATCGGGCAAGTCCACCAAAGTCCACACTTTGTTCTCATACAAGGATCCTATCTCAGATTTCATGGCCTCCAGCCATTTCGCAGAATCTGGGCACATCATCGCTTCCTCATAGTTCATAGGTTTATCATGGTCTAGTAACATGACTTTCAGAACAGGATTATCGTACCACTCTGGTGCGGACCGTACTCTGGAAGACCTACGAGGTTCTGTAGTAACTTGATCTGAAGTTTCATGATCATCATCATTAGCTTCCTCACTAATTGGTGTAGGAACCACTGGAACTGATTTCAGTGATGAACGATTTTCCAATTCGGGAGAAGGTACAGTTACCTCATCAAGTTCTACTTTCCTCCCACTCACTTCTTTCGAGAGAAACTCCTTCTCTGGAAAGGATCCATTTTTAGCAACGAATATCTTGCCTTCGGATCTGTGATAGAAGGTGTACCCAATAGTTTGCTTTGGGTATTCTATGAAGACGCACTTCTCCTATTTGGGTTTGAGCTTATTAGGATGAAACTTTTTCACATAAGCATCGCAGCCCCAAACTGTAAGAAACGACAACTTGGGTTTCTTGCTAAACCACAGTTCATATGGTGTCATCTCAACGGATTTAGATGGTGCCCTTTTAACGTGAATGCAACTGTCTCTAATGCATAACCCTAAAACAATAGTGGTAAATCAGTAAGAGACATCATAGATCGCACCATATCCAATAAAGTGCGGTTACAACGTTCGGACACACCATAACATTGTGGTGTTCCAGGTGGCGTGAGCTGTGAAACTATTCCACATTGTTTTAATTGAAGACCAAAACTCGTAACTCAAATATTCGTCTCCGCGATCAGATCGCAGAAACTTTATTTTTCTTGTTACGATGATTTTTCCACTTCACTCTAAAATTCTTTGAACTTTTCAAATGTTTCAGACTTGTGCTTCATTAAGTAGATATACTCATATCTGCTCAAATCAGCTTTGTGAAGGTCAGAAAATAACGATACCTGCCACGAGCATCAATACTCATTGGATCGCATACATCGGTTTGTATTATTTCCAACAAGTCAGTAGCTCGTTCCATTGTTCTGAAGAACGGAGTTTTAGTCATCTTGCCCAAAAGGCACGGTTCGCAAGCATCAAATGATTCATAACCAAGTGATTCCGAAAATCCATATTTTGGAATTTCTTCATGCACTTTACACCGATATGACCCAAACGGCAGTGCCACAAATATGTCGCAATATCATTATAAACTTTGCATCTTTTGGCATCAATATTATGAATATGTGTATCACTACGATCGAGATCCAACAAACTATTTTCATTGGGTGTATAACCATCGAAGATCTTATTCATGTAAACAGAATAACAATTATTATTTAACTTCAAATGAATAACCGTATCGCAATAAACATGATCAAATCATATTCATGCTCAACGCAAACGCCAAATAACATTTATTTAGGTTTAACACTAATCCCGAAAGTATAGGGAGTGTGCGATGATGATCATATCAATCTTGGAACTACTTCCAACACTCATCGTCACTTCCCCTTGAACTAGTCTCTGCTTATTCGTAACTCTGTTTGAGTTACTAATCTTAGCAACCTAACAAGTATCAAATACTCGGGGCTACTATAAACACTAGTAAGGCACACATCAATAACCTGCATATCAAATATACCCTTGTTCACTTTGCCATCCTTCTTATCCACCAAATATTCAGGGCATTTCCGCTTCCAGTGACCATTTCCTTTGCAGTGTAAGCACCCAGTTTCAGGCTTTGGTCCAGCTTTGGTCTTCTTCACAGGAGTGACAACTAGTTTGCCATTCTACTTGAAGTTTCTCTTTCTTTCCCTTTGCCCTTTTTCTTGAAACTAGTGGTCTTGTCAATCATCAACACTTGATGCTCTTTCTTGATTTCTACCTTCGTCGATTTTAACATCACGAAGAGCTCGGGAATCGTTTTTCGTCATCCCTTGCATACTATAGTTCATCACGAAGTTCTAGTAACTTAGTGATGGTGACTAGAGAATTCTGTCAATCACTATCTTATCTGGAAGATTAACTCCCACTTGATTCAAGCGATTGAAGTACCCATACAATCTGAGCACATGCTCACTAGTTGAGCGATTCTCCTCCATCTTTTAGCTATAGAACTTGTCGGAGACTTCATATCTCTCAACTCGGGTATTTGCTTGAAATATTAACTTCAATTCCTGGAACATCTCATATGGTCCATGACGTTCAAAACGTCTTTGAAGTCCCGATTCTAAGCCATTAAGCATGGTGCACTAAACTATCAAGTAGTCATCATATTGAGCTAGCCAAACGTTCATAACGTGCGCATACGCTCCTGCAATAGGTCCGTCACCTAGCGGTGCATTAAGGACATAATTCTTACGTGCAAAGAATGAGGATAAACCTCGGATCACGGATCCAATCCGCATCGTTGCTACTAACATCTTTCAACACAGTTTTCTCTAGGAACATATCAAAATAAACATATGAAAGCAACAACGCAAGCTATTGATCTACAACATAATTTGCAAAATACTACCAGGACTAAGTTCATGATAAATTTAAGTTCAATTAATCATATTACTTAAGAACTCCCACTTAGACAGACATCTCTCTAGTCATCTAAGTGATCAGGTGATCCAAATCAACTAAACCATGTCCGATCGTCACATGAGATGGAGTAGTTTCAATGGTGAACATCACTACGTTGATCATATCTACTATATGATTCACGTTCGACCTTTCAGTCTCCGTGTTCTGAGGCCATATCTATTATATGCTAGGCTCATCAAGTTTAACCTGAGTATTCCGCGTGTGCAACTGTTTTGCACCCGTTGTATTTGAACGTAGAGCCTATCACACCCGATCATCACGTGGTGTCTCAGCACGAAGAACTTTCGCAATGGTGCATACTCAAGGAGAACACTTCTTGATAATTTTAGTGAGAGATCATCTTAAAATGCTACCGTCAATCAAAGCAAGATAAGATGCATAAAGGATAAACATCACATGCAATCAATATAAGTGATATGATATGGCCATCATCATCTTGTGCTTGTGATATCCATCTCTGAAGCACCATCGTGATCACCATCGTCACCGGCGCGACACCTTGATCTCCATCGTAGCATCATTGTCGTTATGCCATCTATTGCTTCTATGACTATCGCTACCGCTTAGTGATAAAGTAAAGCAATTACAGGACGTTTGCATTTCGTACAATAAAGCGACAACCATATGGCTCCTGCCAGTTGCCGATAACTTCGGTTACAAAACATGATCATCTCATACAATAAAAAATAGCATCACGTCTTGACCATATCACATCACAACATGCCCTGCAAAAACAAGTTAGACGTCCTCTACTTTGTTGTTTGCAAATTTTACGTGGCTGCTACGGGCTGAGCAAGAACCGTTCTTACCTACGCATCAAAACCACAACGATAGTTTGTAAAGTTAGTGATGTTTTAACCTTTGCAAGGACCGGACGTAGCCACACTCGGTTCAACTAAAGTTGGAGAAACAGACACCCGCTAGTCACCTATGTTCAAAGCACGGCGGTAAAACCAGTCTCGCGTAAGCGTACGCGTAATATCGGTCCGGGCCGCTTCATCCAACAATACCGCTGAACCAAAGTATGACATGCTGGTAAGCAGTATGACTTGTATCGCCCACAACTCACTTGTGTTCTACTCGTTCATATAACATCAACGCATAAAACCTGGCTCGGATACCACTGTTGGGGAATGTAGTAATTTCAAAATTTTCCTACGCACACGCAAGATCATGGTGATGCATAGCAACGAGAGGGGAGAGTATTGTCCACGTACCCTCGTAGACCGTAAGCGGAAGCGTTATGACAATGCGGTTGATGTAGTCGTACATCTTCACGATCCGACCGATCCAAGTACCGAACGTACGGCACCTCCGAGTTCAGCACACGTTCAGCTCGATGACGATCCCCGGACTCCGATCCAGCAAAGTGTCGGGGATGAATTCCGTCAGCACGATGGCATGGTGATGATGATGATGTTCTACCGGTAAGGGCTTCGCCTAAACTCCGCGACGATATGACCGAGGTGGAATATGGTGGAGGGGGGCACCGCACACGGCTAAGAAACGATCGCGAAGATCAACTTGTATGTTATGGGGTGCCCCCTGCCCCGTATATAAAGGAACAAGGGAGGAGGAGGCCGGCCCTAGGAGGAGGGCGTGCCAAGGGGAGTCCTACTCCCACCGGGAGTAGGACTCCTTCTTTCCTTCCTAGTCCAACTAGGAGAAGGGGGGAAAGGAGGGAAGTGGAGAAGGAAGGGAGAGGGGGGCCGCGCCCCAAACCCCTTGTCCAATTCGGACTGGGCTTAGGAGGGGCGCGCGCCACCTCCTGGCTCCTTCCCACTGAGGCCCATTAAGGCCCAATACTCTTCCCCGTATTCCCATAACTCCCCGGTACTCCGAAAAATACCCGAATCACTCGGAACCTTTCCGATATCTGAATATAGTCGTCCAATATATCGATCTTTACGTCTCGACCATTTCGAGACTCCTCGTCATGTCCCCGATCTCCTCCGGGACTCCAAACTCCTTCGGTACATCAAAACTCATAAACTCATAATAAAACTGTCATCGAAACCTTAAGCGTGCGGACCCTACGGGTTCGAGAACTATGTAGATATGATCGAGACACATTTCCGGTCAATAACCAATAGCGGAACCTGGATGATCATATTGGCTCCTACATATTCTACGAAGATCTTTATCGGTCAAACCGCATAACAACATACGTTGTTCCCTTTGTCATCGGTATGTTATTTGTCCGAGATTCGATCGTCGGTATCCAATACCTAGTTCAATCTCGTTACCGGCAAGTCTCTTTACTCGTTACGTAATGCATCATTCCGTAACTAACTCATTAGCTACATTGCTTGCAAGGCTTATAGTGATGTGCATTACCGAGAGGGCCCAGAGATACCTCTCCGACAATCGGAGTGACAAAACCTAATCTCGAAATACGCCAACCCAACATGTACCTTCGGAGACACCTGTAGAGCTCCTTTATAATCATCCAGTCATGTTGTGACGTTTGGTAGCACACAAAGTGTTCCTCCGGTAAACCGGAGTTGCATAACCTCATAGTTACAGAAACATGTATAAGTCATGAAGAAAGCAATAGCAACATACTAAACGATCAAGCTAGGCTAACGGGATGGGTCATGTCAATCACATCATTCTCCTAATGATGTGATCCTATTAATCAAATGACAACTCATGTCTATGGCTAGGAAACTTAACCATCTTTGATTCAACGAGCTAGTCAAGTAGAGGCATACTAGTGACACTATGTTTGTCTATGTATTCACACATGTATTATGTTTCCGGTTAATACAATTCTAGCATGAATAATAAACATTTATCATGATATAAGGAAATAAATAATAACTTTATTATTGCCTCTAGGGCATATTTCCTTTCACTATCGGATCTCACTTTTCAAGTAACTGTGAAGGGATTGACAACCCCTTTATCGCGTTGGGTGCAAGTTGTTTGATTATTTGTGTAGGTATTCGGTGATTTGTGCGTTGTCTCCTATTGGATTGATACCTTCATTCTCAAACTAAGGGAAATACTTATCTCTATTTTGCTGCATCACCCTTTCCTCTTCAAGGTAGAAACCAACACAAGCTCAAGAAGTAGCAAGGAACTGCCAGGCATTCCACCTGACAGGGATGTGGAGTTTGTCATAGATCTTATCCTAGGAACCACCCAAATTTCTAGGAGACCTTACAAGATGGCACCTTAGGGCTAGCTGAGCTTAAGAAACAACTTGATGAGTCCTTGCAAAAGGGTTTTATCTGTCGTAGTTCTTCTCCTTGGGCTTGCCCCATTCTCGTCGTCAAGAAGAAGGATGGTACAGATTGGATGGTTGTAGATTATTGTCCCATTAATTTGGTCACGATAATGAACAAGTATCCGCTCCCTAGGATCAACGACATGTATGATTAGCTCGCTGGATCCTCAGTCTTTTCCAAGGTGGATTTAAGGTTATGCTATCATCAAATCAAGATCATAAATGGGGACATTCCTAAGAGATCTTTTGTCACTCATTATGGCCAGTATGAGTACACTGTCATGTCCTTCGGTCTAACCAATTCTCTAACCACATTCTCCTGCTTGATGAACTTGATCTTTATGGACTATTTAGATAAGTTCCTCGTGGTTTACCTGGATGATATTCTTATTTACTCGAAGAATGAGGGAGAGCATGTCGAACATCTCAGACATGTGTTAGAAAAACATAGAGAGCATCGCCTTTATGCCAAGTTCTCCATGTGCGAATTTTGCTTGCCGGAAGTGACCTATCTGGGCCATGTGATCTCCGGTAAGGGCATTGCTGTCAATCCCGAGAGAGTTTAGGCCATTCTTGATTGGGTGCCTGAATCAGTTAAACAAGTTAGGAGTTTCCTTGGTCTAGCCAGTTATTGTCGCCGCTTGGTCGAGAACTTCTCCAAAGTGGCCAAACCTCTCGTGGAACTTCTCAATAAAGATAAAAGTTTGAGTGATCCCCACAGTGTGAGCATATTTTTCGGGAACTGAAAAGACGCCCGACCTCTACTCCCATACTTGTGCCATCGGATTTCACTAAGTACTTTGTTATCTATTGTGATGCCTCACGACAAGGACTAGGTTGCATTCTTATGCTCATGTGATTGTCTATGCTTCTCGACAGTTGCATCCACATGAGAAGAATTATCCTACACATGATCTAGAGCTTGCAGCCATAGTCTATGCACTTCAGACATGATGACATTACCTTCTTGGTAAACATTGCAAGATCTACACCGATCACCAGAGTCTCAAGTATATCTTCACCCAACCAGACTTGAACCTTAGGCAAAGACGTTGGTTGGAGTTGATCACGGATTATGACTTAGGGATTACCTACACTCCAGGCAAGGAAAATGTGATGGCTGATGCACTAAGTCATAAGTCCTATTGCAACAATCTCATGTTGCAATAGGGCCAACCACTCCTCCATGTGGAATTCTGTAAGCTTAACCTTCACATTTCTCCTCGAGGATTCCTTTGTACCTTGGTGGTGAAACCTACTCTTGAGGATCAAATCGTAACTAGCCAGCAGTATGATAGGGTATTTCCTGGATCAGCGATAACATTGGAAGGGAGTTGCTTGTAGTTTCTCGATAGATGATCGAGGTGTCGTTTTATTTGAGAGCCGTCTGGTGGTTCCCAAGAAGCAACATCTTCGAGAGTTGATCCTTAAGGAGGCTCATGAATCTCCTCACACGATTCAACCTGGTAGTACTAAGATGTATCAGGACCTACGCCAGAGGTTTTGGTGGACTGGGATGAAGAGAGAAATAGTTGAGTTCATTGCTAATTGTGACGTTTGTCATCGTGTGAAGGAAGAACATCAGAGACCTGCTAGCACCCTTCATCCTTTAGCTATTCCTGAGTGGAAGGGATAAAGTTGGTATGGACTTCATCACCGACTTTCCCAGGACCAAGAGAGGGAATAATGCTATCTTTATAGTCATTGATCGTATTTCCAAAGTGGCTCACTTCCTACCTGGTGTCACTACATGGTGTCCCACTAGAGTATCACTGCTAGTCAGACTAGCTGACTTATATATTTGTCGAATAGTGTCACTACATGGTGTCCCACTAGAGACAATTCTGACTATGGTTGTCTTTTCACTTCTCATTTCTGGGAGAGCTTCCAGACTGCCATGGGAACCCATCTTTCCTTTAGTACCGCTTTCCACCCACAGTCAAGTGGTCAGGTGGAAAGAGTCAATCAGATTCTTGAAGACATGCTTAGAGCTTGCGCTATCTCTTTCGGTATGGATTGGGAGAAGTGTCTTCCTATCGCCGAGTTTGCTTATCACAATAGCTACCAATCCTGTCTTAAGAAAGCCCCTTTTGAGATTCTCTATGGACGAAGATGTCGAACACCTTTGAACTAGTCAGAAACTGGTGAAAGACAATTCTTTGGACCGAATATGATCCAGGAAGCAGAAGAGCAATTTCGCGTGATTCATGAGAATTTGAAAACAGCCCAATCTCATCAAAAGAGCTAATATCACCCTCGTCATAAGGAAGTGGCTTATGAAGTTGGCAACAAGGCTTACCTTTGTGTTACTCCTTTGAAGGGTACCCATGTTTCGGTATGAAGGGAAAATTGGCTCCTCGTTACATTGGTCCTTTTTGCATTCTCGCTAAACGAGGAGAGGTTGCCTACCAGTTAGAACTACCCCCACATCTTTCTCGATTACATGATGTCTTCCACGTCTCTCAACTCAGGCGTTGCTTCTCGGATCCCATCCATGGAGTGTACCACGAAACACTTAATCTTCAAGATAACCTCACATATCGACAGTACCCTGTTCACATTCTTGATCAAGCAGTGTGTGGTACCTACTGTCAAAACATAAAGTTTCTCAAGGTTCAGGGGTCTCATAATTCTGAGAGAGAAGCTACTTGGGAGCGGGAAGATCGTCTTCGACTGGAGTACCCCCACTCTTTTTCCGCCGACTCCTGAATATCGGGACGAGATTTTTTTGAGTTGGGGCGAGTTGCCACATCCCTGGCTTCTGCTAATGCTTACTGTTTGCATCTTGCTGGCATCATGTTTAAATTTCAAAGAATTCTAAATGGGGTTATGTGAAAGCCTCATAAATCTTTTTTGGAAATGATCAAGATGAAAATTGCTTCAAGTAGGTCCAAAAAAATGTTCCTGATTTTCTTTGAAAATATTGGCCAGAGGTAAAATTGAAACCAATATTTTTAGGAGCTCAAAAATATTTATTATGGGCATTTGAGTTAATACAATAATTATTTGCATTGGATTTATATTTGCCATATATGTACATATGCTCCAATAATTCTGGAAACTTGTGAGGGGCTTTGGAATAATTCTTCTAGTCCCTACAAAATTTATCAGAAGCAACAAAATTAGTTTGGCTCAAAAACCAAACTAAAACAAATGTTAGAAATAGAAAATAGAAAGAAAATAAAAAAAGGAACTTACCTACCGGCGGCCTGGCACTCTGCTCGCCCAGCCCACTGGTCACCACACCGTCAGTACAAAAAAAAGACACATCCATGACATTTTGGGCCGAACAATTTTTTTTCCTGTCATGCTTATGACACTTCTATGACGATAATTGTGACAAAACCCGGTATCATCATAGATGTGGTGCGCTCCTACTTCTATGACAAAAAATCATGACAGAAAATGGGCTTTTCGTCCTGGGCAGACCAGAGACGCAGCTGCATGACATTCTTTGGGCCGTCCATGACGGAAAAAATCATGGTAGAAGCGAGGGCGAGGAAAATATCGAATGATGCGCGTTTCTCTCGTACGCGTACGCGCGTGGGTGCGAGGCGTTGGGCTCTAACTGAACCCGAGCGAGGCGTTCGCCTACTGAACCCGAGCGATTGCACTGCAGGCTACGCATTACTGAACCCGAATGGTCGATCGATGGCTGTTAACTGAAACCGATCGAGCGATTCCTTTGCTACTGCAGCTAACTAAAGCCGATCAAACCACACACCGATGATCCTCAAAACTGGAGATATACTGCAACTGATATCTGTTATGTCAGCATACATTTCAGTTGTCTCTCTGTCGTACGTATCCGTGCTGATGATGGCACTGTTTTGTGTCTTTCTGCCTTCGTCACGTGCAAGGGTGTTGTAGCGCACATCTCAAACAACGCAAGATTCATAATGTCTTACCCGAGTATCAGGACCCATTGCTAGTGCATAAAGGGCATCATCAACTGCATCCCCATCCTCTCGCATCTTCTTAACCTATGGTTAGAAAATAGACAAGCTGATCATCTTATGTACTCAATATATTAAAAAAAACTGAGAGTGTAATTCAAAAGCTTACATGGCTCTTGAACCATTTCGCCAATCCTACCATAACTACTTTGTCAATGTTTCTTGGATTTTGCAGCAGTAACTCCTTTTTGTAGATGTTGCACAACATAGTGATCGTGTCAAACATCTAAATATATACGAATATGCTACAAGTTTAGAAGATTACGATGTATAAGCTGCAGTACTTAGGACTTCCTTGATATAAGGTAGTATCTCATGACATTCAACACATACCAAAGCATTTTGTCCAAATCTTTAGGTTTGTCCTCTTGTCGACTCTTCTCTGTAACTCGAACAGAATAATCGAAAACATTGAGCCCGGGATTGTCTTCACCCACCTCTTTGCTAAGCTGATCAGTTGTTTCAATGTATTTTGAGAAGAATGTCAATGCTTCTGTAGAAATGTAGGCCTCTGCAATGGAACCCTCGGGTCTAGCTCTATTCCTAACATAGCCCTTGAAAGTGCCTCGTCGCCTTTCAATAGGGTACATCCAGCCATACTGTACTGGACCTCTAATAGTGCCTCATCAGATAGATGAATAGCCAAATGCACCATCACATCAAAGAAGGTTGGAGGATATATCTTATCAAGGTCGCATAGGATATTTGGTATCTTGTCTCTAAGACGCTCCAAAGCATCTATCTTGGTATTTCTACTGCAGAGTTCTTGAAGAATTGTCCCAACTCTGCAACTACTCTGTTTAAGTTAGGGCGGCCCAATCCTCTAAGGATAACAGGTAAAACCCTTTGAAGTAGGACATGGCAGTCATGAGTCTTAAACCCTTGTACCTTCTTTCCATCTGCACTGACTCTCCTTTCAAGGTTGGAAGCAAATCCATGTGGGAATCTCACATGTGACAGGACCTCGCAGAATTCTTTTCCCTTGTACCTTGTCCAAGACGTACACAGCTAGTGCCATATCCCGTGGTTTACCTTCATCTTCCACCTTCAAATCCTTTCTAATACTCAGGTGTGTCAAATCAATCCTAGATTTTAAGGTATCTTTCGTCTTGCCTTCAATATTAAGAAGTGTGTCGATAATGCTGTCACATATATTTTTCTCGATGTGCATCACATCAAGATTATGCCGCAGATCCAAATCTTTCCAATACTCCAAGTGCCACAAAGTGGACCTGCGGGTAAACAATAATCTATCTTCTGCCCTACCATGCTTCCTTTTCCCACTACCATTACCAGGATGATTTCCTGGTGTAATATGCCTGACTTTCTCTAATTCCACTTGCAACTCATTGGCAGTGCGCCTCTTTGGCGCATAACAGTTTTCATGCTTTGCATTGAACACATGTCTTCGGTATTTTCTGGGACGCGGCTTGTCCTTGGCAAGGAAATGGTGGTGTCCAATGTAAGAGATATTGCTAAGTATTGCGTATGATAGAGGATTCCTATCACAACAAACACATGCATTGTAACCATGTGTCATTTGCCCTGACATAGTGCCCAAAGCCAGATAATCATGGATGCACCGAATTATAACAGCACGCAGAAAGAAATCAGCTGGTGGGCTGCTATGTAGGTCTTGAGTGAGAACACCCCTTCATAGCTGTTGAAGTTCCTCCACAAGAGGCTCCATGAATAAATAAAAATCCTTTCCAGGACTTTTTGGATCTGGGATGAGCAAGGCCATCATGTAGTTTGATTCTTTGGTGCAGACATTTGGAGGCATGTTGTAAGGGATAACAAGCATTGGCCACATGCTATATGTGGTGCTC
Organism: Aegilops speltoides; assembly: GCA_021437245.1. Classification (NCBI taxonomy): domain Eukaryota; kingdom Viridiplantae; phylum Streptophyta; class Magnoliopsida; order Poales; family Poaceae; genus Aegilops; species Aegilops speltoides. The sequence continues at coordinate 159,442,375 of CM038141.1, forward strand.
TGGTGGCCAAATGGGTTAAATCCATCTGAAGCTAAGCCAAGTCTAATGTTTCTTGGGTCAGCAGCAAACTTTTTGTGTTTCTAATTGAAGCTTTTCCACTCACTACCATGAGATGGATGACTCATTACATTCTGATCTCTGTACTCCTGGTTCCTAGAATGCCACAGTGCATCCTCTCTTGTTTCAGCATCATGATGTTGGGGAACGTTGCAGAAAATTAAAATTTTTCCTACGGCTTCACCAAGATCCATCTATGAGTTCATCTAAGCAACGAGTAACGGGAGAGAGTTTGCATCTACATACCACTTGTAGATCGCGTGCGGAAGCTTGCAAGGTGATGATGGAGTCGTACTCGAACGTGATTCAGATCACCGATGCCAAGTGCTGAGCGGACAGCACCTCCGCGTTCAACACACGTGCGGGACGGCGACGTCTCCTCCTTCTTGATCCAGCAAGGGGAAGGAGAGGTTGAGGAAGACAGCTCCACCGGCAAAGACGACGGCGTGGTGATGGTGGAGAAGCGATACTCGGCGAGGCTTCGCGAGCTCTTACGGAGGAGGAGATGTGTTGGGAGGGAGGGCTGCGCCTTGGGTGTTGGTACAGCAGCCCCTCCTCCCCCCTATATAGGCCCCACAGAAGTGGCGGCCCTCGAGATCCAATCTCCGGGGGCGGCGGCCAAGGGGGTGGAGTGCCCCCCAAGCCAGGTGGGGCGCCCCCCCACCCCTAGGGTTTCAACCCTAGGCGCAGGGGGTGGGCCTAGGGGGGCGCACCAGCCCCCTGTGGGCTGGTTCCCTTCCCTCTTTGGCCCATGGGGCCCTCCGAGATAGGTAGCCCCACCCGGTGGACCCCCGGGACCCTTCCGGTGGTCCCGGTACTTTACCGGAAACCCCCGAAACTTTCCCGATGGCCGAAACACCACTTCCTATATATTATTCTTTACCTCCGGACCCTTCCGGAACTCCTCGTGACGTCCGGGATCTCATCCGGGACTCCGAACAACATTTGGTAGTCACATACTTGACTTCCTGCTAACCCTAGCGTCGCCGAACCTTAAGTGTGTAGACCCTACGGGTTCGGGAGACACGCAGACATGACCGAGACGACTCTCGAGCAATAACCAACAGCGGGGTCTGGATACCCATGTTGGCTCCCACATGCTCCTCGATGATTTATCGGTTGAACCACCATGTCGAGGATTGATCAAACCTCAGATGCAATTCCTTTGTCAATCGATGCGTTACTTGCCCGAGACTTCGATCGTCGGTATCCCAATACCTCGTTCGGTCTCGTTACCGCAAGTCACTTTACTCATAACGTAATGCATGATCCGTGGCCAACACCTTGTTCAACTTGAGCTCATTATGATGATGCATTACCGAGTGGGCCCAGAGATACCTCTCCGTCATAGGGAGTGACAAATCCCGCCTCGATCCGTGTCAACCCAATGAGATACTTTCGGAGATACCGTAATGCACCTTTATAGTCACCCGATTCGTTGTGACGTTTGATACACCAAGGCACTCCTACGGTAACAGGAGTTACACGATCTCATGGTCGAAGGAAGAGATACTTGACATTGGCAAAGCTTCTAGCAAGCGAACTATACGATCTTTTATGCTATGCTTACGATTGGGTCTTGTCCATCACATCATTCTCCTAATGATGTGATCCGTTATCAACGACATCCAATGTCCATAGTCGAAAACCATGACTATCTATTGATCTGTGAGCTAGTCAACTAGAGGCTCACTAGGGACATTTGTGGTCTTCGTGTTCACACGTGTATTACGATTTCCGATAACACGGTTATAGCATGAACAAAAGACAATTATCATGAACATTGAAATATAATAATACTTTTATTATTGCCTCTAGGGCATATTTCCAACAGTCTCCCACTTGCACTAGAGTCACTAATCTAGTTACATTGTGATGAATCGAACACCCATAGAGTTACGGTGTTGATCATGTTTTGCACGCGAGAGAGGTTTAGTCAGCGGATCTGCGACATTCGGATCCTTGTGCACTTTGCAAATCTCTATGTCTCCATCTTGAACATTTTCACGTATGGAGTTGAAGCGGCGCTTGATGTGCTGGTCTTCTTGTGAAACCTGGCTCCTTGGCAAGGGCAATAGCTCCAAGTTGTCACGGAAGAGTTTGATCGGCCCGACGCATTGGGTATGACTCCTAGGTCGGTGATGAACTCCTTCACCCAAATCGCTTCATGCGCTGCCTCCGAGGCTGCCATGTACTCGCTTCACACGTAGATCCCGCCACGACGCTCTCGCTTGCGGCTGCACCAGCTTCATGCTCCACCATTCAACATATACACGTATCCGGTTTGTGACTTAGAGTCATCCAGATCTGAGTCGAAGCTAGCGTCGGCGTAACCCTTCTGACGAGCTCTTCGTCTCCTCCATAAACGAAAACATGTCCTTTGTCCTTTTCGGTACTTCAGGATATTCTTGACCGCTGTCCGGTGTTCTTTGCGGGATTACTTTGGTATCTTGCAACCAAACTTACGGCAAGGTTTACATCGGTGCAGTACACAGCATGGCATACATAATAGATCCTATGGCTGAAGCATAGGGATGACACTCATCTCTTCTTTATCTTTTGCCGTGGTCGGTGGTGAGCTGAGCTCAATTTCACACCTTGTAACATAGGCAAGAACCCTTTCTTGGACTGATCCATTTTGAACCTCTTCAAAATCTTATCAAGGTATGTGCTTTGTGAAAGACCTATGAGGCGTCTCGATCTATCCTATAGATCTTGATGCCTAATATATAAGCAGCTTCTCCAAGGTCCTTCATTGAAAAACACTTATTCAAGTAGGCCTTTATGCTGTCGAAGTTTTGTATCATTTCCCATCAAGAGTATGTCATCTACATATAGTAGGAGAAATGCTCTGAGCTCCCACTCACTTTCTTGTAAACGCAGGCTTCTCCATAAGTCTCAAGATAAACTAAACGCTTTGATCATCTCATCAAAGCGAATGTTCCAACTCGAGATGCTTGCACCAGTCCATAAATGGATCGCCGGAGCTTGCAAACTTTGTTAGCGTTACGAGGATCGACAAAACCTTCCGGCTTCATCATATACAGCTTCTTCCTTAAGATGCCCGTTAAGGAATGCCGTTTTGGCGTCCATCGCCATATCTCATAATCATAGTATGCGGCAATTGCTAACATGATTCGGACGGACTTAAGCTTCGCTATGGGAGAGAATGTCTCGTCGTAGTCAATCCCTTGAACTTGTCGATAACCCTTAGCGACAAGTCGAGCTTTATAGATGGTGACATTACCATCCGCGTCCGTCTTCTTCTTAAAAATCCATTTGTTTTTTATCGCTCGCCGATCATCGGGCAAGTCTGTCAAAGTCCATACTTTGTTTTCATACATGGATTCTATCTCGGATTTCATGGCTCCAAGCCATTTGTTGGAATCCGGGCCCGCCATTGCTTCTTCATAGTTCGAAGGTTCATTGTTGTCTAGCAACATGATTTCCATGACAGGGTTTCCGTACCACTCTGGTGCGGAACGTGTCCTCGTGGACCTTCGAAGTTCAGTAGCAACTTGATCCGAAGTACCTTGATCATCATCGTTGTTTTCCTCTTGGTTGGTGTGGGCATCACAGAACGGTTTCTGCTACCGCACCACTTTCCCGTTCGAGAGGTAGTACTTCATCGAGTTCTACTTTCCTCCCACTTACTTCTTTCGAGAGAAACTCTTTCTCCAGAAAGCATCCGTTCTTGGCAACAAAGACTTTGCCTTCGGATCTTAAGTAGAAGGTATACCCAACAGTTTCCTTAGGGTATCCTATGAATCGCATTTTTCCGACTTGGGTTCGAGCTTTTCGTTGAAGTTTCTTTGACATAAGCATCGCATCCCCAAACTTTTAGAAACGACGACTTAGGTTTCTTCCCAAACCACAATTCATACGGTGTCGTCTCAACGGATTTAGACGGTGCCCTATTTAAAGTGAATGTAGCTGTCTCTAGAGCGTATCCCCAAAATGACAGCGGTAAATCGGTAAGAGACATCATAGACCGCACCATATCCAATAGAGTGCGATTACGACGTTCGGACACACCGTTTCGCTGAGGTGTTCCAGGCGGCGTGAGTTGTGAAACGATTCCACATTTCTTTAAGTGTGTGCCAAATTCGTGACTTAAGTATTCTCCTCCACGATCTGATCGTAGGAACTTTATCTTTCGGTCACGTTGATTCTCCACCTCATTCTGAAATTCCTTGAACTTTTCAAAGGTCTCAGACTTGTGTTTCATTAAGTAGACATACCCATATCTACTCAAGTCATCAGTGAGAGTGAGAACATAACGATATCCTCCGCGAGCCTCAACGCTCATTGGACCGCACACATCGGTATGTATGATTTCCAACAAGTTGGTTGCTCGCTCCATTGTTCCGGAGAACGGAGTCTTGGTCATTTTGCCTAAGAGGCATGGTTCGCATGTGTCAAACGATTCATAATCAAGAGACTCTAAAAGTCCATCTGCATGGAGCTTCTTCATGCGTGTGACACCAATGTGACCAAGGCGGCAGTGCCACAAGTATGTGGGACTATCGTTATCAAATTTACATCTTTTGGCATCCACACTATGAATATGTGTAATATTACGCTCGAGATTCATTAAGAATAAACCATTGACCATCGGAGCATGACCATAAAACATATCTCTCATATAAATCGAACAACCATTATTCTCAGACTTAAATGAGTAGCCATCTCGTATCAAGCGAGATCCGGATACAATGTTCATGCTCAAACTTGGCACTAAATAACAATTATTAAGGTTCAAAACTAATCCGTAGGTAAATGTAGAGGCAGCGTGCGACGGCGATCACATCGACTCGGAACCATTCCCGACGCGCAAGATCGTCACCTCGTCCTTCGCCGGTCTCCGTTTATTCCGCAGCTCTGCTGTGAGTTACAAATATGAGCAACGGCACCGTATCAAATACCGGGAGTTACTACGAGTCTTCGTAAGGTACACATCAATTACATGTATATCAAATATACCTTTGGTGTTGCGGCCTTCTTATCCGCTAAGTATTTGGGGCAGTTCCGCTTCGAAAGACCCTTCCCTTGCAATAAAAGCACTCGATCTCGTGCTTGGGTCCATTCTTTGACTTCTTCCGGCAGCGGGCTTACGGGCGCGCAACATCCTTGCCGTCCTTCTTGAAGTTCTTCTTCCCTTGCCCTTCTTGAACTTAGTGGTCTTATTGACCATCAACACTTGATGTTCTTTCTTGATTTCAGCCTCTGCTGACTTCAGATGAGTACACTTCAGAATGGTCTTCACCATCCCCGCATGTTGTAGTTCATCACAAAGCTCTTGTAGCTTGGTGGAAGCGATCGAGGATTCTGTCAATGACCGCCTCATCTGGGAGGTTAATGTTCACCGGGGTCATCGGGTTGTGCAACCTGGACATCTTGAGGATGTGCTCCTTGTGAACTGTTTTCCTCCATCTTACAAGCTGTAGAACTTGTCGAGACATCATATCTCTCGACCGGGCATGAGCTTGGAAAACTAGTTTCAGCTCTTGAACATCTCATATGCTCCGTGATGCTCAAAACGCTTTTGGAGCCCGGTTCTAAGCTGTAGAGCATGCCGCCTTGAGCGAGGGAGCAATCATCGAGCGAGTCGCGCCAGACGTTCAAATCGTCTTGCAAAGACCTTTGGGAGAACAGCGGTCACCTAACGGTGCTTCTAGGACATACTATTTCTTGGCAGCTATGAGGATGATCCTCGGGTTCGGACCCGATCCGTATAGTTGCTGCCATCATCTTTCAGCTTGGTTTTCTCTAGGAGCGCGTTGAAGTTCATGTTGACATTAGCGTTGGCCATTGATCTACAAGACATATTTGCAAAGGTTTTAGACGAAGTTCATGATAATAAAGTTCTAATCAAAATTATGAACTCCCACTTAGATTAGACATCCTCTAGTCATCTAAGTGTTACACGATCCGAGTCGACTAGCCCGTGTCCGATCATCACGTGAGACGGACTAGTCATCGTCGGTGAACATCTTCATGTTGATCGTATCTTCCATACGACTCGTGTTCGACCTTTCGGTCTCCGTGTTCGAGGCCATGTCTGTACATGCTAGGCTCGTCAAGTTAACCCTAAGTGTTTTCGCCAGTAAATCTGTCTTACACCGTTGTATGTGAGCGTAAGGATCCATCACACCCGATCATCACGTGGTGCTTAGAAACGACGAAACTGTAGCAACGGTGCACGCTTAGGGAGAACACTTCTTGAAATTTTGTAAGGATCATCTTATTTACTACCGTCGTCCTAAGTAAACAAGATGCATAAACATAATAAACATCACATGCAATTATATAGTTGTGACATGATATGGCCAATATCATCAAGCTCCATTGATCTCCATCTTCGGGGCTCCATGATCATCTTGTCACCGGCTTGACACCATGATCTCCATCATCATGATCTCCATCATCGTGTCTTCATGAAGTTGTCACGCCAACGACTACTTCTACTTCTATGACTAACGCGTTTAGTAATGAAGTAAAGTAGTTTACATGGCGTTCTTCAATGACACGCAGGTCATACAAAAAATAAAGACAACTCCTATGGCTCCTGCAGGTTGTCATACTCATCGACATGCAAGTCGTGAATCCTACTACAAGAACATGATCTCATACATCACAATTCATCATTCATCACAACTTCTGGCCATATCACATCACATGATCAATCGCTGCAAAAACAAGTTAGACGTCCTCTAGTTGTTGTTGCATCTTTTACGTGGCTGCGATTGGGTTCTAGCAAGAACGTTTTCTTACCTCTGAATCACCACAACGTGATTTTGTCAACTTCTATTTACCCTTCATAAGGGCCCTGTTCATCGAATCCGCTCCAACTAAAGTGGGAGAGACGGACACCCGCCAGCCACCTTATGCAACTAGTGCATGTCGATCGGTGGAACCGGTCTCACGTAAGCGTGCGTGTAAGGTTGGTCCGGGCCGCTTCATCCCACAATACCGTTGAGCAAGAAAAGACTAGTAGGGCAAGTAAGATGACAAGATCAACGCCCACAACAAATTGTGTTCTACTCGTGCACTAGAGAACTACGCATAGACCTAGCTCATGATGCCACTTTGTTGGGGAACGTTGCGAGAAAATTAAAATTTTTCCCACGGCTTCACCAAGATCCATCTATGAGTTCATCTAAGCAACGAGTAACGGAGAGAGTTTGCATCTACATACCACTTGTAGATCGCGTGCGAAGCTTGCAAGGTGATGATGGAGTCGTGCTCGAGCGTGATTCAGATCACCGATGCCAAGTCTTTGACGGACAGCACCTCCGCGTTCAACACACGTGCGGACGAGCGGCGTCTCCTCCTTCTTGATCCAGCAAGGGGAAGGAGAGGTTGAGGAAGACAGCTCCACCGGCAAAGACGACGGGCGTGGTGATGGTGGAGAAGCAAGATTCGGCGTGGCTTCGCCGAGCTCTTACGGAGGAGGAGATGTGTTGGGAGGGAGGGCTGCGCCTTGGGTGTTGGTACAGCAGCCCCTCCCTCCCCTTTATATAGGCCCCTGGTGGCGGCCCTGAGATCCAATCTCCGGGGCGGCGGCCAGGGGTGGAGTGCCCCCAAGCCGGTGGGCGCCCCACCCTAGGGTTTCAACCCTAGGCGCGGGGTGGGCCTAGGGGCGCACCAGCCCCAATGGGCTGGTTCCTTCCCCTTTGGCCCATGGGGCCCTCCGGATAGGTGGCCCCACCGGTGGACCCAGGACCCTTCCGTGGTCCCAGATTTCACCGAAACCCGAAACTTTCCCGATGGCCGAAACACCACTTCGTATATATTATTCTTTACCTCCGGACCCTTCCCGAACTCCTCGTGACGTCCGGGATCTCATCCGGGACTCCAAACAACATTCGGTAGTCACATACTTGACTTCCTGCTAACCCTAGCGTCGCCGAACCTTAAGTGTGTAGACCCTACGGGTTCGGGAGACACGCAGACATGACCGAGACGACTCTCGAGCAATAACCAACAGCGGGGTCTGGATACCCATGTTGGCTCCCACATGCTCCTCGATGATTTATCGGTTGAACCACCATGTTGAGGATTCGATCAAACCCTGTATGCAATTCCCTTTGTCAATCGGTACGTTACTTTCCCGAGACTCGATCGTCGGTATCCCAATACCTCGTTCAGTCTCGTTACCGCAAGTCACTTTACTCGCATGCCGTAATGCATGATCCGTGGCCAACACCTTGGTCAACTTGACCTCATTATGATGATGCATTACCGAGTGGGCCCAGAGATACCTCTCCGTTATACGGAGTGACAAATCCGATCTCGATCCGTGTCAACCCAATGATACTTTCGGAGATACCTGTAATGCACCTTTATAGTCACCCGATTCGTTGTGACGTTTGATACACCCAAGGCACTCCTACGGTAACCGGGAGTTACGATCTCATGGTCGAAGGAAGAGATACTTGACATTGGCAAAGCTTCTAGCAAGCGAACTATACGATCTTTTATGCTATGCTTATGATTGGGTCTTGTCCATCACATCATTCTCCTAATGATGTGATCCGTTATCAACGACATCCAATGTCCATAGTCGAAAACCATGACTATCTATTGATCTGTGAGCTAGTCAACTAGAGGCTCACTAGGGACATTTGTGGTCTTCGTGTTCACACGTGTATTACGATTTCCGGATAACACAGTTATGGCATGAACAAAAGACAATTATCATGAACATTGAAATATAATAATACTTTTATTATTGCCTCTAGGGCATATTTCCAACACATGAAACAACCTCTGCAATCTTGGTATAATTGGAAAATGTCTCAGAACATTATGAGGAATCCTCTTCACAGCATCGTCATCTTCCATTTTGATGATTTGCATTTCGGGCATTCACTTAAGTTGGCATAATCCTTCTGGAACAGAACACAATTATTCTTACAAACATGGATCATATCATATCCAATTCCAACTTCATGCAGGAAATTCTTCATTTTACTGTAGGTGTGTGGCAGCTCAGACGCATTTGGGAAAGATTTGCGGAAAGCAGCCAAAATCGCATCAAATGATTTGTTGGTCATCCGCTCAGATGTCTTCACCTGAAGAAAGGTGACCATAGCTGAGAATACTGACAGCTTATTTCCTGGGGTGACAGCCACGTTGCATTGTTCCAACATGTGGGCCCACCATTTTTCTTTTGCAGGGGAAAGTTCATGAAATGCACGAGCATTTCGTAGCATTGTTTCAATGTTGGTCAACCTCACTGGCTCGGCCACCACCACCTCCTCCTCTTCCACCTGAGCATCAGGAAGATCAAGATGGTGATTTGCTGCTTCCACGTAGTCAGTAACATTGATGTTCACAGCTTCACCATGATGAACCCACCAAGTATATGTGACCGACATCCCATACAAGTGTAGATGATTTTGAACAGTTGACTGGGGTCTTGTAACTGAATTCATACAACTGCTACATGGGCAGAGCACATCTGATTTCGGACCATCGTACTCAGCTCTGATAAAGTTCATGAAGTTCTCAACCCCCTCGACGTATGCAGCGGAGAATCTTCGAGAAGAAGTTATCCAAGTCATGTCCATCTGTTAGACATACAAATTAGTACTTCTACTAGATATTACAGGAAAAACATATATGTTTTTTTATGAAGTCCAGAAAAAAATACCTAGGTCGATGTATAAAGCTATGGCAAGATATTTGGACGAGCAGATCTAAGTAATGAAATATATGTAAAGCTAATTCAGCAAACATATTTGAGTGTTAAATTATGGCAGGCTATTTCAGCAGTCAATGAGGCCGAGCACACAGCCATCAAACTATTGAAGGCCATCGCAGCAACAAAGATCGAGTATAAAACAGTGTAGAGCTATTTCACCTAACAGATTGGCTACTAGACCATGGCAATCTACATCACAATAAATATATGGCAGGATATTTTAGCAACTAATCAGGCTTGGCATGCCATCTCAGCTAAGCAGATTGAGTGCAGAACAGGGAAAGGAAGCTTCTTAAGCAGAGAACATTGACTGTAAACTACTTCGGCAAACAGTGAGATTAACAGCGTCTATCAGCTAACATTCAGCGCTACACCAACATGCACGGGGCCTTATTTTAGAATGCGCGTAGCGTGGGAGAAGCTGGCCACTGTGCGTCTCCACACGAACATCGCCAGCATTGGTGGTGCAGGCCGCCATGCGCCTCCACAAGAACGTCGCCAGCGGTGGCGGTGCGGCTAGAGGATGGCAGTCTACGAGAGCGTATTTTGGGAGCGAGAGGATCGCCGTGCGTCCCCTCGATGAACCACGGAGCCGACGTATCAGTGCGAGGGGAGGGTGGCTTTGGCAGAGCGAATGGAGTGGATGGGGACGGGGGGAGGGGGTTTGGGGAATATTATTGGCTAGTTGGCCGAAGGGCGGTTGAATTTGGGTTTTGGGGGGAATTTTTGGGGGGGGGGGATTCGCGCGGTGGGCGGGGGGAGTTTGGCGAATGGTCGGATTCTCCAAGTGCAATCCCACGTGTCAGTGAAGAGGCAAGCCGAAGCGTGTTCCGTTTGCGTGAGCCGTGTGTAGGACCGGACGTGTGTGGGGTGCAATGCGACCGTGATAGGGGTGTTGTGAGCGTATTGCCTTTTTTCCTTTTAAACTCGGTGCTTCGCCCCCTCAAAGAAAAGCTTGGTGCTTCACGCAATCCATTGATACTACTAATAGTAATTCGGTAATCCTGACTAAAATGGCATGGCCGGGTCTTTTTTCACGCGATATGCTGGGAGGTTGGCTTAGTTGGGTATTTTAGGACTATTAATGCTACAACTACGTAATCCCAGTTACGTAATTAACATAATGTGAAACGTGTGAGCAGTTGATTGTAGATTGGGGGGAGGGAGCGGCCCACCACCATGAAAATGAAGGACGAAAGAGAGAGGCAATTTATGTTAACCCTTTCGTAGGTTCTCGTAGATGTAGAAAGATGTGAAAGGCGTGAATATGTCGTGGACGTACTATTGAAGTGCCTAAGATAAATTGTGTATGTAGACCCTATGTGTTTATTTACTTCGCATGTTAGCTTTGTCTTGGTTCAATAAAAAGCAGAGTTGGTGATGATGGTGTGCCTCCCATCTTGCAATATAGGCCGTCCGATCTATATCTAATGGATAGGAAGGAAACTATGACAATTTACCCGCACTCCTCTCCACATTTGCAGATAAGGCCTTCCCTCGTTCATTCTTTTCTCCCACAAGATCTTGATGTTCCGTGCAACGCACGGGCATCTTGCTAGTACTCCTACCATATACTATATTATTGTGAAAGTTCATATACACTGGCCGAGATTAATGCAAACACGGCAGATTTTCATTAGATTTCGAACTTTTATAGGACAGAAAAATAAAAGAAACCTGACCCTAAACCTATTCTACAGCGGCGACCGATGTCCTCCATTTGCGATCTCCATGTACGGGGGCGGGGTTCAAAACCCGTGAAGTGAAAGTGTGGACTCCGGCGAGGAAGAGTAGAACACATGAGACGGACCGACCAGTTGGCATACCATGCCCTACCGCCTCCCATGCCCTACTCATCCTCGGAGGAGTCCCCGACCTCGGCGGTGCTAGATGTTGGATGGCGGGAAGTAGGACGCGTGGTTGATGGTGCTCCCGTCATCGGCCACCAGCGTGGTCACCACTTGTGCGGTTGCATCCGCGTCTGGCTACGCCGCTATTGCATCGTGAGCGGCGAATTGAGCGAGGGCAGCGACCTCAAACTTCATCCCCTAAGAAAAGCTCTCCCGCAGAGCGTTCGCACTCGCGGTCATGGCAGATGTGGTGCCAGGTAGTAGGACGATGCGCCATGGTGTGGAGGTTAGTTGGGTGTTGCCACTTTAAGTAGCGCATTCCGTTGAGGCCAAGCATCCGGGTGCGTCATCAAGTCGCCGAAGTTGGTTCCTCGGGCACCGAGCCTCTTAACGACGTCATACGGACGAATGGCATGAATGCGGGCAGCGGGCGCCGGCTGGGAACACAATGTGTGATGGCGCGAGGGACGAGGGTTTTTGGTGTGCCAGGGTAGTCAGCTGCGGTCATGGCAACGTTGGAGATGCCCTTTGCTCACATGCGATCCCCACATGTCATTGAAAAAGCAAGATGACCTGGCATGGTCTCAGGTCCTGGGGATGCAGTTGGCCACGCTACACCACTCCGCGGACGCGTCGCGGTGCGCGCGCACTTCGGCGCCTCATGCATCCTCGGCGAGCCGAGTGTTGATCTGATGGTCGTGCCACAGCGCTAATGCCACCCTCGGCACACTGAAACCGACCGTGTCCAGCGACGATGAGTGTGTCGCTCACCGCGGTCGCCATGCCAAAGGCGGTGCTGGAGTTGCGCCACGTTGCTGGCCCCCATGACCCACACGAACGGTTGCCGGTGGCGAGGAGGTCGTGGGCCAGCTCCTCCATTTGACTAGTCTGCGCCACGTCGTCCCGACAGGTGTGCCCCACATGTCGGTTTCCCTGTTTTCCTGGCCATATTTGAGCGTCAATTCTCTATGTTGCACATTAGGCGCAGAACAGGTGGTTTTTGTGCCCTGGTTCAAATGTGGTACAATACCAAGTTGTTACCCTAGCCCCAAGTGTGGTGGTTTTGGGTACGGTACCACCCTTTTCCTTTTCAAGTAGTGAAGCATAATGCTTGATTAAGTAGCCGGATGGTGTCCTAAATGTAGGTGTCCGACTATTTGAAAGAATAACTGAGGTGTGTCGTGTCTGATCCTGCATTTAGGGGTCCAACTTACCATGTTCCGGTAGTAGTAACTATACTAGTCCCTGCGTACTCCCTCTGTTTTTATTTACTCCGCATTTTACTTTGCTCCAAGTCAAACTTTTAAAACTTTGACAAAGTTTATAGGCAGAAATAATAACATATACAATAACAAATCAATACCATTAGATTCATTATTGTATATACTTTCGCATCATATAGGTTTGCTATTGTAAATGTTCATATTTCTACTCTTACTAGCAAGATGCTCCTGCGTTGCATGTAACATCAAGATGCATTTGTATGACTAGTTTATCTTGTGAGAGAAAAGGATGAACGAAGAAAGGCCTTATTTGCAAATGTGGAGAGGTGTGTCGGTACCTTTTTTCAAAATTGCCATAGTTTCCTTCATATCCGTCAGATATAAATCGGACGGCCTATATTGCAGGATGGCAGGCACACCATCATCACCAACTCTGTTTTTTATAAGAGTCCGTCCAATTTATATCTGATGGATAGGAAGGAAACTATAGCAATTTTGCAAAAAGATACCCATACCCTCTCCACATTTGCAAATAAGGCCTTCCCTCATTCATCCTTTTCTCCACAAGATAAACTACTCATACAAATGCATCTTCATGTCCCGTGCAATGCACGGGCATCTTGCTAGTCTAGATAAAAAGCAGAGTTGGTGATGATGGTGTGCCTGCCATCTTACAATATAGGTCGTCTGATCTATATCTAACGGATAGGAAGGAAACTATGACAATTTACCCGCACTCCTCTCCACATTTGCAGATAAGGCCTTCCCTCGTTGATCGTTTTCTCCCACAAGATCATGATGTTACGTGCAACGCACAGGGATCTTGCTACTTTTCTATAAATTTGGTCAAATGTTATGAAGTTTGACTTCAATCAAACCTAATATGCAGATTAAATAAAAACAGAGGGAGTATCTTACTCCGTGACCAAGGCGGAAGGGAAAACGGGACAACTTATTGTTTATTTGAGCCATTCAAGTATAATCATGTGGCGTTGCTTATTTCTCATTCCTCTCCAACCCTCTTCTCCATCGATCATGCTGCCCTCCGGTCGAGTCCATCCTCTCGCATGCCTCATTTGAACATTCCGCCGAGTATCATTCGCATGTGGGCCTAGACCATGCTTGTATTTCCACTGTTGTAATTTGTCCGACATGCATACAAACAAACGGTTCGTTTGAAGTTTCACTTTGCCTCCACTACATGTCGCTTCCTGTCTTAGTTTTGACATCCCATTCAGTTCATGCCTCGACACATCTTGACGAGGTCGATTGATGTTGAGAGATCAATTGCATGTTGTCCAAGGAGATAAAGGTTTGGTCTGTTTCTATGATAGAAATGACACATGGGGGGGTCTGTGGGGATCAGAGGGAGTATATTGTACGTTCATAAGCGAAACGAACGTATTGTACCCACCCTAGTCCTATTTCAATCGATCTCCGGACCCCCGATATGAAATTGAGACAGAACGAGTGGGTGCATGTCTGATACCTAACGCGGATTCAAAATTTCGAATCAATGTTCGTTTCGCTTTTGAACGTACAATATATTCCCTCCGATCCTTTCCAGTTTACATATAAGTTTTATGTGTAGTCAAAGTATCTCTACTTTGATCAAACTTACAGAAAAAAGTATCACCATTCAACAATGCCCAATCAATATTTTAAGATTCATACGTACTCCTAGATTTGTATTCAAACAGATATGGTTTCCAATTTGTTTTCAACCACGTGAATGTGCTTGTTCTCGCGCATGCTCTTCCTACTAGGATTTTGCCACGTATAGTCAGTCCAATAGTAACTTTTTTAAGCTCCCTGTCCAATAGTACTAGTGGAGTACTGACAACATCTGTAGTAGAGTATGTAGTGCTCATAGTACTTCCTCCTTCCATTTATATAGGGCCTAAGAGCGAGTAAAATAGTGGGCTTATAGCCCGCTTACATGGCACTTTTGCCTATGTGGAGGAGAGAGATGTGAAAAAGTAAGGTGAGTGAGCTCTCATGCAAGAGCCTAGCTATGTACGCATTCCTAGGTAAATACAATAATATGAAGAAAGAGATAGAGAGGACATGGAAAAAAGTACTAATACAAAGGCCAACCTTTTTTTTGCGGGAAATAGCCAACCTTATAGCCCACTCTTGTATGAGTGCATATAGATGATGGCTATAGATGACATGGCAGTTCCTTATAGCCATCAGTTGGCTATATTATTAACCATGCGCTAATGCATTTTTCGAAACCGCCTTTGACTATTGACAAGATTAAGAGTACATGAGATGTATAATGTGAAAATTATATCATTGGAAGTGCCTTTCCCATACGAATTTGATTGTATGCTTGGTGTAAGTTGCATGTCATATATTATTACTCTAACATTAGGTCAAAGTTAGCCTCAAAAAATGCATTAGGCCCTGTATAGTAGATGGAAGGAGGGAGTAGTAGTGGAAGTGGATCCTCTGACGTAGGTATCCCTGCCTTACCCTCCCTTTCGGTCACTTACTGGCGGACCCCATGCTTGCTAGGCCCCGCATGTCAGTTACTCAATGAGTTCGGCCACATCAGGGGATCCTCATTCGTAGTATACTCCCTCTGTGGTCCCAACTGCGGTCCCACAAACGAGCGAAAACGCAAGACGAAGCGCGTTCCATTCGGTGAGCGATGTGGAGGGTCCAGCGTGCCAGGGTGAAGGAAATATGCTCTAGAGGCAATAATAAAGTTATTATTTATTTCCTTAACTCATGATAAATGTTTATCATTCATGCTAGAATTGTATTAATCGGAAACTTAGTACATGTGTGAATACATAGGCAAAATATATAGTCCCTAGTATGCCTCTACTTGACTAGCTCGTTTATCAAAGATGGTTATGTTTCCTAACCATAGACATGTGCTATAATTTGATGAACGGGATCACATCATTATGAGAATGATGTGATGGACATGACCCATCTGTTAGCTTAGCATTATGATCGTGTTAGTTTCATTGCTACTGCTTTCTCCATGACTTATACAAGTTCCTCAGACTATGATATTATGCAACTTCCGAATACCGGAGGAACACTTTGTGTGGTGTCTCCGAAGGTGTTTGTTGGGTTGGCATAGATCGAGATTAGGATTTGTCATTCCGTGTTTCGGAGAGGTATGGCCCTCTCGGTAATACTCATCATTATAAGCCTTGCAAGCATTGTGACTAATGAGTTACTTGTGGGATGAAGTATTACGGAATGAGTAAAGAGACTTGCCGGTAACGAGTTTGAACTAGGTATTGAGATACCGATGATCGAATCTCTGGCAAGTAACATACCGATGACAAAGGGAACAACGTATGTTGTTATGCGGTTTGACCGATAAAGATCTTCGTAGAATATGTAGGAACCAATATAAGCATCCAGGTTCCACTATTGGTTATTTACCAGAGACGTGTCTCGGTCATGTCTACATAGTTCTCGAACCCGTAGGGTCCGCACGCTTAACGTTTGATGACGATTATTATTATGAGTTTATGTGATGTGTTGTATCGAATATTGTTCGGAGTCCCTGATGTGATCACGGACATGACGAGGAGTCTCGAAATGGTCAAGACATAAAGATTGATATATTGGATGACTATATTCCAACACCGAAAGTGTTCCGGATAAGTTTCGGATGAAACTGGAGTGCCGGGGGTTACCGGGATCTTAGTGGAGAAGAGAGAGGGCAGCTAGGAGGTGACGCGCGGCCCCCTTGCCCCAGTCCGAATTGGACAAGGGGAAGGGGCGACGACGCCCCCCCTCTCCTTCCTTCTCTCCACCTCCTCCTTCGCCCTCTTCTCCGTCTTGGACTTTGAAAAGTGGGAGACCTACTCCTACTAGGAGTAGGAGTCCTCCCCCTTGGCGTGCCCCTTGTTGGCCGGCAGCCTCCTCCTCCCCTCCTTTATATATGGGGTAGGGGGCACTGATGACCCACAAGTGTAGGGGATCTATCGTAGTCCTTTCGATAAGTAAGAGTGTCGAACCCAACGAGGAGCAGAAGGAAATGATAAGCGGTTTTCAGTAAGGTTTTCTCTGCAAGCACTGGAATTGTAGGTAATAGATAGTTTTGTGATAAGATAAATGGTAACGAGCAAAAAGTAAATAAAGTAAATAAAGTGCATCAAGGTGGCCCAATCCTTTATGTAGCAAAGGATAAGCCCGGACAAATTCTAATAATGAAGAAAGAGCTCCCGAGGACACATTGGGAATTATTGTCAAGCTAGTTTTCATCACGTTCATAAGATTCGCGTTCGGTACTTTGATAATTTGATATGTGGGTGGACCGGTACTTGGGTACTGCCCTTACTTGGACAAGCATCCCACTTATGATTAACCCCTATTGCAAGCATCCGCAACTACAAAAAGGAGTATTAAGGTAAACCTAACCACAGCATTAAACATATGGGTCCATATCAACCCCTAACGAAGCAACGCACAAACTAGGGTTTAAGCTTCTGTCACTCTAGCAACCCATCATCTACTTATTACTTCCCCATGCCTTCCTCTAGGCCCAAATAATGGTGAAGTGTCATGTAGTCGACGTTAACATAACACCACTAGAGGAAAAGACAACATACATCTCATCAAAATATCAAACGAATACCAAATTCACATGACTACTAATAGCAAGACTTCACCCATGTCCTCAGGAACAAACGTAACTACTCACAAAGCATATTCATGTTCATAATCAGAGGAGTAATAATATGCATAAAGGATCTGAACATATGATCTTCCACCAAGTAAACCAATTAGCATCAACTACAAGGAGTAATCAACACTACTAGCAACCCACAGGTACCAATTTGTGGTTTTGATACAAGATTCGATACAAGAGATGAACTAGGGTTTTGAGAGGAGATGGTGCTAGTGAAGATGTTGATGGAGATTGACCCCCTCCCGATAAGAGGTTCGTTGGTGATGACATTAGTGATGATTTCCCCCTCCCGGAGGGAAGTGTCCCGGCAGAACAGCTCCGCCAGAGCCCTAGATTGATTCCGCCAAGGTTCCGCCTTGTGGCGGCGGAGTTTCGTCCCGTAAGCTTGCCCACGATTTTTTCGAGGGTAAAAGTGATGATATAGCAGAAGATGGATGTCGGAGGCCCACCAGGGGGCTAAGGAGATATTGGGCCGCGCCATATATAGGGGGGCGCGCCCCCTGTCTCCTGGACAGGGTGTGGGCCCCCTGGCCTATTTCTTTCGCTCATAAATTCTTATTAAATCCAAAAAGTTGTTTTGTGGAGTTTCAGGACTTTTGGAGTTGTGCAGAATAGGTTTCCAACGTTTGCTCCTTTTCCAGCCAGAATTCCAGCTGCCGGCATTCCCCTCTCTTCATGGTAAACCTTGTAAAATAAGAGAGAATAGCCATAAGTGTAGAGATATAATGTGTAATAACAGCCCATAATGCAATAAATATTGATATAAAAGCATGATGCAAAATGGACGTATCAACTCCCCCAAGCTTAGACCTCGCTTGTCCTCAAGCCGAAGCTGAAATCGAAAAATATGTTCACATGTTTAGAGATAGAGGTGTCGATAAAAATAAAATACGGACATGAGGGAATCACGATCATTCTAATAACAGCAACATATATAGATTTTGTCATAAGATTTCCTATGCTCAAGTAATAAGCAATTCAGAATGTCAAGTATGGTTCAAAAACTTCATTGGTAACTAACAAACTATAATCTCAGTCACTGAAGCAATTGCAATTTATCGTAACATCAGAAAGAGTCAATAATAGAGCTTTTTAGCAAGCTCACATACTCAACTATCACATAGTCTCCCATAATTGTTAACACTCACGCAATACTTGTGGTTATAGAGTTTTAGCCGGACACTGAGAAAGATAGGGGCTTATTGTGTTGCCTCCCAACGTATTCACCTTTAGGTGATGTCAACAATAATAGCCTATGCCAACTTACATCCAATTGGATATATGTATAATGATCTTTCAAACACGAGGAGCTTGCCAAAGGATAAAATGAAAAAGGGAAAGGTGAGGATCACCTTGACTCAAGCATAAAGTAAAAACACAAAGTAAAAGATAGGCCCTTCGCAGAGGGAAGCAGAGGTTGTCATGCGCATTTAAGGTTGATGCACAAAATCTTAATGCAAAAGAACGTCACTTTATATTGCCCCTTGTATGTGGACCTTTATTATGCAGTCTGTCGCTTTTATTACTTCCAGAACAAGTTCGTACAAAGCTTATTTTCTCTGCACTAATAAGTCATGCATATTTAGAGAGCAATTTTTATTGCTTGCACCGATGACAACTTACTTGAAGGATCTTACTCAATCCATAGGTAGGTATGGTGGACTCTCATGGCAAAACTGGGTTTAAGGAAATTTGGAAGCACAAGTAGTATCTCTACTTGGTGCAAGGAATTTAGCTAGCAAGAGGGGGGAGGAATCTCAACATGTTTGGAAGGTCAATGACAATATACTTTAACTGAGATGTCGGAAAACATAAACCATTACGTTGTCTTCCTTGTCCAACATCAACTCTTTTAGCATGTCATACTTAATGAGTGCTTCACAATCATAAAAGATGTCCAAGATAATATATTTATATGTGAACCCCTCTTTACTTATCACTTCCTATTAATTGCAACAATGACCAAGGTTACGTTCATCAACTCTCAACAATTTTTATGCCTCATACTTTCTATGTGTGAAGTTATCATTATCCATAAGATCAATATGAACTCTTTTGTTCTTTCTACTTTCTCAAGATCATCGCAACATAGCAAAGCCCTTGAATCAGCAATAATCTTTATTATAGATAGCACACGGACTCGATTACATAAAGAGATCACAATGCAAAACTCAAAACTACTTGATATCAAAACTTCGA
This sequence comes from Aegilops speltoides, assembly GCA_021437245.1. NCBI lineage: Eukaryota > Viridiplantae > Streptophyta > Magnoliopsida > Poales > Poaceae > Aegilops > Aegilops speltoides. The sequence goes on from CM038141.1 coordinate 159,462,079, forward strand.
ACTAATAGATCAAGATACTACTAAAGGATCGAACTAAATAAAGCGGTAAAGATAGGAGCGTGATGGCGATACGATACCGGGGCACCTCCCCCAAGCTTGGCAGTTGCCAAGGGGAGTGCCCATACCCATGTGATTATTTATCCTTCTTCACCGTTGGTGTTATGATCTTCTTGGCGATGATGCCCTTCAGGATACGGTTCTCCTCCTCGAGCTTGTTGACTTGTTGTTTGAGGTCCATAATTTCTTTACGGAGCTTGCCCGTAATGGCCAAGGCTCCTTTTACCCAAGGATGCTACATAGATTCTGGAGAACAAGTGAAACTCTTTTTCATATTTTCATAAGAAAGGAATCTAGAGTTGGAAGGGATGACCGAAGCAGGGACGGCCAGGCTAGGTAGTTCCCCCATAGTGAATTCTGCTCGGAGACGAGAGGTAACTTCTTGATCTTCCTCCATGGCATCTATCCTTTTCAAATCAGCCTCCATCTCATCCTCCGTTGATGGTCCAAAGTGATAGGAATCACTATTTGCTCCTGGACCTGGCGTTGGGTGAGACACCCGGCTCTCCCCAACTGACTCCTGAGAAGACATCTTGCTTTATTCTGCAACAGGAACAGCTTGAAATGAAAATAGGGGATATTTGCGTGATACGGTGGTCAAAACCTTCGTGGGTATATATAATGAATTTTTACCGACCAAAATACGTAACATACAAGAAAACGGAGTCCGGGAGGCACACGAGGTGCCCACGAGACAGGGGGGTGCGCCCTACAGGGGGAGGGGCGGCCTCCTCTCTCATGGGAGCCTCGTGTCCCTTTCGGACTACTTATTTCTTCCTAAAATTCTTAAATAATCTAAAACTGATAAAAAATGCCATTAGAGTTGTTTTGGAGTCGGTTTACTTACCGTACCACGTACCTATGCCTTTTCGGAGTCTAGAACGTTCTGGAAAGTGTCCCTTATGTATTCCTCAGGGGTTATGGTTTCAATAATATTAGTTTCAACATTGCTAGGATTACCTGAAATATAATGTTTAATTCTTTGACCGTTTACCACCCTCGGATTTGTGCCTTCGAAGTTGTTGATTTTTATAGCACCAGAATGATAGACCTCCTCGATAACGTAGGGACCTTCCCATTTTGAGAGAAGTTTTCCTGCAAAAAATCTTAAACGAGAGTTGAACAATAACACATAATCTCCTACGTTAAACTCATGCTTTTGTATCCTCTTATCATGCTAGCGTTTGACTTTTTCTTTTAAAAGCTTGGCATTCTCATAAGCTTGGGTTCTCCATTCATCAAGCGACCTAATATCAAACAACCTCTTCTCACTGGCAAGTTTGAAGTCATAATTGAGTTCTTTAATAGCCCAATATACTTTATGTTCAAGTTCAAGAGGTAAATGACATGCTTTTCCATGAACCATCTTATATGGAGACATACCCATAGGATTTTTGTATGCAGTTCTATAGGCCCATAATGCATCATCAAGTTTTTTGGACGAATTCTTTCTAGATCTATTCAAAGTCTTTTGCAAAATTAATTTGAGCTCTCTATTGCTCAACTCTACTTGACCACTAGACTGCGGGTGATAAGGAGATGCTATTCTATGATTGACATCATACTTAGTGAGCATCTTACGGAAAGCACCATGAATAAAATGTGAACCACCATCAGTCATAAGATATCTAGGGACTCCAAACCTAGGGAAAATAACTTTTTAAGAATTTTAATAGAAGTGTTATGATCAGCACTACTAGTTGGAATAGCTTCTACCCACTTAGTAACGTAATCAACAGCAACTAAAATATGTGTGTAACCATTGGAGGCAAGAAAAGGTCCCATATAATCAAAGCCCCAAACATCAAACGGTTCAATAATAAGAGAATAATTCATAGGCATTTCTTGACGTCTACTAATGTTACCTATTCCTTGACATTCATCACAAGATAAGACAAACTTACGAGCATCTTTGAAGAGAGTAGGCCAATAAAAACCAGATTGTAGTACCTTGTGTGTAGTTCTATCTCCAGCGTGGTGTCCTCCATAGGATTCAGAGTGACACTTGCGTAGGATCTGTTCCTGTTCATGCTCAGGCACACAACATCTAATAACACCATCTACTCCTTCTTTATAAAGGTGTGGATCATCCCAAAAGTAATGTCTTAAATCATAAAAGAACTTTTTCTTTTGCTGGTATGTGAAACTAGGCGGTATATATTTAGCAACAATGTAATTAGCATAGTCAACATACCAAGGAGCGATCTGAGAAGCATTGACAACCGCTAATTGTTCATTAGGAAAGCTATCATTAATAGGCGTTGGGTCATCAAGAACATTCTCTAACCTAGACAAGTTATGCAGAGCGGGGTTCTCACTCCTTTCTATCAATAATGTGCAAGTCAAATTCTTGGAGCAAGAGAACCCATCTAATGAGTCTAGGCTTAGCATCTTTCTTTTCCATAAGATATTTAATAGCAGCATGAGCGGTGTGAGTAGTAACTTTGGAATCAACAATATAAGGTCTAAACTTATCACATGCAAACACAACTGCTAAGAACTCTTTTTCAGAGTAGCATAATTTCTCTGGCCAGTATCAAGAGTCTTCCTAGCATACTGGATAACATTCAATTTCTTATCGACTCTTTGCCCTAAAACAGCACCTACAGCATAATCACTATGTAACGCCCCGGATCCGATGCGCCAGGTGTCCGCCAGTTATTCGCCGTCGTTGCCATGTCATTTGCTTGCGTGTTGCATTTTGCCATGTCATCATCCGCATTTCATCTGCATGTTTTTCAAAACTTGCATCCGTTCGGGTTCCGTCGCTTCTCTCCGTTGTCCGTTCCGACCCCTTTCACACTCGCACGCGCCCGCGGCACCTCTGAAATATTATTTTATAAGTGGCATAAAAATGTTCTCGGAATGGGTTGTAACTTGTCGTGCGGTCTTATTATAGTGTAGACAGACCGCCGCCAAGTTTAAATGCGCATTCGAGTCTATTTGATAGGCCAACCATTAAACCTACAACCGCAATATAGCGGTCTATCGTCGACGTTTTGGTCTCCGAAAACCTGCCGGGCTGCTTTCCTCTTCTCTTCTCTCAGCCCAAGGCCTCTTCGCACAGCCATCTGCAGCCCACCTAAAACCCCTCCGCTCAGGACCGTCGGATCGAAATCCGATGCCAAAGCCCTCCAAACCCCTAACCTAATACCTACCCTATATATACACCCATTCCTTCCAAAATGGGCATCCCTAGCCCTCACCTACCCTAGCCGCCTCCCCACCGCAGCCATCTTCCTCCTCCTCAAATTCCGTGCACCCCAACCAGCCTCCACCACTGCGCCCCCCCTCGTTTTCGGCGCCCGGCCACGGCCACCACCTCCGCCACTTGGCGCAGCCGATTGGTCCAGCCACCACCATCCGGCGCCCCAGCCAGTCCTGCTCCTCCACGTCGCCTCCCAGCTCCCCAGCCACCGCATGGCCCTCGGACCCCATCTGTGGCCCGCCCCGAGCCGATCTGGGCCCGAGGCGCCCGAACCGCGCCGCCCCGCTCCTCCCTCGCGTGGATCGTGCAGAGCCCGACCTTCCCGCCGCCGCCTTGTCCCGTCCGGCGACCAGGAGCCCCGCGGCCGACGAGCTCTCCGCCCAGGCGAGCCCTACCGCCGCGCCATACCCCTTCCTCTCTCTCCTTCTTTTCCTCACCAGCTCTCGCTCTCCCTCTCTGCCCGCAGGAAAACCGCCGCTGCCAGGAAGCTCGATGTCGGCCCCCGCACCGCCCTGCCATGCTGGACCTCGCCGCCCCGGTGACTCCATCACCAGAGCCGGCCTCAGCCCCCTCCCCCGCATCCATTCCTGACCTCCGCGCTCGCCGCCGCCGCCGGAATCACCTCCTGCCGCCGGTCTTCTTCTTCGTTGGAGGGTGACCGAGGCAGCGCTCGCTGCCGTTGACCGCGCCCTCGACCGCACATGCCTGGGCCACCTCCCCTTCGTTAGATCCGGCCCAGCCGCTCCGCTGCTTCCGCTCGACCCAGCGCGAGTCGAGATCCAGCGCCACTGCCCACTTTCGGCGCCAAGCGTGAAACCTGGCGAGTCGGCCAGCCCAGCTCGGCCATTCCGCACCGCACCAGGCCGGATCTGCCAGCTCTCTGAAGCCCAATGTGAGCAGCCCACTTCCACCAGATTCGGCCCATGTCTTGTTTTTTTTCGTTCTGCGATTTTTCGCATTTATCCAGAAAACTGCATATTTACAGTTTGGACCCCGAGCTTCATGCATATAATAATTCACAAACCGTGCATCGGATGTAAATAATTTATATATGTAAAATGCTTAGTTTTTCATCTAGTTTCATAATATGCCATTTTCATCTATGTTAAAAATGTCTAAATTGTTGTTTGCATTAATTTGCATAAATGCCATGTTAAAATGATTTATTTCATAACTAAATAACCGTAGCTCGGTTTTAAATGTTCTTTATATGTAAATGGGGTGGAAAAAAATGCCTAGATTAACATGGTCCACTTTATTTTCCTGTTTAACAACTTTAAAATATGTTTTAGGGCAGAACAGTAGCAAATTCATAAATTGCATATGAGGTTTTTCCGGAATTGTTGTTTGTTGTTCCGGCCTCATTTAAATTTGCCTAAATAGTTAGTTTACTTATGCCTCACCCCTTGCCATGTTTAACAACATTTAACATTGTTGTGTACCTAAACGAGATCAAACTAAATAACTCGGATGTGGTGTTTTGTCAATATGCAACTCGTTGCATATTGAGCTCCACTTAATTTGTATTGTTGTTTGTTGCACTTTGCCATGCCATGCATCATTAAACCGGACATGCATCATACTTGTTTGTGCATCATGCCATGTTTATGCTTGTGTGTTTACCATGTTGTTTGCTTCTTTCCGGTTTGCTTCTCTCGTTAGCTTCGGTTTCGTTCCGGAGTTGTGAGGATTCGTTCGACTACGTCCGTTTGTCTTCTTCATGGACTCGTTCTTCTTCCTTGCGGGATTTCGTGCAAGATGACCGCTACTACTGGATCTCACTACTATCATCGCTATGCTAGTTGCCTCGTTCTTTCGCTATCTTTGCGCTACCTATTACACCTTGTCCAGCCATCCCAAATTGCCATGAACCTCTAACCTTTGACACCATTCCTAGCAAACCGTTGTTTGGCTATGTTACCGCTTTTGCTCAGCCCTCTTATAGCGTTGCTAGTTCGGTGAAGTTGAAGATTTCTCCATGGTGGGCGTGGTTATGTTGGGATATCACAATATCTCTTATGTTATTAATGCATCTATATATTTGGTAAAGGGTGGAAGGCTCGGCCCTATGCAGGTGTTTTGTTCCACTCTTGCCGCCCTAGTTTCCGTCATACCGGTGTTATGTTCCCGGATTTTGCGTTCCTAACGCGTCGGGTGATTTATGGGACCCCCGACGGTTCGCTTTGAATAAAACTTGTCCAGCAAGGCCCAACATTGACTTTTACCATTTGCCTCACCACCACCTACTTTTCCCTTGGGAGTAATTAACCCAAGGGTCATCTTTATTATAGCCCCCGGGCGATTGCTTGTCTAGCGTTGGTCCAAACTAGAGCACCGTCTTGGGACCATCCCTTGGCAACTTGGGTTATGTCGGTACACATGCGCTTAGCTCATCCGGTCGTGGCTCGAGGCGAGATCTGTGCGACTACTATCGGGATGTCGGCACGCCGGGCGGCTTTGCTGGTCTTGTTTTACCATTGTCGAAATGTCTTGATGTACCGGATACCGAGTCGATCGGAGTGTCTCGGGTGAAGGTCTATTCGCCGATGATCGCGAGAGCTTGTCATGGGCTAAGTTGGGACACCCTGCGGGTATAAACTTTTGAGAGCCGTGCCGCGGTTATGTGGCGGATGGGAATTTGTTAATGTCGGTTGTAGATAACTTGACACTTGATCCGAATTAAAACGCATCAACGCGTGTGTAGCCGTGATGGTCTCTTCTCGGAGTCCGGAAGTGAACACGGTTTACGTGTTATGGTTGGCGTAAGTAGGTGTTCGTGATCACCTCTTGATCATTGCTAGTTGACGACCGTTCCGCTTGTTCTCTTCTCGCTCTTATTTGCGTTGGTTAGCCACCATATCATGCTTAGTCGCTGCTTTGCAACCTCACCACTTTACCCGTCCTTTCCTTTAAGCTTTGCTAGTCTTAATACCCATGGTAATGGGATTCTTTGAGTCCTCGTGGCTCACGGATACTTCAAAACCAGTTTGCGGTGCTTATGTTACCGAGCACGTGGCGCAACCAAGCTCAAGGAGGAGCTCGATGAAGATCTTGCCCTTTGTGTTGTTTCGTTCTAGTTGATCGATAGTGGAGCCAGTTAGGGCGATCGGGGACCTTTATGCATTTGGGGTTCTTCTTTTATTTTGGTTTCGTAGTCGGACCTTGATTGTATCTGGATGATGTAATGCTTTATTCATGTAATTGTGTGAAGTGGCGATTGTAAGCCAACTATGTATCTCTTTCCTTATGTATTACATGGGTTGTGTGAAGATTACCTCACTTGCGACATTGCTTTCAATGCGGTTATGCCTCTAAGTCGTGCTTGACACATGGGAGATATAGCCGCATCGAGGCGTTACAAGTTGGTAATCGAGCCATCCCCGACCTTAGAGCCCCACCGCTTGATCGTTTTTAGCGGCCGAGTTGTGTCTAGAAAAATGTTTTGAGTCATTTAGGATTATATATATCGGAGAGTCAGGAATTCTTTTTACTCCTCAGTCCCTTCGTCGCTCTGGTGAGGTCTCCTGACATAGAGTTTTGACTCTTCTCTTCTCAAATTTCACTAAAAAAAAATTTAGGATCACGCGGGTATCTTAGAATCGTTCTGATGGTTTTATGATGACAACATTGTCTTGGTGCCTCCCATCAACAGGGGTTTTTTTTAGTGGAGGTGTCCCGGGGAGTTGAGCTCCGAGGTGTTGTCGTCATAATTTTATTGTTGCAGTTCTGGAATACCTGAGTTTAGTACGCCGACATCGAAAATCTCTTTTATGCAGTTGTTGGTGAGATAACCCGCTAACCCAAAGATCTTGAGGTGAGTACGGGAGTATTGCCATGACTCGTATAACGGATGCTTTTCGAAGGTTGAGGTACACGATTTCCGAAGGTTTCTTGGTTATGTGTTGAAGGATGGATACAACTTGGATGTAGGTATTGTTAGTTTGGGTGAGATATATTGCTTCCCCTGTATCCCCAACACCAGATTGCATAACCAGAAAGTTTCGGGAGTTTTATAGGTGGGAATTCAAGTAGCTCCTAGAATATATTTCCGACAAATGCATGATATGGGATTGGGAAATCTCTATCATACGTTTGTTCCGGCTTATTCTGCAAGCCAAATCCTTTGTTTTGTTTTATTTGTGGTATTCGAGTTGCTTCGAAGTCAAATGTTGAATCCATACTTTTCCTAAACGGTGTTCTCATATTGCTATGTGAATACTAATCCTTTTGATCATTGAGGTTGTCATGTCAATTGTTTCCAACCGGCGTGTTTCTCTTCAAGTGCATCCGATCATTCCAGTATTTGCGAAATTAATTCTAAGTTTTCTCAATGGTGTTTGTTCCATCCATCCCAAGTTGTCTTTGTTTTCCCGCCCTCCCACCCTTTTTATTCAAGGACTCAGATTTTTTTAATCAAGTATCCATTTATTCATGTGAAGTCTCTTCATTCTTTTCTTTCAATGTTCTTATTCGGTGATTTCCCATGAAGATGCTTAACAGTTTCAAGTTCATCATCCTTCATTGTTGTTTCTTCTCCGGTGGATCCTATTCAAGCTTTCGATATTCATCATATTCCTTTCCTCATTTCTAATGCTTTCTCATACCGATGCACCTCTTAATCATTCACTTCCTATTAATTTTTTCTGGAGTGCTAAAGATATCTCACAAGACTTGTGTTTCCATTCTCAATCCGTTCAAGATATTTCGAGGTTGTTATCTCATTCAAGCCATTTAATTCAACCGGTGCAACATCTCTTTAAAATCAATCATTTCAATGGTGTTTCTTTTTGAGTGGGCCCTAACCCACAGGTCTTTTCCCAGGATCTTACCTGACTCTTCTATTATTTTGGAGCTATCCTAAATTCTTCTCCAAGTTTGACGTAAGAATGAGTTATCATCAGTCAAATGCTTTTCTCCAAGATCTTTCAAATTCTTTTCATAGTTGGCTCAACCTCTTCGTTTTTGATTCTTCCGGTGTGCCTCAATAATTCTTGGTGGTGTTTCTCGTTGTCATTCTCATCATTTGAAGACTGAAGAAGAGTTTCTCTTTACTCTTGCTCTATTCTCTTCAAGATTCATGGTGCTAGCTTGTTGCCATCCTCTCATAATTGTTTTTGATTGTGAGAATTCTTTTCTTACCATCCGGAGCATTTCATGAGTTGTTTCCATTTCTTTCCTCCGAAGGCCATCATGTCATAATTCTTCATTCTCAGCGTGTAGCTATCATTCTCCAAATCTTACCGGTGCATCATTCAAATATCCTCTAATCAGTTCATGATCTCTTCAAGTATCTAAATTCCCTCAAATATCTTCATTCGTTTTCCAATTCTTCCCGGTGAATTGTGCCTTTGCTACTTTCATTTTCAATTCTTACGGTGGTTCGTTCAAGATTCCTCTTCCTTTATTACCGTATCATTTCATTCGTTCTTTCCAATCCTACCGGTGGATTGTTGAAGACCTTCTCAAGTTTACGCCTTATCTCTCTTAATCCTTTCTACGAGAATAAGTAGTATGCCAAATCCGTTGCTTGTCATCAATTTAAATTGGTGAAGGATACGCATAACATAATTCTTGTTCTTGTTCCATCCAAGTGATTAATTCCTTCTTTCGGAGTTTGTTCATGATGAATAAATTCTCCGTTTCAGTTGTTTCATCTTTTCTTTTCCCGGAGTTCCAAGCTCTCATCATCACGAAGATCCATCTAAATCATTGCAAGGATGCACCTTGTGTTTTCAACTTCTCTTTCTTTCTATCACCCTTTTGTTTACCGGATTTCTTCATGGAGGCTTTACATGGTGGTTCGTCAAGGATTCTTTTCATTCTTCAATTGTTCTTCAAGATTTCTCTTGAAGTTATGATCCGCCAAGCTATACTCTAAAATAAATACGGTGCCCAGCACATGTTTTGTTTTGAGGCGTTCAAGTATTCTTCTTCTTGCATTTCGAAGTGCAATTCTTTCTACCTTATCTTTTGAGATGGTGTTATGTCATTCTTGACAATTTCCTTCATGTTTCATGATTTTTATTGTTGTCAAGAATGAGGTGTTTTAAATCCATCATTTTCTCTTGTTCAAGAGATCTTTTCAACCGTCATCTCTTCATTGGAGTTATCTTGGTATAGATTTCACCTAAAGCCTTTCCTAAGGAATGTTGCTATTTGTGGTGCTTATCAATGATCCAAGTTTTCTCCTATCCTCTCGGCGAAAGCAGTTTTGCATCTCTTTGGTGCTCTCAATATAATCAATGGTTTTCCATTAGTGGCCGGTTGTCACCTCATCATTTTGAGATGTGTTCCATAAGCCCACAACAAGCTTGTTCTTTTCGTTGTTGGTTTTCCAACAACTCCATTTTAACCTTCTTCGAAGGGTGCTTTCCGAGCCCATTTGTGGCAGAAGTTGGCATTTTCTTCTCCGTTCTTTTATTCCAATGATCTATCTTCTTTTCGTTCTTCCGGAGGCATGGTGATGTTGCTCTCTTCACTCATCATCTCGAATTGTGAGGATCATGTTCTTTTCTTGCTTATCCATTTAACCGGAGTGTTGTATCATCTCTTCAATATCTTTTCATCTCATCAAGTTTTCTTCTCTTTTCTACCGGAGTGCTGTCCAAATTCTGCCATTCTTGTTCCGTGGCTATCTCATTATTCCAATGTGGTCATATTCTTTTCGTTCGTGAAGCTCTTATTTCCATGTGTTTCAACCTTCAAGTTCTCGTAATACTCCTTGTTCCTCTTTTCTACCGGATTGTTTGCAATCTTGTTCATCTCTGTTATACTCTTTCTTTTAAATTGCTCAACCTCTCAAGGTTCATGGTTTCACTCGTTTGTCAAAGAGGCAACTTAGTTTTACCTCTTATCTTCCTCTTCCTTTTTCCCTCCGGTGCCATCCTAGATCTCGGGACGAGATCCTCTCGTAGTGGTGGAGTGTTGTAAAGCCCCGGATCCGATGCGCCAGGTGTCCGCCAGTTATTCGCAGTCGTTGCCATGCCATTTGCTTGCGTGTTGCATTTTGCCATGTCATCATCCGCATTTCATCTGCATGTTTTTCAAAACTTGCATCCGTTCGGGTTCCGTCGCTTCTCTCCGTTGTCCGTTCCGACCCCTTTCACACTCGCACGCGCCCGCGGCACCTCCGAAATATTATTTTATAAGTGGCATAAAAATGTTCTCGGAATGGGCTGTAACTTGTCGTGCGGTCTTATTATAGTGTAGACAGACCGCCTGCCAAGTTTCATCGCATTCGGAGTCCATTTGATAGGCCAACCATTAAACCTACAACCGCAATATAGCCGGTCTATACGTCGGACGTTTTCGGTCTCCGAAAACCCTGCCGGGCTGCTTTCCTCTTCTCTTCTCTCAGCCCAAGGCCTCTTCTGCACAGCCATCTGCAGCCCACCTAAAACCCCTCCGCTCCGGACCGTCGGATCGAACCGATGCCAGCCCTCAAACCCCTAACCCTAATACCTACCCTATATATACACCCATTCCTTCCAAAATGGGCATCCCTAGCCCCTCACCTACCCCTAGCCGCCTCCCCACCGCAGCCATCTTCCTCCTCCTCAAATTCCGTGCGCCCCCAACCAGCCTCCACCACTTGCGCCGACCCCTCCTCGTTTTCCGGCGCCGGCCAGCCACCTCCCGCCACTTGGCGCAGCCCGATTGGTCCAGCCACCACCATCCGGCGCCCCTGGCCAGTCCCGCTCCTCCACGTCGCCTCCCCAGCTCCCCAGCCACCGCGCGGGCCCGCCGGACCCCATCTGCAGCCCGCCCCGGGTCGATTTGGGCCTGAGGCGCCCACACCGCGCCGCCCCGCTCCTCCCACGCGTGGATCATGCAGAGCCCGACCTTCCCGCCGCCGCCTTGTCCCGTCCAGCGACCAGGAGCCCCGCGGCTGACGAGCTCTCCGCCCAGGCGAGCCCTACCGCCGCGCCATACCCCTTCCTCTCTCTCCTTCTTTTCCTCACCAGCTCTCGCTCTTCCTCTCTGCCCGCAGGAAAACCGCCGCCGCCAGGGAGCTCGATGTCGGCCCCCGCACCGCCCTGCCGTGCTGGACCTCGCCGCCCCGGTGACTCCATCACCAAATCCGGCCTCAGCCCCCTCCCCCGCATCCATTCCTGACCTCCGCGCTCGCCGCCGTCGCCGGAATCACCTCCTGCCGCCGGTCTTCTTCTTCGTTGGAGGGTGACCGAGGCAGCGCTCGCTGCCGTTGACCGCACCCTAGACCGCACACGCCTGGTCCACCTCCCCTTCGTCAGATCCGGCCCAGCCGCTCATTGCCTTCCGCTCGACCCAGCGCCAGTCGAGATCCAATACTGCCCACTTCGGCGCCCACGTGAGCCTGGCGAGTCCAGCCGGCCCAGCTCCACCCACTCCGCAAGATCAAGACAAGGCCGGATCTGCCAGCTCTCTGAAGCCCAATGTGAGCAGCCCAGTTCCACCAGATTCGGCCCATGTCTTGTTTTTTTCGTTCTGCGATTTTTCGCATTTATCCAGAAAACTGCATATTCTGATTTGGACCCGAGCTTCATGCATATAATAATTCACAAACCGTGCATCGGATGTAAATAATTTATATATGTAAAATGCTTAGTTTTTCATCTAGTTTCATAATATGCCATTTTCATCTATGTTAAAAATGTCTAAATTGCTGTTTGCATTAATTTGCATAAATGCCATGTTAAAATGATTTATTTCATAACTAAATAACCGTAGCTCGGTTTTAAATGTTCTTTATATGTAAATGGGGTGGAAAAAAATGCCTAGATTAACATGGTCCACTTTATTTTCCTGTTTAACAACTTTAAAATATGTTTTAGGGCAGAACAGTAGCAAATTCATAAATTGCATATGAGGTTTTTCCGGAATTGTTGTTTGTTGTTCCGGCCTCATTTAAATTTGCCTAAATAGTTAGTTTACTTATGCCTCACCCTTGCCATGTTTAACAACATTTAACATTGTTGTGTACCTAAACGAGATCAAACTAAATAACTCGGATGTGGTGTTTTGTCAATATGCAACTCGTTGCATATTGAGCTCCACTTAATTTGTATTGTTGTTTGTTGCACTTTGCCATGCCATGCATCATTAAACCGGACATGCATCATACTTGTTTGTGCATCATGCCATGTTTATGCTTGTGTGTTTACCATGTTGTTTGCTTCTTTCCGGTTTGCTTCTCTCGTTAGCTTCGGTTTCGTTCCGGAGTTGTGAGGATTCGTTCGACTACGTCCGTTTGTCTTCTTCATGGACTCGTTCTTCTTCCTTGCGGGATTTCAGGCAAGATGACCGCTACCCTGGATCTCACTACTATCATCGCTATGCTAGTTGCCTCGTTCTTTCGCTATGCTTGCGCTACCTATTACCCCTTGTCCAGCCATCCCAAATTGCCATGAACCTCTAACCTTTGACACCATTCCTAGCAAACCGTTGTTTGGCTATGTTACCGCTTTTGCTCAGCCCTCTTATAGCGTTGCTAGTTGCGGTGAAGTTGAAGATTTCTCCATGGTGGACAGGGTTATGTTGGGATATCACAATATCTCTTATATTATTAATGCATCTATATATTTGGTAAAGGGTGGAAGGCTCGGCCTTATGCAGGTGTTTTGTTCCACTCTTGCCGCCCTAGTTTCCGTCATACCGGTGTTATGTTCTGGATTTTGCGTTCCTAACGCGGTCGGGTGATTTATGGGACCCCCACGACGTTCGCTTTGAATAAAACTTGTCCAGCAAGGCCCAACATTGACTTTTACCATTTGCCTCACCACCACCTACTTTTCCCTTGGGAGTAATTAACCCAAGGGTCATCTTTATTATAGCCCCGGGCGATTGCTTGTCTAGCGTTGGTCCAAACTAGAGCACCGTCGGGACCATCCCTTGGCAACTTGGGTTACGTCGGTACACATGACGCTTAGCTCATCCGGTCGTGGCTCGAGGCGAGATCTGCGGCTACTATCGGGATGTCGGCACGCCGGCGGCTTTGCTGGTCTTGTTTTACCATTGTCGAAATGTCTTAATGTACCGGATACCGAGTCGATCGGAGTTTCTCGGGTGAAGGTCTATTCTTTCGATGATCGCGAGAGCTTGTCATGGGCTAAGTTGGGACACCCTGCAGGTATAAACTTTCGAGAGCCGTGCCCGCAGTTATGTGGCGATGGGAATTTGTTAATGTCGGTTGTAGATAACTTGACACTCGATCCGAATTAAAACGCATCAACCGCGTGTGTAGTCGTGATGGTCTCTTCTCGGAGTCCGGAAGTGAACACGGTTTCGTGTTATGGTTGGCGTAAGTAGGTGTTCGTGATCACCTCTTGATCATTGCTAGTTGACGACCGTTCCGCTTGTTCTCTTCTCGCTCTTATTTGCGTTGGTTAGCCACCATATCATGCTTAGTCGCTGCAACCTCACCACTTTACCCGTCCTTTCCTTTAAGCTTTGCTAGTCTTGATACCCATGGTAATGGGATTCTTGAGTCCTCATGGCTCACGGATACTTCAAAACCAGTTTGCGGTGCTTATGTTACCGAAAGGTGGCGCAACCAAGCTCAAGGAGGAGCTCGATGAAGATCTTGCCCTTTGTGTTGTTTCGTTCTAGTTGATCGAGAGTGGAGCCCAGTTGGGGCGATCGGGGACCTTTATGCATTTGGGGTTCTTCTTTTATTTTGGTTCCGTAGTCGGACCTTAATTGTATCTGGATGATGTAATGCTTTATTCATGTAATTGTGTGAAGTGGCGATTGTAAGCCAACTATGTATCTCTTTCCCTTATGTATTACATGGGTTGTGTGAAGATTACATCACTTGCGACATTGCTTTCAATGCGGTTATGCCTCTAAGTCGTGCTTCGACACGTGGGAGATATAGCCGCATCGAGGGTGTTACACACTAGCATCGCACATAATTTCAAAAGGTAAATTCCAATCAGGTGGCTGAACAATAGGTGCAATGATCAAAGCTTTCTTAAGTGTTTCAAATGCTTCTACACAATCATCATCAAAGACAAAAGGAATATCTTTTTGCAATAAATTAGTCAGAGGCCTAGAGATTTTAGAAAAGTCCTTAATGAACCTCCTATAAAAGCCGACGTGACCAAGGAAACTTCTTATACCTTTTATGTCCTTGGGACATGGCATCTTTTCAATAGCATCAACTTTGGCTTTATCAACTTCAGTACCTCTCTCGGAGATCTTGTGCCCCAAGACAATGCCTTCATTAACCATAAAGTGACACTTTTCCCAATTCAGATTTAGGCCGGTGTCTTCAAGATCTCTACAAAACTTGATCAAGGTTGCTCAAACAATCATCAAAAGAGGATCCATAGAGGGAGAAGTCATCCATGAATACCTCACAAATCTTTTCACAAAAATTAGAAAATATAGCCATCATGCATCTTTGAAAGGTAGCAGGTGCATTACATAAACCAAAAGGCATACGTCTATAAGCAAAAGTACCAAAAGGACAAGTAAAAGTGGTTTTAGATTGATCCTTCGCTGACACAGGCATTTGGGAGAAGCCAGAATAACCATCTAGAAAGCAAAAATGTGTGTGTTTGGATAGCCTTTCTAGCATTTGATCAATAAAAGGTAAAGGGTAATGATCTTTCTTAGTATCTTTATTTAACTTGTGGAAATCAATTACCATCCTATAACCTGTAATAATTCTTTGCGGGATCAGTTCATCTTTATCATTGGGAACAACGGTAATACCTCCCTTTTTAGGGACACAATGGACAGGGCTTACCCATTCACTATCAGCAACGGGATAAATAATACCTGCCTCAAGGAGCTTTAGTATCTCCTTTCTTACCACTTCCTTCATCTTGGGATTTAATCGTCTTTGAGAATCTCTAACTGGTTTGGCATCTTTCTCCACTGAAATTTTGTGTTGACATAATGTGGGACTAATGCCCTTAAGATCACCCAGAGTATATCCAATAGCGGCTCGGTGCTTCTTCAGAGTTTTCAATAATCTTTCTTCTTCTTTCTCTGAAAGGATAGCACTAATAATGACTGGATATATTTCTTTTTCATCAAGATAAGCATACTTAAGATTATCAGGTAATGGTTTGAGTTCAAACACGGGATCACTCTTGGGTGGAGGAGATCCCCAAGAATTTCAACGGGAAGATTATGTTTCAGCATAGGTTCCTATTTAAGGAACACTTCATCTATTTCTTCCCTTTCTTTCATAAACATATCGTTTTCATGGTCTAGCAAATATTGTTCTAATGGATCAGTTGGAGGAACAACAATGGAAGCAATACCAATAATTTCATCTTTACTAGATGGTTGCCTTTCACGAGGTTGTCTACTAAACTTGGCAAAATTAAACTCATGAGACATACCATCTATGCCAACAGTGACAATATTCCTTTCGCAATTAACCTTAGCACTAGCTGTATTCAAGAAGGGTCTACCAAAAATAATGGGACAAAAATCATCTTGTGGGGAAGCAAGAACAAGAAAATCGGCAGGGTATTTAACCTTCCCACACAAAACTTCAACATCTCTAACAATCCCAATAGGTTTGATGGTATCCCTATTAGCAAGCTTAATAGTAACATCAATGTCTTCTAATTCAACAGGTGCAATATCGTGCATAATTTCTTTATAAAGATCATAAGGTATCGCACTGGCACTAGCACCCGTATCACATAAGCCATGATAACAATGATCTCCTATTTTAACAGAAATAACAGGCATGCCTACAACAGATCTACGTGTCTTAGTATCAGGTCTAGCAATATTAGCAGTCTCACCCAAGAAAGAAATAACATGCCCATCTAAATCCTCATCCAAGAGATCTTTAACCATAGCAATACTAGGTTCAACATTAATTTGTTCAGGAGGTGTATAGGTACTAGTATTACTCTTACAAACAATAGTCGAAGCTTTAGTGTGATCTTTATTCTAACAGGAAAAGGAGGTTTTTCAACATAAGCAGTAGGAACAATAGGATCACTATATGTAATAGTCTTTTCTTCGACTGTAATAGGTGCAAATACTTTCACTTCAACAGGAGGATTATATTTAAACAACTTCTCTTTAGGGAGATCAACGTGAGTAGCAAAAGATTCACAAAAAGTAGCTACTATCTCAGAGTCAAGTCCATACTTAGAGCTAAATCCACGGAAAGCATTAGTATCCATAAAATATTTAACACAATCGAACTTAGGTGTCATACCTAACTCCTTACCATCGTTGGAACCCCAATCTTCAGAGTTGCGTTTAATTCTTTCCAATAAGTCCCATTTGAAATCAATAGTCTTCAGCATATAGGAACCAGCACAGGAAGTATCGAGCAGGTTGCGATTATCAAGAGAAAGCCGAGCATAAAAATTCTGAATAATCATTTCTTGAGAGAGCTCATGATTGGGGCATGAATACAACATTGACTTAAGCCTCCCCCAAGCTTGAGCGATGCTTTCTCATTCGCGAGGCCAGAAGTTATATATGTAATTACGATCACGATGAACAAGATGCATAGGATAGAACTTCTGGTGAAATTCCAACTTCAATCACTTATAATTCCAAGATCCCGTATCATCACATAGCCGATACCATGTCATTGCATCTCCCATCAAAGATAAAGGGAAGACCTTCCTTTTGACAACATCATCGGGAATACCTGCAAGCTTAAATAATCCACAAACTTCATCCACAAAGATAAGGTGTAAATCGGATGCAATGTTCCGTCTCCTGCAAAAGGATTAGCTAACAGTTTTTATATCATACCCAAAGGAATCTCGAAGTGAATATTTTCAAAAATTTCAGTGGGTTTAGGAGCATCTCTTTGCTCTTCTGCTTGGGGTGAAGATACCCCAAACAAGCCCCTCAAAGGATTAGTTTCCATAGTGACAAGTAACAGAAAATTTCAGCACACTATATAAATGTTTCCTTACTAAGTTCCACTCACCAAAAGCGCTACACTCCCCGGCAACGGCGCCAGAAAAGAGCCTTGATGACCCACAAGTATAGGGGATCTATCGTAGTCCTTTCAATAAGTAAGAGTGTCGAACCCAACGAGGAGCAGAAGGAAATGATAAGCAGTTTTCAGTAAGGTTTTCTCTGCAAGCACTGGAATTGTAGGTAATAGATAGTTTTGTGATAAGATAAATGGTAACGAGCAAAAAGTAAATAAATTAAATAAAGTGTAGCAAGGTGGTCCAATCCTTTATGTAGCAAAGGATAAGCCCGGACAAATTCTAATAATGAAGAAGGAGCTCCCGAGGACACATTGGGAATTATCGTCAAGCTAGTTTTCATCACGTTTATAAGATTCGCGTTCAGTACTTTGATAATTTGATATGTGGGTGGACCGGTACTTGGGTACTGCCCTTACTTGGACAAGCATCCCACTTATGATTAACCCCTATTGCAAGCATCCGCAACTACAAAAAGGAGTATTAAGGTAAACCTAACCACAGCATTAAACATATGGGTCCATATCAACCCCTAACGAAGCAACGCATAAACTAGGGTTTAAGCTTCTATCACTCTAGCAACCCATCATCTAATTATTACTTCCCCATGCCTTCATCTAGGCCCAAATAATGGTGAAGTGTCATGTAGTCGACGTTCACATAACACCACTAGAGGAAAAGACAACATACATCTCATCAAAATATCAAATGAATACCAAATTCACATGACTACTAATAGCAAGACTTCACCCATGTCCTCAGGAACAAACATAACTACTCACAAAGCATATTCATGTTCATAATCAGAGGAGTAATAATATGCATAAAGGATTTGAACATATGATCTTCCACCAAGAAAACCAATTAGCATCAACTACAATGAGTAATCAACACTACTAGCAACCCACAGGTACCAATTTGTGGTTTTGATACAAGATTGGATATAAGAGATGAACTAGGGTTTTGAGAGGAGATGGTGCTGGTGAAGATGTTGATGGAGATTGACCCCATCCCGATAAGAGGATCGTTGGTGATGACATTGGTGATGATTTCCCCCTCCCGGAGGGAAGTGTTCCCGGCAGAACAGCTCCGCCAGAGCCCTAGATTGATTCCGCCAAGGTTCCGCCTTGTGGCGGCGGAGTTTCATCCCGTAAGCTTGTCCACGATTTTTTCCAGGGTAAAAGTGATGATATAGCAGAAGATGGACGCCGGAGGCCCACCAGGGGGCCCAGGAGATAGGGGGTCGCGCCCTATAGGGGGGGGCGCCCCCTGTCTCATTGACAGGGTGTGGGCCCCCTGGCCTATTTCTTTCGCTCATAAATTCTTATTAAATCCAAAAAGTTGTTTCATGGAGTTTCAGGACTTTTGGAGTTGTGTAGAATAGGTTTCAAACCTTTGCTCCTTTTCCGGCCAGAATTCCAGCTGCCGGCATTCCCCCCTCTTCATGGTAAACCTTGTAAAATAAGAGAGAATAGCCATAAGTGTTGAGATATAATGTGTAATAACAGCCCATAATGCAATAAATATTGATATAAAAGCATGATGCAAAATGGACGTATTAGGCACCCCAAAGAGACACAAGTTGACAATTGTTTTTGCCCTGTGCGGTGCCCCCCTCCACAGTTACACACCTCGGTCATATCGTTGTAGTGCTTAGGAGAAGCCCTACGCCGGTAAGTTCATCATCACCATCACCACGCTGTCGTGCTGACGAAACTCTCCCTCGGCCTCAACTAGATCAAGAGTATGAGGGACGTCTCCGAGCTGAACGTGTGCTGAACGCTGATGTGTCGTATGTTCGGTGCTTGGATCGGTTGGATCGCAAAGACGTTCAACTACATCAACCGCGTTAACTAAACGCTTCCGTTTTTGGTCTACGAGGGTACGTGGACACACTCTTCCCTCTTGTTGCTATGCATCACATAGATAGATCTTACATGATCATAGGAAATATTTTGAAATTACCGCGTTCCCCAACAGTGGCATCAGATGGAGATCTACCCCAAAGCTTTCTCTTTCAGCCTGAATGAAGACGAGCCCGTGGTTAATATTCTCACTGCCACTGATCCAAGCTTGATCTTCCACCTGACTCTCTCCACGCAAGCTAGAGAGGAAATCAGAGAAATCCAACAAGGGTCCAGGTATGTCCTGCTTGACAGAGATTGCAACGACACATGGGTTTGCAACCTTGGTGGGTCTTTCTCCTCCAAGAGATACTATGATCACTATTTCAGGGATACGGTTGCTAATGTGGCATTTGGATGGCTATGGAAGGCCAAGAGTCCAATCAAGTTTAAAGTGTTTGGTTGGCTGCTGATGGTCGATCGACTGAACACTGGGAATATGCTGAAACACCGGCATTTTGCCATGACTGGGAACAACTTCGCATGCATGCTTTGTCAAAACCCTCTTGAGTAAACGGTCAAGCATCTCTTCTTCAACTGCTCATTCAGCCGCCATTGCTGGGACAAGGTTGGCATGCTCTGGCCAAGCTCTGGGAATAGGCTAACCCTGATACATGCTAGCAAAGATAGTTGGCGCCTGCCATTGTTTATGGACATTTTCTTGCTGGCTGCTTGGAGCCTGTGGAAGGAGAGAAACAATGTTCACTTCAGGGGGATTCCACACTCTTTTGGTTCGTGGTTGGCTAGATTCAAAGAGCTTTTGACTTTGTTAGTTCATAATTGCAAGGAGGGCCTGCGTCCCTCCCTAGAAACATACATACAAAGCTTGTAGCTGCTGCTTAGGTGGAACTCTAGAACACATGGCCGGGGGGGCCTTACAACCCACTTGTAACAATGTTGTAACTGGTTCCTTGTGAGTAATACAAAGTTAGTGGGAGCCTCTCCCACTGTCGTGCAGTTTCAAAAAAATAGTGGCATCAGAGCCAGGTCTATGCGTAGATGTTATATGCACGAGTAGAACACAAAGAGATGTGGGCGATAATAGTCATACTGCTTACTAGCATGTGATACATCTCCAACGTATCTATAATTTTTGATTGTTCCATGCTATTATATTACCCCTTTTGGATGTTTATGGGCTTTATTTTACACATTTATATCATTTTTGGGACTAACCTACTAACCGGAGGCCCAGCCCATATTGCTGTTTTTTTGCCTATTTCAGTATTTCGAAGAAAAGGAATATCAAACGGAGTCCAAATGGAATGAAACCTTCGGGAGCGTGATTTTTGGAACGAACGTGATCTAGAGGACTTGGAGTGCAAGTCAAGAAGCAGCCAAGGCTCCCACGAGATAGGAGGGTGCCCCCCCTATAGGCCGCGCCCCCTGTCTCGTGGGCCCCTCGGGCAGCCACCGATGTACATCTTCCCCCTATATATACCTACGTACCCCGAAAACATCCAGGAGAAGGACGAAACACAATTTCCACCACCGTAACCTTCTGTATCCGTGAGATCTCATCTTGGAGCCTTCGTCGGCACTCTGCCGGAGGGGGAATCGACCATGGAGTCCTTCTACATCAACATCCTTGCCCCTCCGATGAGTTGTGAGTAGTTTACCACAGACCTACGGGTCCATAGTTATTAGCTAGACAGCTTCTTCTCTCTTTTTGGATCTCAATACAATGTTCTCCCCCTCTCTTGTGGAGATCTATTCGATGTAAACTCTTTTTGCAGTGTGTTTGTCGAGATCCGATGAATTGTGGGTTTATGATCAAGTTTATCTATGAATAATATTTGAATCTTCTCTGAATTGTTTTATGTGTGATTGAGTTATCTTTGCAAGTCTCTTCGAATTATCAGTTTGGTTTGGCCTACTAGATTGATCTTTCTTGCCATGGCAAAAGTGCTTAGCTTTGGGTTCAATCTTGCGGTGTCCTTACCCAATGACAGAAAGGGTTGCAAGGCACGTATTGTATTGTTGCCATCGAGGATAACAAGATGGGGTTTATATCATATTTCTTGAGTTTATCCCTCTACATCATGTCATCTTGCTTAATGCGTTACTCTATTCTTATGAACTTATTACTCTAGATGCAAGCAGGAGTCGGTCGATGTGTGGAGTAATAGTAGTAGATGCAGGCAGGAGTCGGTCTACTTGTTGCAGACGTGATGCCTATATACATGATCATGCCTAGATAATCTCATAATTATTTTCTTTTCTATCAATTGCTCCACAGTAATTTGTTCACCCACCATAATACTTATGCTATCTTGAGGGAAGCCACTAGTGAAACCTATGGCCCCCGGGTCTTTCTTATCATATTTGCTTCCAATCTACCTTTTATTTGCATCTTTACTTTTTGCATCTATATTATAAAATACCAAAAATATATTTATCTTATCTTACTATCTTTATTAGATCTCACTTTTGCAAGTGGCCGTGAAGGGATTGACAACCCCTTTATTGCGTTGGTTGTGAGTTCTTTGTTTGTTTGTGTAGGTGCGTGGGACTTTTGAGGAGCCTCCTACTGGATTGATACCTTGGTTCTCGACAACTGAGGGAAATACTTACGCTACTATTGCTGCATCACCCTCTCCTCTTCGAGGAAAACCAACGCAAGCTCAAGACGTAGCAAGAAGGATTTCTGGTACCGTTGCTGGGGAGGTCTTCGCTCAAGTCAAGACATACCAAGTACCCATCACAAACCCATCTCCCTTGCATTTACATTATTTGCCATTTACCTCTCGTTTTCCTCTCCCCCACTTCACCCTTGCTGTTTTATTTGCCCTTTCTTTCCCAATCTCCTCCTCTCTTTTCGCTTGCTTTTTTCTGCTTGCTTGTGTGCCTATTTGTCCTTATGGCTTCGCCTAAGGGTCCCGACCACCTTCACAGAAGGATGTAAGAGATTGAATCAAATATTAGAAGCTTTATGAATTTGCAATTTGAGCATAATAATTTCTTTAGAAAAGAGCTTAAGGAACAAAAAGGTTTGTTGGGGTTTATGAACAAAGAGCTTGATGATATGAATAAAGAATTTTATGGTGTTAATGCTCAAATTACCCGTCTTGAAAATGCTATAGCCAAAATTTCTGATAAGCAAGCCACCTTAGTCGATAAGATGGCCGCTAAACCAGAAAAGTTAGATGAAAATAATGATGAGGATCTTAAAGTTATTGATGCGTCTCCTATTAGATCTATGTTTTGCAATATGAATCTTGATAATTATGGGACTGATGATGAGTCAACTTTACCTAGAAGGCGTCCCAAGAATTCGGAGTTTTTAGATCTTGATGATAAATTTGGTAAAAGTGGGATTGGAGAGGTCACAACTTTAAATAGCATTGAACCCACTATCTCGGATTTCAAGGAATTTGATTATGATAATTGTTCTTTAGAAGGTTGTATTTCCTTGTTGCAATCAGTTGTTAATTCTCCTCATGCTTATAGTCAAAATAAAGCTTTTACCAAACATATCGTTGATGCCTTGATGAAATCTTATGATGAAAAACTTAATTTGGAAGTTTCTATACCTAGAAAACTTAATGATGAGTGGGAACCTACTATAAAGATTAGAATTAAAGATCATGAGTGTTTTGCTTTGTGTTATTTGGGTGCTAGTGTTTCCACGATTCCGAAAACTTTATGTGATATTCTAGGTTTCCATGATCTTGATGATTGCTCTTTAAATTTGCACCTTGTGGATTCCACCATTAAAAAGCCAATGGGAAGAATCAATGATGTTCTTATTGTTGCAAATAGAAATTTGGTGCCCGTGGATTTTATCGTTCTTGATATAGATTGCAATCTTTCTTGCCCTATTATTCTTGGTAGACCTTTCCTTAGAACGATTGGTGCAATTATTGATATGAAGGAAGGGAATATTAGATTCCAATTTCCTTTAAAGAAAGGCATAGAGCACTTTCCAAGAAAGAAAGTCAAATTACCTTACGAATCTATCATGTGGGCTACTTATGAATTTAGTGCCAAAGATGGCACTCGTTAGAACTATCTTCGCTTTTATGCCTAGCTAGGGGCGTTAAACGATAGCGCTAGTTGGGAAGCAACCCAATTTTCTTTATGTTTTTTGTTTTTGCTCCTATTTAGTAATAATCTTGCTTCTACCTTCTGTTTAGATGTGTTTTTATCTTTTAATTAGTGTTTGTGCCAAGTAGAACCTATAGGATAACCTACGATGATAGTTGATTTGATTCTGCTGAAAAACAGAAACTTTGCGCGCACGAATATAATTTTGTTAAATCACAGGAATGTGCTTTTGTGTTGATTCTTTTTTCTGCTATTCAATAAACAAAATTTCCAGGACTTCCTATTTTGGTAGGATTTTTAGAGTTCCAGAAGTTTGTGTTAGTTACAGATTTCTATAGACTGTTCTGTTTTTGACAGATTCTGTTTTTCGTGTGTTGTTTGCTTATTTCGATGCATCTATGGCTAGTAAAATAGTTTATAATGCATAGAGAAGTTGGAATACAGTAGGTTTAACACCAAAATAAATAAATAATGAGTTCATTACAGTACCTTATGTGGTGGTTTTTTTTTCTTTCACTAACGGAGCTTATAAGATTTCCTGTTGAGTTTTGTGTTGTGAAGTTTTCAAGTTTTGGGTAAAGCCTTTATGGACAATGGAATAAAGGGTGGCAAGAGACTAAGCTTGGGGATTCCCAAGGCACCCCAAGATATTCAAGAATAGCCAAAAGCCTAAGCTTGGGGATGCCCCGGGAAGGCATCCCCTCTTTCGTCTTCGTTCATTGGAAACTTCACTTGGAGCTATATTTTTATTCACCACATGATATGTGTTTTGCTTGGAGCGTCGTGTATTATATTAGTCTTTGCCTTTTAGTTTACCACAATCATCCTTGCTGTACACACCTTTTGGGAGAAGCCTATTTGATTAGAATTTGCTAGAATACTCTATGTGCTTCACTTATATCTTTTGAGCTTGATAGTTTTTGCTCTAGTGCTTCACTTATATCTTTTGGAGCACGGTGGTGACTTATTTTTGTAGAAATTATTAGTCTCTCGTGCTTCACTTATATTATTTTGAGAGTCTTTTAGAACAGCATTGTATTTGCTATGGTTATAAAATTGGTCCTAGAATGGTAGGCATCCAAGTTGGGTATAATAAAAACTATCATAGGAAGTGAATTGGATGCTATGATCAATTTGATACTCCCTCCGTCCCAAAATTACTGTCTTAAGCTTAGTACGACTTTGTACTAGAGCTAGTATAAATTTGAGACACTTATTTTAGGACAGAGGGAGTACTTGATAATTGTTTTGAGATATGGAGGTAGTGATATTAAAGTCATGCTAGTTGGGTGATTATGAATTTAAAGAATGCTTGTGTTGAAGTTAGCAAGTCCCGTAGCATGCACGTATGGTTAAAGTTGTGTAACAAATTTGAAACATGAAGTGTACCTGGCTTGTGCATCCTTATGAGTGGCGGTCGGGGACGAGCGATGGTCTTTTCCTACCAATCTATCCCCCTAGGAGCATGCGCGTAGTACTTTATTTTTGATGACTTCTAAATTTTTGCAATAAGTATATGAGTTCTTTTGACTAATGATGTGTCCATAGATTATGCACACTTTTACCTTTCCGCCATTGCTAGCCTCTTCGGTACCGTGCATTGCCCTTTCTCACCTTGAGAGTTGGTGCAAACTTCGCCGTTGCATCCAAACCCCGTGATACGATACGCTCTATCACACATAAACCTCCTTATATCTTCCTCAAAACAGCCACCATACCTACCTATTATGGCATTTCCATAGCAATTCTGAGATATATTGCCATGCAATTTTCCACCGTTCCGTTCATCATCATGACATACTTTACATTTGTCATATTGCCATTGCATGATCATGTAGTTGACATCGTATTTGTGGCAAAGCCACCATGCATTATTTTTCATACATGTCACTCTTGATTCATTGCACCATCCCGGTACTCCACCGGAGGCATTCATATAGAGTCATATCTTATTCTAGTTTCGAGTTGTAATTCATATGTTGTAATCAATAGAAGTGTGATGATCATCGTTATTAGAGCATTGCCCAAAGAAAAAAAAGAAAAAAAAGAAAGGCCAAAAAAAAAGAAAGGCCCAAAAAAATAAAAAGAAAAGGAAAAAGAAAAAAAAGTAATAAATAAAAAGGGAAATGTTACTATCTCTTTTTCCACACTTGTGCTTCAAAGTAGCACCTTGTTCTTCATGTAGTGAGTCTCATATATTGTGCTTCAAAGTAGCACCATGTTTTTCATATAGTGAGTCTCATAAGTTGTCTTTTTCATACTAGTGGGAATTTTTAATTATAGAACTTGGCTTGTATATTCCTACGATGGGCTTCCTCAAATGCCTTAGGTCTTCGTGAGCAAGCAATTTGGATGCACACCCACTAGTTTTCTTTTGTTGAGCATTCATTTATAGCTCCAGTGCATCCGTTGCATGGCAATCCCTACTCCTCATGTTGACATCAATTGATGGGCATCTCCATAGCCCGTTGATTATCCTCGTCAATGTGAGACTTTCTCTTTTTTTGTCTTCTCCACACAATCCCCATCATCATATTCTATTCCACCCATAGTGCTATATCCATGGCTCACGCTCATGTATTGCGTGAAGGTTGAAAAAGTTTGAGATTATTTAAGTATGAAACAATTGCTTGGCTTGTCATCGGGGGTATAGAAGATGGTAACATCTTTGTGTGACGAAAATGAAGCATAGCCTAACTATATGATTTTGTAGGGATGAACTTTCTTTTGCCATGTTATTTTGAGCAGACATGATTACTTTGATTAGTATGCTTGAAGTGTTAGTATTTCTTTTATCAATATGAACTTTTATTTTGAATCATTTGGATCTGAACATTCATGCCACAATAAAGAAAATTACATTATGAATTATGCTAGGTAGCATTCCACATCAAAAGTTCTCTTTTTATCATTTACCTACTCGAGGACGAGCAGGAATTAAGCTTGGGGATGCTTGGTACGTCTCCAATGTATCTATAATTTTTGATTGTTCCATGCTATTATATTACCCCTTTTGGATGTTTATGGGCTTTATTTTACACATTTATATCATTTTTGGGACTAACCTACTAACCGCAGGCCCAGCCCATATTGCTGGGTTTTTTTTGCCTATTTCAGTAGAGTGATTTTTGGAATGAAACCTTCAGTAGAGTGATTTTTGGAATGAACGTGATCCAGAGGACTTGGAGTGCAAGTCAAGAAGCAGCCGAGGCTCCCACGAGATAGGAGGGCGCCCCCCCCCTATAGGGCGCGCCCCCTGTCTTGTGGGCCCCTCGGACGGCCACCAACATACTTCTTCCTCCTATATATACCTACGTACCCCGAAAACATCCAGGAGAAGGAGAAACACAATTTCCACCGCCGTAACCTTCTGTATCCGTGAGATCTCATCTTGGAGCCTTCACCGGCACTCTGTCGGAGGGGGAATCGACCATGGAGGGCTTCTACATCAACATCCTTGCCCCTCCGATGAGTTGTGAGTAGTTTACCACAGACCTACGGGTCCATAGTTATTAGCTAGATGGCTTCTTCTCTCTTTTTGGATCTCAATACAATGTTCTCCCCCTCTCTTGTGGAGATCTATTCGATGTAAACTCTTTTTGCGGTGTGTTTCTCGAGATCCGATAATTGTGGGTTTATGATCAAGTTTATCTATGAATAATATTTGAATCTTCTCTAAATTCTTTTATGTGTGATTGAGTTATCTTTGCAAGTCTCTTTGAATTATCAGTTTGGTTTGGCCTACTAGATTGATCTTTCTTGCCATGGGAGAAGTGCTTAGCTTTGGGTTCAATCTTGCGGTGTCCTTACCCAGTGACAGAAAGGGTTGCAAGGCACGTATTGTATTGTTGCCATCGAGGATAACAATATGGGGTTTATATCATATTGCTTGAGATTATCCCCCTACATCATGTCATCTTGCTTCATGCGTTACTCTGTTCTTATGAACTTAATACTCTAGATGCAGGCAGGAGTCGGTCGATGTGTGGAGTAATAGTAGTAGATGTAGGCAGGAGTCGGTCTACTCGTTGCGGACATGATGCCTATATACATGATCATGCCTAGATAATCTCATAATTATTCGCTTTTCTATCAATTGCTCGACAGTAATTTGTTCACCCACCGTAATACTTATGCTATCTTGAGAGAAGCCACTAGTGAAACCTATGGCCCCGGGTCTATCTCTTATCATATTTGCTTCCAATCTACCTTTTATTTGCATCTTTACTTTTTGAATCTATATTATAAAATACCAAAAATATATTTATCTTATCTTACTATCTTTATTAGATCTCACTTTCGCTAGTGGCCGTGAAGGGATTGACAACCCCTTTATTGCGTTGGTTGCGAGTTCTTTGTTTGTTTGTGTAGGTGCGTGGGACTTTTGAGGAGCCTCCTACTGGATTGATACCTTGGTTCTCAAAAACTGAGGGAAATACTTACGCTACTATTGCTGCATCACCCTCTCCTCTTCAAGGAAAACCAACGCAAGCTCAAGATGTAGCAGCATGTCATAATTTGATTCGGCGGTATTGTTGGATGAAGCGGCTCGGACCAACATTACATGTACGCTTACGTGAGACTGGTTCTACCGGCGTGCTTTGCACATAGGTGGCTGGTGAGTGTCTGTTTCTCCAACTTCAGTTGAATCGAGTGTGGCTACGCCCGGTCCTTGTTCAAGGTTAAAACAACACACTTGACTAAAAATCGTTGTGGTTTTGATGCGTAGGTATGAATGGTTCTTGCTAGAAGCTCGTAGCAGCCACATAAAACTTGCAACAACAAAGTAGAGGATGTCTAACTTGTTTTTGCAGGGCTTGCTGTGATGTGATATGGTCAAGCATGATGTGATATAAATTGTTGTATGAGATGATCATGTTTTGTAACAAAATTATGGGCAACTGGCAGGAGCCATATGGTTGTCGCTTTATTGTATGCAATGCAATCACCATGTAATTGTTTTACTTTATCACTAAGCTGTAGCGATAGTCGTAGTAACAATAGGTGGCGAGACGACAACGATGCTACGATGGAGATCAAGGTGTCGCGCTGGTGATGTTGGAGATCATAACGATGCTTTGGTGATGGAGATCATGAGCATAAGATAATGATGGCCATATCATGTCACATATTTTGATTGCATGTGATGTTTATCCTTTATGCATCTTATTTTGCTTAGAACGTCGGTAGCATTATAAGATGATCCCTTACTAAATTTTAAGGTACAAGTGTTCTCCCTGAGTATGCACCGTTACTACAGTTAAATCGTGCTTGAGACACCACGTGATGATCGGGTGTGATAAGCTCTACGTTCACATACAACGGGTGCAAGCCAGGTTTGCACACGCAGAATACTCGGGTTAAACTTGACCAGCCTAGCATATGCAGATATGGCTTCAGAACACTAAGACCGAAAGGTCGAGCGTGAATCATATAGTAGATATGATCACCATAGTGATGTTCACCATTGAAAACTACTCCATCTCACGTGATGATCGGACATGGCTTAGTTGATTTGGATCATGTGATCACTTAGATGATTAGAGGGATGTCTATCTAAGTGGGAGTTCTTAAGTAATATTATTAATTGAACTTTAATTTATCAAGAACTTAGTACTTGATAGTATTTTGCATGTCTATGTTGTTGTAGATCAATGGCCCGTGCTGCCGTTCCTTTGAAATTTTGCTTTCCTAGAGAAAGCTAAGTTGAAAGATGATGGCAGCAACTACACGGGCTGGGTCCATAACTTGAGGATTATCCTCATTGCTGCACAGAAGAATTACGTCCTAGAAGCGCCGTTAGGTCTACCACCCGTGCCCGCAACTGCAGACATTCTGAATGCCTGGCAAATGCGTGTTGCTGACTACTCGATAGTTTAGTGTGCCATGCTTTACAGGTTAGAACCGAGACTTCAACGACGTTTTCAATGTCATGGAGCATATGAGATGTTCCAGGAGTTGAGGTTGATATTTCAAGCAAATGCCTGGATTGAGAGATATGAAGTCTCCAGTAAGTTCTACAACTTTAAAATGGAGGAGAATAGTTCTATCAGTGAACACATACTCAGAATGTCTGGGTACCACAACCACTTGACTCAACTGGGAGTTAATCTTTCTAATGATAGTGTCATTGACAGAGTTCTTCAATCACTGCCACCAAGCTACAAAAGCTTCGTGATGAACTATAATATGCAAGGGATGAACAAAACTATTCCCGGGCTCTTTGCGATGCTAAAGGCCGCAGAGGTAGAAATCAAAAAGGAGCATCAAGTGTTGATGGTCAATAAGACCACTAGTTACAAGAAAAAGGGCAAAGGGAAGAAAGGGAACTCCAAGAAGAATGGCAAAAAGGTTGTTGCTCAAGAGAAGAAACCCAAGTCTGGACCTAAGCCTGAAACTGAGTGCTTCTACTGCAAAGGGACTGGTCACTAGAAGCAGAACTGCCCCAAGTATTTGGCGGATAAGAAGGATGGCAAAGTGAAAGGTATATTTGATATACATGTTATTGATACTGGTTATGTTGCTCATATTTGCAACTTGAAACAGGGGCTACAGATTAAGCGAAGATTGGCTAAGGACGAGGTGACGATGTGCATGGGAAATGGTTCCAAAATCGATGTGATCGCGGTCGGCACGCTACCTCTACATCTACCATTGGGATTAGTTTTAGACCTGAATAATTGTTATTTGGTGCCAGCGTTGAGCATGAACATTATATCTGGATCTTGTTTGATGCGAGACGGTTATTCATTTAAATCAGAGAATAATGGTTGTTCTATTTATATGAGTAATATATTTTATGGTCATGCACCCCTACTGAGTGGTCTATTTTTGTTGAATCTTGATAGTAGTGATACACATATTCATAGTGTTGAAGCCAAAAGGTTGAAGTTTAATAATGATAGTGCAACTTATTTCTGGCACTGCCGTTTGGGTCATATCGGTGTAAAGCGCATGAAGAAACTCCATACTGATGGACTTTTGGAATCACTTGATTATGAATCACTTGGTGCTTGCAAACCGTGCCTTATGGGCAAGATGACTAAAACTCCGTTCGCCGGAACAATGGAACGAGCTACTGACTTGTTGGAAATAATACATACCGATGTATGCGGTCCAATGAGTATTGATGCTCGTGGTGGGTATCGTTATTTTCTTACCTTCACATATGATTTGAGCAGATATGGTTATATCTACTTAATGAAACATAAGTCTGAAAAATTGGAAAAGTTCAAAGAATTTCGGAGTGAAGTGGAAAATCATTGTAACAAGAAAATAAAGTTTCTACGATCTGATCGTGGAGGAGAATATTTGAGTTATGAGTTTGGTCTTCATTTGAAACAACATGGGATAGTTTCACAACTAACGCCACCTGGAACACCACAGCGAAATGGTGTGTCCGAACATCGTAACTGTACTTTATTAGATATGGTGCGATCTATGATGTCTCTTACTTATTTACCGCTATAGTTTTGGGGTTATGATCTAGATACGGCTGCATACACTTTAAATAGGGCACCATCAAAATCATTTGAGATGACGCCTTATGAACTATGGTTTGGCAAGAAACCAAAGTTGTCATTTCTTAAAGTTTGGGGCTGCGATGCTTATGTGAAAAAGCTTCAACCTGATAAGCTTGAACCCAAACCAAAGAAGTGCGTCTTCATAGGATACCCAAAGGAAACTGTTGGGTACACCTTCTATCATAGATCCGAAGGCAAAATCGTTGTTGCTAAGAATGGATCCTTTCTAGAGAAGGAGTTTCTCTCAAAAGAAGTGAGTGGGAGGAAAGTAGAGCTTGATGAGGTAACTGTACCTTCTCCCTTGTTGGAAAGTAGTTCATCACAGAAATCAGTTCCAGTGATTACTACACCAATCGGTGAGGAATCTAATGATGATGATCATGAAGCTTCAGATCAAGTTACTACCGAACTTCGTAGGTCTTCCAGAGTAAGATCCGCACCATAGTGGTACGGTAATCCTGTTCTGGAAATCATATTACTAGACCATGATGAACCTATGAACTATGAGGAAGCAATGATGAGCCCAGATTCCGCAAAATGGCTTGAGGCCATGTAATCTGAGATGGGATCCATGTATGAGAACAAAGTGTGGACTTTGGTGGACTTGCCCGATGATCGGCAATCCATAGAAAATAAATGGATCTTTAAGAAGAAGGCCGACGCAGATGGTAATGTTACTATTTACAAAGCTCGACTTGTTGCGAAAGGTTTTCGACAAGTTCAAGGAGTTGACAACGATGAGACTTTCTCACCCGTAGCGATGCTTAAGTCTGTCCGAATCATGTTAGCAATTGCTGCATTTTGTGATTATGAAATTTGTTAAATGGATGTCAAAACTACATTCCTGAATGGATTTCTAGAAGAAGAGTTGTATATGATGCAACCGGAAGGTTTTGTCGATCCAAAGGGTGCTAGCAAAGTGTGCAAGCTCCAGCGATCCATTTATGGACTGGTGCAAGCCTCTCGGAGTTGGAATAAACGCTTTAATAGTGTGATCAAAGCATATGATTTTATACAGACTTTTGGAGAAGCCTGTATTTACAAGAAAGTGAGTGGGAGCTCTGTAGCGTTTCTGATCTTATATGTAGATGGCATATGGTTGATTGGAAATGATATAGAATTTCTAGATAGCATAAAGGGATACCTGAATAAAAGTTTTTCTATGAAAGACCTCGGAGAAGCTGCTTACATATTGGGCATCAAGATCTATAGAGGTAGATCAAGATGATTAATTGGACTTTCACAAAGCACATACCTTGATAAAGTTTTGAAGAAGTTCAAAATCGATCAGTCAAAGAAAGGGTTCTTGCCTGTGTTACAAGGTGTGAAGTTGAGTCAGTCTCAAAACCCAACCACCACAGAATATAGAGAGAAAATGAAAGCCATTCCCTATTCTTCAGCCATACGTTCTATCATGTATGCAATGCTGTGTACCAGACCTGATGTATGTCTTGCTATAAACATAGCAGCAAGGTACCAA
Organism: Aegilops speltoides; assembly: GCA_021437245.1. Taxonomy (NCBI): domain Eukaryota; kingdom Viridiplantae; phylum Streptophyta; class Magnoliopsida; order Poales; family Poaceae; genus Aegilops; species Aegilops speltoides. The sequence goes on from CM038141.1 coordinate 159,494,211, forward strand.
AGTAATCCCGGAGTGGAGCACTGGACAGCGGTCAAGAACATCCTGAAATACTTGAAAAAGACTAAGGATATGTTTCTCGTTTATGGAGGTGAAAAAGAGCTCGTCATAAACGGTTACGTTGATGCAAGCTTTGACACTGATCCGGATGAATCTAAGTCACAAACTAGATACGTATTTTTATTGAATGGAGGAGCTGTCAGTTGGTGCAGTTCCAAGCAGAGCGTCGTGGCGGGATCTACGTGTGAAGCGGAGTATATTGCTGCTTCGGAAGCAACAAATGAAGGAGTTTGGATAATGGAGTTCATATCCGATCTAGGTGTCATACCTAGTGCACCGGGTCCAATGAAAATCTTTTGTGACAATACTGGTGCAATTGCCTTGGCAAAGGAATCCAGATTTCACAAGAGAACCAAGCACATCAAGAGATGCTTCAATTCCATCCAACATCAAGTGTCGAAAGGGGACATAGAGATTTGCAAGATACACATGGATCTGAATGTTGCAGACCCATTGACTAAGCCTCTCTCACGAGCAAAACATGATCAGCACAAAAGCTCCATGGGTGTTAGAATCATTACTATGTAATCTAGATTATTGACTCTAGTGCAAGTGGGAGACTGACGGAAATATGCCCTAGAGGCAATAATAAAGTTATTATTTATCTCCTTAGTTCATGATAAATGTTTATCATTCATGCTAGAATTTTATTAACCGGAAACTTAGTACACGTGTGAATACATAAACAAAATATATTGTCCCTAGTATGCCCCTACTTGACTAGCTCGTTTATAAAAGATGGTTATGTTTCCTAACCATAGACATGTGTTGTCATCTGATGAACGGGATCAGATCATTAGGATAATGATGTGATGGACATGACCCATCCGTTAGATTAGCATTATGATCGTGTGAGTTTCATTGCTACTTCTTTGTCCATGACTTATACAAGTTCCTTAGACTATGAGATTATGCAACTCCCGAATACTGGAGGAACACTCTGTGTGCTACCAAACGTCACAACGTAAATGGGTGATTATAAAGGTGCTCTACAGGTGTCTCCGAAGGTGTCTGTTGGGTTGGCATAGATCGAGATTAGGATTTGTCACTCCATGTTTCGGAGAGGTATCTATGGGCCCTCTCGGTAATACTCATCATTATAAGCCTTGCAAACATTGTGACTAATGAGTTAGTTGCGGGATGAAGTATTATGGAACGAGTAAAGAGCACTGCCGGTAACAAGATTGAGCTAGGTATTGAGATACCGACGATTGAATCTCAGGCAAGTAACATACCGATGACAAAGGGAACAACGTATGTTGTTGTGCGGATTGACTGATAAAGATCTTTGTAGAATATGTAGGAACCAATATGAGCATCCAGGTTCCGCTATTGGTTATTGACCAGAGGCGTGTCTCGGTCATGTCTACATAGTTCTCGAACCCGTAGGGTCCGCACGCTTAACATTCGATGACAATTAGTATTATGAGTTTATGTGATACGTTGTACCAAAGATTGTTCGGAGTCCCGGATGTGATCATGGACATGACGAGGAGTCTCGAAATGGTCGAGACAAATATTGATATATTGGATGACTATTCAAACACCAAAAGTGTTCCGGATAAGTTTTGGATGGCTCGAGTACGGGGTTACGGACCCCCCCCGGAAGCTATCGGGGAGGTGGCGCGCCCCCTTGCCCCATCCGACTGGACAAGGGAAGGCGGCGCCCCCCTCCTTCCTTCTCTCTACCTCCTCCTTCCCCCTCTTCTCCATCTTGGACTAGGAAAACTGGGAAACCTACTCCTACTAGGAGTAGGAGTCCTCCCCCTTGGCGCGCCCCTCATTGGACGCCAGCCTCCTACTCCCCTCCTTTATATATGAGGGAGGGCGGCACTTCAAAGAGACACAAGTTGACAATTGTTTTAGCCATGTGCGGTGCCCCCTCCATAGTTACACACCTCGGTTATATCATCGTAGTTCTTAGGCGAAGCCCGTCACCGGTAACTTCATCATCACCGTCACCACGCTGCCGTGCTGACAAAATCTCCCTCGGCCTCAACTAGATCAAGAGTACGAGGGACGCCTCCAAGCTGAACGTGTGCTGAACGCGGAGGTGCCATATGTTCAGTGCTTGGATCGGTTGGATCGCGAAGACGTTCGACTACATCAACCGCGTTAACTAAGCACTTCCATTTACGGTCTACCAGGGTACGTGGACACACTCTCCCCTCTCGTTGCTATGCATCACATAGATAGATCTTGCATGATCATAGGAAATTATTTGAAATTACCGCGTTCCCCAACACGGGGTGTAACTCGAACACGACAAGAGCGATGTACAGTCAAAACGGATTGACCGGTCATCATTGAAACCACTATTCACACCAGAACCTTTGTTGCTTGGCCTACGCCAGCCACTGCCCCAAAACCACACCTCCTCTCCAGCCTATTCCCCCACCTTTAGATCCCCTAGCCCGCATCAAGCGTCCCCTAGTTCGCCAGAAAGACATGGTGCACCACAAGATCACGTACTACAAGATGATGATGCCAGAGCGCCGCGCAGAAATCGCGGCGGCTGTCGGCCCCACAGACCTCCGTTCCCAAGATCACTTTGCGGTGGGCCAATCTCCGAGTTCTCTAGAGCCAAGCTACGAGGAGGAGGAAGCCGGTCCAATGTTCATGGCGGAGGTCCTGGTGCGGAAGGCCCCTGATGGGTATGAGACGATGGACGCCAACTTCGTGCCGACGTACGGGTCCCCCATGGTGCAGGCAGACCAGCAGTTCAACTTGGCCATACTAAAAAAGGACCGGGAGGCAGAGGCTCAACTCGACGCAGAGCGCGCTCATGCCACTGCCATCGAGGCTCTCCTGCAGGCGGAATTGGATGTCGTGGATGTGAACCGGGCTGTGGAGGCTCAACTTGACGCGGAGCACGCAGATGCCGCTGCCATTGAGGCCCTCTTGCAGGCGGAACCAGATGTCCTGGACTTAAACTGGGCGGCGGAGGCTCAACTCGACACGGAACGCGCGGATGCCGCTGCCATCGAGGCCCTCCTGCAGGCGGAACCGGACGTCCTGGACTTGAACCAGGCAGCGGAGGCTCAACTCGATGTGAAGCGTGCGGCTGCCGCTGCCATCGAGGCCCTCCTGCAGGCGGAACCGGATGTCCTGGACTTGAACCAGGCGGTGCTCTCGTCCGTGCAGAGCGCCCGCATGCTCCGCGTGAATGAGTAGCTGGAGGCCTAGGACAACCAAGGTGCGGAGACACACGTCGGCAGCTATGGCTGGTTCGCACCGGTAGCGAAAGACGGCGAGGCCGTCTTGTTCCGCGAACAGTGATAGTTTTTCTTTATGTTATTGTTTTTAGGGATCTTTTGCTTTGTAAAAACATATATTGTTATGCAAGTCACCTGACTTTCATCATTTGGGTCAGTCTACCATTTCAGGCGGTTGGATGAATATCCTACGTTTCCTAACCCTTCTTCCTCACCTCTTCTTCTTCCCCAACGGACCACCGCGCGGGCCGTACGGATCCTCCCCAACATGCGGTTGGATAAACATACTGTATGAACAAAAATTATGTGTCAACGGTAGGTTGGATGAGTTTGGTTTGGTCACACGCGGTAGCACGTGTTAGTGAGGGTGCATTCCCTTGGTTGGGTTTGCAGCGTGCAGGAGCGACTATGTGAGGGTGGGGTGCGACCGTGGCGTGCAGGAGCGACTGTGTGAGGGTGGGGTGCGACCGCGGCATGCAGGAGCGACTGTGTGAGGGTGCGGTGAGACCGCGACAGCCGTGCGCATGTGTACCTCCTTTTCATTTTGAAACTTTAGGCAAGCTTGCAAAAATGTGTGGCGAAGTATGGCAATGCAAGGCCTAGACCCAAACAGGATACAAGTACGAGTACGTACTAGGAGTACTAGTGTTAAAAAAGAAAGGCGGGGTTTTCCTTCGCGAGATTAATCGATACAAATCCTCGTTTGACATGTCAATTAATGTGTATTTTTTCTCCAAAGCCCAAAGAGCTAACCATCTCACTCCTCATCGCTTGATTAATGTAGCGCCATGCAAACCAACCTTCTCACTTCCGCATGCATGCAAGGGTATATTAATGTCCTTGGTTGCTAGTACGAGGTAAACCCCATCAATTTTGCCTCGATTAGTGTTAGTGGCCTTTTGCAAATTGTAATTTTGATATACTGGCCTTGTGTACAAAAAAATGGAGGTATAACTATTTGACTTCCTTCCCCATTGCGGTGACATCGACGATATCTCGAGCGTTGTGGTTTGGCGAAGTGCGTTCGACAGGGAACACCATTGAGGGAGACCACGGTAAGTCGTTCGCAAGTACCGCCTGCAATCTGAGACAACCTCCTTATTTGCATCCAGGAAGTTCGTTGAACCAAAGGACGCATAAATGTACTAGTGCTACTAGTACACAATAGAGTCGTTCGTCCAGCTTAGTGCGGTGAGGTGGTTTCTCAAAGAAGACGATGGAGAAGCGGAGTCAGCGAAGAGTGAAATGATGGTTGCTTCGTCCGTGCTTTGTGATTTGATGCCTCACTGCTTTTTGATTTGTGATAGAAGGGACAGGGGAGTAGACTCTATGCTCTATACTGTACATGCGTCCAAGCACGGGAGAAAGGGGAGAGACGTTGCATTTTTTCTATTCCTTCAATCAATCAATCAGGGAGCTTCGGTTCCATCTCTTTTGCTTTGGCAGCACCGTCCACAATGGTTCCCATTGATGCCAAAAGCTATTTTCACATTTGGCTACACATTGTGGATGCCCTTAACCATACCACTTGGTTCTGCTCCTGTGTGCTATCTATACAAATCTCAATATATTGATCTAAAAAATTATAGAATCAAGATTAGTAAAAAGGAGGTGATTTTGCCGCGCGGATGGCGGGGGAGGTTTCTTATTTTTAGAGGACGTTGTCCTGGCGGTTTGCTAACATGCGGTCCCATGTGTCAGTGCTTTACCAAGCCGATCTGCGTCCCACATGAGGCAGAACAACAGCAGAAGCAACACGTGGTTAACTTGAAGAAGATGAGGGAGAAGCGGATTCAGCAACGAGTTAAATGATAGTTGCTTCATCCCTCAAACTTATTTTTTTAGCATTATTACTTCGTCCCTCCAACTTAACCGCGGGAAAGGTGCAACTTTGTGATTTGACGCCTCATTGCTCAATACTACGCCGGCGCCATGACTGAGGTGCTTCACCCCTGCTGCTCTTCGTTGTATTTCGGTATGGCACTTGGACCTGGTAGCTTGATGTCCCACATGTCGGCGAAAGAGACTAGAACATTTATGAAAGCGAGAGCTCCACTCTTACGACGGAGGAGTACACGACATGGCGGCCCAGTGAACTGTTACTTGTACTGTATAGTACTATAATTTTCCTGTTTCGCACGATCCATCGATACAAACCCGATTAAACAGGAAAGGGCGGGATTTTCCCATGCGGTAGATGATACTGGCCATCCATTTCAAAGGCAATTTTAATGTATGCAAACTGAATAATTAAGTAACAATATGATATCTAGTAAAACTAAAAACACATATGATTTATTGTGTTAGAGTGTAGTAGTAGTGATGTATTGCATAGTTGTTAGATGTAACATGCGAGAATGTGTAGAGATGTAGTTTTGGAGGGCATACAGAGAGAAAAACATAATATGGTCACCAGACATTAGAATACACTCATTACGGTCACTATATACGTTTTGCGGTGATTATACGGTCACTTGCTCACCGTTCAACATCGGATTGCACTCTGTTGACCAGCCAAATAGTCTGCATGGCACCATGTTGACTAGTTAAATTGCCCACGTTCCTTGTGGGTCCCACCTGTCAGTTCGCATAGGAAAAAGGTCACATAAACACAAATTTACACAGGCGCGACAAGACTCCAACCCGTGCATGGGAACCACCTGGTTGTATATGTGTCCGTCAGGACCTGATGTGTGCGCATGCACGTGTAGGTTGAGCACTTGAATGTGAGAGTGTGTGTTGGTCGTGTGGTATGTGCATGCATGCGTGCGTGTGAGTGTTGTGTGTGTGCGTGGCTGCGTGTGTACGTGTGAGTGTTGCGTGCGTGCGTGGCTGCATGTGTTCGTGTGAGTGTTGCGTGCATGCAGTTCGTGTGCATGCATGCGTGTGTGTATAATCACCACACCAGCTCCTGTGTGTGTTAAAACAGCCGGCTCGGCATACCCATACAAGGCCACCTTGTCCGCTGTGCCCGTGGTCATGACTCCGAACCACCGACCAATATTTTTTGTCGTTTGTTTTCATTCTTACTAGCAAGATACCCGTGCGTAGCACGTAACATCAAGATGCATTTGTATGACTAGTTTATCTTGTGAGAGAAAAGGATGAACGAGGGAAGGCCTTATTTGCAAATGTGGAGAGGTGTGTGGGTACCTTTTTGTAGAATTTCCATAGTTTCCTTCCTATCCGTCAGATATAAATCGGACGGACTATATTGCAGGATGGCAGACTCACCATCATCACCAACTCTGTTTTTTATGAGTGGGCCCAATGGTAGTGAGATAATGCGATGCAACACTAGAGGTGCCACGTGGAGCGTTTAACTGGTCAACTAGTCGTGTCTTGAGCAAATACAGAGCTGTACAATGAGCCCGTGACTGTATAATAACCACAAAACATAAATGGTGACCGTAATGAGTGGATTTTGAAGTCCAATGTACGTATCATGCTTTTGCTTCAAATACAATGATCGTCACTGTATATATCACAAGAGAAAGATGAAACATGCATGAATGTGCTGGGGGCGTACTTTTAGAGGACCTGGAGATAGTTTGTGTGCGTACGTGAAAGGGGCGTAGAGGGGGTGTATGCGATGGAGAGAGAGATGCTCTTCGTTTCTCTTTATTATGACTAACTTTATATATAGTATAAAAATATAAAAATTCATAGTGCGGAATAAATATCATTGTGGGCAGCATGCAATGCAAATTAACGTTCATACTCCTCCATATAACTTTGTAATGTTGTATATATGTAGAAATTTTAAAATAATTTTTTGGCCACACTTCAAAAGGAATGTTGTATGCGAAATAAACGTGAAGAGAGGGCTTTTTAGATCAATGGGGTATGTGATGTAACACGTGTGAATATGTAGTTGATGTATTTGGTAGGGCCTAGAGAGGTATGTGTGTGTATTACGTATTCGAGAGAGGCATGGATAGAGGGGCCGGCAGGGGGAGGGGGCGTGGGAGAGATAGAATGAGAAATGAGAGAGGTCTAGAGAGAGAGACGAATATGATGTCACAGCAAGAGATTCTCTTGAGTGTGTATATGCAAGGGGGGAGGGGATAGAGGCACGAGGAGAATCTTTTTTGTGTGGTGTCTGTGTTGGTATGTGTGGGTGTGAGAAGATAAGGAGACCTGGGGGCAGAGGGTGTGTCACCGCGTGAGGTCCGATGGGCCGAGGTGAGGCCCTTGGTTCGGTTCCGTCCTACGCCACATTGGTCGGCCCGTGACGCATTTAGGGAGACCCATGGATTACTAGTCGTACAAGACAAAGATAGCAGAATCGTGAAGGACTTTGTGTCCACTGACAAAGTCGGCTAGGATTTGTAACCCTAGGTCATCGGACTAAGGTAACCCATTATCTCTAATATTACTATTCAACCAACCTAACTTTAAGGGGCATCCTACAGAATGCTCTGCTAGAAGCATACTCGTCGATTAGGAAGAGAGGTGTGAGACAATGCGTGAGACGGGCCTAAAGATAATGTGCGTACAGGAGACACGTAGGCAGGTCTATGTATACAGAAAGGGTCAATGGGGATTGTGCGAGTGTATGCTTGTGAGAGGAAGAGTGCTTGTGATAAAGGTTAGTGAAAATAGTCGTAAATGGTTACGAGAGGGAGGGATGGTTATATCAAGAGCATGTCTGCGAGAAAGACACCTCGGGAGAGAGTGTGTGAGCATGTGTGAGAGACCACCGATGGAGAGTGAAACTACACGTAAAAGATGGATGTACACATTGATTAAAGATATAAATTGTATCCAAATATTAGGATGGGATCATGATATTTGCAATTCGCGTAAGGAATAGTCATTGATCCAGCACACATCTAGATTCTATCGAGTTTGAGCATGTCTATGTTATTATTCGAGATAATTGATCCACATAGTTAGTATTTTGAACTCAGGACAATGCATCACTTTAGCAATCGAAGAACGTGAGTATAGGTCATGTTGTGTGTGTAAAGCACACTATACATATGAAAGTTACACAATGAACATTAGAAATAGCTAGCTATGAACTAGCATACATTTGAATTCAACTTAAGGTGGTTTAAAAAATTATAATTCAACATGAAGTCCATTCAATTATTTGAATTCGATATCATGGCATTTGTAAATCATACATAAATTATGGGGGCACCAATCTTTGCTCCGCTTTTGTACATAATAGCATATATAGTCGTGTACAAAATAGATTCAAATTTAGCTCCTCCATTCCAAAATAATCGTAGTTATAGGATTTTAAAGTGTCAAAATTTCAAACAGAAGCTTATAATTTAATGAGGTTTTCAAACATACAAGGTCAAATTTAATGTTGTCTATTTAGGTCAATCCTCAAAGTTCAAGAGTACTCTAAATGTGAATGCTTCTATTTCAAAATTTTGAACGAAGCGCCAAAAGAGCCTCTACTCGCCCCAAACCACATGAGACCAATGTTTGGTAGTAGAAGGAAATTACTTTTCTAACTCCGATCAGTGAAATCTACCGGCCCGACATCCAAAGGTCTAAACCAGTGTAGGTTTGTAGCTTCATCTAGACGCCACGCAACTGCCTCCGGAAAACATTCATACACAACGGCCGCCTAAGCACACATGCGTGTGGCCGAAATCGCTCCTGCCCACTATTTGGGACACCTGGGATTACCATCCTACCCTCGACCTGCAGTAGGTCTGAAATTTAAGAGGGGGACAAAGTTTGTACTTTCCCCAAATTTCAAACAAGTGTGTCCCATCTGTTCAAAAAAGCCAAAAACAAGCGCGTCCCAGACCGAAACATGGTTCTTCCTTAGCTCCCCCGCCCCCAGTCCCCCGTTTGATTCCCCCATTCGTACTCCATGGGCACCAAAACTACCTCTCCACCAGCCGTGAAACCTCGACGTCCTCCGTCCGCCACCCCATCCCACCGATCAACCGCCGCCCTCCTCCATCACCGCGGAGCCGATACCCCGACGTCATCGTCCACCGCAACGTCAACCGCTACGCCCTCCACGACTAGTAGTTGAAGTTGAGGCCGAGCCATCCGTAGCCAAGCCAGTTCAACCACGTCGTCATGTGCCTCACCGCTGTCGCTCCAACTTTGCTACCATCCACCGCACCGGAGTTGTTCCTGCTACGCCGTCCTTCGCCGCCTCGGATCTGCTTCCCCTCTGCCGACATACGGCCACGGCAACATAGTCAACAATTTGGCCATGGGTTCGTCCAAGGCTGCACCCTGCTCCAAAACATCGGTTCCCCGGCAAAAAGAAGAAAATCGCCACGACATATGGAGGACACAACACTGGCAATCGGAAATGGTACTCCTCTTCCCTTATTCGTGCAAATCCTACGTGTCTGCTTGCACGGTATTCATCTCACTGAAGACACTAGTTGACCGCTTATTCTTGATACAAGATGTTCCTAGTAACTCGCCATGCACAAGGTTTCTCCTCATATACTATTTCACCTTAGCTAAAGGTCCCCTGGATTTCAATTCCTGGTCAGTTGATTCCCAATTAACGGAAGCATTCCCCAGCCTAACAGGCACTAGTCGCCTATTATGCCGGGGAAGCAGCACCTCGGTGTTTATCTTAGGGGCGTGTGGGGGCCTAGAGCTACTGGCGCCTGATCTGGAGGTCGGCCGGGATTAAAAGGATGGCCTGGGGGCGCTGCCAAGCACGGTGGTGGTGTGAGTTCAAGGGAGGGTGGGGCGGCGGAGGCAGGGGTTTGGGCCGGTGGTCACTGGCGGTTCGAGAAAGATCATCAACAGTGACTGGCGGGAGGTAGACGAAGGCCATCTTCCCGTTCCTTATAGATCGGACGGTTCATAAAAAAATCGGCTGACCTATTTATTTTTAGTCGACTATTATTTTGATAGGACCACATGTGGTGTTGTGCTGGAGGAGTACCTGCATTTCCCAACCATCCCTGTGCTCATATATTACAAAATCATACGGAGTAGAATCTAACTTTGTTTGCCATGCAATGTTGTAGAGCTATCATATGTCTCCTGTCATTTATTTTTCAGCCACCTGCTATCTGCTACTTTTATAGTGCACTAGTTCTGCACACACTTCACCAATACTCTCACTATTGTGTTTTTATGCAAGGGTATTTCAGACTCTGCTGCCTTGACAAAAGCAGAAAAGAAAAGAGAGAAGTCGCTCCAGCGTGGTACGCGGCTAGGCCAAACACGTTTCAGCCTTATAAAGGGTGCAATGTCAGCAGATGGCGACGGTAAACGTAGGTCTGGATTTGATGACCTCGCTCGCCATGAACCAGCATCCCAGGTGCTTGCTTTAACTTCGCGGTGCATATGTGGTTGCATGTTGCATATGGTGTCTAACTTGTATTCGAAAGGCCAAAGTCGGTCTTTATTAAGATAAGAAAAGATATTTTTTACATGAACCACCATCCCGGGAGCACCAGAAGACAAATAGCTAGTCAGGGCACTGGCCGAGCCAGTGACAAGCCCAACACAGACAGGCATCACCTGGAAGCCAACTAAAAAGCCACGATGGTGGCGAAGCAGCCCACCTCCCACCAGGTTCTCAGGTCCTAGATGATCATGCTCACCACTCTAGCCGAATGTCTAGCTTGTATTGCTTCCAATTTGGTTAAATTGCATCTGCTTAGCTTACACATTATACCTTTGAATATGACATGCCTTCCTATTTTAGGTACATACTAGTACATCTGTCTATTAACCATGTTCTTGCATCAAACTAATGTTCTTGTGTATCCCTCATCAATCACTTAGGATGAGACAGTCAGTCCCGTGGATTACTGTGAGAAAAGATTCTCTTTTAAAGAATGCAATGTCAGCCTCCTCACATGATTCTCAAGAAAAAGCAAGGCTAGATGAAGATAGTGAATGTAGCTCTATAGTTGATGACCGCATTTCCCCTACACTAGCATCGCAGGTGCTTGCTCTAACTTGGCAGCATGATATGTGGTTGCATGTTGCATATGGTGTCTAGATTGTAAATCTTCCAATCTGGTTAAATTGCATGTGCTATTCTGCTTAGTTTATACATTATACCTATTAATGTGACATGCCTTCCTGTTTTTAGTACATAGTACATCTGTCTATTAAGCATGTCCTTACATAAAACTATTGTTTTTTTTGTATCCCGCATCAAGCAATATGACGAGACACCTTTAGTATATGCAGTGCGATATTAGTTGCATCTTTCATATGATTTATAGCATTCCCTGCTTCTAATTTGTTGAAATGCCATTTATGATGGGACGCTTTTAACTTGGAAGAGTCATATTGGTTGCATCTTTCATGTGGTGTCTAGCTTGCATTGCTTCTTATTTGTTGGAATGGTTTCTACTTAGTTTACACAAACAGTTGTGAATATGCCATGCCGTCCTGTTTTTTCATACATATTCCATCCTAGTATCATGTGTTTGCCTTACATCAAAGTAGTGATTGTCAGTATCATGCACGAATGAGTTCTGAAGAGTGAATTTTATTGCTTTTTCTTATCGGTTTTACTTGACAATTCAAAATCAATGAAGCGAAAGGAAATTAGCAAGGCAGTGGATAAAGGTGCTCCTTCCAAACGGAGGGCCTCTACAGATTCTACTCCTCCATCCCGCAAGATGATTTGCAAGACAACACATTCATAGACACTCAACGTAGTTGTGTTGATGATGAACACGTCTCCCCTAGTGCACCATCATAGCTGCTCCCTCTAACTTGGCACTTTTATATGTGGTTGCGTGTTATGTATGATGTCGAGCTTGTATTGCTTCTATTTTTGTTGAATTCCATCTGCTTACTTCACACATTATACTTGTGAATAAGACACATGTTCCTGTTTCTAGAACATACAATATCTGTCTATCACACCATGTTCTTACATCAAAGTACTACTGTTGTGTAACCTACAACAATCACTTATCATAAGACTATAGGTTACATCTCGCATTCTTTTCTAGCTTGTACTACTTCTCATTTGTTGAAATGGCACTTATGACGAGACATTTTTAACTTGGTAGAGTGATATTCATTGCATCTTTCATACGGTGTCTAGCTTTCATTGCTTCTAGTTTGGTGAATGCCTTCTCCTTAGTTTACACATTATAAGCTGTGAATATGCAATGGCACTAATGACGAGAGACCTTTAACTTGGTAGTGTGATGTTGTTTGCATCTTGCATATGATTTATTTCTTGTACTGCTTCACATTTGTTTAAACGCCATTTATGATGAGACACTGTTAAGTTGGCAGAGCGATATTTGTAGCATCTTTCATATGGTGTCTACCTTCCATTAAATTGCTTTTAATTTAGTGAAATGTCTTCTGCTTAGTTTACACATCATAGTTCTGGTTATCTCATGTCGTCTTGTTTTTCGTACATATTACATCCTCATATCATGTGGTTGTCTGACATCGAAGTTCAGTTCGTCTATATCATGCATCAATTTGTTCCGAAGAACTAAATTGTTATTCATTTTTTCTTGTCGGCTTGACTTAACATGGCACAGAGAAATAGGAAGGAAAACAAAATGACAGGGAAAGGTAAGTGGAAGAATCCTGCAGATTCTGTTGGTACTGATGGTGCAATAGAAGGTCAAAGTGGAGCGGAAAATTGTACAAACATGGTATCCCATGCTACACGAGCTGCAGAACAAGCCAAACAGAAACCAATAGGTGCCACCAAACAAGCAAAGACAACCCTAGTTGTTACAATACCTTCCACAGTACCACCAGATGCACGAGTTACTCGTTGGTCAACTCAGCTAGCAGCACGTTCCCAAGCTCCCTTGCCACCTAACACTACTTCTGAAGCACTCTTGACACAAGATGAGTTGGCAAGATGAGATGAACTTTGTGAGCTTCAACAACAAGAAGGTAGTTGCTGGAGTCAAGTTACAATTGCATGCTTCTTTATATGTAGTCTCACAGTTTGATGTATACTAACACTTCCTATGTTCGTTGTTGGACTAGCACCTAGGCGCAAGAGGAAACAAACATCAGGGATAATGCTCGATAGGTTAACTAAATCTAGAGGAGGAAGAATGGAGATCCGTTTTGAGGCAGGTTTAACAAGGCCACGTGATGCTACAGAGTCAGCCAAGTTAGTATCAGAGGCAGCAGTTGCCGTTAGGTGTCATGTACGTATCCTCCCAACATGGATTCAGTACAGGAATGACAAAGATGAAACCCAGTTCAACACCTTCCTCGACCATTTATCTGTAAGTATGGTTATGTATGGAAACTAGTAATATCGTCTTGCTCAGTCCCATACTTTCTAGGTTGCTGATAATGAGACTCCCATAATTTTCAACAGGTGAGGTTCAAGTTGGATAGCCAAGATGATGCAACTAGACAAGCTTGCACCCATGTTTTCAAGTCTGCTCTGCGACATTATCGGTATAACTTGAGGAAAACTCACTTTGAAGGCAAGGCTAACAGTGAACTTGCCGAAACATCTCCAGTGGAAAATATATCGGATGAAGAATGGAGAGGCCTCGTTAAACACTGGTCTGATCCAAAGTATCAGGTACATTATATATATGTGATCAGGTCACATGTTGAAGTCCTATTTACGCATGATCCTCACAAATCTATCTTCTTGTAGGTGAACTGTTCAAAGAACAAGGCCAACCGTACGAAAGTGAAATTCCAACAGACGACGGGATCTCGTAGCTATATTGCACACTGTGATGCTCTTGTAATTAGCTGCTATTTCACTCTTTTCACTGTACCATATTATCAGATCTATATTGACTTGTTCCAAATGCAGAGGAAAGCCCGCAAGGACCAAAAAGTACCTGAACTAAATGTTGTGGAAATCTTCAAGGACTGTTACACCAGCAAGACAAAGGGCATGACTACACCAGTCAATGTAACATCCCAAAATTCTAAATTTTGGAATGTTATATTAATTAATTAAATATATGTTTGTTTGTTTAGTTCATAGTGATAGTTGATAAAAATAGTTTTGATATTAGTTCTTTTTGCTAGTAAATGCTTTGGTAAATTATTTGTTGTTATTTCATTAGAATTATATTTTCTTTGTTGTAGAAAAGTCGTTAGAGTGATTTAGTGTTGTTATGATAAAATTTGTGTGAGTTGGTCTCAACTAGATTTCCTTGAAGTTTCCTTTTGAAGTTTTCCTTTCTTTTTCATTTGTTTTTATTTGAAGATTATTGTTTCTTTATTGCTTTTGATTGTTATTTTGATTGATAGGATTGTTTGCTAGGATGTTTGCTTATATGAATGTTATGTCTGTTAATATAGATTTTCAACGGAGTGACGATTAGTTCTACCAAGTCATTCTGAGAGCGTTGTTATCTTCATCAACTTACCAGGCAAGTTCACCTTGACCATGCTTTTCATGCCTACGTTTTCATTGCATTTAGTGTCACCATTCATAATCCCTCCAGTAGTTATATTGACTTCTTTTAGTTGAGTAGAATGCATGAGGTAGGAACCCATCACCCTGTTATCAAGCCCGGGACGCTATATAGTTTTAATGCTATGCTATAGTAGACGGGGTTGGTATGAGTGCTCGGGAGTGGTGTGAGTATGAAGACCTCTACGTCAATGACGACAACTCCATGATGGCATCGGCAAGGACTGCATCTTCAAGACCCAAGACAAGAATTCAATATACCTCTAGGTGGAGAATGGTTAAGAAGGGTACATTGGTGCGTCCAGTACTCGGTGATTCTGGAGAAGCGTCGTGATATCATGCGGAAAGCTCCAACCAAGGCTCAAAGAGACAGAAGAATACTTCATGCCCAGAAGCTTACCTGTGCAACTTCAACTCACTATGGGCTTTGGCTTGGTTGACCCTAGTGGTGACTCTGGTTGGGATGGTGCTAGCAGATGTAGAACTACGGTAGGATTGGATGAGCACCGGACAATGGTCAGGGGAACTCTTCGGAAGACCATGTTTCGGTCGTCTTGTTCTCAAACTCCCTGAAGTGCGAGAACGTAAAAAAGAGGGATCGAATCTTGCGGGTAATGTGTACAAACCTCTGCAGAGGGTTAAAACCTAATCGATTAGTCGTGTCCCCGGTTATGGACAATTTGAGCCTCTGGACTTGGATCTATCTCGGAACCCTCAACACCGGACTGATAACTTAATTATGGGAAACTTATCATGATTTGGGCTATGAGACATCGGTTGGCGGAACCATGTCATGATAGAAAACTTTGTAGCACATACGGACTATAAAAACTGCCTATTAAGTGTATTTCGAAATTACATGGGCCTGGCCCAAAAATAAGGTGGCGCAGCCCCTATATTAAGCTATAGACGAAATTTATGAAAGGTCATCTTATATATTTCGTCCATGTCCTTGTATGCCATCATGGTGGCTCCAAGGTGCTGAAAATTCCACTAGAAACTCCGTTCTTGTTCCCCTTCCGTGTGCCATCCTCTCCATGCTTGATCATGCTCCAATATTCATCCTTCTTTTCCATTATGGGCCCTTCATTCGTAAGCAAAACAAATGTATCCAAATTAGGCAGTATTACATTCTCATGAACATTAGAATCGTTGCCAAGAAATGAAAGTACCTGATAATTTAATTGGCGTGTGTGAGTTCTAGTAATTGATCCAGCTAGTAGCAGTACAGGTTGTGGGTGTAACTGTAGTAGTGATGATTTCATAACTCTGTTCTTACATGAATGCCCCTCCTGTTCATGATCTTCTTGAGCTCGTCCAACATGCTCGTGCCACTGGTGTCGATGCTGCCAACCGCTGCATCCAAAAAGAACAAGTTTCATACATGCTCTGCTTGAGATGCTTAGGTGTGGGCAAAAATTCAGACCAAGTTGTTGTAACTTACCATCCATGTCGAGGACGACGTACTGCACGCCGGTCTCGCCCTTGGCGATCGTCCGTTCATCGTCGTCATCGTCAATCCACTGGGGTGATCCTCTCGCGCAGGTTGCCAGAGTTGGCGAAGTAGATGGGCGTGTCCATGCGCAACACAAGCATGTCAAACACCGTTCGTGCCATCGTGTATTGGTCCATCCGCTGGTAGATAGTCGTGTCCGGCCCGTTGCCCATAACCGCGGTTGTTGGGCACGCCACGAAGAGCAGCACCCGCAACACCGAGATGGGCACAACCACCACGAGCCCCATCTCGACTCTGCCGAAGATGGCGCCAAGGTAGGCTCCTGCGCAGACATAGAAGTTCACCTTATTGACGTGCCAAAGGAAATCGCGGAGCCGTGGTAGGCCCCCGCGTAGGCAACGTGCCGGAAGCCGTGATAGGCCCCGCTGCGATATTGAACAGCTCCGTTGGAGGGGCAGTCGCCGCCACTGCCGCTTCCTACGAGCAGCACCTCCGTCACCCCCCAGGTTGCCGTCACCGTTCTCCCCGTGAGCAACAGCTCTCGCCGATGACTCATCGTCCTCCTTGATCCCTGCCATCGGGTAGAGGATATGGTTGGGGGTGATAGAAATGAAACATGAAGGGGGTTTGTTTGGTACGGGAGGGCGGAGACTTTTTGGTCGGGTCAAAGAAAAAAAAGGTTCAGGCGAACCACCCATCGGAACGAACGAACTTAGGAGGTGACGTGTCAAAGAAACGAGTGTCAAGATTCTTGCAGCGCAAACGGACGTAACTAAAGCGTTCGGGCCAAATTCCTTAAAAACCAATGTTCGGGTGTTATCTTTTCGGTTTTTCTTTTAAAAATCCTATCGTATAGATTCCTATAAAGTTCCTTAAAAAAGGGAAGGCTTTTAGATCTGGAGGTACAGGTGGGGAATTCCATGTCGTTCGCTCAAACGGTGATGTAGTACCAAAGAGGCAAAGACCTTGATTTGATAGGGAGAATGTTAGTGCACTCCGTCGATCTACCAAGGACCAAGCAATCACAAGCACGACACCGAGATTTGTTAACGAAGTTCACCGATATGGCTACATCCCCGGGGCATGACTACGGGCGCTCCTCCCCATGACACCGTCACAATACCGCACCCCGGGCGCCCGGGCGCCGGCACACGCCGCCGGCTCCCCGCATGCCCGTGTTATTATGTTGGCATAGGTTACATTGTGTGTCTACCCCTGCAATATATGAGAGGCTTAGGATACAAGTGTCCTACTAGGACACGACTCCACATCCTATGTAAACACGATACAACTACAAGTCCAACTATAACCTACCTTGTACACAATATTCGACACAACTCTAACAGAGAAACTAAAGGGTTTTGTGCAAAGAGCAAGCACTAGAGCAGTGCCGCTCCTTGGCTCTTTCATGTTGTTGGTTCTTTCATGGCACCCCTGTCGGATTAATAACCCAACCCGCCCCAGCTAATTCCATTGATTAACGAGGACATGACAGAGCCAAGGAGCGGCAGTGTTGTGGTGGCGTACACCCGTCGATCCCAGGCCGACTTTAATTAGCCACAGTTACTACCACCTGCTTCGCAACCCCCACCGCCATGAATGCGTGATCTACTAGGCGGCTGGGGCTAGGCCGCTGCTCTCTCGTCACCTCCCCAACCGTAAATTGAAAATGAAGTGAAGTGTCGTGCAGAAAACGAGGTCCAACATCGAGAGAACGCGGCAGCATAAATTCCAGCCGAGCAATTCCTCTGTTTCTCACTCTCTCTCTCCTTTTCTCTCTCAGCATTAATGGTGGGGGGTTGCCTGGGTAGCTAAGCTAAGCTAAGCTGCCTGCCTTGCTCGGCTGCGCTGGAGGAGAGGAGTCGCGGGCATGTGCTTGCATCCATCTCGGAGTTAAAGAGACGGAAAACCGACTTGGTGGTAGTGGAGAAGAGATGGGGGAGGGGAACGGGACTGCGTGGGCGGGGGCGCTGTCGCCGGCGGCGCGGTACGCGGAGACGGGAGGGGCGAGCTTGACATGGGAGAACCTAACGGCCGTGCTGCCTGGGTCCGGCGGCCGGCCGACCAAGAAGCTCTTGCAGGGGCTGTACGGCTACGCCGTGCCCGGCAGGATCGTCGCCATCATGGGGCCCTCCGGCTCCGGCAAGTCCACCCTCCTCGACTCCCTCTCCGGTACGCGCACACATCTGCATACTCTCCTCTGGATCCAGTTCTGGCACGTTTGTTCCAGCGGGTTTACCCTCCTTTCGGTTTTTCAATTTTTTTTTGTTGTTGAAATAATTGTAAAATTAGTAATTTCTGCGTTCGTTGCAGGGAGGCTGGCGAGGAATGTGCTCCAAACCGGCAAGGTGCTGCTCAACGGCAAGAAGAGGCGGCTCGACTTTGGCGCGGTGGTAAGTGTGAAATTTATAATAGAAGCCTAATTATACTCTCAACAGTGAGCCATTTCCTGCAACCAAACCTATCATGGGCTTCATTCCCATTTTCTCAATCAAGACGTCGTGTCAACAAAATGAAGCTTCAGTACTATGCTTACCATTTCTTTAATTTCTTATTGTTTGTGGACGAATTTGTCAGTAACCATGTTGAGCTTGAGTACTCGTTTGGATAATCAGGGGGTCAAATTACAGTTCAGACTGTATTAGCTAAGAGCAGGATGCGTAACGGTAGTTGTAGTTGCCGTTAAGCTCATACCGAGACAATCCGATCGCTGAGTTTGTTATCTATGTTTATGTATCCATTGCGGCGGGCATCAGTCGATGCGGAGGCTGGGGCACTCTTTCCTTTATGTAAAAACTAACACCGCCTAAAAACACATGTTCCACGGAATGGTTCCTTTTGATCCCTTCTAATTTCGATGGATCATATGGATGGCACCAAAAGCAAGCCGTTAGTTGGTAGCTAGGACTTGGAACACATCAAGCCCTTCATGTGCGGGTTCATACTCCATAATTAGTCTTCTGGTGGTTTCCCCATCTGAATTCAGTTTTTAGAGTATACTGCTTAGGAAAGTATATTGGGCAGTTCGGGGTCGACATCTAATGATCTAACATAGATCTTATCTCAACAACCTATCACATTCTAATGTAGAAATAATAATAGGCATGCTTTTGAAAAGCCACTGAACAGTGCCAAAAATAGCCTAAGTCCATTTCAGCTGAGTGTCTCAAGGTACTTTGTCAGGCTGTTGCCACCGGACCATGTACTACGAGAATGACACTGCCATTAAAAGCCCAACCAATTCTTGTTTGATGTTAAATAGGAGGATGCATTGGATTACGAAATGCAGTTGTCAATCCCTTTCAGTATGTCATATTACAAAATGCAGTTGTCAATCCCTTTCAGTATGACATGCATGCCACACGGCTAATAGTATTAGTCAATGAAAATAATTAATGTGGAATAGACACTCCACTCTTGTGTAAAATTTTGACTCGTCTAAGGCTGCAAGTTGGAAATGGAATGCTTCTCTTCCAGGAAAAAGGAAGTGCAAATTTCAGATTCTAGTAAACTCCTTAACCATGCCAAACTCGTCAAATTTATCTAGTCATGTGCTCCTGAAAATATAAAAAGTATGTGTTAAACAACCCAAAACTCATGTGCCCTATGCCGAACTCCAAGATTTCAGCTCCCCTTGGGTATTTAGCTCTCACAAAACGTTGCCAGGGTTCAGATTCAGCATCCAAACACCAACACAGTTTGCACATTAAGCTATTATTCAGTTTAGGCTAGTTTTTCATGCCCAAACCTCAGGTCCTCCATTACTTGCCAGAAAGATGACCTCCTAATCTTACCAAAATCAAGAGTTGTTTTGCGCCTATAAGGAACATGGCCATGTGGTAATAAAGAGGACTAACTGCAGTTTAAGTAGTTGTTGAGTGTTTAAGACCAATCGGTGTCAGAACATAAACCACATGATTAAAAAAACTAATCAATACTGAAATTCTGATGCTACACAGCAGGTGTGGGTAGTGGGTACTGGATAGCAATTTCAAAAGCGATTATGTGTGAAGTATAGTTGTGAAATTAGTTACTCTAGTTTAATTCAGTACAATTTAATTCCTTTCTTTGCGGGGCAGTACATACAATCAATTTCACGACATAAAGGAGGATCCATATGGAAGTAGTACGAATTATCACTGGATGGGGATAAGATTACACAATATTAACATAAAGGAGGATCCAGCTGAATCTGGAATACCCCTCAATGTTGTACTCAAAATATGAGCTACCAAATTCGTCTTAATAACTACGATACAAGGAACCAAGATATAGTGAGCTCAAATGTTTGACGTCAGTGGTGTGTACCTCGGTCTACAGGCGTACGTGACACAGGAGAACGTTCTGCTGGGCACGCTGACCGTCCGGGAGACGGTGACCTACTCGGCGCAGCTGCGGCTGCCGTCGAGCATGTCAAAGGCTGAGGTGCGCCGTGTCGTCGACGACACGCTGGATGAGATGGGCCTCCGGGAGTGCGCTGAGCGGCCCATCGGCACGTGGCACCTCCGGGGCATCAGCGGCGGCGAGAAGAAGCGGCTGTGCATCGCGCTGGAGATCCTCACCCGGCCGCGCCTCCTCTTCCTCGACGAGCCCACCAGCGGCCTCGACAGCGCCTCTGCCTTCTCCGTCATCGAGACGCTCCGCACACTTGCCATTGATGGCGGACGCACCATTGTCTCGTCGGTGCACCAGCCCAGCAGCGAGGTATTCGCGCTCTTCGACGATCTCTGCCTCCTCTCCAGTGGCGAGATTGTCTACTTCGGGGATGCCAAGCTTGCACCACAGGTACTACTACTACAGTACTACATGTACGGTCACACGAAGCGCTTGCATGTTTTTTGTACGAGAACTTGGGCTCAAAAACACGGTTGCTTTTGTTTTTTGTCAGTTCTTTGCAGAAACCGGATTCCCCTGCCCGAGCCGGAGGAACCCTTCTGACCACTTCCTCCGGTGCGTCAATTCGGACTTTGACGATGTCGCCACGGCCCTGAAAGGATCCATGAAGCTCCGAGCAGTATGAGCTACTTTAGGACTGGTTTTCCTTTTTAATGCAGTATGAGCAGCATGGTGACGTTTGGTACATGTTTTGTGATCGGGGTAAATGCATTTTTGTTTGATTTGAAGGAGGCAGATCTTGATCCCCTGTTGAAGTACTCGACTACGGAGATCCGAGAGCGGCTCGTGGATAAGTACCGGATCTCAGACTACGCGATGATGGTTAGGAACACAATACACGAGATAAGCAAAATAGTAAGCCACTCCCAAATTCCAAGCATCTTTTGAATTTCCTTCGATCTGAGTTTTTTCTTCTTCTAAATTTTGATGTTGTTGCATTGGATTTGCAGGAGGGTGTGATGGAGGAGGCAGTGAAGGGCAGCCAAGCGACCTGGTGCAAGCAGCTGCGCACGCTGACCAAGCGCTCCTACATCAACATGTACCGTGACTTCGGCTACTACAGGCTGCGCATCATCATCTACGTCCTGATGGCCATCTGCCTCGGTACCATCTACTACGACGTCGGCAACGGCTACACTGCGATCCAGGCGCGTGCCTCGTGCGGCGGCTTCGTCTCGGGCTTCATGACGTTCATGTCCATCGGCGGCTTCCCCTCCTTCATCGAGGAGATGAAGGTCTTCTCCCTCGAGCGGCAGAACGGCCACTACGGCGTCGCCGCCTACATCATCTCCAACTTCCTCTCCTCCATGCCGTTCCTGTTGACCATGTCCTGGGCCAGCGCCTCCATCACATACTGGATGGTCAAGTTCCGGCCAGGATTCAGCTACTTCGCCTTCTTCGCCCTCAACCTCTATGGTGGCGTCTCCGTCATCGAGAGCCTCATGATGATCATCTCCGCTCTTGTGCCCAACTTCCTCATGGGGCTCATCCTTGGCGCCGGCGTCATTGTAATTCTGCAACCAATATTTTCTTCTTCTATTTGTATGTATTTCATCACTTGGCACGTGCATCCTGGTGTCTGACAGGGTCGATGCTTGCATTTTGCAGGGGATCATGATGTTGA
Organism: Aegilops speltoides; assembly: GCA_021437245.1. Classification (NCBI taxonomy): domain Eukaryota; kingdom Viridiplantae; phylum Streptophyta; class Magnoliopsida; order Poales; family Poaceae; genus Aegilops; species Aegilops speltoides. The sequence goes on from CM038141.1 coordinate 159,516,314, forward strand.
CGTCTGGATTCTTCCGGCTCCTTCCAGAACTTCCCAAGATATTTTGGAAATACCCAGTGTCCTACATTGTCTACGGATCTTGGGGTTTGAAGGTACAGCTTTTGATCGGTCAGCTGCAATGGATTATGCAAGTAAAATCCTAGTAGTAGCTAGCATGCATCTGAAACTGAAAGCACTGCCTTGGCATGCAGGGTGCATACAAGAACGACCTGCTCGGGCTGGAGTTCGAGCCGATGACGCCGGGAGGGGAGAAGCTGACTGGCGAGTTCATTATCACCAACATGATGGGGCTGAGCGTCAGCTACTCCAAGTGGCTAGACCTAGCCATGATCTTCATCCTCCTCCTGGCCTACCGCATCACCTTCTTCTTCGTCCTCAAGGTCAAGGAGGCCGCCGCGCCCTACCTCCGCGTCGCCTACACGCGGTTCACCGTGAAGCGCCTTGAGCGGCGGGCGTCCTTCAGGGAGTCGCTGGCCATGACGTCCTTGTCCAAGCGGCACAACGCACCGCACCCCATGGCCATGCAGGAGGGGCTCAACTCCCCCATGCAGCAGTACTGACTGGCCAATGTCAATGAGTACCAGGAGCAGCCGCCCCGGCAGTTGAGTTGATCATTACTACAGCAAGACGATAGCCGCCCGTGACATGCGTCTGTCACGATTACTTGTGTATGCGTTTCCACTTGTTAGTTTTGCTTGCAGGCTTGCGGCTTCGCTGGAAGCTTCAAGGTTCATAAACATACGGATAGTGCATTCTTTAAAAGTTTGGTTTTACTGTAAGAAGTCGCTGCAACCAATACAGATACGAGATAATATTACGCCTCATTGAGTCATTGTTTTGCTCGTTTCTTTTAAGCTCAGTTACTTCATGCACATATCCAAGGGAAAAGGAACATAACAACTGGCTATTCATGTGTAAATACTGGTGCAGCACTCAATGCACATAATATCAAATTTTAATTACTCCTTCCTTCCAAATTACTGAAGTTATAGAGTTTATCATAAGTAAAAGAATAATTTCGACCAAACATATAGAGAAATATACCAATATATGTGTTCACACATGAACATGTTATCTTGTGCCCACACATCGTCAGAGTGGCGAGCACATCGTCAGAGTGGCCTCATCACGAGCGCAATACACAAGACACGCTAAGAAGTCAATTTGTGGACCCCAAAACACATGTCCGAAAGGGACCCATTACAAAGTTCGATGGCTATGGGCTCTTGAAAGTGCATCTAATTCTCAAGGTGGATTTTCGTAATTCATGTCAACATATCTCATGGAACTAATGTCTCCTTCAAAGTATATTTCAGAAAATGTTATTTTAGGTACAACACAGAAATGAAAGATGACCCATAAAAATGCTTAAAAAGAAGTGTGTTGGACAAGTCAAAGGATTCTACATTATTATATGTGATCCGAGATCACATTGAGTCCATATGCATTCCTATAATATCAAAAGGGGATGAGAATATGGTAATAAACCATTTGCTCCATGTTCTTAAAGATCAAACTCCAAAAACTCCTCGAAATCCTTCAAAGATTCCACAATATCTTCCTAGTTTCATTCAACTCGCTGTTTACGAAGCACTTCCACTCGAGGCCATCGAATCACCTAGATATAAGTGGTGTACACATCTTATTCACTCGAAGACTCCAACCATTCCATTCAAAACCACCGAAGCATTTGGTAAACCTCCCATTACCATGTCGGAAATTTCGAGCAAAACTAGTCGGAACTTCTAAAGCGCTAACAGATAGTGTGCCACTTCTGAAGTGTTTACTTCGGAGCCACCGATTGTTTTCAGACCTACGGATGCATATGAAAGTTGCTACTTTTATTCACTTCGGAGCCACTGAGCAATTCCAGTCGGAGCCTCCAAACTGTGGAATAAAGTTGGTAATGGTTAGATTTCTGGTCCCTCATATATATGCCCCCCGGGCCCCACTTATCCCACCAATTCACTTGAAGCAAACTCCACTCCCATCATATATTCTAACTTCTAAGAGAGATCTGCACCTCCTTATGATGATTTAAAAGGGTTTTCCACTCCAGCCATCTAAGCAAACCATTTGTGATCTAATCCCCTCTTACTTTTCGCTCCCACTTCTCCAAATGCATAGCCAAATCTTGAGAGAATTAGAGTTTTGAGGATATTATCTTTTGAAGCACAAGAGCAAGGGATTCATTACCAAACAACCTCTATCTTTTTAATTTTGGAGGGTGTGTGTCTCCTAGATTGGCTGGGTGTGGGCTAGAGAACATGCTAGTTCTAGGCAATAGACTGAAACATCTCATTGAACACACTATTTCTTGTCTCTAAAAGTGCTAATTATCAACTAGAGGGGGGGGGGTGAATAGGCGATTTTTGTGAAAGTCTTCAAAGACTCAATGTCTTCGAAGACAGACAACCAAAAAGAACCTATGTGATATGCAGCGGAAGATAAACTACACTAGACATGCCATAGTCAGGTAAGCAATACAATGAAAGCACGAAGACAAATAGCAGCTAGGTAGAACAGATTGGAATATGAAGACAGTATGAAGCCAATTATGCAAACAGAGAGATTGTCTTCACACGGTGAAGCCAAACAGGGCAACCAAGCAATGACTTCACGAAGCTAAATGGTAAGTAAAGGAAAGTGATAGAGCCAGTAGCTTGACGAAGACAAGGATTATGTACAGTTCCAGTTGCTTTGAACTCAGAAGACCACGTCTTCACCTTATTCCCCTTGAGCTAAGGACACTTAGTCCTCGCCCAATCACTCTGGTAACTCTTCAAGGTAGACTTTCAAACCTTCACAGACTCCGTTCACCGACGATCCACAAGGACTCTTGGATCCTCAGAACGTGACGCCTAACCGGCTGGAGGATACGCAGTCCTCAAGTGTAATAAGTCTTCAAATCACGCAGACAGAAAGACTTCAGTGATGCCTAACACTCTTTGGCTCTGGGTGTTTGGGCATTGTCTTCCCAAGGATCTCTCTTTCAAAGGCTTCGGAGGTGGGTTGCTCTCAAATGACAAAGTCGTTCACTAACTCTGAGCAGCCACCAATTTATGGTGTAGGGGCTAGGCTATTTATAGCCAGGAGGCAACCCGACATGATATGTCCGAAATGACCCTTGGTCACTAAGGAACCGACACGTGTCCAACAGTCGGATTTCAAACACATGCGACAGCTTGGCTTGGGCTACAAGCAAAACTGACTCATCCAAATCTGGATAAGATTTGCTCTCATTATCTTCACCCGAAGACATAGGGTTTGGTTGAGCATCACATCAGTCTTCTGACTTTGTTCACTTTGACCCCACTTGACAGTACGGTGGTTCATATGACTCAAGTAAGAAGAAAATGAAACTACGAAAGAAACTATGTCTTCGCACTTCATTGTCTTCAAGTGAATGTCTTGACACGTCATTATCTTCGACGTGAATGTCTTCATGAACCACCATTGTCTTCAATGTCTTCACACATTTTTAGGGGTCATCTTTGGTAGGTAAACCGAATCTATGAGGGACTTCTACCTGTGTTGTCATGTAATTCTCACAAACACAATAGCCCCTCAACCAAGTGTGTCATCAATACTCCAAAACCAACTAGGGGTGGCACTAGATGCACTTACAATCTCCCCCTTTTTGGTGATTGATGACAAACTGGTTGAAGTTTTCAACGGGGATAAAAATATGTGTAAGTTAAAGAATGCAGTCATTGTTTCATGAAGTTGAGAGGGCTCCCCCTGAAGATGTGCATATAAGTAGTTTTGCCTTTGAATGCAAATGCACATGGCAGGTTCTGCTTTGTTGAGATCTCCTTCAATTCATGAGGACAGTTCATCATGCAAGCAAGAATATAATGAAGATAATGACATGCACAATCAAAGATGGGCATCTGCAGAATGACTTCATGCGGAATTTATCATTGCAATAAACGGTAGTAGCAAACGTGGCAGATGACAATCAAGTTTTAAGTGTTACAACTTAAACACCAATAGTTCAAGAACGGGAGTTGCAAAACTTAAAAAAAATAAGCACCCGACCCATATAGACCCGCTTGAAGACTATAAACTCATATGCTTCTCCCCCTTTTGTCAGTAATGACCAAAAAGGAGTGAAGACATAGAGTGTCGAAGCGTTCCCATGCGGTGTTCGTGAAGATGTTGGGGCAGCAGGGTTGACGGTGGAGTTTGGCGGTGCAGAGGGGCCTGATGCAGAATTGTAATGCAGTGAAGCCATGGCTGGTGAAGTGGTGTCGTCTTCCTCATCAATGACTCTGGAAACAACAGTCGGAGCCAAAGATGAGTACTCAGAATCTTCAATTGAAGGTGTCGGATGACAACTTGCTGACTGTGGAGGCCTGGAGTCAAACTTGAACTTTTCAGTGAAGCCATCTGCTTGAAGATCATCTTCAGAGCATAGTAGAGTAAGGCACTTCCAGGCACGCTGACAGGCGTCATGAGCAACGAACGAGTTCTTGGTGGCGAGGTTGCGTATGTGATTAACATCAACAAGGAGACTTTGCATCTGGTGCTTCATCCAGTCATGATGCATATCCTGCTTCTGATGAAGTGAAACAAGAAGCTTTCAGTCATTCAACACACGAGCAGGCTTCTGAGGCATTTGGGCAACTGTGTTGGCTATGGCATCAGTGTTGGCACGATGCGGTAGCCGAAGCTAACCAGCAAGAGGACCAACAGCAGGAGGAGGATTAGGCACATGAACACCTTCAAGTGGTTGAGTGAAGCTTTGGAAGGAAGCGTTGTCTTCACGAACAGGCGCCTTGGTTGGCTCAGGATATATGGCTTCGTGTGACATATCTACTTCAGGCAGAAAAACAACATGGTTGCGTGCTGAAGCTTGATAATTGATAGTTGAATGAAGCTTTATTAGCCGCATGACCCATGGAGCATAGAATTTGAGACCGAACAAATCAATGCCTGAAGTTTCCAACTGATGGATGAAGAAGTCTTGAGTTTTGAACCGGATGCCATGGATGATGTAGAAGACCAATGTCTTCATAGTGCCTTCAAGCTTAGCATGAGGAGAATGCCCGTTGATTGGCCAGAAGTATGCAATATGTGATAAATAGTGTAGGGCAGATACTCGAGGTCATTGACAAGAAATTCCTTGGGGTATTCAGCATCAACTGCAAATGCTTCATCATACTGAGCATCTGGCTCATATTGGGTTTTGGCTTATTAAAGATGCTCTGCAATTCTTGTTCATAGCGCTGATAACCTGGCTCATAGAGATCACCAGGAGTGGGCAGGGAAGTTAGCTCAATAATGTCCCGAGCTTTGGCTTCATGATGTACATCACCTGATATCCACTCAAGGACCCATGTCTTCGGATCCCTGTTGTATCCTGAGATATGAAGAGTGGCATAGAATTGCAGCAAGAGTTCCTCATTCCAGTGCTCCTTGTCGAAGACAAATGGGAGCATGCCAACTTCACAAAAGCAGTCAAGAGCTTCTTCAAGGCATGGCAGACCAGCAATAGCATCACAACACGGGCGCTTGTGAGGAAAGATCATGTCCTGGTTGTACAAAATACATGAATAATAGCTTCGTTGCTGGTGGCTCTAGAACCTATCAGAAGATATCTTGGGCTTCTTGTAAGAATTCTTGGCCTTATCAAAGAATGTGTTGTGCTCTCTAAAGCTTCGGGGTGAAAGTGCTAGTTATCGACTAGAGAGGGGTGAATAGGCGATTTTTATGAAAGTCTTCAAAGCACGAGGTCTTCGAAGACAAACAATCAAATTGAACCTATATGATATGCAGCGGAAGATAAACTACTCTAGAGAGACCATAGTCAAGTAAGCAATATAGAGAAAGCACAAAGACTAATGGCAGCTAAGTAGAACATATCAGAATGAAAGCTAGAATGAAACCAAACAGGTAATTGTATTCACATAGTAAAGTCAAACAGATCAGACAAGCAAGCAATGACTGCACGAATACAAACTGAAATGTAAAGGAGGTGGGGGATAGAACCAGTAGCTTGGTGAAGACAAGGATTTGGTAGACCAGTTTTAGTTGCTGTGACAACTGTATCTGGTTAGGGAGGCTGAGATTGAACTCAAAAGACCATGTCTTCACCTTATTCCCCTTGAGATAAGGACACCCAGTCCTCGCCCAATCACTCTGGTAAGTCTTCAAGGTAGATTTCCAAACCTTCATAGACTCCGTTCACCGGCGATCCACAATGACTCTTGGATCCTCAGAACGTGATGCCTAACCGGCTGGAGGATACATAGTCCTCAAGTGTAACAAGTCTTCGGGTCATTCAGACAGAAAGACTTCAGTGATGCCTAACACTCTTTGGCTCTGGGTGTTTTGGGCTTCGTCCTTGCAAGGATCTCTCTCTTAAAGGATTCAGAGGTGGGTTGCTCTCAAACGACAAAAGCCGTGCACTAACTCTGAGCAGCCACCAATTTATGGTGTAGGGGTGGGCTATTTATAGCCAGGAGGCAACCCGACATGATATGTCCGAAATGACCCTGGGTCACTAAGGAACCGACACGTGTCCAACGGTCAAATTTCAAACACACGCGACAGCTTGGCTTGGGCTACAAGCAAAGCTGACTCATCCAACTATGGATAAGATTTGCTCTCATTCTCTTCGCTCAAAGACATAGGATTTTGGGTTGAGCATCACATCAGTCATCTGACTTTGTTCACTTGGACCCCACTTAACAGTACGGTGGTTCCTATGACTCAATAAAGAAGAAAATGAAATTACGAAAGAAACTATGTCTTCACACTCCATAGTCTTCAAGTGAATGTCTTCACACGTCATTATCTTCAACGTGAATGTCTTCACGAACCACCATTCTCTTCTTCATACATTTTTAGGGCTCATCTCTGTTAGGAAAACCAAATCAGTGAGGGACTACTACCTATGTTATCCTGTAATTCTCACAAACACATTAGTCCCTCAGCTACATTTCTCGTCAATACTCCAAAACCAACTAGGGGTGACACTAGATGCACTTACAATCTCCCCCTTTTTGGTGATTGATGACAAACTAGTTGAAGTTTTCAACAGGGATAAAATTATGTGAAAGTTAAAGTATGTGGTCATTGGCTTCATAAGTTGAAATAGGCCCCCCTGAAGGTGTGCATATAAATGATTTGCGTTTGAATGCAAATGCACATGACAGGTTTTGCTTTGTGGAGATCATCTTCAACTCATGAAGACAATTCATCATGCATACACAAATTTAATGAAGATAATGAAATGCACAATGATAAATGGGCGTATGCAGAATGACTTTCATGAGGGATTTATCATCCACTGGTTGTTAACCCCTTTGCTATACAAACGGTTTTTAACCCCTTTGCTATACAAACGGTTTTAACCCCTTTCCGCGACGGCGTTCTGAAACGTCACCTAGTGAGTGACTGTGATATGGGTGTCCTTCCCACACGACCCAGAAACCACCGGGGATATGCCCTCCTGGCACACACGCTCGACAAAATGAGGTCGTGTGCGACCGGTGAGAGATCAAATACGGTTATACGTACAGTGGTGCTAAAAATACAATTATACAAGCGAAATCGTTTTCGGTCATAGGTACATCCCACACAGCCAGTCCCCGCTAAACGTTTCCATTCGTATATACATCCCACACAGTCGCTCCAAGAAAAACATTTCCGTTTGCAGGTACATCACACACAATTTTCCTCGTTAAATCGTTTGTGATAGCGTTGCCATTGCACACTATATTAACAATTTTATCATTTGCATTATTGAATGCATCACACACGGTGCATAGAAGAAACTATGTGGCAAAGTCTGTCCATCACACACAGTTTTTATGTGGTAAACATTTGTGCAAGGTGGCCTAACGCAAACAGTTTTCAAGAGTATGTCGTGGGTGATTGTTCATTGATCCAACACAGCTTATTCCTCGAAACTATGTGCGTTGCATGAGGTCATCGCCCACGGTGTTTTCTCAATAACTGTTTGCAATAGAAAAACCCGATTAGCTGGCTAATTGGCCATTAGCAGGCTAATTGCCATATTATTAATAATCCATTTATTAATCTAATTGACATTCATATTAAGCACATAATATATTTCATTTCCATATTAAGGAAGCATGATTTCATAATTGAAATACATCAGAGTACGACATGATATAGCTTCAGCACTCAGCTACCCCATTACACAACTGCACCAACACCAAATTTTACATGCAACATCTAGAACCTTTCGAAATTAGCATCATAGATGGTACATAGACATATGCATCTCATCTAGAAAACTGCTGAAGCAGAAGGCGAATATTGAGCCTTCATTCATGTTGAAGGTCTTTGCAACTTTAGGCCAGTGCGTGTGGATGATTGACCGTCCATCCTTCGTCCTCTTCAGGAACACTTCAATATTAAACCATGTGTGTTGTATGAAAACCTTCCTCGCCTCCTGGCCATAGAGGTGGTTTGAGAGGTAATCATAAGTGAACTAATTTGGAAAGGCCTGAAAACAAGGATATGCATAAATATCTTATCTATATTGAAATGGGGCAAAGGAATAAGAAAAGGCCAGGTATAATAGTTAGTACCATCTTGTAGTGAACTGATGTCTTCTTCATTGTGCAGACAAAGATCTTGTTTTTTTTGTCGCTAATTTCTTTATCCTAACAATCTTTCTGAGTTCTTGACTTGATTGATATTCATGGACAACTCATTTCCCCATATGCAAAAAGGGTCAATCAGTGGGTCAAAACCTCTGACAGCAGGACCTATATGTGCAAGGCCAAATTGTTAAAAACCTAAATATTAGAATGGTTCCTGCAATTGCACAATAATGTGCTATTAGACAATGGACCATGCACGTGCTAACCTCGATTGTAAACCTCAGTGCTTCCCATTGTTTCCCTGCAACACATATAAGGTAGTTAGTCATAAGGTTAAGTGAGGGTTCGCATGCTATCAGTAAAATATGTTGATAAAAAATAAGCACATTGCAGATTCATCAGATTAATTCAAGCCACATGGAAAACTCATTTATCCAAACCAAGCATGATTAAGAACTAGGAAATATAGCACCTGTATATGTTTTTCATGTATTAAGTGCAGCCAAATTCGATTTATTCCTCACATGCACAATAATACAAAATTCTACCCACGACAATTGGACATCGCATTGCAGAATTGAACCAAGCAGTTAACTAAACACCACAACAAATGAACCAAACATTAACTGAGCACCATATTGCACAATATAACATACTCCTAATAGAAGATCGGACAGTTAACCAAACCAAGCATGCTTAACAACTTGGAAATATAGCATTTGTATTTGTTTCTCATGTATTTAGTACAACCAAATTCAATTTATTCCTCACATAGTATACAATAACAAAATGCACCCACAACAATTGAACATCACATTGTAGAATTGAACCAAACGGTCAACTAAACACCACAACAAGTAAACCAAACGTTAACTGAGCACTACATTGCATAATATAACATACTCCTAATAGAAGATTAGACAGTTAACCAAACTAAGCATGCTTAACAACTTGGAAATATAGCAATTGTATTTGTTTCTCATGTATTTAGTACAACCAAATTCGATTTACTTCTCACATGGTATGCAATAGAATGCACCCACAACTTTGAACATCGCATTGCATAATTGAACCAAACAGTTAACTAAACACCACAACAAATAAACCAAACGTTAACTAAGCACCACATTGCATAATGTATAACATATTAGAAGACCAGACAGTTAACCAAACCAAGCATACTTGACAACTTGGAAATATAGCAATTGTATTCGTTTCTCATGTATTTTTTGTAAAGATAAATTTGATTTATTTCTCACATGGAAGACAATACAAAATTGCAGCCTGAAGAATTGAACATCACATTTGCAAAATTGAACCAAACAGTTAACTGAAGACGACAATTAGTTAACCAAATAGTTAATAAGTGAGCACCACACTGCATGACATATAGAACATATACACTAGAGCAACAGATTGCATGGTAAAATTAGATAGCACAATTCACTAGAATTTGTTAAGGAAAGGAAGGAGCACCACAAGCAACGGGTAAATCGAGGATGCTTAACCGACATAGCTAGCAAATGGCAAGGTGCTCCTCCAAGATCTGGGGGTCAGCACGAATGACAGCCATCACGACTTCATCCGCGCGTGTGGCCGCGATTTGCTTCTCCGCTGCCAAATGCTCCTTGAGCTCCTGGCTATACTGCGTGCACCATGGCTTAGGGTAGCGCTTATTTGGTGGAGGGGTCGGTGATTTGGGTGGAAGGTGTCGGGACGGCGGTCGGGGCATGTGGGATGTGGAAGGAGGAGGAGGATGGAGGTCGGGTGTGGATTACCTGCCTAGATAGATGATACGTCTCCAACGTATCTATAATTTTTGATTGTTCCATGCTGTTATATTATCATTCTTGGATGTTCTACAACCATTTTATATCATTTTTGGTACTAACCTATTGACATAGTGCCCAGTGCAAATTATTGTTTTCTGCATGTTTTTTACATCGCAGGAAATCAATACCAAACGGAGTCCAAATGCAGCAAATTTTTTTGTGGATTTTTACGGACCAGAAGACTCCCAATGGGCCGGAGAAGCACCTGGGGGTGCCTTGGGGGGGGGGCACAACCCACCAAGGCACGCCTGGGCCCCCAGGCACGCCCAGGTGGGTTGTGCCCACCTTGGTGGCCTCCCGCACCGCCTCTTTGCTCTATAAATACCCCAATATTCCAGAAACCCTAGGGGAGTCGACGAAAATCAATTCCAGCCGCCGCAAGTTCCAGAAACGCCAGATCCAATCTAGACACCATCACGGAGGGGTTCATCATGCCCATTGGCACCTCTCCGATGATGCGTGAGTAGTTCTTTGTAGACCTACGGGTCCGTAGTTAGTAGCTATATGGCTTCCTCTCTCTCTCTCTCTCTCTCTCTCTCTCTCTTTTGATTCTCAATACAATGGTCTCTTGGAGATCCTTATGATGTAACTCTTTTTTGTGGTGTGCTTGTTGGGATCCGATGAACTTTGAGTTTATGATCAGATCTATCTTTTTATCCATGAAAGTTATTGGAGTCTTCTTTGATCACTTATATGCATGATTGCTTATAGCCTCATATTTCATCTCCGATATTTGGGTTTTGTTTGGCCAACTTGTTCTATTTATCTTGCAATGGGAAGAGGTGCTTTGTGATGGGTTCGATCTTACGGTGCTTGATCCCAGTGACAGAAGGGGAACCGACACGTATGTATCGTTGCCATTAAGGATAAAAAGATGGGGTCTATTTCTACATAAATAGATCTTGTCTACATCATGTCATCATTCTTATTGCATTACTCTGTTTTTCCATGAACTTAATACACTAATGCATGTTGGATAGCGGTCGATGTGTGGAGTAATAGTAGTAGATGCAGGTAGGAGTTGGTCTACTAATCTTGGACGTGATGCCTATATAATGACCATTTCCTGGATATCGTCATGATTATTTGAAGTTCTATCAATTGCCCAACAGTAATTTGTTTACCCACCGTTTGCTATTTTTGTCGAGAGAAGCCACTAGTGAAACCTACGGCCCCCGGGTCTCTTCTTTATTATATCTGCCTTTGCGATCTATTTTTATTTGCTTTTATTTTCAAATCTATTAAACCAAAAATACAAAAATACCTTCCTGCACTTTATTTTATTTCGTGATCTATTTCTTCAATCTATTACAACTTTCTCCCGTTTACTTGCCAATTTCTGGCGCCATTGCCCGAAAGGGATTGGCAACCCCTTTAATCCGTCAGGTTGCGAGTATTTGTTATTTGTGTGCAGGTGCCGTTCACGTACTGTTGCATGGTTCTCCTACTGGTTCGATAACATTGTTCTCATCACTGAGGGAAATACCTACCATTGTTGTGCTACATCATCCCTTCCTCTTTGGGGAAATATCGACGTAGTTCTAACAGACATCAATAGACGAGGCCGAGCAGCGTGAAGGAGGGTCACCGGTGAGGAGGCGGCGCTGCAAGCAAGGAGTGAAGGTTTCAACTTGGAAAGGAAGGCTAGAACAGGGGAAATGTAGCTTTTGGTAAGGGGAAGGGGCGGGGAGGTAGATATTTCCGCGAAAGCCGAAAATTTTGAATCGGTTCAACGAAAAAACTAGCGCGCAAAGTGTCATCAGATACGGTCCCTTATTCAGAACTGTGTATGATATGTGAACATCACAAACGATTCAGATAGCTTGAACTATGTGTGATGAGTTTGAACGCCAAAAATTTTGGCTCTAATTTCCCTGGTTACAGTGGTCATCCGCGTCATTGCATAATTTGGGTACAGAAAGGAGACTACAACACACCCACACTTCTTAATCGAGCAAGTTCAGCAATTAAATAGAGCTAGCTGACCTAAACATTACTCTAACAAAATAAAGACCGGCGCTCTTAATTAAACAAAACAAAGAGTACTACTACGGTTGGTGCTCGTCTATCTCCGCCGCCTCCTCCATGTCCAGCTCGCGCCCGACGGTCTCCTGGGAAGGGGCTCCATGGCATCCATCACACCACACTCGTCAAGCATCTCGCCATCCGCATCCGCCATCTCTTTGGAAAAGCCCACCACGAGTTGGGCGTGGGCGGCCGAGATCTGGGCTTGGAGGAGCTCCATTGTGGAAAGGTATGCGGCGGAGGAACGGACGGCTGCTCGAACGCTCTCGGTGATTGCCAACTCTTCGGCCGTGGGTTGCCGACCGTTGTCAGAGAAGCTTCGTTCAATTTGTGCAGTGACTGCCCTGAGCTGGGCGTGGGCGGCCTCCATCAGGGCTAAGGTCGCCGCTGTGGAACGGACATCTGCTATGCCGCTCTCGCCAATTGCTATCCCCGAGGCAGATGTTGCCGCGACCACCTGAGAAGCAACAACTGCTTGGACTGCCTTGGCTGCCCAATCACAGATTGCGGCCGCGCTCGTGCACCTTGTTAGCACGCGCATGGCAGCTGCGGGCGCGCTCTCGCCGGAGTGGGCCGCCGAAGTTGCCCTCACGGCGCGTGTCCACGTCCCCATCTTTCACCGGCGACGATTGAACAGTGAAATGATATTTGGGGAGCGAGCTAGTGTGCTTGACACGCCGACTATGGACTGTAGTCAACGCACCTTCTCGCGTAAGCCATTGGTGTACTATACACCGACGGTGCTCCAGGATATTTTGTACTACATCTCACACGGTTGGTGATAATAAACTGTGTGAGATCTACTTGATTTTTCATCTTGATTTAAATTACATAATGGGGTCACAACAGCAATGGGCGGTGTTTGAATTGCTAGAACTTTTATCTGTAGTGAACATGCAACTATATGTGTGTCATAAAAAATTTGAATTATTCAGGGTTCGTTTGGACATTTTATACATTAAATTGGTTTTCTAGCCATTTCAGGTGCACAATGCAAAATTAAACTACATGCACATGCTCCGGTGCACCAACATGGGTTCGAAAATCATATATGTGTCCATGGGTTTATGCTTATGTCCCATGCAAGAAATGGGGACGAATTTCAAACACCACAGCACCATGGCTCTTAGACAAACATTGAGGTACTTGCTTTTGTAATTCTAGTAAATCCAAAACCCGTGTGAAATTCATGAACCTTGGCATGCTATCATGGAATGACATCAACAAGCTGGGGTAAAAAGTATTATCCCATTTGGGGTAGGTTATGTGTCAGGACCGGATTTCGGGATATTACTTTTCCAAAAAAATGGCCCTTATGCTCACCAGCCCCAGGATTACTGTTAGCTGGCAAGACACAAACTTGATACAAAAACTCCAAGCAAAATACATGATATGAAGTACAAGACCCTTCTGGCCTATGAGTACAACACAAGGTTTCGAGTGGTTGGTGGCGGAAGCAGTTTGTAGTCATCAGCGTCTGTGGAACTCCATTTCCCACGGGGAACAGCTGACCAGGTTAACTCCTATCTTCGCGAGGCTGCTATCACCATTGATTAGGTTCCGGGGCTGTCATCTCGTTGCTCCTCTCCGCGCAGGAAATCTGGCCAAGACAATAGCCAGGGACAAGCCAGTGAGTATTTTGAATGTACTCGCAAACATTTTGAATACAGGTATAATACAACTAACGATAATCATGCTCTGAAATATTCTATGTCACAATGTCAGTCACAAAAATAAAATCCATGATGCACGCAGACAAGTTATTCACGCAACACATGAATAATGAAATAACAGAGTAGAAATAGAATGCCTCAGTCGGGCGTCTGAGCGACACCACAGAAAGGGCTCATAAGTGAAATAAGCAACAAACATGCCGCAGTCGAGCGTCTGTGCGACGCCACATAAAGGGCTTATAAAGTAAATGCATAACAAGCATGCCACAGTCGGGCATCTCAGCGACACCACATAAAGGGCTTATATGGTAAATCAATAGCAAAAACATGCCACAGTCGTGCGTCTATGCGACACCATATAAAGGGCTTATATGGTACATAAATAGCAAAACATGCCACAGTCGGGCGTCTATTCGACACCACATAAAGGGGTTATAGGTTAAATAAATAATAAACATGCCACAGTCGGGCGTCTATGCGACACCACATAAAGGGCTCAAAATAATCACGATGAATATCCCGGAGGTAGAACCGTCCCAGAGATACTCAATAAATCAAATAATGAACGTCGTTAGTCCATAACAATAATAATCACAATCATCATATGTCACTGGTCACGATCAAAGTTCTGGCTTAGTTGTTTTTCCTCCGAAGACCGACACTAAGACCTACACTTGACCCAACCTAGACTGTAGTCCTTAACCATGGACACGGCTACTCGAATAGATTAAATCTCTGCAGAGGGTGTACTCTTTACCCACGAGTAACGGATTCCGTTAGCCCATCCGGACTAATTCCGCTTACGGTCTTTTAGTTGAAAACACACCCAACCACACACACCATCTTGACTCATCGGTGTCTGGAATCACCCACGACACTCGTTAAGCAAAACTCTAAGTGGGGAGGCTACAACCTCGATTAGCATCGGATCACAAAATTTATACCGCGCGCAAACTTGGGAAGCTACCCCCTCGGCTACAACCGAAACACCCATGCCCCCTGACCGGATGACTGGCTTTACTCCATGGCTATGGTACCCTCATCCCGGCCCCTCTGTACGGTGTGTGCTAGAAAGGGGTTGACAAATTACTGAACCGTACCCTACTTGTGGCAGGGACAAGTGGTAGCACGAAACAAGTGTGGGGGTTACTGGAACAAGACTCAATCTACGGTCAACTCAGGAGGTTTATGTGTTACCTGCATAATTAGCATAACAAATATGTTTTCAACCAAGAGACGTAACCACCACTCATCATGTCTCACTATGCCGTACCAGACACAATCTTCTCATCGACCAGAGACAAGCTCGTGTCTACCCAAGACCGAGGCTCTCCCGGGTTTCTTCCGGTATGCACGAGAGGCATGTGATGGTGACTATCATCTCAACATATCAAATTCCAACATCATGAATCATCAATATTCCTTCGTGAGTTTGAACATATCATCACAGAAAAATAACAAAAACTCCGAGACGGGAGGTGGTGCAACCGTATCAAACAACACACGACATTATTATGCCAGGGTTCAGAATGCTTGCCTTCAAGTGGTGGGGAGGCAGGGTGCATTCCAAAACTTTGAAAGTTTTTCTCCTCTCTCCAAAATCCTAAAAAATATTTTTGAATCAATGTATAGTTTCAAAAACAGTACCAAAAAGTTGTCTGAATTTTTTTGAAATAAATCTTAAAATAAACTAGCCAGTATTTGAGAGAGGTAGGAAAAAGAATCAATTCATTTGGAGTTATATTTAAAAAGTTATAGGCAGTCAAAGTTTTGGTCAAAAATCTGTTTTTAAAAATAAAACAGAAAAAAGGAAAACATTTCGATTACTGACCACGTCGAAGGCGTATTTTGGTTTTACGCCTCCACTTATCCAGCGTGGACGGCGCGCGTGTCACTGATAGTGGGTCCAGTGGGCCCACTGGTCATGTTTGACTGGTCTTCTCTCCCTCCTCCTTCTCTGCCCGAGCGGAGGCGGAACTCTGTCGACGCTCGCCGGGGAACGGCGGCACCGTTCGAGACACCGAGGGTGGAGATGGATCCGCGGGTCCAGTGCGGTCCTCCCAGTGGTCGTTAGTCAGGTGGGGACGGAGGGAGTCGCCGGCGGCGAGCTTCGTGGCGGCGATAGCTTGGGTCGATTTGGGGTTTGAGCTGTGGTGGCCTCCGATCGTGTTTGAGCAGCTGGGCGGCTTTGCAACACGAAGGGGAGTCGGGTGGTGGTGTTGGCTGGACGGGGGAGGGCCTGGTTGCGACGAAACGGACCGGAGGGCGGCGGTGGCCGAGCTGGCCGGAGACGGGGGAGATGGCCTCTCCTGGTCGATTGCGAGCTAGGGGAGCGCTAGGGGAGTGGCTTGAGGCTGTCTGAGGTCTAGGAGGAGCTCGGGGTCACCATTTATAGAGTAGCTATGTCGGTTCCGCCATTGCCGAGGATAAGTTCGCCGGCCGACCGTTTCTGCTGCGGCAGGGCATCGTGGCACCGACGAGCGCTTGCAGACGAGCGAGGGGATAAGCTCGGACTGCTCCAGGGGCAGCTGGCGCGGCTGTGGCTCGGGCGGCGCCGACCATGGCAGGAGCCCACTGCGGACGCCGGCGTGCCGCCAAATGGCTCTAACGGCGGTGCTGTAGGGCACCAGAGGCAGCTTGGCGCGTTCCGGTGAGTGGTCGAAGGTGGGGCGCGGCTCTGCAGGTCGAGCAAAAGTCAGAGGCGCGACACGGCGGCTCGGTGCACGCGCGTGCAAAACGTGCGCTCTGGGCGCGCCCAGAGCACGCACGCGACATGTTCGACAGAATGCCAAGGTGGTCTAGAGTGCTCGGGTGAGGCTGGCAACTAACAGTACTAGGCTAGGGTTTGTAAGAAAGCTAATGGACAAGGGGGTTAGGCCGGGAGACCAAGCTTGCAATGTTAACTAAAAACCATGTCAAAACTGGTCATGCCTACAAGGTGTTTGACAAAATGCCAAGGGCACCTAGGCATTTCTTGGAGTGGTCAAAATCTCCAGATTGGGGTCTCTTTAGTTGTAGGAGATGGTGGCCAGGTTAGTTTGCCAAGGGAAGAAACTTGTTAGTGCAAAAATTTGAGAAAATCAGTTTTGGGCAGCAACTAAAGGCTGTCATTTCATCGACCACAACTATTCCAATGTGTTCATGCTCTTGGACTTAAGGGTTTTGAAGGAAGAACTACAAGTAGGAAAAAGGACCATGGGTAAAAGAGCAAGTAAAAACATGGTTGCAGTACAAATCCTCAAGTTGGACCAGAATGAAAAAGAGGTTGATTCACTCAAAATTTTCAAAGGACATAACTGCGTTTTTGCATAAATATGGATAATATACTCCTACTGACCTCCCCTAATTTTGGTGGAAGTTTTAAAGAAATATTTAAATAGGTTGTAGTGCAAAATTGCCCACTGGACCAGATTTAAAAATTTGGTGTAGAGCTCAAAATATCCAATGAACAGAAGATGTTTTTGCACAAAAGTGATTTAGGGACATCATATGTCATCCCCAAATTTTGGTGAAAATTTTGGATGCATTTATCAAATGGTTGCAGTGCAAAAGAGGCTCCAAAACTTATGAAAAGTCATGTTAAAAGAATAAGGCTCAGGAAAAACAATTATGCAAATAAAACCACTGATTAAGAATTGTTTTGTTGAGAGAGTATAGAAGTTCAGCAACATCTTTGGAAGGTTTCCTCTTGAGGTGAAAACTCCACAATATTAAAGAAAAGGGTTCTGAAATCAACAGAAAATCCAGAGAGCAAAATTTTTTAAACTCCTGGCAAAATTTTAGTAATTAAAACATGGTTAAGTTTTTGGGGTGTTACAACACTACCCCCCTTAAAAGAAAATCTCGTCCTCGAGATTTGCTAAGGGTTGTTTTGAAAAATTTTACTCTCACCTATCACAAAAATAACCGTCTTGCTACTGTAAATAAAACGTAGCTACAGTGGGTGGCAATAAGTGGTGCAAAACTACAGTGTGGCACACTGGCGAGGCATGGAAAAAAAATTTACGGTCAGTTTCTACTATTGGTTACAGTAAATTTAGAATAAACTTCTAAATTACTGAAAATATACGCTGGTCGTACCCGAGAGCATAGTGCTCTCTGTGGCTGACAGGTGGACCCGGGGTCCACTGCCGGTCTCTTCCTCTACCTCTGGCTCTCTCTTCTTTCTCTCTCCCGCGCGCTTTCTCCATCGGCGACGTCTAGCTCATAGGGCATCTAGGCCGTACTGCGGTAGTGCGCGACATGCTAGCTGCCGGCGCAGCGTGCACTCACCTCGCGGGCCAGTGCACTGTCGGCACTGCTCGCGGATTCACCTCCGAACACCGGCGATCGAGCGACGAGCGGCGCTGGTGGACTTTGCCCACCGTACACCGATCTCGAGCTATAAAATGACAGCGGTGCTCCTTCTTATTCCTCCATCTGATCTCGCCTCTCCTTCTCCTCCCTTCTCATCCATTTCTGTCTGCAGGAGCTCGAGACGAGGCTCTAATGGCGGAGGTGATGCCGGACTGGTACGTGATCCTGATGTGCGGAGGGTTGGCGGCATTGCTGGGGTTCTCCGTGCTCCTGTGCGTGATGATGCTCGATGATCGTCATGATGCGGCCGCTCGAGTGTTAGCTCTCCGCGGCGGCGGTGATCACGATGATTAGGTGCGGTGTCAGGTGCTAACTGCTGTCAGGGTGCCGGAGGTAATATGTACTCGAGTAATTACTCACAAATCTCTCCCTCTGAGACTGTGGGGTGTTAGGGATAGCTTGGTGCAAAATGTGCACGTGGATTAGCACTAGGTCGAGTGGTTATGAGTCTGCTGTACTGGTGCTGCGTGAAAAAAAATCTATGTCGTGAAGAAACATAGGCTGCAACAACTCCGAGAAAATCTCACTTCAGAAAATTTACTCAGGGTGAAAACAGTTAATAAAATTTTACCAAAGTAAAATCACTTACATTGACTGAAACTAATGATTTAATTCATTGCACAAATTTAGGGTACCACACACAAGTTGCAATACATAAATAAATGCAGGGACCATAAACACCGCAATGTCATCTATAACGACAATGGTAATTGCACAGGGTCCTGAGAAAAGGTCTCTGGAATCGGGGCACACTCTTCTTCTATCGGGGGAAGTGGATTGACCAGTCTATGAATGTGCCTCTCCTGGATGGGCCTCAGTGGTCTGCCGATGGCGATCTGAGGATTCAAATCAGCGAGGCTATGGAGATAGCCCATTACTCATTGGGCGGGCGCGCTTCTTGCGATGACATCTTGGGCAAGATTGGCGGTGTCTCTCGATTCGTTCACCGGGAAAAGATGTTACTTCTCCGGGTGCTGCACGACTGGGGAAATAATAATACCCCCGTTCGCTGGCATAGGGTACCGCGAATCGAAGATGAGTAAGCGCCTCATATCAGCAGCTTCTATGGCCATATGCGGAGTCGGCATAGATTTCCCACGAAGGAAGCTTCTGTGGGGTCTTGGTTTGGGTTTGCGGGAGGAACGTGCACTACTGCCCAATATTTCGAGGTGGATGGGGTGATCCTCGATTTGAGCAACTCATACTAGGGTGGATGGATAGCACTCATGGTACTGCAGGTAAAGTCCCACAAAATTTTAACAAAGCTGCCTGGAGTTGCATCTGGAGTTCTCAGATAGATACTAGGGCTCGGCATGGCAATGCAAATGGTTGTGCGAGTGGTGCTCAGGGTGAGGGGTACTTGGTAAGATCACGGGGTGGCCTCTTATATAGCATTGGGGCTAGGTTATTTACCGTGGTGAAAGGTAACTAGTCGATCGAGTCTGCTCCGTGGGGTCGGGGTCAATGCTACAGCTACACATATCTCGAAAAAGTGATGTATTACTGTGGAAGTCGTCGGCGTGATTTTGGTAGCTGTGCCCGAGAAAAATGCAACTGCATGCTCACATATTTAATGCAAGGCAACTATTTAAAAGCAGAGGCACACAAACAAGCAGCTATTATACAAGTCGATGCAGGATTACAAAATCACAGGGCATGGGCTTACTGAAACTCGGTACTACTCGAGTGACTTAGTCTACCTCGTTTATATCTAAACGAGCCTGCCTTGTGGACGTCGAGACTTCTCCACGGGTTTCGCCGTCGGGATTAGCTGGAGGGGGTTGAGGTGCTGCCGGGTCGGGGTAGCGATGATGGTCATCCCGGGGATTGTTGGCCACAATCCCGCTGGAGCGTGTTCCCAAAATGCAACGAAGCACTTCTGGGGACACCAGAGTATTGTGGTTGATGGCTGGGGCAGTCCTCAAGGACTCGATCGGGTGTCCTACAACACGACAGGGTTGTCGGCGTTGGGCTCACCTTCTCCTCTCGCCGGGGCTCGGCAAACCAGCTCTCCACAAGCTGCGATCAGATCAAGGGTGATTTGATCGAACAGTTCCTCTAGTGCACCTACATAGCGCACCAGATGCAATAATGCAGGATCCGTCTCATGATCTCCGTTGACAACCTGGGGTGGCCTACCATACCCGTCACGGCTGGGGTAGTAGTAGAACGAGCGACAGTTAACTCTGGGCGACAAGTGCCGGAGTTGAACTATAGCCTCTCGAGCAGCTAGTTGAATGCCTTGTGGCTCAAAGGA
The DNA here is from genome assembly GCA_021437245.1 of Aegilops speltoides. Taxonomy (NCBI): domain Eukaryota; kingdom Viridiplantae; phylum Streptophyta; class Magnoliopsida; order Poales; family Poaceae; genus Aegilops; species Aegilops speltoides. The sequence continues at coordinate 159,537,039 of CM038141.1, forward strand.
AGTTGTCCTTCCGGTGAACCTGTAGGGGCGTTCTGGTGATAGACCCCTACCATAGATGTGCACAGTGGCCCAGAATTGACGGCTCTCACCGCTCATGGGTCCTTGGTACACAACATATTCTGGGGGCTCCTCTAATGCAAAAGCACGGCGGGTGAGGTTTGCTAGCACGGTCACAAAAGCTCCGAGGTTGTTTGCCGTGGTTTCATTGTGCACGACGGGGCTAGGCATTATGGTTTGGTTTGGGGAAGGAGGCTGTGTTGAGCTGGGTTGCGGTTAGCGCGTCCTTTTTATAGAAAAAGAGGGCGGAGTCTTCCTTCGCACGCTTGCAAATGAGACAATTTAGGTGTTGGTCACTGGCGCGTGATCGACAGGCTAAGCTGATAGGTTGGGCACCGACTGCCAAAAGGGGTCGGGTCACTGTGGGGCTATCTTACACGAGAAGCTTGTACGGGGTTAGGTTAAGGTCTAGTGGTTTGGTTAACCTAGGTTTATTGACCTGGCTAAGATAGGATTAGCCAATGGTCAGCCTGGCTCTGATACCAAGTCTGTCAGGACCGGATTTCGGGATATTATTTTTCCAGAAAAATGGCCCTTATGCTCACCAGCCCCAGGATTATTGTTAGCTAGCAAGACACAAACTTGATACAAAAACTCCAAGCAAAATACATGATATGAAGTACAAGACCCGTCTGGCCTATGAGTACAACACAAGGTTTCTAGTGGTTGGTGGCGGAAGCGGTTTGTAGTCATCAGCGTCTGTGGAACTCCATTTCCCACGGGAACAGCTGACCAGGTTAACTCCTATATTCACGAGGCTGCTATCACCATTGATTAGGTTCCGGGGTTGTCATCTCGTTGCTCCTCTCCGCGCAGGAAATTTGGCCAAGACAATAGCCAGGGACAAGCAAGTGAGTACTTTGAATGTACTCGCAAACATTTTGAACATAGGTATAATACAACTAACGATAATCATGCTCTGAAATATTCTATGATCACAACGTCAGTCTCAAAAATAAAATCCATGATGCACGCAGACAAGTTATTCACGTAACACATGAATAATGCAATAAGAGAGTAGAAATAGAATGCCTTAGTCGGGCGTCTGAGCGACACCACAGAAAGGGCTCATAAGTGAAATAAGCAACAAACATGCCGCAGTCGGGCATCTGTGCGACGCCACATAAAGGGCTTATAAAGTAAATGCATAACAAGCATGCCACAGTCGGGCGTCTCAGCGACACCACATAAAGGGCTTATATGGTAAATAAATAGCAAAAACATGCCACAGTCGGGCGTCTATGCGACACCACATAAAGGGCTTATATGGTACATAAATAGCAAAACATGCCACAGTCGGGCGTCTATGCGACACCACATGAAGGGCTTATAGGTTAAATAAATAATAAACATGCCACAGTCGGGCGTCTATGCGACACCACATAAAGGGCTCAAAATAATCACAGTGAATATCCCGGAGGTAGAACCATCCCAGAGATACTCAATAAATCAAATAATGAACGTCGTTAGTCCATAACAATAATAATCACAATCATCATATGTCACTGGTCACGATCAAAGTTCTGGCTTAGTTGTTTCTCCTTCGAAGACCGACACTAAGACCGACACTTGACCCAACCTAGACTGTAGTCCTTAACCATGGACACGGCTACTCGAATAGATTAAATCTCTGCAGAGGGTGTACTCTTTACCCACGAGTAACGGATTCTATTAGCCGATCCGGACTAATTCTGCATACGATCTTTTATTTGAGTACAAACCCAACCACACACACCAGCTTGACTCATCGGTGTCTGGAATCACCCACGACACTCGTTAAGCAAAACTCTAAGTGGGGAGGCTACAACCTCGATTAGCATGGGATCACAAAATTTATACCGCACGCAAACTGGGGAAGCTACCCCCTCGGCTACAACCGAAACACCCATGCCCCCTGACCGGATGACTGGCTTTAATCCATGGCCATGGTACCCTCATCCCGGCCCCTCTGTACGGTGTGTGCTAGAAAGGGGTTGACAAATTACTGAACCGTACCCTACCTGTGGCAGGCACAAGTGGTAGCATGAAACAAGTGTGGGGGTTACTGGAACAAGACTCAATCTACGGTCGACTCAGGAGGTTTATGTGTTACCTGCATAATTAGCATAACAAATATGTTTTCAACCAAGAGACGTAACCACCACTCATCATGTCTCACTATGCCATACCAGACACAATCTTCTCATCGACCGGAGACAAGCTCGTGTCTACCCAAGACCGAGGCTTTCTCGGGTTTCTTCTGGTATGCACGAGAGGCATGTGATGGTGACTATCATCTCAACATATCAAATTCCAACAGCATGAATCATCAATATTCCTTCATGAGTTTGAACATATCATCACAGAAAAATAACAAAAACTCCGAGACGGGAGGTGGTGCAACCGTATCAAACAACACACGACATTATTATGCCAGGGTTCAAAATGCTTGCCTTCAAGTGGTGGGGAGGCAGGGTGCATTCCAAAACTTTGAAAGTTTTTCTCCTGTCTCCAAAATCCTAAAAAATATTTTTGAATCAATGTATAGTTTCAAAAACAGTACCAAAAAGTTGTCTGATTTTTTTTGAAATAAATCTTAAATTAAACTAGCCAGTATTTGAGGTAGCAAAAAGAATCAATTCATTTGGAGTTATATTTAAAAGGTTATAGGCAGTCAAAGTTTTGGTCAAAAAATCTGTTTTTAAAAATAAAACAGAAAAAAGTAAAACATTTCGATTACTGACCACGTCGAAGGCGTATTTTGGTTTTACGCCTCCACTTATCCAGCGTGGACGGCGCGCTGTCACGATAGTGGGTCCAAGGCCCACCGGTCGTTTGATCGTCTTCTCTCCCTCCTCCTTCTCTGCCCGAGCGGAGGCGGAACTCCGGCGACGCTCGCCGGCGAACGACGGCACCGTTCGAGACACCGAGGGTGGAGATGGATCCGTGGGTCCAGTGCGGTCCTCCCGGTGGTCGTTAGTCAGGTGGGGACGGAGGGAGTCGCCGGCGGCGAGCTTCGCGCCGGCGATAGCTTCGGGTCGATTTGGGGGTTTGAGCTGTGGTGGCCTCCGATCGTGTTTGAGCAGCTGGGCGGCTTTGCAACACGAAGGGGAGTCAGGTGGTGGTGTTGGCTGGACGGGGGAGGGCCTGGTTGCGACGAAACGGACCGGAGGGCGGCGGTGGCCGAGCTGGCCGAAGACGGGGGAGATGGCCTCTCCTGGTCGATTGCGAGCTAGGGGAGCGCTAGGGGAGTGGCTTGAGGCTGCCTGAGGTCTAGGAGGAGCTCGGGGTCACCATTTATAGAGTAGCTAGGTCGGTTCCGCCATTGCCGAGGATAAGTTCACCGGCCGACCATTTTTGCTGCGGCAGGGCATCGTGGCACCGACGAGCGCTTGTAGACGAGCGAGGGGATAAGCTCGGACTGCTCCAGGGGCAGCTGGCGCGTGGCTGTGGCTCGAGCGGCGCCGACCATGGCAGGAGCTCACTGCGGACGCCAGCGTGCCGCCAAATGGCTCTGATGGCGGTGCTGTAGGGCACCAGAGGCAGCTTGGCGCGTTCCGGCGAGTGGTCGAAGGTGGGGCGCAGCTCTGCAGGTCGAGCAAAAGTCAGAGGCGCGACGCGGCGGCTCGTTGCACGCGCGTGCAAAACGTGCGCTCTGGGCGCGCCCAGAGCACGCACGCGACATGTTCGACAGAATGCCAAGGTGGTCTAGAGTGCTCGGGTGAGGCTGGCAACTAACAGTACTAGGCTAGGGTTTGCAAGAAAGCTAATGGACAAGGGGGTTAGGCCAGGAGACCAAGCTTGCAATGTTAACTAAAAACCATTTCAAAATTGGTCATGCCTACAAGGTGTTTGACAGAATGCCAAGGGCACCTAGGCATTTCTTGGAGTGGTCAAAATCTCCAGATTGGGGTCTCTTTAGTTGTAGGAGATGGTGGCCAGGTTAGTTTGCCAAGGGAAGAAACTTGTTAGTGCAAAAATTTGAGAAAATCAGTTTTGGGCAGCAACGAAAGGTTGTCATTTCATGGACCACAATATTCCAATGGGTTCATGCTCTTGGACTTAAGGGTTTTGATGGAAGAATTACAAGTAGGAAAAAGGACCATGGGTAAAAGAGCAATTAAAAACATGGTTGCAGTACAAATCCTCAAGTTGGACCAGAATGAAAAAGAGGTTGATTCACTCAAAATTTTCAAAGGACATAACTGCGTTTTTGCATAAATATGGATAATATACTCCTACTGACCTCCCCTAATTTTGGTGGAAGTTTTAAAGAAATATTTAAATAGGTTGTAGTGCAAAATTGCCCACTGGACCAGATTTAAAAATTTGGTGTAGAGCTCAAAATATCCAACGAACAGAAGATGTTTTTGCACAAAAGTGATTTAGGGACATCATATGTCATCCCCAAATTTTGGTGAAAATTTTGGATGCATTTATCAAATCATTGCAGTGCAAAAGAGGCTCCAAAACTTATGAAAAGTCATGTTAAAAGAATAAGGCTCAGGAAAAACAATTATGCAAATAAAACCACTGATTAAGAATTGTTTTGTTGAGAGAGTATAGAAGTTCAGCAACATCTTTGGAAGGTTTCCTCTTGAGGTGAAAACTCCACAATATTAAAGAAAAGGGTTCTGAAATCAACAGAAAATCCAGAGAGCAAAATTTTTTAAACTCCTGGCAAAATTTTAATAATTAAAACATGGTTAAATTTTTGGGAGGCTGGTGCAAGCTTCGGTTAGTCCGCTTTTGGCGGACAAAACCTTCCGATTCACCGTACTCATGAGAGTACGGTGCTCTTCATCCATGGAAGCGCCGCGAAGTGCTTCCAGCAGACAGTCCAGTGCCTCATGCGCAATGGAAGTCCTCGACACAGACGGTTCGCCCTCCCTAACGAGGGGTCGCACGCCTGCGTCTGAAACCACTGAAGGTTCTGGAATTGTGTTCGGCTGAGAGCCCGGATGGCCATGGCTCTCGTCGACATGATCCACGGGGATCTTGAACCCCGCATGTCCGACGTCTGGGACCCCGCCTCGGGGCGTCTCCAGAGTCACCTCCCCCACTCTGGGAGCCTTTGGGACAACACCTCCGTGTCATCCGCGGGTTGAGGAGTAGTGGCCGTCGGAAGCAAATTTATCGCTCAATCGCTCAGGGACCCGGAGGAAGATACCTCGGGGTAAGCCCTGGCCGGAGTGCATACATGTTCGGCATTATAAATACAAAAACTATGAAGTGAAACCATGATAGAATGCGGACACTTACGATCACACTGGGGGCTTTCCCCTTGGCACCCACCCCTCCTCGCTGTGAGCGGCCGTGGCGGAATAGTCCAGAAGGGATCCCTTCTCCTTCTTGGACGCCCCGGCCTCCCCTCCCGAGGCGGATCTCCTCTTCTTCTCCCCCGGTGGGGGAGATAGGATCTCTTCCTGATTCCCCCTGCCTCCGCGGGAGGAATCCGTCTCGTCGTCATCAGACGACAGGGGAATGATGGCCGTGCGCCGAGGGCCTTTTCCGCCCCCCCCGGTCCGCTTCCCCGGGCCCCTCATCCTCTTCGGATGGGGCGTTTTCTTCTACCTCCTCCTCACCTTCATGGGAGGAGTCCGCATCCTCGTCTTTAGACAAGGCTTCTGGCACAACCTTACGCCGGAGACCCTTTCGGATCCCCGGGGCCTTCTTCTCGGCCTTCTTCTCCGGCACCTTGTACGGTGCCGGGACCAGCATCTCCGTCAGGAGGGCATCCGCTGGGCCTTCTGGCAGCGGAGCCGGGCAGTAGACCTGCTCCGCTGCCTCCACATAGTCCTGAGGCAAATATGCACAACTACTTAAGGCACTCCCATGAATATATCGGGAGGAACTGGGTCTGGTGTTAGTCTGAGAACTCACCGGCCTAGGAGCCCACGAGGCATGAAGCCCGCGGTCCTCGGATGTTGGAGGAGGTACTTCGGAGGCCTTGAACAGCACCTTCCATGCGCCTTTGTGCGTCATGTCGTAGAGCTTCTGGAGCGTCCGGTGTTCGGTTGGGACGAACTCCCACGGATTGACCGCCCGCCTCTGGCAGGGCAGGATCCGATGAACAAGCATGACCTGGATCATGTTGACAAGCTTTATGTTCTTGTCCTTCATGCTTTTGATGCATGTCTGGAGTCCGGCCAGCTCCGTGGAATCGCCCCAGGACAGGCCCTTCTTCTCCCAGGAGGTGAGCTGCATGGGGGCTCCGGATCGGAACTCGGCGGCCGCTGCCCAGCTGGCGCCGTGCGGCTCGGTGATATAGAACCACCGCGATTGGCATCCTTTTACGGTATCCGCAAAGGAGCCGTCGAGCCATGTGACGTTAGGCATTCTTCCCACCATGGCCCCTCCGCACTCCGCTTGTTGGCCGCTTACAACCTTCGGCTTCACGCAAAAGGTTTGCATCCATAGCCAAAGTGAGGCCGGATGCGGAGGAAGGCCTCGCATACGACGATGAACGCCAAGATGTTGAGGACGAAGTTCAGGGCTAGATCATGGAAATCTAGCCTGTAGTAGAACATGAGCCCGCGGATGAAGGGATGGAGTGGAAATCCTAGTCCACGGACGAAGTGGGCGACGAATACGACCCTTTCGTGGGGTCCTGGGGTCGGAATGACCTGCTCGGCGTCTGGTAGATGGTGCGCTATGTCCGCGGCCAAGTATCCAGCTGCCCGAAGATTTGCGATGTGCTTCTCCTTGATGGTGGAAGCCACCCACTTGCCTCTTGCTCCGGACATGTTTAGCTGTGCGGAGAAGATTTGGGCTTGGGCGCGGGAGCTCGAGGAGGCAAGAGTGTCAAAGGAGGAAGAAGGCATGGGTGAAAATGGGGAAATCTTATCCCTTTATAGAGGAGCCGAGAGCGGGGCGCCTCCCCACTTGCCCGTTGAGAATCGCTTGTTTCCCAAACGCCACAATTAATGGTGTGGTGAGATTACCCATACCCGTATTGATGAGAATCCCGTGATAAGGGGACACGATCTCTGCTTTGACAAGACGTGTCAAAGAAACCGCCTCGCAATATGCGCTGTAGCTGGTTATGGGAAAACGGATCGAATAAAAATCCGACTGTAATAACATGTCACGTCATCAGAAAAAGTTGTCAGCAAATTGCGTTTGTGAAATATCATTCTCTCTACGGTGGCATATGAAGATCATCTTGCATATCTGGACACGGTCTAAGTGTTCGATGATTACTTTGGAGTATTCGGAGGAGGAACCCGCCTTGCAATGCCGAAGACAATACTGCGCGCCGGACTCATCGTCATTGAAGCCTGGTTCAGGGGCTACTGAGGGAGTCTTGGATTAGGGGGTATCCGGACAGCCAGACTGTGTACAACATCCGGACTATTGAAGCGTGAAGATACAAGACTCAAGACTTTGGCCCGTGTCCGGATGGGACTCTCCTTTGCATGGAAGGCAAGCTTGGCGATCCAGATGTTATATTTCCTTCCTTGTAACCGACTCCATGTAAACCCTAGCCCTCTCCGGTGTCTATATAAACCAGAGAGGTTGGTCCTTAGAAGGCCGATCACAATTACAATCATACCATCATAGGCTAGCTCTTAGGGTTTAGCCTCTACGATCTCGAGGTAGATCAACTCTTGTACTACCCATATCATCAATATTAATCAAGTAGGAAGTGGGGTTTTACCTCCATCGAGAGGGCCCGAACCTGGGTAAACATCTGTGTCCCTCTCTTCCTGTTACCATCAGCCTTGATGCACAGATCGGGACCCCCTACCCGAGATCCGCTAGTTTTGACACCGACAGCGGGGGCGGCCGGAGGAGGAGGAGGGAGGGGCGGGGGAGGAGGGGGAGGGAGGAGGAAGCCAGAGGAGGAGGAGGGAGGGGCGGTGGGAGGAGGGAGGCCCGAGGATGAGAATGGAGGAGGAAGGGAAGGAGGGAGGAGGGAGGAGGAGGGACGGAGGGAGTACCTCGGTGGAGGAGCAGCGCGGCGGCGGAGGACGAGGGTTCGGCGTGTGTGAGAGCGTGTAAGAGGGAGAGTGAGTGAGAGGGTCAAATGCTCCAGGATAAGGTTAGTAAGTAGTAGTGCGTTTCTGAGATACGCGCTACTGCTATGGGACATATCAGTAGCGCTGGTTACGGATACACGCTATTGCTAAGTGGGGCTAACCATCTGCGCCTAGTACAAACAAAGCAGCAGCACGTTTTCCTAGCACGCGCTACTGCTAAAGTAGTAGCAGTAGCACGGTTTATTTAAACACGCTACTACTAAGTAGTAGTACTGCCCTGTTTTGTCCAGGGCTACTGCTAAGATGCTGCGTATAAGGTTTTCCCTAGTAGTGAGGAGGGGGTAGTGCACCCTCGGGGTTGAGGGTTTGTACCAGTAGCTATGTGTTTAATCTCTCTCTCTCTCTCTCTCTCTCTCTCTCGTGTTCTTGAGATGTCACGATCTTGATGTATCGTGGACTTTGTTAATGTAGTTGGATCATATGGTGTTTCCCCCTCTCTATCTTGTGATGAATTGAGTTTTCCCTTTGAGATTTTGTTTTATCGGATTGAATACTTTTATGGATTTGAGAGCACTTGATATATGTCTTGCAAATGAATAATTGTGGTGACAGTGGGGTATCATATTGATTCACTTGATGTATGTTTTGGCACTCAACTCGGGGATTCCCGAGGTGACATTGGGGTAATCTACGCATAGGGGTTGATCCACGTTCTTGTCTTTGTTTCTCCGGTAGAAATCTTGGGCCACTCTTTGAGGTTCTTTGTGTTGGATTGAATATTATGAATCTAAAATTATTTGGTGTTATTTTATTATGAACTCTTGGATATATAGATCGGAAAGAATAGCTCCGAGGTGGTTTCGTACCCTACAAATGATTTCTTCTTATGTTCTCCGCTAGATAGGAACTTTGGAGTGATTCTTCATCGCACGTTGAGGGATGGTTATATGATCCAATTATATTAGCATTGTTGAGAGATTGCACTAGTGAAAGCGCAGGCCCTAGGCCTCATTTTCAAGCATTGCAATACCGTTTTTGCTCCGTTTTATCAATTGCTACCTTGCTGTTTTTATTTATTCAGATTATAAAAATATATTTCTACCATCAATATTACACTTTTATCACCATCTCTTCACCGAACTAGTGCATCTATACAATTTGCCATTGTATTGGGTGTGTTGGGGACACAAGAGATTTCTTGTATTTGGTTGCAGGGTTGTTTTAGAGAGACCATCTTCATCCTACACCTCCCACGGATTGATAAACCTTAGGTCATCCACTTGAGGGAAAATTTCTACTGTCCTACAAAACTCTGCGCTTGGAGGCCCAACACGAGTCTACAAGAATAAAGTTGCGTAGTAGACATCAAGCCCTTTTTGGCGCCGTTGCCGGGGAGGTGAGTGCTTGAAGGTATATCTTTAGATCTTGCAATTGAATCTTTTAGTTTCTTGTTTTATCACTAGTTCGGTTTATAAAACAAAACTACATAAAAAATGGAATTGACGTTGCATCATATTATTGATCATCTTTATAATATCTTTCTTGAAAATGATGGAAAGGAATTGTGCTCAATTTATAGACGAAGAATTCAATAAAATGTTGGCATGAATGATGAGCATGATTGCAATGTTGCTAGTGTGAATTCTTTGAATACCCATGATGCTAGTGATATGCAAAGGCAAAAACTTGGGGATGCTATGTTCGATGAAGATGATACTTTTAGTCCGCCAAGATTTGATGTGGAAATTTGTTATAATGATTGCATGCCTCCTATTTATGATGATTATAATGATGAAAGTGGATTTGGAGAGGTCATGACTTTATTTAGTGATGAGTCCACAATTTTGGATGAGGCTTCAATTGACTATGGTAAAAAACTTCCTATCTATGATGATTATGGTGATGACATGCATGCTATAAAGAATAATGATAACCATGAAACTTGTCATCATGATTTTAATTTTCACTCTCATGATAATTATTTTGTTGAGTTTGCTCCCACTCTTGATGAGAAGAAATTTGCTTATGTGGAGAGTAATAAGTTTTCCATGCTTTTGTGTCATGAAAGGAATGCTTTATGTGATGGTTATATTGTTGAATTTCTTCATGATGCTAATGAAAATTATTATGAGAGAGGAACATATGCATTTACATATTGCAATAATATCACGTTTCCTCTCTATGTGTTGAAAGTTTTGAAGTTGCACTTGTTTTGCCTTCCTATGCTAGTTGATTATTGCTCCCATAAGTGGGTTAGAATTAAATGTGCTAGTCATATGCTCCATGATTCTCTCTTTGTGTTTCAATTCTTTACTTTTCTGTGAGCATCATTGAAATCATCATGCCTAGCTTAGAAGGCATTAAAGAAAAGCGCTTGTTGGGAGACAACCCAACATTTACCCTTACTGTTTCTATGTGTTCACATGATTATGCTACTGTAGTAATCATGTTTTATTGCTTTTGTTTCAATAAAGTACCAAGTAAAGCCTTTGGGATAGTGTGGATGATAGTTGACTTGAATCTGTGCAAAAACAGAAACTATTGCACTCAGTCCAGGAATTTTGAAAATTCAGTGGAATGTGCGTTTGATATGAATTTTTTACAGCTGATATATATATAAATTACCTACATTTTTCTAATTGTTCGTAAGTTTTGGAGTAGCAGAAGTATGGTTGGAGTACAGATTACTTCAGACTATTCTGTTTTTGATAGATTCTGTTTTCAATGCATAGTTTGCTTGTTTCCTAGTTTCTACGGCTTATATTGATCAATATAAATTGTGGAAATGATATTTTACAGTAGGAATTGTTTGGAAACAACTATGAATCTTGTCTTTGACAGTACCAAAGTGAAATGGTTTGCTCTTTATCATACTAACCTATCTCACGAAGTTCTGTTAAGTTTTGTATGATTGAAGGTTTCAAGTTTTGGGTGAGATGTCGATATGAGGAGAATAAGGAGTGAGAAAACCCTAAGCTTGGGGATGCCCAAGGCACCCCAAGGTAATATTCAAGGAAGCTCCAAGCAACTATGCTTGGGGATGCCCCGGAAGGCGTCCCCCCTTTCGTCTCCAACATTATCGGTAACCTCACTTGGAGCTACATTTTTATTCGTCACATGATATGTGTTTTGCTTGGGGCGTCATATTATTTTGTTAGGTTTTGCTTGCTGTTATTTGTAATAAAATTTTGCATTTTATTTTCAATAAAAATGTCAAGGATAGCCTCTACCATGCTTATTTTGCAAGTCTACATGTTGCTGTTTCAAAACGGAAAGTTTATCGCTGTTGCAAAAATTCCCGAGAAAATTCAGAATGTTATAAAATGTTGAAATTTTTTGCACAATAAGCTCTGATAAATTTTCTACAGTGTGTGAAATTTTCAGATTTTTTAAAGTTGTATAAGTATGGATCCTATTGCATTCTTTACAGACTATTCTGTTTAGACAGATTGCTGTTATGTTTGCATTGTTTGTATATGTTTGCTTGTTTAATGATTCTATTTGAGGATAGGACTATTAAATAAGCAGAGGCATTTAGTATTAAATGTTGAATAATAATTTTAATGATTTGCTACAGTAGAGAATGATAAGGTTTTGCATTGGTTTATACTAACTTATCTCACGAGTTCTTGTTGAGTTTTATGTGGATGAAGGTTTTAAGATATAGGGAAGCTGTGTTAGGAAGCTGTGTTATGAGAAGAATGAAGAAGGCACAAGAGTTCAAGATTGGGGATGCCCAAGGCATCTCAAGTTAATATTTCAAGAAGTCTCAAGCATCTAAGATTGGGGATGCCCTGGTAGGCATCCCACCTTTCTTCATCAACAGTTATCGGTTAGTATCGGTTGATCATAAGTTTTTGCTTCTTCACATGAGTTGTGGTATTCTTAGAATGTCATTTAATTTTGTTTTGCTTGCTGTTTTAATAAGATACTTAGATCTGAAGTTTTTAAATAAAAGAGAGTCCACAATTAGCTACTTATTCACTTAACTACTCGCTTGATCTTCACTTATATCTTTTTGGAGTAGTTTGTTATTTACTCTCGTGCTTCACTTATATCCTATGAGTAAATTGTTGAATGAATTGAATGTAATGAAGTTGAAATTATATGTTCATATCATGCCTAGTGGTAGCTTCACATTGGGTTTAGAAAGTGAAATCTTTTGAGCCTTGACAATCACAATATTGGTCATACAAGCAATTCATGAATGATTAGTAGAAGGAAGAGAACTTTCACATGCAAATACACTATCTTGGAAATATTTTGTGATTATGAGCCCCCATCAAAATATTATATGCCAAAATTGTTGACGTTGGACAAGGAAGACAACGTAATGATTTATGTTTGTTCATATTCAAATAGAAATTATATTGTCATAGATCCTTCAACATGTGGTGTTTTCCCCCAATATTTGCTAGCCAAAAATTCCGCACCAAGTAGAGATACTACTTGTGCATCCAAAAACTCTTAAACCCAAATCTTATTTTCAAGAGTCCACCATGCCTACCTAAGGATTGAGTAAGATCCTTCAAGTAAGTTGTCATCGGTGCAATAAGGCAATAAAAATTGCTTCTAAAAGTGTTAAATCATTTAGTGTAAGAGAAAATTGAGTGTTATACAAACTTGTGATGGTAAAGAATAAAAGTGATAGACTGCGTAATAAAGGTTTCTATCATAAGGGGCAATATAAATTGATGTTCTTTTGCACTAAGGGATTGATCATACAAACAAAAAGCGCATGGCAACCTCTGCTTCCCTCTACAAAGGGCCTATATTTTACTTTATATATTTACTTTCATGCAAGAGTCAATGTTTTTCTCTCTATTCCTTTTTAGTTTTCTCTTTTTGCAAGCATCATGTGGTGAGGACAGATCTAGGCACATATATCCAGTTGGATATGGGTAGCGTAAATTATTATTGTTGACATCACCCTAGAGGTGAATACGTTGGGAGGTGAAATTATAAGCTCCTATATTTCTATGTGTCCGGTTGAAACGTTTTGCTCATGTGTACGCGGTGAGTGTTAGCAATCATAGAAGACTATATGATGGTTGAGTATGTGGAACTCTTACTTAGACTCTGTTGAATAAGTTGAATTGCAATTGTTTGGTGACTAAGAATATAGGTTGTTGAGTTTCAAGAGAATTCATTGTTTGAACCTTAACATGGGAATTGGTTGCTACTTTAACATGATGAGTTCTATGAGAAAGAATTGCTATTATGATGCTAGGAAAAGTGATTGAAATTATCATTGATCAAACTTATGCACTTTGCTAGAATTCACACTTCATAAATTATTTTTTATCATTTATCTACTCGAGGACGAGTAGAAATTAAGCTTGGGGATGCTGATACGTCTCCAACGTATCTATAATTTATGAAGTATTCATGCCATTATATTATCATTCTTGGATGTTTTGCAATCATTTTATAGCCACTTTATACCATTTTTGGGACTAACTTATTGACCCAGTGCCAGTTGTTGCTTTTCTTGTTTTTTACATCGCAGGAAATCAATATCAAACGAAGTCAAAACACCGCAAAACTTTTTGTGGATTTTTATGGACCAGAAGTCATCCAGTGGGCCAGAGAAGCACCTGGGTGTGCCCCCAGGGGGGCACAACCCACCAGGGCGCGCCTGGAGGCCCAGGCGCGCCCAGGTGGGTTGTGCCCACCTCGGTGGCCTCCCGCACCCCCTCTTTGCCCTATAAATCACAAAATATTCCCAAAACCCTCGGGGTAACCCTAGATTAGAAGTGTCTCCACAGCAAGGCCTATGTATCCACGAGATCCAATCTAGACCCTGTTCCGGCACCCTGCCTGAGGGGGGGATCATCACCGGTGGCCATCTTCATCATCCCGGCGGCCACCATGATGAGGAGGGAGTAGTCCACCTTCGGGGCTGAGGGTTTGTACCAGTAGCTATGTGTTTAATCTCCCTCTCTCGTGTTCTTGAGGTGTCACGATCTTGATGTATCGCGGACTTTGTTAATGTAGTTGGATCATATGGTGTTTTCCCCTCTCTATATTGTGATGAATTGAGTTTTCCCTTTGAGATTTTGTTTTATCGGATTGAATACTTTTATGGATTTGAGAGCACTTGATAATGTCTTGCAAATGAATACTCGTGGTGACAATGGGGTATCATATTAATTCACTTGGTGTATGTTTTGGCACTCAACTCGCGGATTCCCAAGGTGACATTGGGGTAATCTATGCATAGGGGTTGATGCACGTTCTTGTCTTTGTTTCTTCGGTAGAAATCTTGGGGCACTCTTTGAGGTTCTTTGTGTTGGATTGAATATTATGAATCTGAAATTATTTAGTGTTATTTTAGTATGAACTCTTGGATAGATCGATCGGAAAGAATAGCTTCGAGGTGGTTTCGTACCCTACAAACGATTTCTTCTTATGTTCTCCGCTAGATAGGAACTTTGGAGTGATTCTTCATTGCACATTGAGGGATGGTTATATGATCCAATTATACTAGCATTGTTGAGAGATTGCACTAGCAAAAGAACGGACCCTAGGCCTCACTTTCAAGCATTGCAATACCGTTTTTTCTCCGTTTTATCAATTGCTACCTTGCTGTTTTTATTTATTCAGATTATAAAAATATATTTCTACCATCAATATTACACTTTTATCACCATCTCTTTGCCGAACTAGTGCACGTACAATTTGCCATTGTATTGGGTGCGTTGGGGACACAAGAGATTTCTTGTATTTGGTTGCAGGGTTGTTTGAGAGAGACCATCTTCATCCTACACCTCCCACGGATTGATAAACCTTATGTCATCCACTTGAGGGAAAATTGCTACTGTCCTATAGAACTCTGCGCTTGGAGGCCCAACAGGAGTCTACAAGAATAAAGTTACATAGTAGACATCATGCGTTGCGCAAGCTTACGCTGTAAGCCATCTGCGGCAGCAGGGTGACAAGACGTGCGAGAGGAGGATGAAAGGGGGTACACATACGATTAATAAAAAAAGTTTGCAATTTAATTACCTACTATACCCCGTCCTGGTTTATAACTAGGATTTAACTAATAAAATATGAATGCATGTCGCCAAAGATTATATAGTTGGATTCGTATTTGAACATAGTTTCCAATTATATAATTTTTATAACATGCATTAACATTTTGTTGGTTAAATTTAAGGGCAAAGTATGGCACATAATATAAAGGGGACTATAGACCAAGATGGAGGTTGTAGCACACGGCAGCTCTCTACGCAGCGACACAACTGTCGGCCGGCTTGTAGGCGACCATTTCCTGCATGTTCAACTGCTCTATGTGTGTGGTTGCTTGTGGTTGAGGCAGCCGCGGCGCGCTCTGCTCGTGTCCTGCCATGCTTGCTCTACTCTCGCGTCCCTTCGGGTGCTCTGCCCTTGTCCCTCCATGCGCGCTGCCTGTGTTTGGGGCCGGTGCACGATCATGCACGTTCGTGTGCATGCGGTTGCGCCGGGCGTGGCGCGATGATGCAGTTACCCGTTGCAAAAACTGCCATGCGGACACGCCGAGAATCCAGGCCGCCTGGCCCCCATTTATTCCTACGGCCATTTACCTTCATCTCTCGCGTCACGCAACACAACAAGCACACCCACGATGACACATACAGAGAGGACATCCAGTTGATCCAATGGCGCTCCCCGTGGGTCCAATGGAGCTCCCAGCGGCCGACGACGACAACGGCGGGCAGTTCACCACGCATCATGTAGTGGACACCCACATGAGGGGGAAGGCCCTCTCGGTGGTGTACACGAATGATCCGGTCTCAGTGGAGAGCTCCATCCAAACTATGGAGTAGTTCGTTGCCGAGGACAAGTACCAAGTGGTCAGCTTCGACCTCGAGTACACCATCGGTCGTGCCGGGCACGATCTGAAGGTTGACTTCGCCCAGTTGTACGTGCGACATGACGTCCTCGTCTACCACTACCACCTGGCCACAAGGCCTTGCGAGGGTTTCTCCAGGTTTATCAATAGCTCTGACTACAGTTTCGTTACGGTGGACACCACCAACGATCGCTCAATGTTTCGAGCTTGAAATGCCAGAATCTTATCAACATCCAGGACCACTACATGGTCTAGGGCAGCGACAACAACAAACTGAACTCCCTGGTTGACCTCGCCTCGGCCATCATCGACCCCTACTACATGAAGATGAAGGATGAGGGCAAGAAGGACAAGAATGACTGCCACAGTGTTTGGCATGAGAGACTGGATGAACAACACGTCAAGTATGCGTCCAAGGATACGTACACAAGCTACGAGATTTATAGGCAGATCGTTTACATGAGGAAGTGTCTTCTTCCTGCTCTAGACAAGGGATCGAGCAACGGAGCAGTGGCGGGAGTGTCACAAGAAGTAGATGAATAGACGATCATTTCTCCAACTTTAGAATGCATGCAATTGTTTATTGAGGTGTGTGCAAATGATCTGTATAGTCACTTATGTAATTGGATGTTTATTTTAGTTATATATATATATACATGTTATTCTTCTGTAGATAGAGCAAATCACACGGCTTATTAGCAGCAAACGTCTGTGTTATTATTGGTCTTCGCACACATCTTTGAATATGGACCTGTTTGCCGCGTATCACACACATCTTGTTCAGTTGAACCGTTTCCATTGTGTTGCCTAATCACACATAGTTTTTCCTAGTGAACTGTATGCCGTATATCGCACACACCCTCATCTGGTTGCCCGTTTCTGTTGTTCTGCATCATCGCAAACAGTTCTTTTGGATTAACCATTTGCCACTCATCGCACACGCAAATTTAATATGAACCGTGTTTGATGTCGCCGCCATCGCAAACATTTTTCATCTTTTTTGACGGTTCTATTACATCACCATTTGTGATTGATGCATCGCACACAGTTTTGTCGAAGGGTCTCTGATTTGACTGTCGCGTTTGGACCATCCTGCAGTAGTGACGCATCAAACGGTAGAAGCAAAAGTGGCAGACGACCATCAAGTTTTAAGTGTTACAAATCAAAAACCAACAGTTCAAGAACGAGAGTTGTATAAACTTAGCAAAAATAAGCACCCGACTCATATGGACCCGCTTGAAGACTATCAACTCATATGCTTCTCCCCCTTTTGTCAGGAATGGCCAAAAAGGTTCGAAGACATAGAGTGTCTACTTGTTCCCAGGCGGTGTTGGTGAAGATGTTGGGGCAGCCGGGTCGATGTTGGAGTTGGGCGGTGTAGAGGGGCCTGATGCAAAATCTTGGTGCAATGAAGCCATCGCTGGTGAAGTGATGTCGTCCTCTTCATCAATGAGTCTCGCAACAACAGTTGGAGCTGAAGAAGAATACTCTGAATCTTCAGAGGAAGGAGTTGGACGCCAACTTGCTAATTGTGGAGGCCTGGAGTCAAAATTGAAGTGCTCAGTGAAGCCATATGCTTGAAGACCATCTTTAGAACAGAGCATTGTGAGGCTCTTCCAGGACCGCCGATAGGCTTCATGTGCAACAAATGAGTTCTCAGTTGCAAGGTTGCGGATGCGATTGACATCAACTACAAGACTCCGCATCTGGCGCTTCAGCCAATCATGATGCCTATCCTGCTTTTGATGAAGTGACACAAGAATCTCTCTATCATTTAGGACACGAGCACGCTTCTGAGGACTTTGTGCTACTGTGCTTGTTGTGGCATCAGTGTTAGCACGATGTGGCAGCCGAAGCTGACCAGCAAGAGGGCCAGCAGGAGCAGGAGGATTAGGCACAGCATGCCTTCAATTGGTTGAGTGAAACTTTGAAAGGCGACATTGTATTCATGTAGTGGCTTCTTGGCAGGCTCTGGGTATATGGCTTCATATGAAATATCAACTTCAGGAGGAAATACAACATGGTTGCGCGCTGAAGCTTGATAGTTGATCGTGGAGTGAATCTTAATGAGCCGCATGACCCATGGAGCATAGTATTTGAGACCAAACATATCAATTCCTGAAGCAGCCAACTGACGGATGAAGAAGTCTCGGGTGTTGAATCTGATGCCATTGATGATATAGAAGACCAATGTCTTCATGGTGCCTTCAAGCTTAGTGTTAGGAGAATGACCCTTGATTGGCCATAGAGTATGCCTCAAATTATGATATATAGTACGGGGCAGGTACTCAAGGTCTTGGACATATAATTCCTTGGGGTAATCAGCATCAACAGGCAAAGGCTTCATCATACTAAGCATTTGACTCATGTTGGGCTCAGGCTTCTGGAAAGTACTCTGCAGTTCTTGTTCATAGTGCTAACAACCTGGCTCATACAGATCACCAAGAGTGGGCAGGGAAGTGAGCTCGATGATATCTTGAGCTTTAGCTTCATGATGAACATCACCTATCATCCACTCAAGGACCCATGTCTTTGGATCCCTGTTGTAGCCTGAGATATGTAGAGTGGCATAGAATTGCAGCAGTAGATCTTCATTCCAGTGCTCCTTGTCAACAACAAATGGGAGCAGACCAACTTCGTGGAAGCAGTCAAGAGCCTCTTCAAGACATGGCAGCCCAGCAATGGCATCACAATCCAGACGCTTGTGGGGAAAGATCCGGTCCTGGTTGTATAAAATGCATGACTAGTAGGTGCATTGCTGGTGGCTCCAGAACCTGTCCGACGAGATATTTGGCTTCTTGTATGGGTTCTTGGCAGAGTCGAAGGTGTTGTGCTCTCTGAAGCTGAGCACACTGAATGAGCCTTGTGTAGTGACAACACTTGGAAGCCTTGACAGCCTAGGCTTTGGCTTCTATGCTTGAGGCCTTTGCTCCACATGATAGTCATATTGGGGACCAGGAGCAGTGGCTGGTGTCAAGATTGGCCACCAGACAGCAACAAGCTAACCACAATAGTATGCGCGTTCCATGGTGTGAGGCATCGGGGAGGAACAGCCACATCTGAGGTGGATGGCTGCACATTGCCTTCTGTGGCAGCATTGCCTTCGGGCTGCACAATATCTTCAGCCATGACAATGTCATTGGCTTCATCAGTGATGGTGTTTGCAGCCGCATTCGCATCATCAGATGCTGGAGGTTCAGTGGTTTGGACAACTGGCGGTTTAGGCACAATCACATCTCCTTGTACAACTGGTTCAACGGTAGGGGAAATAACTTCACGAGCTTCTTCTTCTTTCTCATTGGCTAATGCAGCCGGAATATCTTAAGCCTCTTTGGCTTCATATTCTTGTGCAGCAACTGAAGGGATGGCTTCAGGAAACACTTGGCGTGCAACTGAGCTTGTGGTGTGCACATCCTCTTTTGGAATGCTTGACATGGAGACAGTGTGCCTAGGGCCTTTGCGAAGCCTTTAGAAAGATGGGCATGTCTTTGGTGAAGGGGTGGTCTTCTCCATGTCATCTGGAGTCTCTTGTGGAGTCTCAAGCACCGGAGTGGTGACATGAGCGGGTGGAGTGCGAGGAATGACTTCATGCAATGGGTAGTTGGGGGTGGTGCTCTTCCCAGAACTCATGTTATGCAATTGGTGTCGTGGGACCGCCAATGCTTATCTGTTCACTCCTCATAGGACCAGGCAATGATACCGGGTTGGGCATGATCTGAGGAATGACTACATCATCTTCAACATTGTCTTCATGACCAATGTCTTCAGCTATGATGGAGTTAGCAGCTGGAATGTCTTTAGACTCATGAGCCTCTGTGGAAGTAGGCTCATGTCGGCATTCTGGGAACGGGGGTCCCCAGACTTGCCTGCCTGGGGCCTACGGCGTGGCTCAAAGGGGGCCCAGCACGGCCCATCTTCATTAACACAAGCTCAAAACCATCACGAGGGGCCAAGCCTTGCGGGGCGGACGACAAGGAGCTTCCTCAGGCACGACCTCATCAGGCTGGCTCACGAGGAGGCGGAGAGTTCAAGGCGGGGTACCTCGCGAGGTGCCCATGACGCAAGCCATGACGACCAAGGGCGCCAATCGGGCGCCAGCCCGCGCAGTGTCCTCCTTTCCTCTTTGGTGCAAAGGGAGCAAGCGCAGGCGGGAGCATCAAGCAAAGGCATCCATTTTGGTGCAACAAGACCAAGACCAGCCCAACGGCAGGAAGGAAGTCATTGTGGAGCCCAAGCAGGCGTCACCACCAGAGCCTTTGACAGGCGAGGACCAACTTTAGTCAGGATAAGTGTACCTGATGTTCCCCTTCAAAATGGCCAATTGTTGGCGCCCTTCCCGCTCAATATTTGGGAAGAGGCCCAGGGCCTTTGCCTATAAATAGGGCTAGCCACCCCCAGGGTAGAGGCATCTGATTGGTACCTGAAGCAAGAGAGAGAGAGAAAGAGAGAGAAGGGCGGCTGAACTCCTCCTAGCAGTTCATCGTCCCAGCCAAGAGCAGACCCTCGCGAGGCTGTTCTTCCTTGTATTGTTCATCATCAGCCCAAAAGGCAATCCACCACACCACACATTGGAGTAGGGTATTACACTACAATGGTGGCCTGAACCAGTATAAACACTGAGTCTCTTGTGTTGTTTCTTTTGTAGTTTAGATCCTAGCGAGTCGGCGAGGAGTGGGTAGGTAGAGGGCAAAATCTCCGCGCGCACCCTAGTGTTCGAACCTCAAGGGTCAGCCGGAACCCGAAATCCAACATTTGGCGCGCCAGGTAGGGGTGCGCCGGAATTCGTCTTCCGTTGTCCTGTTCTTCTCCGACCATCGCATCCATGTCTGACGCTCGTCGGGCTCGCGCCGAGCGCTGAGCCGCCCTCGCTTCCCGCGTCGCCCAGACGGCTCCGGTCGGTGGGCGCCCCCGCCATTCCCCGTCGCCTGCCGTCAACGCCGCCACCGGCCCGGCGGGGAACGAGCAGCAAGCATCACCCCAACATCCATCCATGAAGCGAGACGGCCGCACTGCTACACCCTCGCTCACCCCAGCTGGTTCTTCATCCCGCGCGCCCCGCGCGGCCATGGAGGCCCGAGCTGCGCTCATTGCGGCAAACGAGCTCTTGCGCTACCGTCCCATCGACAACGTCTACGAAGAGTGGCTCGATCGAGTCGCCGAGCTCGTCCGCGCGCCATTGGGGCTCTGCGTCTGTCCTTCTCATCGCACTGCCCGCCTCGCTGCGCGGCAATGAGCTCTGGGCGCCTCGGCCTCAAAGGCGCCTGGCCCCAAGGCGCATGGCCTCGGCGGAACCCGCTCCGTCAGCGCCAGCTGCAAGAGCAGAGCTGCCAAGAAGTCCTCGCCCTCTAGAAGCTGCCCGAAGCTCCTCGCCCGGCTCGTCGCGAACACGCCCTGCTCTAGCATCGTCAAGACCCAGCTGCTCCCAAATGTTGTGCATGGGGACCCACAGACCAAGCTCTTCGTCACCCAAGGCCTCCCATGGCCACAGCTGGCTGCCAGCGCCTTCACCACCGAAGGCGCAGGTCGCGTGGCCCGGCAAGTTCAAGCCAGACCTGCCTCCTCGCTACGACGGCACGGCCGACCCCACAGAGTTCCTCCAGCTCTATGAGCTGGGCATCAAAGCTGCCAACGGAGACGAGAAGGTCATGGCAAACTGGTTTCCCATGGCACTCAAGGATGGGGCCCGCACTGCTCTGAACACGGCTCGAGCACGATCTCCTCCTCGACGAGATGCGCACCCGCTTCATCGCCAACTTCCGTGGTACTCGCGACCGGCCACCCGCCGTGAGCGACATGCGCCGCATCAAGCAGCAACCAGGGGAAACCCTGCAGAAGTACATCCAGCGCTTCAACAACGCGCGCCTCAAGATTCCCAAGGTGACCGAGGAGGCCATCATCTCAGCATTCTCCGACGGCGTGCGCAACGTCAAGATGAAGGAGGAGCTGGCGATGCATGAAGACCTGTGCACTTCCTTGGAGCTGTTCAACTTGGCGACCAAGTGCGCCAGGGCTGAGGAAGGGCGCCTCTCCCTCCTCGAGCTGCCTACCGCAGACCCAGAAGAGAAGAAGCCCAAGGCCAAGGACGTGAAGCGCAAGGGGGATGCCGTGCTCGCGGCAGAACCAGACACCAAGCGGGGCAGAGATCAGCCCGAATCTTCCAAGGGCAGTCGGTACTGCGTGTACCACCACCTCCACACCCACAACACCAATGAATGCCAAGAGCTCCGAGCCGTGCGTGAAGGAAGGGTTGGCCGACGTCCCGACCGCAGTGACCGGGGCTACGGCCGAGGAGGAAGGAACGCAGGACGCTGGGAAGACCGCGGCCCTCGCCAAGGGTGGCGCGACCAACCTCGCGAGGATCGCTGGCAAGACCCGCCTCGCGAGGGAGCCTGGAGGGATCAGCCTCGTGAGGATCACCCGCAAGGCAACGCAGGACTCCCTCCACTTCCGCCGCAGCCAAAGAGAAATGAGGACCGTCATCAGGACAAGGGGGCTGGGGGCTTCCGGGAGCAGCGCGATCACCATCTGGCGGAGCTCAAGCCCCACCTCTCAACAAGATCTTCAAGCGATTCGCTGCAAGTAAATGCAGTCCTCACCAAGCTCAAGGCCACGCGCCCTCTCGGTGGTCGGCGTCGCCATCACGTTCAGCTCGGCGGATCAGCTCAAGTCGCGGCCCACAGCGGAGTCCTCCCGATGCTTTGTTCCCCAATCATCAGCAACGTGCTAGTCACCAGGACCCTCGTCGATGGCGGGGCAGGGCTCAACGTCCTGTCCGTGGAGACGTTCAACAATCTTCAAGTGCCCTACAATCAGCTTCAGCCAACCAAGCCTTTCTCCGGAGTGACCGACAGCTCCACGGTCCCGATTGGGCAGGTCCGCCTCTGTGTCACCTTTGGGGCACGCGACAACTACCGCACCGAGCTGATCGACTTCGACGTCGCCCACATTCGCCTGCCATACAACGCCATCCTCGGGTACCCAGCGCTGGCCAAGTTCATGGCCGTAACCCACCACGGCTACAACGTCCTCAAGATGCCAGGAAGTGGCGGAGTCATCACGGTGCCCTGCGAAGAGAGAGACGCAGTGTGCTCCCTCGAACGAGCCTTTCAGGCCGCATCACTGGAAGGCCCGGATCGCGGAAGCAGGAGGCTTCCCGAGGCCGCCCCCAAGAAGAAGAAGACATCGTCCAACCCGGCCCCTCAGGAGGCAGGCCCCTCAGGGCCCGCGCCTGCTCAGGGGGAACCTCCTTCCATCGCATAGGGAAGCGCGTCCGGTGCCCTCCTCAGGCAGGGCTCGGGGGCTCTCCCCTGGAGGGCCGCCGACCTCGCCAGGGTCACGAGGGAGGCGCTTGGGCACCACTTGGAGGCGTGTTTCGAAGCACGTTTCCCTCTAAAAGGAGCAAGGCAAGGAGGACCAAACCCTCAGGAGTTAGTCAGCAAGGCCATTCAGGAACTACATGAGTCGATAGTCATGAGAGGCTACCTCCGCTTGCCCGCTGTGGACCCCCATCCAGGCGAGGATGGTGGGCTGCGCGTCTGCATCGACGTACCAGGGCTCAACCGAGCCGCATCTCAGGAGCGCCTCTGTCCCTCGCAAGTGGGACACTGCGAAGGTCCGCCCCACAGCTACGTTTGCATGCCTTATGGCCTGCCAAACGTGGCTGCCGCGTACCAGCGCCTCATGAGGGCCATCTTGGAGGCTCAACAGGTCAGGCGTTCCGCAGCCCTGGCGGAGATGGAGATGGTTCGCGAGGAGCCACCAGCGCCTCCGGAGCCTCCCGAGGCCCCAGGGCCTGGGGGCTCGTGAGGATTGGCTCCCGCAACCCACCGAGTCTGCTACACCAACACCCCTTTGTCTTCAACATCATCAGGTGACATCTTTCAAGTTTCATTTTGTAACGCCCCGGATCCGATGCGCCAGGTGTCCGCCAGTTATTCGCCGTCGTTGCCATGTCATTTGCTTGCGTGTTGCACTTTGCCATGTCATCATATGCATTTTATCATGTCATCATGTGCATTTCATTTTGCATACGTGTTCGTCTCATGCATCCGAGCCTTTTCCCCGTTGTCCATTTTGCAATCCGGCGCTCCTATCTCACCCGGCGTCCCCTTCTTGTCTCCTTTCGTGTGCGGGTGTTAAACTTTCTCGGAATGGCCCGGGGTTTGCCAAGCGGCCTTGGTATACCACCGGTAGACCGCCTGTCAAGTTTCGTGCCATTTGGAGGTCGTTTGGTACTCCAACGGTTAACCGGGTAACCGTAAAGCCTTCTTTTGTTCCAGCCCAACACCCCTTCCAAAGTGGCCCAAAACCCATCTAAGTCTCTTCCATGCTCTCGGTCGTTCGATCACGATCGTGTGGGCGAAAACCGCACCTCATTTGGACTCTCCTAGCTCCCTCTACCTATGAATTAGCCCCTCCCCCGAAATCTCGGGCAAACCCTAGATCAAATTCCCTCCGCGCCCGCCGGACATGTCCGTTTCTCGCCGGACACACCAGCGCCGCCACTCGCAGCCACTCCCGCGCCGCCACGTGGCATCTCCGCCACCACCGCCGCGCTGCCCGGCGAGCCCGGATCGAACCCGCCTGCCCTTCGCCGCCGCCGCGCGCCGCGATCGGTGGCGCCCTCCGTCGCCGCCGCCGCCTTTCTCTGCCCGCCGGCGCCACGCGCCGCCGGGATCCCCGCTGCCACACGCGCGGGCGCCCAAAGACCTCCTGTCGCCAGAGATCCAGCCCGAGGTCGCGCCACGACCACGTCGCGCCCAGATCGGCCGCCCCATCGCCTCGATGGTCGGAGCTCAAGCTCCTGCGCCTCGACCTCGCCGGGCTCCGGTGGCATCCAGCGCCTCCTCGGCGCCGCCACGCGCTCCGCGCTGGATCCGCCCGATCCCGGCCGGAGGAGCTCGCCGGCCGGCCAGATCCGGCCCTCCCGAGCTCCCTCGACCTCGCCGGCGACAACTCCGGCGCCAACTCCGACAACTTCGGCGAGCCCGCGGTGGTTGACTTTTCCCCGAGGTCCAAAAACGCCTAAGTCCCGTTTATTTTTTTGCATAATCATAGCATGTTCATGCCATCATATCTCTGCATCCGTAGCTCCGTTTCGTGCGTATAATATGTCAAATTGTTCGTCTCGGCGAGTAGATCATTTTATTCCATTGCATCATTTTCGTTTGAGCTCATCTTGATGCCCGAAATGCTGTTGGAAGAGTGCATGTTGATGTTAATCTGCTGAAACAGTTATAACTTGCTGTTTTATCATTTTTGCCATGATTGATGTGTGCATCCTATGAGGTTGAGCTCTACATGAATGTTGATCTATGCCATGCCATCTTTCCAGGGGTGCCAACCATGTATTTTTGTGAGTTGTGTGCTGAGTGTATCAAGCTTGTTAAGTAGGGTAGTTGCTGTTGCTGTTTTCCTGACAGATTCTGTTATATTTTGTTGCTATGTTAACATGCTTCTACTATTCATTCTATGCATAATCTGGAGATGCTCTTTAAACATGTTTTGATCTACATGTCATGCTCTATCCATTCATGCCCTTGGTTGCAATTATAGCCTGCTGGAACATGTTGTTATCTTGCTCTAAAGTTGCTTGAAAATGTTGCTGTCAGCCTGTTAACATCAAGTCCACTTGTTCCCATGTGTTTTCCTAGTGATCCATGTATCCTATGAACTTTCTCTTGCTATGCTTAGCTTCATAAACATGCCTTCTTACTGTTGGTTGCCTTGCCATGCCATGTATTGCTCTATGGTGAGTGGTTCAAGCTCACGAACATGCCTACTTATTGTTATTTCTGCCATGTTTGAATCTGTAATATAACTTGCCATGTTTACATGGGTGCCATCATATTTTCTGTGCCCTTTTGGCTCATGGTCAGTAAGGGACTTTTGATCTATGCTATTAGTAGATTCATGCCATGCCTTTGTTTGCCATGATATGTTCCTGTAACATGTTGTTTGATAGCTCTAAACATTGCAACCTTGATGTTATTTACGCTATAGTCCGACATCATTATTATTTGCAATCTTACCATGTGTTTTGGAGCATGTTCTAGTTGTTTCTGGAGATAGCTCAGTGTTCATGTTTTGTTATGCTTTACCTGTACTTCATGCCCATGCCTTTTGTTATTATGTTGGGGTGATGTATCATATTGTTTTGATGCTTGTAAGATGCCTAGTTGCTGTTATGGACAGATTGTTGTTATGACTTGTATAGTGTGTGTGTTGCACCGTTGCTCCGTTTTGAGTGTGATCTATATGAAACTTGCTTGTTT
Source organism: Aegilops speltoides (assembly GCA_021437245.1). Lineage (NCBI taxonomy): Eukaryota > Viridiplantae > Streptophyta > Magnoliopsida > Poales > Poaceae > Aegilops > Aegilops speltoides. The sequence goes on from CM038141.1 coordinate 159,563,168, forward strand.
TTGCATGTAGCTTCATATTATCATGTTGCATCCTTGTTTTGGTGTGTTTGCTTGATGTTTGGGTGCATTTTGCATCAATGCCATGTTGAACTTGTTTTGCTCATATCTTCTAGGCCGTAGCTCCGAATCTAATGAACTTTATATGTAACTTGACTAGAATTTTGTGTAGATCATCTTGGTGCATCTTAACTTGCTGTTTAACAACTTGAACATAATGTTTATTCAGATCTGGACCAATTTCGAAATATGCATATGAGGACTTACCGGAATTGTTATATGTTGTTTCCGGCCTCATTTAAACTTGCCTTGATGTGTTGTTCTTGTTTGCATCATCTCTTGCCATGAGTAGCTTCATGTAGCTTGGTCATGCATCATGCTTGTTGTGCATCATGTCATGTTCATGTGTGGTGTGTTTACCATGTTGTGTGCTTCTTCTCGATAGTTCCCGTTTCATTGCGATCGTGAGGATTCGTTCGTCTATGCTTGGTTCGTCTTTGTGGCTTCATCTTCTTCATGGAATCGTTCTTCTTCCTTGCGGGATTTCAGGCAAGATGACCGCTACCCTCGATCTCACTACTATCATTGCTATGCTAGTTGCTTCGTTCTATCGCTTTGCTGCGCTACCTATCATTTGCTCTTCAAGCCATCCCATATTGCCATGAACCTCTAACCTTTGACACCATTCCTAGCAAACCATTGATTGGCTATGTTACCGCTTTTGCTCAGCCCCTCTTATAGCGTTGCTAGTTGCAGGTGAAGTTGAGGATTTCTCCATGGTGGACATGGTTTTGTTGGGATATCACAATATCTCTTATATTATTAATGCATCTATATATTTGGTAAAGGGTGGAAGGCTCGGCCTTATGCCTGGTGTTTTGTTCCACTCTTGCCGCCTAGTTTCCGTCATACCGGTGTTATGTTCCCGGATTTTATGTTCCTAACGCGGTCGGGTGATTTATGGGGCGCCTGACGGTTCGCTTTGAATAAAACTTGTCCAACAAGGCCCAACATTGACTTTTACCATTTGCCTCACCACCACCTACTTTTCCCTTGGGAGTCGCTCTCTCGAGGGTCATCTTTATTATAGCCCCGGGCGATTGCTTGTCTAAGTGTTGGTCCAAACTAGAGCACCGTCTTGGGCCATCCCTTAGCAACTTGGGTTACGTCGGTACTGTGACGCTTAGCTTATCCGGTGTTGCCACGAGAACGAGATATGTGCAGCTCCTATTGGGATTGTCGGCGATCGGGCGGTCTTGCTGGTCTTGTTTTACCATTGTCGAAATGTCTTGATGTACCGGATTCCGAGACTGATCGGGTCTTCTGGGAGAAGGTCTATTCTTCGTTGATCGCGAGAGCTTGTCATGGGCTAAGTTGGGACACCCTGCAGGTATAAACTTTCGAGAGCCGTGCCCACGGTTATGTGGCAGATGGGAATTTGTTAATGTCCGGTTGTAGATAACTTGACACCAGATTCGAATTAAAACGCATCAACCGCGTGTGTAGCCGTGATGGTCTCTTCTCGGCGGAGTCCGGGAAGTGAACACGGTTTCTGGGTTATGTTTGACGTAAGTAGGTGTTCAGGATCACCTCTTGATCATTGCTAGCTTCACGACCGTTCCGCTTGTTCTCTTCTCGCTCTCATTTGCGTATGTTAGCCACCATATATGCTTAGCCGCTGCTGCAACCTCACCACTTTACCCCTTCCTTTCCCATTAAGCTTTGCTAGTCTTGATACCCATGGTAATGGGATTGCTGAGTCCTCGTGGCTCACGGATACTTCAAAACCAGTTTGCGGTGCCTATGTTACCGAAAGCGGTGGCGCAACCAAGCTCAAGGAGGAGCTCGATGAAGATCTTGCCCTTTGTGTTGTTTCGTTCTAGTTGATCAGTAGTGGAGCCCAGTTGGGGTCGATCGGGGACTTTTGTCGCATTTGGGGTTCTTCTTTTATTTTGGTTCCGTAGTCGGACCTTGATTGTATCCGGATGATGTAATGCTTTATTCATGTAATTGTGTGAAGTGGCGATTGTAAGCCAACTATCTATCTCTTTCCCTTATGTATTACATGGGTTGTGTGAAGATTACCTCACTTGCGACATTGCTTTCAATGCGGTTATGCCTCTAAGTCGTGCTTCGACACGTGGGAGATATAGCCGCATCGAGGGCGTGACAAGTTGGTAATCAGAGCCTTCCCCGACCTTAGGAGCCCCACTGCTTGATCGTTTTTAGCGGCCGAGTTGTGTCTAGAAATTTTTTTTGAGTCATTTAGGATTATATATATCGGAGAGTTAGGAATTCTTTTACTCCTCACCCCTTAAATCGCTTTGGTGAGGTCTCTGACGTAGAAGTTTTGACTTTCCTCTCCTCAAATTTCACTTAATTTTTTTTAGGATCACGCGGGTATTTTGGAATCGTTCGATGGTTTTATGATGAGAACATTGTCTTGGTGCCTCTGTCGGGGTTTAGTGGAAGTGTCCCGGGAGTTGAGCTCGAGGTGTTGTCGTCATAATTTTATCATTGCAGTTCGAATACCGAGTTTAGTACGTCGACATCGAAAATCTCTTTTATGCAGTTGTTGGTGAGATAACCCCAATAACCCGATCTTGAGGTGAGTACGGAGTATTGCCATGACTCTTATAACGGATGCTTTTCGAAGGTTGAGGTACATGATTTCGAAGGTTTCTTGGTTATGTGTTGACGGATGGATACAGCTTGGATGTAGGTATTGTTAGTTTGGGTGAGATATATTGCTTCCTGTATCCCCAACACCGTTGCATAACCGAAAGTTTCGGAGTTTTATAGGTGGGAATTCAAGTAGCTCCTAGTATATTTTTTCGACAGATGCATGATATGGGATTGGGTAAATCTCTATCATATGTGTTTGTTCCGGCTTATTCTGCAAGCTAGTCCTTTGTTTTTGTTTTGAGTTGTGGTATTCGAGTTGCTTCAATGTCAAGTGTTGATTCCATACCTTTCCTAAATGGTGTTCTCATACTCCGATGTGAATACCAATCCTTCTCAACAATCGAGATTGTCATGTCAATCCTTTTCAACCGGCGTGTTTCTCTTCAAGTGGATCCGATCACTTCAACATCAGCAAGACCAATTATCATTTCTTCTCAACGGTGTTTGTTTCATCCGTCTCCAAGTTGCCTTTGTTTTTTCCCGCCCTCCCACCCCTTTTTCTTCAAGGACTCAGATTTCTTAATCATGTATCCTTTTATTTGTGGGAAGTCTCTTCATTCTTTTCTTTCAATGTTCTTATCCGGCGATTTATCCATGAAGGTGCTCAACAGTTTCAAGTTCATCATCCTTCATTGTTGTTTCTTCTCCGGTGGATCCTATTCAAGCTTTCGATATTCATCATATTCCTTTCCTCGTTTCTAATGCTTTATCGTGCCGATGCACCTCTTAATCATTCACTTCTTCCTATTCATTTGTTCTGGAGTGCTGAAGATATCTCACAAGACTTGTGTTTCCATTCTCAATCCGTTCAAGATATTTCGAGGTTGTTATCTCATTCAAGTCATTTTATTCAACCGGTGCAATCTCTCTTTAAAATCATTTCAACGGTGTTTCTTTTGAGTGGGCCCTAACCCACAGGTCTTTTCCCAGGATCTTACCTGACTCTTCAAATTATTCCTGAGCCATCCTAAATTCTTCTCCAAGTTTGACGTAAGAATGAGTTATCATCAGTCAAATGCTTTTCTCCAAGATCTTTCAAATTCTTTTCATAGCTGGCTCAACCTCTTCGCTTTTGATTCTTCCGGTGTGCCTCAATAGTTCTTGGTGTTGTTTCTCGTTGTCATTCTCATCATTTGAAGACCGAAGAAGAGTTTCTCTTTAATCTTGCTCTATTCTCTTCAAGATTCATGGTGCTAGCTTGTTGCCATCCTCTCATAATTGTTTTCGATTGTGAGAATCTTTTTCACCCATCAGGAGATATTCAAGAGTCTTCTCAGTTTGTCATCCGGAGTTCATCAATTCAGGTTTACTCATTCTCAGCTTTCAACTCTCGTTCTCGAATTCTTCCGGTGCATCCTTCGAATATCCTCTAATCAGTTCTTGATCTCTTTGTTCTCATGTATCTAGTTTGTCTCAAGCACCTTCGTTCATTTGCTAATTCTTACCGGTGATGCACCCCTACTTCGATCATTTTCAATTCTTATGGTGGTTCTTTCAAGATCTCTCTTCCTTAAGACCTTCTCAAATTTTGATATATCTCTTTTAATCCTTTCTACGGGAATAAGTAGTATGCCAAATCCGTTGTTTGTCATCAATTTAATTGGTGAAGGATAAGCATAACATAATTCTTATTCTTGTTCATCCAAGTGATTAATTCTTTATTCCGGAGGCCCTTAAAATTCTCGGTTTCATTTGTTCCATCTTCTCTTTTTCCCGGAGTTCCAAGCTCTAATTATCACGGAGACCCATCTAAATCATTGCAAGGATTCACCTTGTGTTTTCAATTTCTCTTTCTTTTCATTCCTTTTGTTTACCAGAGTTCTTCATGGAGGTTCTACATGATGGTTCATCAAGGATTTAATTTCCTTCTCAAAGTTTTCATCGAGATTCTTTCTTAAGGAGCTCAAGCTTTCTTCATATGGTAATTCGGAGTGCAATTCTTTCTACCTTATCTTTTGAGATGGTGTTATGTCACTCTTGACAATTTCCTTCGTGTTTCATGATTCACATGTTGTCAAGAATGAGGTAGTTTAAATCCATCAATCTTTTGTTGGAGTTATATTGGGTTATATCTCACCTACAGCCTTCCCTAAGGAATGTAGATATTTGTGGTGCATATCAATGATCCAATTTTCTCCTTCTCATCTCGATGAAGAAGTTTTTCATCTCTTTGGTGCTCTCAGTCAAATCAATTGTTTCCATTAGTGGCCGATTGTCACCTCATCATTTTGAGATGTTTACCATAAGCCCACAACAAGATTGTGCTTCTCGTTGTTGATTTTCCAACAACTCCGTTCGATTCTTCTTTGCAAGGATGCTTTCCAAATTCAATTGTGGCAGAAGATGTCATTTTCTTCTCTATTCTGTTATTCCAATGATCTATCATCTATTCTTTCTTCCGGAGGCATTGTGATGTTGCTCTCTTCACTAATCATCTCGAATTGTGAGGATCGTGTTCTTTTCATGCTTATCCATTTAACCGGAGTGTTGTGTCATCTCTTCAAGTGCTTTTCATCTTATCAAGTTTTCCTTCTTCTTTCAACCGGAGTGCTGCCCGAATTCTTCCTCTCCCATCTTGTTTTAACCGCAGTGGTTTTGAATTCTATCCTGTCCATTAAACTCTTGATTCATGTCTTTGCAAACTTCAAGTTCTCGTAATACTCCTTGTTCATCTTTTCTAACGGATTGTTTGCAATCTCGTTTATCTCTGTTGTACTCTTTCTTTTAAATTGCTCCACCTCTCAAGATTCGTGGTTTCACTCGTTCGTCAAAGAAGCAACTTAGCTTACCTCTTATCTTCCTCTTCCTTTTCCCTCCGGTGCAATCCTAGATCTCGGGACGAGATCCTCTCGTAGTGGTGGAGTGTTGTAACGCCCCGGATCCGATGCGCCAGGTGTCCGCCAGTTATTCGCCGTCGTTGCCATGTCATTTGTTTGCGTGTTGCACTTTGCCATGTCATCATATGCATTTTATCATGTCATCATGTGCATTTCATTTTGCATACGTGTTCGTCTCATGCATCCGAGCCTTTTCCCCATTGTCCGTTTTGCAATCCGGCGCTCCTATCTCACCCGGCGTCCCCTTCTTGTCTCCTTTCGTGTGCGGGTGTTAAACTTTCTCGGAATGGCCCGAGGTTTGCCAAGCGGCCTTGGTATACCACCGGTAGACCGCCTGTCAAGTTTCGTGCCATTTGGAGGTCGTTTGGTACTCCAACGGTTAACCGGGTAACCGTAAAGCCTTCTTTTGTTGCAGCCCAACACACCTTCCAAAGTGCCCCAAACCCATCTAAGTCTCTTCCATGCTCTCGGTCGTTCGATCACGATCGTGTGGGCGAAAACCGCACCTCATTTGGACTCTCCTAGCTCCCTCTACCTACAAATTAGCCCCTCCCCCGAAATCTCGGGCAAACCCTAGATCAAATTCCTCGCGCCCACGGACATGTCCGTTCTCGCCCGGACACACCAGCGCCGCCACTCGCAGCCACTCCGCGCCGCCACGTGGCATCTCTGCCGCCACCGCCGCCCGCCCGGCGAGCCGGATCGAACCCGCCTGCCCGCCGCCGCCGCCTTCGCCGCCTTCGCCGCGCCCGCGGCAAGCGGCGCCCTCCGCCGCCGCCGCCGCCTTTCTCTGCCGCCCGGCGCCGCACGCCGCCGGATCCCCGCCGCCACGCGTGCGCCCGGCGCCCAGCGCCTCCGCAGCTGCAGATCCAGCCGAGGTCACCCCACGCGGCGCCCGGCCCGATCGGCCGCCCGTCGCCTCGATGGCGGGCAGCTCCTGCCGCCTCGACCTCGCCGGGCTCCGGTGGCGTCCAAGCGCCTCCGGCGCCGCCACGCTCAGCGCCGGATCCGCTCGATCCGGCGGGAGGAGCTCGCCGGCCGGCCAGATCCGGCCCTCCCGAGCTCCCTCGACCTCGCCGGCGACAACTCCGGCGCCAACTCCGACAACTTCGGCGAGCCCGCGGTGGTTGACTTTTCCCCGAGGTCCAAAAACGCCTAAGTCCCGTTTATTTTTTTGCATAATCATAGCATGTTCATGCCATCACATCTCTGCATCCGTAGCTCCGTTTCGTGCGTATAATATGTCAAATTGTTCGTCTCGACGAGTAGATCATTTCATTCCATTGCATCATTTTCGTTTGAGCTCATCTTCATTCCCGAAATGCTGTTGGAAGAGTGCATGTTGATGTTAATCTGCTGAAACTGTTATAACTTGCTGTTTTATCATTTTTGCCATGATTAATGTGTGCATCCTATGAGGTTGAGCTCTACATGAATGTTGATCTATGCCATGCCATCTTTCCAGGGGTGCCAACCATGTATTTTTGTGAGTTGTGTGCTGAGTGTATCAAGCTTGTTAAGTAGGGTAGTTGCTGTTGCTGTTTTCCTGATAGATTCTGTTATATTTTGTTGCTATGTTAACATGCTTCTACTATTCATTCTATGCATAATCTAGAGATGCTCTTTAAACATGTTTTGATCTACATGTCATGCTCTATCCATTCATGCCCTTGGTTGCAATTATAGCCTGCTGGAACATGTTGTTATCTTGCTCTAAAGTTGCTTGAAAATGTTGCTGACAGCCTGTTAACATCAAGTTCACTTGTTCCCATGTGTTTTCCTAGTGATCCATGTATCCTATGAAATTTCTCTTGCCATGCTTAGCTTCATAAACATGCCTTCTTACTGTTGGTTGCCTTGCCATGCCATGTATTGCTTTGTGGTGAGTGGTTCAAGCTCACGAACATGCCTACTTATTGTTATTTCTGCCATGTTTGAATCTGTAATATAACTTGCCATGTTTACATGGGTGCCATCATATTTTCTGTGCCCTTTTGGCTCATGGTCAGTAAGGGACTTTTGATCTATGCTATTAGTAGATTCATGCCATGCCTTTGTTTGCCATGATATGTTCCTGTAACATGTTGTTTGATAGCTCTAAACATTGCAACCTGATGTTATTTCTGCTATAGTCTGAAACTGTTATTATTTGCAATCTTACCATGTGTTTTGGAGCATGTTCTAGTTGTTTCTGGAGATAGCTCAGTGTTCATGTTTTGTTATGCTTTACCTATACTTCATGCCCATGCCTTTTGTTATTATGTTGGGGTGATGTATCATATTGTTTTGATGCTTGTAAGATGCCTAGTTCTTTGTTATGGATGATTGTTGTTATGACTTGTATAGTGTGTGTGTTGCACCGTTGCTCCGTTTGAGTGTGATCTATATGAAACTTGCTTGTTTTTGCATGTAGCTTCATATTATCATGTTGCATCCTTGTTTTGGTGTGTTTGCTTGATGTTTGGGTGCATTTTGCATCAATGCCATGTTGAACTTGTTTTGCTCATATCTTCTAGGCCGTAGCTCCGAATCTAATGAACTTTATATGTAACTTGACTAGAATTTTGTGTAGATCATCTTGGTGCATCTTAACTTGCTGTTTAACAACTTGAACATAATGTTTATTCAGATCTGGAACAATTTTGAAATATGCATATGAGGACTTACCGGAATTGTTATATGTTGTTTCCGGCCTTATTTAAACTTGCCTTGATGTGTTGTTCTTGTTTGCATCATCTCTTGCCATGAGTAGCTTCATGTAGCTTGGTCATGCATCATGCTTGTTGTGCATCATGTCATGTTCATGTGTGGTGTGTTTACCATGTTGTGTGCTTCTTCTCGATAGTTCCCGTTTCATTGCGATCGTGAGGATTCGTTCGTCTACGCTTGGTTTGTCTTCGTGGCTTCATCTTCTTCATGGAATCGTTCTTCTTCCTTGCGGGATTTCAGGCAAGATGACCGCTACCCTGGATCTCACTACTATCATTGCTATGCTAGTTGCTTCGTTCTATCGCTTTGCTGCGCTACCTATCATTTGCTCTTCAAGCCATCCCATATTGCCATGAACCTCTAACCTTTGACACCATTCCTAGCAAACCATTGATTGGCTATGTTACCGCTTTTGCTCAGCCCCTCTTATAGCATTGCTAGTTGCAGGTGAAGTTGAAGATTTCTCCATGGTGGACAGGGTTTTGTTGGGATATCACAATATCTCTTATATTATTAATGCATCTATATATTTGGTAAAGGGTGGAAGGCTCGGCCTTATGCCTGGTGTTTTGTTCCACTCTTGCCGCCCTAGTTTCCGTCATACCGGTGTTATGTTCCCGGATTTTGCGTTCCTAACGCGATCGGGTGATTTATGGGACCCTCCTGACAGTTCGCTTTGAATAAAACTTGTCCAGCAAGGCCCAACATTGACTTTTACCATTTGCCTCACCACCACCTACTTTTCCCTTGGGAGTCGCTCTCTCGAGGGTCATCTTTATTATAGCCCCCCCGGGCCAGTGCTTGTCTAAGCGTTGGCCCAAACTAGAGCACCGTGCGGGGCCATCCCTTGGCAACTTGGGTTATGTCGGTACCTGTACGCTTAGATTATCCGGTGTGGCCCTGAGAACGAGATATGTGCAGCTCCTATCGGGATTGTCGGCGCATCGGGCGGTCTTGCTGGTCTTGTTTTACCATTGTTGATATGTCTTGATGTACCGGGATTCCGAGACTGATCGGGTCTTCCTGGGAGAAGGTCTATTCCTTCGTTGATCATGAGAGCTTGTCATGGGCTAAGTTGGGACACCCCTGCATGGTATAAACTTTCGAGAGCCGTGCCCGCGGTTATGTGGCAGATGGGAATTTGTTAATGTCCGGTTGTAGATAACTTGACACCAGATCTGAATTAAAACGCATCAACCGCGTGTGTAGCCGTGATGGTCTCTTCTCGGCGGAGTCCGGGAAGTGAACACGGTTTTTGGGTTATGTTTGACGTAAGTAGGTGTTCAGGATCACCTCTTGATCATTGCTAGCTTCATGACCGTTCCGCTTGTTCTCTTCTCGCTCTCATTTGTGTATGTTAGCCACCATATATGCTTAGCCGCTGCTGCAACCTCACCACTTTACCCCTTCCTTTCCCATTAAGCTTTGCTAGTCTTGATATCCATGGTAATGGGATTGCTGAGTCCTCGTGGCTCACGGATACTTCAAAACCAGTTTGCGGTGCCTATGTTATCGAAAGGTGTGCGCAACCAAGCTCAAGGAGGAGCTCGATAAAGATCTTGCCCTTTGTGTTGTTTCGTTCTAGTTGATCGAGAGTGGAGCCCGGTTAGGGTCGATCGGGGACTTTTGTCGCATTTGGGGTTCTTCTTTTATTTTGGTTCCGTAGTCGGACCTTGATTGTATCTGGATGATGTAATGCTTTATTCATGTAATTGTGTGAAGTGGTGATTGTAAGCCAACTATGTATCTCTTTCCCTTATGTATTACATGGGTTGTGTGAAGATTACCTCACTTGCGACATTGCTTTCAATGCGGTTATGCCTCTAAGTCGTGCTTCGACACGTGGGAGATATAGCCGCATCGAGGGCGTGACACATTTCTAGCTGGGAGCGCCCTCAGGGCTGCATTATTCCCAGGCCGCGTGGGTCCGTCCCTGCGGCGTGTATCCCTTTTTATTTCATGTTCTTAGCTTACTTTATTGGGGGCGCCCCTCGGGCTGCATCATCCCCAAGTCGCTCGGGTCAGACCCAGCGGCGTGTACCCTTCTTGTGTTTGTCTTAGGGCCATGCTTTCGACCCATCATGCTTGTTATTTTGTGCCTGTCCGTGGCACCCTCTCTTCTTGGATGTCCGAAGCTTGCGCGTTAAAGGGGGGTACCTGAGCATCGCGACTCAGGGCTCCTACCGGCTATCCAGCCCTCACCCTCTGGTCTTGTCCATGGCATCACGACCTAGCATACCAGCGGCGGCTGAGACCAGCTCGAGGGCCGGGACCCGAGGACGTAGGGTCTCGACATCTAACCAAGCTTGTGTGTTAAAGGGGGGGTACCTGAGCATCGCGACTCAGGGCTCCTACCAGATCTCCAGCCCTCACCCTCTGGTCTTGTCCATGGCATCGCGACCTGGCATACCAGCGACGGTTGAGACCAGCTCGAGGGCCGGGACCCGAAGACGTAGAGCGTCGGCATCTAACCAAATTTGCAGGAACACATCCCAAGATAAGGCCCAGTGCCAGGCGCGACCCGCCTTGAGGTAGGGCCCCGTGAGTCCCGCGCTGGCTCACGGGTGCCTAGATACACCTCGCCAGGCCTTTCGTGCCTCGTCGCCTCTCCAAAGCAACTAATGTCTGACTGTCGATTGTCACAGCGAACTCTCGTTCTTTCTGTGGTGAGCCTGCAGGATCTCTTCAAGGAACAGCGTCATGCAAGGCCCTCACGGTGTCTTCTTCACTCTCGTCCGTGCAAACCGCTTGCACGTTAAAGGGGGGGTACCTGAGCATCGCAACTCAGGGCTCCTACTAGCTCTCCAGCCCTCACCCTCTGGCCTTGTCCACGGCATCGCGACCTGGCATACCAGCGACGGCTGAGAATCGCTCGAGGGCCGGGACCCGAGGACGTAGAGCAGAAAGGGGAGCAAAGGCGAGAGGGGAGAGGCACACGAGGACCTCGCCAAGCAACCCCTCGCCGGCCAAGGCACAGACCTAGCGCCGCACCAGGAAACGTTTCCTGACCCTCGAGATAAGTCACTCTCCGAGAACACTAGCTATCGCAGCACCATCCCCGCACCTAATGCAATCCCGTGTTAGCAATGTTGCTCTCCTTTCTCACCGAATGATGGCTGCTTGAGCGCTAAGGGGGACCTCCTGAGCATCGCGACTCAGGGGCTCTTACCGGACATCGGGTCGCTCACCTCCTGGCCTTGACCACGGCATCGTGACCTGGCATACCAGCGATGGCTGAAGCCGCCTTGGGACTGGGACCTGTCAGCGCAGAGCATCAAGCCCTCACGAGGTCCGAAAGGAAGAAACTAAGCTAAGACGGAATAAGCATCTCGCATTGCTTCACGATGAGGATCATATTGACAAACGGAGCTACAAACACCTTACAAGCCCCCACGGGGTATATTCTTGGCTCCTCACAGGAACAAAAGACGCGTATCCTAAGGAGTCCTAACTACAGGAACCATCGCAGCAGATGCGATCATCAACAGTGGGCCACCAGGCACCGGCGCCAACCCCATCCAGATCAGGGGCGGCCACGGCCTGACGAGCCCACCCTGATTCGGGAGCGGCGCAGGCTCGGGGGCTCGTAGCTGTCGTCGCTCGTCTCCGGAGTCGCGAAGAGCTCGGCGGAGTCGCTGGATCCTCCGGCGCCTCCATCGCCTGAGGAGCTGCCAAGGGAGCGGTTGGCCGGCCTCTTCCTCGCCGCAGCAGGGTCCCGACCGCCTCTCCCGGGGCAGCACTCTAGCCGGTGACCCTCTGCATCGAAGACCTTGAAGAACATCACCGAAGCACCGTCGTACTCCAGGTGAATCGCGAGGGCGCCCCTTGTCCTGCAGACCCGGGCGATCTCGCATCAGCCTCGAGTCATGAAGACCTCGCCCGGGGCAATGACCGCGACCTCTGCCCCGGTCGCGATGGTGCTGCAGTCGGCGTGCTGCAGCCAGAGCCCTAGGAGCTCCCCCTGCGGGATGACGGAGGCGAAGAAAGGAGGAAGGCGAATCCAAGACTAAGGAGGCATGGCGGCGTGAAGCACGAACTCTCGGGAGGAGCCTTCGGCATGGACTCCAGGGGAAAGACGCACACCTTCGTGACCCGCCGGCGGCGCCGGCGGCGCCGCCCGTGGCGTTCGGCGTGGACTCCTTCAGAGCCTTCAATATGGGCATAGAAGGGAAGTGGGAACCCTGGTGGTGGCCGCTCGCACCAGGGCCTCGGCACTTCCTGGCGGGCGCCCTCACCCCGATGGCAGAGGGCAAGCCGTTTCTTCGGCGGAAGCGGGTCAGGATCCTCTCGGGGAGCCTTTCCCTTCTCTGCCGCAGAGAACCGGCGGATCGGAGAGATTGCAGCAAGATGGAGCAAGGACCAGGAAGAAGGAGAAGCAAGAAGAGATAGACTGGAAGGGCACGCGCCGTTCCGTACTTATAGCCGGTGGAGGCCAACCGTCGACCTCCACGATCGCAGGTAATCATGACTCGCTTTGCATGCAGGGACTTACCGAATCCGTGCAGTTGCCGAGGCGTCGTGGGGAAGCGGAGGCGCCCACGTCCAATCAACCGCCACGTGGCACCCAAGGCCGCAGGCTGTTAGGGCCCGCATCGCTTCGCACTTGCCCTCTCGCCTCTCTGCTCGGCCAAGTCCGGCCGTGCCTTGGGCCCGGGGGCTACTGTCGGCGTTCTGGGAACGGGGGTCCCCAGACTTGCCTGCCTGCGGCCTGCGGCGTGGCTCAAAGGGGGCCCAGCACGACCCATCTTCATCAACACAAGCTCAAGACCATCTCGAGGGGCCAAGCTTCGCGGGGCAGATGACAAGGACCTTCCTCAGGCACGACCTCAGCAGGCTGGCTCACGAGGAGGCGGAGAGTTCAAGGCGGGGTACCTCGCGAGGTGCCCATGACGCAAGCCATGACGACCAAGGGCGCCCGGTCGGCGCCAGCCCGCCTGATGTCCTCCTTTCCTCTTTGGTGCAAATGGAGCAAGCGCAGGCGAGAGCATCAAGCAAAGGCATCCATTTCGGTGCAACAAGACCAAGACCAGCCCAACGGCAGGAAGGAAGTCATTGTGGAGCCCAAGCAGGCGTCACCACCAGAGTCTTTGACAGGCAAGGACCAACTTTAGTCAGGATAAGTGTACCCGATGTTCCCCTTCAAAATGGCAAACTGTTGGCGCCCTTCCCGCTCAATATTTGGGAAGAGGCCCAGGGCCTTTGCCTATAAATAGGACTAGCACCCCCAGGGTAGAGGCATCTGATCGGTACCTGAAGTAAGAGAGAGAGAGAAAGAGAGAGAAGGACGGCTGAACTCCTCCTAGCAGTTCATCGTCCCAGCCAAGAGCAGACCCTCGCAAGGCTATTCTTCCTTGTATTGTTCATCATCAGCCCAAGAGGCAATCCACCACACCACACACTGGAGTAGGGTATTACGCCACAATGGTGGCCTGAACCAGTATAAACCCTGTGTCTCTTGTGTTGTTTCTTTCGTAGTTTAGATCCTAGCGAGTCGGCGAGGAGCGGGTAGGTAGAGGGCGAAATCTCCACGCGCACCCCAGTGTTCGAACCTCAAGGGTCTGCCGGAACCCAAAATCCGACAGCTCATGCATGATGAGACGACGCTCGCGGTTGGTGGAAGCAGGCAATGCAACAGAAATGGGCTCAACGAGCAATGATTCTACAGGAGAAGCGCGTTCTTTATGAGAAGAATTTGAAGACTTTGTCTTAAGCTTCTTCTTCGATGGAGCAGCATGAGAAGTGTCATGATACTTCCTCTTCTTGGCTTCAGCCTCATCCAACTTAGTCTTCTTCTGCTCAGAAGCTGCTGAGGGGACCTTTATCTTTGAGCCAGTCATGCTGGCAGGGAAGAAAATGCTTGGTCTTTCCTGCCTTGGGGCTTCGGGTTCAGCAACAGGTTTCTTTGGCTTCTTGGTGGCCATTCGAGTGTCAATGCCAGGATGCCCAAGGGCCTTTCTCTTCACAACCTCATTGTGAGCCTCGACGCACTTATCGGCATAGTACTTCAAGCGCTCGCAAGAGCCTTGGGCTTCATCACGTTTCTTCTGTAACTCAGCTTTGAGGTCAATCATCATTTGCTTGAAGTTTTGCACTTCAGTGACACTGAGCTTGGCCATATGCTTCTTGAAAAGGGCCTTCTCATGGTCTATCTTGTTCTTTAGCTCAATAATCTTTTGAGCGATAGCAAGCTCCTTGGCTATGCAGCCCTGAAATGTGACGCTGATGTCAATTGGCAGCTGCAAATCATCAATGTTGAGAGAGGTGTCTTCAGACCATTCATCGATGAAGTTGTTGAGACTATTAGCATCAAAGAGAGGCAAATCTTTGAAGATTTCGGCCTCCTACTTGCTCTTGATAAGCATATCCAGATCATCGTCAGCAAGATCTTCATCACTGGACAGATCTATAACATTCTCTTCATTGCGTAGGATGCTAGCTGGAGTGAGGTCATGCCCTGAAATCTTCTTGGGCTTCTTGGACTTCTTGGAGACGCGAGACAAGTCCTCGGACTGCACACTGGATTCAGGAGGTGCAGATTGCAATGGCTTCACTCTTGAAGTCTTTGGAGTAATAGAAGATTTTGAAGCCTTAGACTTATTCTTTGGCTTCGGGGGCTCTGGAACATCCTCATGTTCCTCTTCATCGGCATTTTCTTCAACAGTGGCCCGTTGTGTAGTGATGTGGGAGAGAAGCCCATCAAAGCCATTTAAGGGACCAATGATATTCTGATCAGCTTCACGACAACCATCTGGCCTTGGAGCAGCTGGACCAGGGTTGACGGCAATCCCCAGATCCTTCTTGTTCTGGACTAGAGAAGCCCTTGCAAACTGGAGGTTCTGTTCAAACTGTTCATCTTCTCGACACCATCGGAGACTAGATGGGTCAGCATCTTCAGGCTGAGGTCCTCGGACCATGCAAGGATATAAACCTCTGGCAATAGCTTCGGCCTTCATCTTGGGGTCAAGCTTCTTGTACACAATATCGGCCCATGGTGGCCTGACATCATTCTTCTTTGCATACTCATTAGTAACAAAGTGGTACTGAAACCATTGCTCTGCCCAATATCTTCAAATCCATTGGACTCGAGTTTTGCGTTCACCATAGGTTTCTTCTGGGTCAGACTTGTACTGCTCATAGAGATCTGGTGGCATGTCGCGGGATATCCGCGGCCACCTATGGGACCAGGAGGCCCCTTGCTGGTTCGGCAGGGGGACGTCATGTTGCATAAAGAGCAGACCAATGCACGGCAGCACGACAGAGAGCACACAAGCAATTTACCCAGCTTCGGGCCGCCGCGAGGCATAAAACCCTACTCCTGCTTTGGTGGACTAATGGTGGAATGGAAGTGGTGAAGAGTAGTAGACTTGCCCAGCAGGTGTTGCCTTATGGCAGCAACGAGTACGCACGTATGGGGGTGTGGGTTCATCAACTCTCCAACCCATTCTACGATTGCCATGGGCCTCCTTTTATAGATAAAGGGGTTACCATAGTGGCAAAGTATTCATTATGCACTGATATGATAGCAAACAGTGCTATCATACCTAACTCTGCGGGCTGACAGGGGCATTAAATGCACCACTTAGTGTCACATCACTAGTTGCCCGGGAAGGTTTGCGGGGCTATCTTGCCAGCTCTGCGCTTGTTCTCTTGACACGTCGCAGGACGGGTGTCATATGTGGCTTTCTCCTGTAGGAAATGGCTGCCATGTGGTGAACGACTGCCACTTAATCATCTTGCGGCTTCACACCGCATTGATCGACGACATGGGTCGTGATTGAGTGGTTGGTGAGGTGGTTTTTCCTCCGCGAGCCCCGGTAGACCCTGTCGGGGTGTTTCTCTTATCTGTTTCTGGGGGTGGCCTTGCCCCTTGCCGGGCTCACCTGCCCGGCAAGGGAGGCCTTTCTCTTGGCGATATCTTGCTTCTCTGGCTCGATCTTGGTTTCTCTGGGCTGCATGTTGGTTCCTTTAATCTCTTTGTTTCTTGTAATCTGACTTGGGCTGGTGCTTCAATCTTGTCCTTGTGCCTGTGCACAGTCTAGGCAACAGACCCAGGGTTTGTTGTACCGACATGGCAGGTCCAAAGCGTGTTGTCCCGGCGCTGCCTGCCACCCTTCTTTGTAGATTTTCCGTCAGTCATTGGATTCAGAATTAAGGGCTTCACAACTGCATTTGGCTTCAATCTTCTTGTCAGACAAGAGCTGGCTTCTGGAGATTCAATGTGATGCTATAAGAAGTCTGCAAATGAATGCAGACTATGAGAACCAAGGGATTCTCCCACGGACATGTACCTGTGACAGCATTAGAGATGCGAGGGAAGGGGGAGAGGTCATATGCATTCTCAGAAGATTTTGAAGATAAATCAGTTTGAAGACATTGACCTCATAGTGCGAAGACATTTACTTATCGATGTGAGTTGGTTCCATATTTGTATGAATCCATGAATAAGTACAAGTGAGGAATCTAACTAGTTGTGATGCATAAGTGAACATGCTTGCATGTTATTTGATGCAGAGACGGAAGGATTTAGATTTGGAAGTGTAGAAACAACTTTTGTAAGATGTGGACAATCAACAGATCAAATAAACGGTAAAAAGTGAGTTCTTATTTACCGCACAACGAACTGCTAGACGAGAAGTGGAGAGGCCGAGCAATCTAGTCTCCCGCGCCCTAACTTGGCGGTGGAAGACACCTACGGCGGCGTAGAAGACAATGTCCGCGGCCGGCATGAAGACAACGTCGGAGAGGTCGCGACAGCTAAGCTCTTCGTCTTCGGCGACGACGTATGCTAGCGTGGCGCTAGGGTTTGAGCGAGACATCGAGGGAGAGAAGAGAAAATGACCGCGCGGGGGTGAAGTATTTATAAGGAGGAGGGGCTGCACAGTGCAATTACGCAGGTGCCCCTGGCGGTTCACATCTGAAGGACACATGGCAGGCATGCAACTTATTGAAGGTTGAGCCATGACCCCATGCGCGCCTGGTCTGTCGGTAGGTCGTTCCGGCTTCTCCGGTACTCAGACAAAAGGGATAGAGATATTAAAAGCAGTTTTAAATGTGTGTCTCTGTATCTTCATCTGACAAGGACACAGTGAAGACATTTGACACGTGTCAACAAAATGCATATGAAGAGATAGAGAGAGTTGGAGGGATAAGCACAGAAAGGGGTTAGGGTCCGATCACATTAACTTAGCGCAAAAAAATGGCAACTTGAAGACATAGCTATAAGTGAATGTTGTAGAGGACAAAACACACACACATACACACACACACGCGCACACACACACTCAGAGATATATATATATACACACACACACACACACACAGACGGTCTATTCTTCTAATATTAGCAGAATAACTATTCTGATAACACTTCCGCACTGCACGCTCAACGCAAATGCACGTCATTGTTTGAACCAAGTGTGCTGCAGTACTCATGCGAGTGAACTTCTCGTCGCAAAAAATTGCACGTGTGTTTTTTCGATACTGTTTTCGCTCTAGTTTTTAACCGTTTATCGGAATGAGGCGTGTAATATACCGTTGAAAAGCTATGGATTAGGCGCAACTTCGACATGTCGATCACTTTTGAGATTCCACACGGTTTAAGAGCAGTTTTGAAAATGGTGCAGCCCATACCGAGTGGCAGCGAGCGATTTTTCGCGATTTCTTCTAAACCACTCGTCGGAACGAAGCGAATGATACACCGCTGGAAATATATCATCAAGGCGCATCTTTTTCATATCTATTATTTTCTCTACTTCGTTACGGTTTAAGAGCAGTTTCAAATTTACTAAATCGTGGAATTTTGTTTTTCATTTTTTTTTAATTTGTGGTACTTTTTTCGCTCCAGTTTTCTAAACATTTCTCGAAATGAGGCATATAATATACCGTTAGAAAGCTACGGACGAGGCGCAACTTTCATATGTTAAAATGTGTTTGAGATTCCTTACGGTTTTTAGTTAATTTTTAAAATCGTGCGGCTGACGACGAGAGGCAGCGGCCGTTTTTCGCGAATTTTTTACAAACCATTGATCAAAATGATTCAAAATATACGCTGTTGGAAAGATATTGATGAGGCGCAACTTTTTCACGTAGAACACTATCTCTAATTCCTTACATTTTAAGAGCAGTTTTAAAATTACCGAAATGCAGACACTGTTTTTTGTGACATCAAAATCGACGAGGTAATTGCATCAGACGGAAGAACGCACTTCTTTAGACCAAAAACCGCACTGCATTAGACGAGCAAGCAAACTGCATGACTTCTTTTATTTACACGTAAATTTTCTCAGGTGAGGAAGTGGTCGGACTCCACATCTGGCATAAGTGAACCGCAAAAGTATGGGGAAGTGAACCGCATTAATTTTTTCGTCGTTTCGGTAACATTTTTTCTTTTGCACTTACAAAATGAAGGTAACATTTTTTCTTTTGCACTTACAAAATGAACATCATCAAAGAACCGACCGCATTAGTTCAGTTTGAAAACCGCACCATGTCAAATGGTCAAGTGAGAGGCATTACTATTTTTGTCGTTTCTCTACCATTTTTTCATTTAACATCGCATCAAATGGTCAAGTGAACGGCATTACTATTTTTGTCGTTTCTCTACCATTTTTTCATTTAACACATCTTTGCACTACATTTTCTTCTTTATTTTTTCTGTTTGGAGTTTTGGGTTTCCACATTGTCAAGCTGTACACTTGCAAAGAAGCGAACCACATGATCGAGGGAAATGAGCGGCAACACAATTTGAAATGAACTTCTTTTGTAAACAATTTTCAAACGAGTCCATATAACTTTTATACATAAAATCATCAAAAACCGCATGCTGTCTTTGTCCTCTCCGGCAAAAAAATCCCAGCGAGGAGCATGGTTGGAGGTGCGGGGGCGTGGATCCCTGATGCAGAACCGAATTGCATGCTTCTCAAATCAAAACCGCATGCTTCCGCCAGCCAAGAGCTGCACAAAAGCTATCAATAACAAAGTGAACACCGAACTACACACCCTTCGTCATGCCCAATATGCACTTATGCACTGCACGCGGAGTCCCAGTGAACTGCACCACCCAACCCGCGCCGCGCCAGGGACGGACGAGGGGGTGTGGAAGGGTATGGGAGATTGAATCAAACTGCATAAAGATTGCCATGGAACCGCACGCTTCCGCGTTGCCGCACTGCATCTGGAAGAAACCTCGCCGGTGGTGGCTCAGTCCAAGGGGAGCCGAAGCTTAACACAGGTGGGGGCGATGCATATTGCAGGTGCCCATGGGACGGACTGCAACAACAGGCAGACTCGACTGCTCGACCATGGCTCCATGATTTGTGGTGAGGGGTGGCCAGGACTCCTCCCGCTTTTCCTTCTCGCCCCGATGATCCTCGACCTTGGGTGAGAACAAGCTGCGGCGCCCAGGAACTGTACTGCACAGCAATGAATCTGCACATATCCAAAATCTGAAAAAACGCAAAGAAGAATTTTTGTGAGCTACAATTCCACGAGCACTACACAGCAAAATCTGCAACACAAAAAATCAAGCAGCAACAGGGGATCGAACCGAACATCGATTCCTTACTGCAGCTCACAAAATTACAAGGGGGGATGTAAAGAACTGCACGGTGTCGTTGTCTGTACTTCATCCTGCGGGCACCTAGGACCTCACCGGGAGTTGAGCAATGGGACGTCGGCAGAGAGAGGTCGAAGGATAGGGGAGCCTGGCGGCCAGTGCTCAAACTACCCTGCGAGGGTAGCGGGGGTACCTGGACGTGGGGAGGAGGAAGTAGAAGACTATCCGCACTGCACGGGCGCACCAGGCGAATTTCATGGGGCTTGGGGTGGAGGCCCTCTTTTCTACTCGTCGTGGTGTTCTCTGGCGAATCTGCTAGTCGCTTGCGCACCCACCCCCCATGGATATGATTGCCGGATCCAGCGGGCGAGGGGTGTCCGATGGTCACCTGCAGGAGTGGAAGATAAGAAGGCGACGCACATCCGATGGGCTCGGCCGAAATATGAATCACGTTGCCCCGGTGGTGAGATCCTTTCGGGGCACGGTGGCTGGCCCTCCCCACCATCGGCCACCCGCGCCGCGCAGAGGTTGGGGGAAGGGTGTGGAGCCCGAGATCCGACGGATCCACATAAGGGAGAAGGTGGTGGGCGGGTCGCGTCACCGGGGATCGCCGGATCCGACGGTGGCCGGCAGTGGGTTCTATTGGCGGCAAACCGCAGTGTATTGGGCCTGGGCAAGGCAGTGGCGCGTCGGGTTAGAAGGAAGTAGAGGGGATCCCCGGAGGTTCGGCTGCCGGCGGCGACAACGGTGGAAGAAGGTGGAGGGGATCACCATGGATTGTCCAGGGTGGGAGGCGTGGGTTTGTGCGGGATGTGGGGGGATGCGAGCGAGGTTGGGGATGGGCAGGAGGTAGTGGGTGGTCGTGGGTTTGGCTGGTGGAGTTTTTTCCCCTCTGCGTGCAGTTCGTCTGTGTTGGCCATTTAGCTCGGTTCATGGTCTGGATAAGTTTTCAGGTGTTATCAGAATAAGGTTAGGTGTTATTAGAATAGGCACTTTATATATATATATATATATATATATATATATATATATATATATATATATATATATATATATATATATATATATCAATCAATCGAAAGCAAAAACAACATTGTGAAGATCAACCATGAAGATAAACCAATGTCGAAGATAAACCAATTATGAAGATAATGTAATCATGACACCAATTGAAAATCTTCAAGAAAGTTTGGTGGTGGTGTTACCCACCGTATAGGAAATATTAGACCCAGACATGGCACACAATTATTGTGGCGCTCCGAAGTCAAATTCCACATTAATATATGCACACTCAGAAGGTATGTCTTCATGAATTGAAGATATATGTTACTTCGTGTGTTGTGCACCTAAGTCATCAATATGCATAAGCGTGGATGTGTGTCCATTCACTGGACATTCGAGGATTCTAAGATATTTAGCGCACACCGCAGCTCGCAAAACCTTTTCTCATCCAAGGGCTTCGTGAAGATATCTGCCAATTTCTCTTAAGTGTTTACGTTAATGATATCAATGTATTCCTTCAACACATGGTCTCTGAGAAAGTGATGACGGAACTGAATGTGCTTTGTCTTCGAGTGCTGAACTGGATTGTGAGCAATCTAGATTGCGCTTTTGTCGCAATAGAGGGGCACATGATTCATGTAGCTGAGCGCAACAAGATCCAACAACAATGTATTCAGATTCAGCAGTGAAGAGTGATACACAGTTCTGCTTCTTTGAAGACCAACAGACAAGAGATCGTCCAAGAAAATGCCATGTGCCTGATGTGGACTTGCGATCAACCTTGTCACCAGCATAATTAGCATATGAGAATCCAACTACATCAAACTCTGAGCCCTTTGGATACCATAATCCTAGTGTTGGGGTGTGAGCCAAATATCGAAGAATTCGCTTCACCGCGGGGTGATGCGATTCCTTTGGTGCCGCTTGGAATCGGGCACACATGCAAACGCTAAGCATTATATCTAGCCTAGATGCACATAAGTAGAATAAAGAACCAATCTTGGAGCGGTATGCCTTTTGATCGAACTCTTTACCATTGTTGTCGGGGCCCAATTGGCTTTTGGTTGGCATTAGCATCGTGTACCCTTTGCAGTCTTGCATTCCAAACTTCTTCAAGCAATCTTTGAGGTATTTTTCTTGTCATATGAAGATGCCATTTCTCTATTGACGGTTTTGAAGACCAAGAAAGAATTTCAGCTCTCCCATCATGGACATCTGATATTGCTCTTGCATCATATGCCCAAATTCATCACTTTATCTCTTATCAGTGCAACCGAAGATAATGTCATCCATATAGATTTGGCATACAAACAGTTCTCCATCATATGTCTACGTGAAGAGAGTGGGATCTCGAGATCCAGGTTTGAAGCATTTGCTCTTCAAGAAGTCTTTTTGTGTGTCATACCAAGTGCGAGGTGCTTGTTTGAGGACATACAATGCCTTATTGAGTTTGTAGACCATATCAGGACACTTTGGATCTTCAAAACCAGGGGGTTGAGCTACATACACTTCTTCAATTTTGCCATTGAGGAAGGCACTCTTCACATCCATTTGATACAGAAGAATGTTGTTGTGGTTAGCATAAGCTAGCAGTATACGAATGGCTTCAAGCCTAGCCAAAGGAGCAAAGGTTTCATCAAAGTCAATTCCTTCCACTTGTGTGTAACCTTGGGCAATAAGATGAGCTTTGGTTCAGACAACTTGGCCATGTTCATCTTCTTATTGCAATAGATCCATTTGGTGCCAACAAAATTGTGCTTGCGAGGATTAGGATGTTTGACTAATTCCCACACATTGTTCATCTCAAATTGTTGAAGCTCTTCTTGCCCAGATTGAATTTATCCAGGTTCCATGAAGGCTTCATCAACTTTCTTGGGTTTAGATATAGAGACAAATGCAAAATGCCCACATAAATTTGCTAGTTGCGTAGCTCTTGATCGAGTGTGAGGACCAAGTGCATTGATACTATCGATGATCTTCTCCACCTGAACTTCATTGGAAACATGAGGATGAACAGGGCAAAGACTTTGCTCTTGCTGATTATTATCTTCATTTTCAGCATTAGCTTTAGACTGAGCATTGTCTTCATGCTGATTAGGTGCTGAAATGATGATTTCCTCTTTAGCCTGTTCCTCGGTGGGTATGATTTCTCCAGTACCCATTAGCTTGATAGACTCACTAGGTGAAGCTTCACCTAGCACATTCGGCAGGTGCTCTCTTTGCGAGTCGTTAGTCTCATCGAACCACACTTCTACAGTTTCAACCACTTTATAGTGAAAGAGGTTGAAGACTCTGTAGGTGTGCGAATCCTTTCCGTAACAAAGCATAAAACCTTCATGTGCTTTTGGTGCAAATTTGGAAGTGTGATGTGGATCCTTGATCCAACACCTAGCACCGAAGACTTTGAAATAGCTAACGTTTGACTTCTTACCAGTCAGCAGTTCATAGGATGTCTTCTTAAAGAACTTATGAAGATAAACTCTGTTGATGATGTGGCATGCAGTATCAATGGCTTTAGGCCAGAATTTTCTTGGAGTCTTGTACTCGTCAAGCATCGTACGAGCCATCTCAATAATGGTCCTATTCTTGCGCTCCACGACGCCATTCTACTGAGGTGTATATGGAGCGGAGAGCTCATGAGTGATGCCAAGTGTATCAAGATAAGTATCGAGGCATGTATTCTTGAATTATGTGCCATTGTCACTCCTGATGTGCTTGATCTTGACGCCATAATTGGTCATGGTGCGATTGGTGAATCGTCTGAAGACATCCTGCACTTCAGTCTTATAGAGAATTATGTGCACCCAGGTGTATCTTGAATAATCATCAACAATAATGAGGACATAAAGATGTGCAGTGGTAGTAAGGGTAGAGTAGTGAGTAGGGCCAAATAAGTCCATGTGTAGCAGCTCGAAGGGACGTTATGTAGTCATGACTGTCTTCGAGGCATGCTTGGCCCTAGTCATGTTCCCAGCTTCACAAGCACCACATAGATGACCCTTCTTGAACTTGACGCCCTCGATACCAATGATATGCTTCTTCTTCATGAGAGTGTGCAAGTTCCTCATACCTGCATGCCCCAGCCTTTGATGCCAAAGCCAACACTCTGAAGCGTTTGCTAGAAGGCATACGACAAGCTGTGGTCCTGCGGAGAAATCTACCATATAGAGATCACCTCTTCGATGACCTTCAAAGACTAGAGATTTGTCACTTTCCATAAGCACAAGGCAACGATATTTTCCAAAAATCACAATCATGTTCAGATCACAAAGCATTGAGACAGACATTAAGTTGAATCCAAGGGATTCAGCAAGCATCACTTTATCCATGTGTGATCCTTTGATATTGCAACTCTACCTAGGCCCAATACCTTGCTTTTAGCAGTGTCAGCAAACATGATGTGGCTTTTAGTGGATGGAGGTAGGGTTGAATCCATGAGAAGACTTCGATCACCAGTCATGTGGTTAGTGCATCCATAGTCCATTATCCACTCAGTAGCTTTCGGAGTCGTACCCTACAGTGCAGTTAGCGGGATAGGCTTCACCAAGAGTATTGTGAAGCACAAACATATAACGAACAAGCATATTATCAAAGTTAAGATTCTTGTTTGGTAAGATAGGATGCTCATTGAGAAACCCTGGGAGGAAATAAATGGTAAGACCATTTTGGCATTTTATCTTGCATCCCACAAGATGTTTTAGGTCCCCAGCATTGTCTTCAGAAGTCTTTGATTTTTGGCTGGAGACCTTTCCCTGCAAGAGGAGTGAATTCTCCTTAACCACCCACATCTTAAGGGGTGGCTTAGAAGCAATGAGTCTAAGTGCAGCATCTAAGAACTTTGGCTTTGGAGCCCTAGCAAATAGTTTTGTAGGAGGTAAATAGTACTCAAAAGAATATGTATAAAAGTCCTTTGATCTGTGAACATAGCGGTTAGATGAAACACGCACATATTCATGAGTCTGATGATGATTTCCCTGCAAAACATTGGCGTTAGGGTGACCTTGTGAGGTCCTCTGCCTGTATGAAGCCTTTGGGCCATATGAATCCTTTGGTCTGGGGTTTGTCTTCTTCCCAGGTGGTGTCATGATGACATTCACGGGAAGTTTCTCAAGACAACTCTTAGGAACCCAAGTCTTATTCAAAGGTGGCTCATTCCTATAGTTAGTACCAATAAACCTGGCAAACACTTCACCATTCTGATTCTTAAACAACTTATAATTGAAGTCAAAGGACTCATCAATGATAATGGGTTTAGCACAAGTGAAACCAGATAAAGTAGATGGATCCACCGAAGGTCCCTTTGCAGCAACCCATGTGGTTTTGGGGTACTGCTCGGGCTTCCAGTAAGAACCATCAGCATTCATTTTCCTCTCAAAACAAACACCCTCTTTCCTAGGGTTTCGGTTCAGAATCTGTTTCCTGAGGACATCACATAGTGTCTGATGCCCTTTGAGGCTTTTGTACATGCCTATTTCAAGCAATGTCTTCAACCTGGCATTCTCATCAGCAATAGTGGTGGTATACTCAGAAGAGGGGTTAGTTACCACATCAGCAGTTGAAGATATTGCAACATCAGATGTAGTAGAACATTCAGCAATGGAGACAACATTGTCTCGCTCAAGGCATTTTAAACAAGGTGGAGCAAAATCTTCCTGAGCAGAACTGATCTGTTGAGCGAGAAGTGAATCGTTCTCCTTTTGAAGATCTTCATGAGATGCTCGCAGTTTCTTGAGATCCTGCTTCCTTAGAAGTTAATCATAGGAAAGCTTCTGATGAGTGGCTAAGAGGGTTTCATGAAGACTTTCAAGTTCTTCGTACTTAACTCAAAGGTTTTTGATGTCTTCGATTAAGGACTGAGGTCGATTCATTTCCTCGTCCAATAGGTCAGCACTTTTGGCTAGCAATTTTTGAATGTGTTCCATAGCAGTTTGTTGTTCAGTTGCAATTTTGTCATGAGTCTTATAGCTGGGTTTGGATTCACACTCACAGTCATCTTCACTAGTGGCTTGAAAATAAGCATCGCGTGAGTTTACCTTGGCACCTCGTGCCATGAAGCAGTAGGTCAGAGTAGAGTCGTGCTCATCATCGGCTTCAACGTCGGTGACGCGACCAGTATCTTCAGTGTTGAAGATGGACTTGGTGACGAATGCCGAAGCTAGAGCCAGGCTTGCCACGCCTGAATCAGACTCCTCCTCAGACTCCACCTCTGCCTCCTGAGAAGTAGACTCCTCCTCTGAATCCATCTCCTTGCCATTGAATGCACAAGTCTTGCCAGACAAGTTCTTCTTATATGATGATGACTTTGAAGATTTCTTCTTCTTCTTGTTGTCAGAATCATATTCCTTGCTCTACTTCTTTTTCTTGGCTTCCTTGTCCCATTGAGGACATTCAGATATGTAGTGGCCTGGCTTCTTGCATTTGTGGCATGTTCTCTTCTTGTAGTCACGAGAGGAAGCCTCATCATTTCTTGAGCTGGATCTTGAAGACCTTCCGAAGCGATTCTTCTTGGAGAACTTTTGGAACTTCTTCACAAGCATTGCTAGATCTTTGCCAATGTCTTCAGGATGACCAGAAGTGCAGTCAGATTCTTCTTCATACGAGGAGACAACTTTTGTCTTCAAAGCACGAGATCGGCTCTAGTTGGGGCCGTAGATATCTCTCTTTTCAAATAGCTAGAACTCATGTGTGTTGAGCCTCTCAAGTATGTCAGATGGATCGAGATCTCTGAAGTCAGGGTGTTCTTGAATCATCAGGGCGAAAGTGTCAAATGAGTTGTCAAGTGATCTCAGTAGCATCTTCATAATTTCATGCTTGTGATCTCAGTGGCGCCAAGTGCGAGCTCATTGGTGATATCAATGAGGCGGTCGAACGTGAGTTGGACATTCTCATTGTCATTTCTCTTGAAGTGGTTGAAGAGATCACGAAGAACATCAATCCCGGAGTCTCTCTGAGTTAAGATGCCTCTGTTGACTTTGGACAGCTAGTCCCAGACTAGCTTCACGGTTTCTAGAACACTCACACAACCATACTATCCTTTGGTCAGATGACCACAGATGATGTTCTTGGCGGTTGAATGTAGTTGTGCAAACCTCTTGACATCAGCAGCGATGGCACCTTCACCGACCTTGGGAACGTCTGTCTTGACGACATACCAGAGGTCGATGTCATTGGCTTCAAGATGCATGCATATCTTGTTCTTCCAGTAGGGGTAATTAGTGCCATCGAAGACGGGGCACGCAGCGGAGACCTTAACTATCCCTGCAGTTGACATAGCTAAAACTCCAGTTGGTTAAACCGAATCACACAGAACAAGGGAGCACCTTGCTCTGGTTCCAATTGAAAGTGCTAGTTATCTACTAGAGGGGGATGAATAGGCAATTAATATGGAACTCTTCAAAGCACGAGGTCTTTGAAGACAAACTTGAAGCAAATATGTCCTGGAGGCAATAATAAAGTTGTTATTTTATATTTCCTTATTCATGATAAATTTTTATTATTCATGCTAGAATTGTATTGATCGGAAACCTTGATACATGTGTGAATACATAAACAAACACTGTGTCCCTAGTGAGCCTCTACTAGACTAGCTCGTTGATCAAAGATGGTTAAGGTTTACTAACCGTGGACATGAGGTGTCATTCGATAACAGGATCACATCATTAGGAGAATGAGGCGATGGACAAGACCCATTCGTTAGCTTAGCATAATGATCGTTCAGTTTTATTGCTATTGCTTTCTTCATGTCAAATACATATTCCTTTGACCATGAGATTATGCACCAGAGGAATGCCTTGTGTGCAATCAAACGTCACAATGCAACTAGGTGATTATAAAGATGCTCTACAAGTATCTCCGAAGGTGTTTCTTGAGTTGGCATAGATCGAGATTAGGATTTGTCACTCCGAGTATCAGAGAGGTATCTCTAGGCCCTCTTGGCAATACAAATCATAAGCTTGCAAGAAAACGACTAAGGAATTAGTCATGAGGTGATGTATTACAAAATGAGTAAAGAGACTTGCCAGTAACGAGATTGAAGTAGGTATAGAGATACCGACGATCGAATCTTGGGCAAGTAACATATCGATGGACAAAGGGAATTACGTATGTTATCATTACGGTTTGACCGATAAGGATCTTTGTAGAATATGTAGGAGCCAATATGGGCATCCAGGTTCTGCTATTGGTTATTGACCAGAGAGGTGTCTCGGTCATGTCTACATAGTTCTCGAACCTGTAGAGTCCGCATGTTTAACCTTCAGTGACGATGTAGTATTATATGAGTTATGTGATTTGGTGACCGAATGTTGTTTGGAGACCCGGATGAGATCATGTACATGACAAGGAGTCTCTAAATGGACGAGAGTAAAGATTGATCTATAGGACGATGGTATTCAGACACCGAAAGTGTTCCGGAGGGTACCGGGTACATATTGGATCACCCGAAGGTGTTCCGAGCACCCCTGGCAAAAGATATGGGCCTTATGGGCCAAGAGGGAAAATGCACCAGCCACAAGGGGCTGGTACGCCCCCCATATGGGCTAGCCAAAGGTGGAGAAGGAAAGGGGAAGGAGGAAAGGCAAGTGTGGAATAGGATTCCCACTTCCTTCTCCCTCCCCCCTATTTCCTTCCCACTCCGACAAATATGGCATGGGGGCGCCACTTGGGAAGAGCCTAAGTAGGACTTGCCCTACATGGGGCGCCCTCTTGGCTGCTCCCTCCTCCCCCCACCTATATATATGTGGGAGGGGGCGCCTAGCACATCTGGACAATTGCTTAGCCGTGTACGGCGCCCCTCTGCACCGTTTACTCCCCCGGTCATATTTTCATAGTGCTTAGGTGAAGCCCTGCGGAGATCACTTCACCATCACCGTCACCATGCCGTCGTGCTGGCGGAACTCATCTACTAGCTCGACGTCTTGCTGGATCAAGAGGCCGAGGGACGTCACCGAGCTGAACGTGTGCAGAACTCGGAGGTGCCGTACGTTCGGTACTCGATCGGTGGATCGCGAAGAAAGTTTGACTACATCAACTGCGTCGTAAAATGCTTCCGCTTACGTTCTATGAGGGTACGTAGATATACTCTCCCCCTCATTGCTATCCATCTCCATGGGTAGATCATTGCGTGTGCATAGAGAAACTTTTTTTTCCAGGCAACAATTCCCAACAGTGGTACCAGAGCTAGGTCTATGCGTAGATGATATGCACGAGTAGAACACAAAGAGTTGTGGGCGGCGATAGTCATACTGCTTACAACCAATGTCTTATTTTGATTCCGCGGTATTGTAAGATGAAGTGGCCCGGACCAACCTTACATGTCCACGTACATGAGACCGGTTCCACCTACAGACATGCAACTAGTTATGCATAAAGGTGGCTGGCGGATGTCTGTTTCTCCTACTTTAGTTGAATCGAATTTGACTACGACCGGTCCTTGAAGAAGGGTAAAATTGCAAACTTGAAGAAACACCATTGTGGTTTTATGCGTAGGTAAGAACAGTTCTTGCTAGAAGCTCGTAGCAGCCACGTTTGCAACAACAAAGTAGAGGATGCCTAACTTGTTTTTGCAGGGTATGTTGTGATGTGATATGGTCAAGACATGATGTGATAAATGTTATTGTAAGAGATGATCATGTTTTGTAAAGTTAACGGCAGCCAGTTGGAGCCTTATGGTTGTCTCTTTATTGTATGAAATGCAAACGCCACACAATTACTTTACTTTATCACTATGCATTAGCGATAGTAGTAGAAGCAATAGTTGGCGAGACGACCATGACACAACGATGGAGATCAAGGTGACGAGCCAGTGACAATGGAGATCATGACGATGCTTTGGAGATGGAGATCAAAAGCACGAGATGATGATGGCCATATCATGTCACATATTTTTGATTGCATATGATGTTTATCTTTTAGGCATCTTATTTTGCTTAGTACGGCGGTAGCATTATAAGATGATCCCTTCACTAAATTTCATGGTAAAAGTGTTCTCCCTGAGTATGCACTATTGCTACAGTTTGTCATGTTGAGACACCACGTGATGATCGGGTGTGATAGACTCTACGTTCACATAAAACGGGTATAAGACAGTTTTGCACATGCGGAATACTTGGGTTAAACTTGATGAGCCTAGCGTTTACAGGCATGGCCTCGGAACACTGGAGACCGAAAGGTCGAACATGAGTCATATTGTAACATCCCAATTTTCATTCTGGATGTTATACATAGATCATCATATGCATATCATGTTTATTCTTGCATTTGGTTGAGATCCTAGAAATCTTAAGAAACCCAAGGACCCAAGGAGAGAGTTGGAGGTTTCACAAATTTCATATTTGAATTTATTTCAAATTTGAAGAAAGGATCAATTTGATTTTATTATTTTTCTCTCCAATTATTTCCAATAATAAAAATAAATGAGATAAGATAATATGACTTCTTCAAATTAAGAGAAATTTTGGAGAAAGAATTTTAAAATCAAATTATGATTTATTTGGTATTTTATTTGAATTAGAAAATATGCATTTTTGAAAATTTCATTTTTAGGCCAGAAAAATGTTCACTTTGTTCTAAATATTTTATTTAGACGTTGAAAATTACTTTTGGCATTTGAGAATTTTTATACTTTATTAGGAATTTTTCTTTCGGGCAATTTTTTTTAAATAAATCTTCACTTGGGCTTCGTAGAAAACCAGTAAAGCAGTTCGGCCCGATCATGGCGCCGCCCTCTCTGCCGTCTGGCACGAGACGCCGATGAGGAATCAAAGCGACTACGCCTGCCCACCCCTTCCCAAGCCGCGCCCAGAGACCCCTTTAAAGCCACCGCCCCACCTCTCCTCGACACCGCCGCCGTACCACTTGCCAAGAAGCCAGCTTAGCCGCCGCCATCGCCAGCACTTCTTCAGTAGCCTAGTCCCACGCCGCCGTCGTCGCCACCGCCGCCTCACCTCGCCCCACGCCGCCGCCGTCTACGCCGCCGCAGCCCGAGCCCGCCGTCACCGGGTTTTTATCGAGAACCGGTAAAACCGCCGAACCGCCGCGTAGTTTTTTTAGGTTTTTTGTTAGATCGGTTTGGTTTTCGGAGTTTGCTAATTAGCGAACGTTCTCTCAAACGTCACTGTTAGCGAATGCTTTCACCTGTTTGTCCCTGATAGCGAACGTTCGTTCATTAGTGTTTTTCTTTTTCTTTTATTTTCGGCCAGGGACTTATCCGCTAATAGTTCTATTGCGAATTAGCCCCTAATCTTGAAACTAGCATAACGTTTTACTTGTTTATCCAAATTAGATGAAACCAACGCCTAAATCTTCGTATCATTCTGTTCTTGCTAGTTAACCAACTTGAACATGATTTTGGTATTGTAAATTTTGAGTTTAGTCCAGATTAGTAAACGATCTGGTTTCGTTCGTATTTTGAGTTTCGTTGCTCCGTTTGAGTTGAATCTTTTTGCAAACCATAGATAATCACTTGTACCTACTGTTAAGATCTAACTCACATGATAATAGTGCTGTTAGGCATTGACTCTTGTTAGTTTAAGCCGTTTGCTTGTTTCGTGTTCGATTTGGATCTTTTCTTGGGTTTGCTCGTGTTTCGTTTGAGTGATTGCTTATGTATGCTATTTTTGTCTACGCTAGATTACCCGGAGTGCGAAGCTTGTTACTACGAATATCTAGAGTTTGCAGATCGTCAGCAAGGCAAGTTACACTTTGATCATACTCTTTTATACCTAGTTTTTACTATGCATTAGTATTGCCCCTTAAATATTTGCATGAGTAGGATTGGGAACATTTGGATTTGGTTGTAGTGCTTGAGGTAGGAACCTAATACCTTTTTATCACCCCGAG
Source organism: Aegilops speltoides (assembly GCA_021437245.1). NCBI lineage: Eukaryota > Viridiplantae > Streptophyta > Magnoliopsida > Poales > Poaceae > Aegilops > Aegilops speltoides. The sequence continues at coordinate 159,594,791 of CM038141.1, forward strand.
AATATACATTATGCTTATTATTGCTTAGCCATGCTCGTAGACGGGGTTTGGATCGTGATTCACACATGGAAGTTTCAGACTTATTTAATTATGGACAACATTAAGGTGGCAACTTTAATATACATCTGGGTGGATTGGTTGAGGCACCTGGGGAACCCAGTGTTGTCTGTTTTTGGAAATCCTGGAGTACCTGTGCGATTATCCTATGGTATGCCACCCAGTCTCAAAGGGATCATAAGTTTATTCATGCTAGAACCTTCCGTGTGCAGCCACAAGCCATTATGGGCTCTGGCATGGTTGAGTAAGTTGCGTGAGCTCTTATAGAGGTAGACTAGCAGATGTAGGGGAAAGTAGGTGGTCATATCTACCCGGAGTAGAGAGTTAATTCTTCAGAATGGCTATGTCTTGATCATCCGATCATGGATGCGGTCGAGTCTTGTGGGGAAAAGTGCGCAAAACTTTGCAGAGTGTATAAACTAATCATGGTTAGCCGTGTCCCCGGTTATGGACATCTTGAGTATCTAGTACTTGAATCTATTGATGTGATCTCATCATGTTACTTTAACTAATTATGATTTGGGTTAATGATGATATCTTTAATTGGGTTTTGAGTTGGGGTTACCTTCTCAAATATTGGGCAACTTGGGAGTAGTTAAATAAATTTATTCCTTTGTTGTAGGGAAAAACTAGCTTTATGCAAAATCATAAACTTACAGCCTCCACCAGCCAAATATTGCATGTAGATGTAGTTCTTGCATTTCATTGCTTTACAGTGTAACTCTGCCAGCATATTCTATGTGCTGACCCGTTTCGGGCTGCAACGTCTTATGTTGCAGACTATTCAAACGATGATTAAGGTGCGATAGGTCATTGTTTTGCACTCAGCTATGCTGTTGGAGTTGATGGACTCATTTACCTTCGAAGCTTCCGCAGTTATCTAGTTTAGATGGCCTTCAGCCATGATATTTTTGTGTAATCATACTCTTTATGAGGACTCGATGTAATAAGTGTGTGATTGAAACTCTGTTATAATTCGTCGAGTATTGTGCCTTTCAGCATTTACCGATCCAGGGATGAGATTGATGCACAGAGACTTGACCGTTTGAGGTCTGGTTGCTACAAGATGGTATCAGAGCACATGCTGACTGTAGGACACAACCACTAGAATGAGGCACATGATTTCTCTTCTCTACTAATTTCTAATTCTCCTCTCTTTCTACTCTATAGATGGCGGATTCTAGGAACATGTTCACTCAGCCGGATGATGACACCCCTTTCGGAAACCACTTGAAGGAAGTCACCAAGTATCTAAACATAGGACTACCAAGCTTCACGAGGACTTTCTCTACATCGGTACCGGAAGAGGAGCGATGGAAGATCAAAGTCTGGGTACCTGGGAGGACATTTGCACCAACAACGTAGCCTATTGATTTCTACCTGGACGCACCAAGCTGGAGTATAGGAAAGAGCATGGCCGCACATATCACCTTTGGACGCATATGTGAGGTGTATCACAAGGAGCTGGAGAATACCATTTACCATATATGTGGCCGCGGAGATGACAAATGGGAGATGATCCGTACCAGGAGGGATGGATCAACTGCAGCATACATTCAAGAGATGGGGGATCATATTCATTGACAAGAGAATCAACAAATTATCCATGTGAATAAGATCAAGAAACTGGTGAGGAGAAACGATGAGCTAGAGGAGGAACTCAAGACTACACGTGATGGATACACTATTAGGAAAATGCCTACTAGTGGCGCGCCAGTTTTGCCTACTAATGGCGCACTACTGGTGCGCCACTAGTACCACGCCACTAGTATTTTTTACTAATGGCGCACCAGTGGTGTGCCATTAGTATCTAGTATACTAATGGCGCACCACTGGTGCGCCATTAGTATAGGCCACTGGTGCGCCATTAGTATAGGCCACGGTGCGCCATTAGTATTTTTGAACGTTGAAGGCGGGAAAATAGTAGTGGCGCACCGTCTAACCCCCACCGTGCGCCATTTCTATTTTTGAATTTTGAATTTGGATCTGGATCGCGATTTTTTTGCCCATTTTTTGCTCTTTTTTTTGCTTGTTTTTTTGCACAATATTATTTCAAATTTTGATCCCGTTTTTGGATCTTGTACGTTCTTTTGCTGTGTTCTTTTGCCGGAGAGGAGTTCACCAGAGAGGAGGAGGAGGAGGTGACATGAGGCTTCGCCTACATCACGGGAGAGGAGGAGGTCGCCGAAGAGGAGTTCACGGATCATCGAAGGAGGAAGGAGAAAGCATGAGGGATGGGAGGAGAGGAGGAGGAGGAGCTCACGGAGAGGAGGAGGAGGAGCTCACCCGAGATGAGGAGGAGGAGCTCACGGAGAGGAGGGAGGAGAAACCGTGAGGGAGGGGGAGGGAGGGAGGAGAGGAGGAGGAGGAGGTCGTCGGAGAGGAGGAGGAGGTTCTTGGGAGAGGAGGAGGGTGGTATGGTGGAGGAGAGAAGGGAAGATGGAGTGGAGGAGAGGAGGAGATGGAGTGGAGGATAGGTGGAGTCGAGGAGAAGAATGAAGAGGTAAGGAGGAGAGGACACGCCCAACCATTTATCTGACATAGTAATGGCGCACTGTGGCAGTCGCCATTACTATTCCCTGATTTATTTTGAATTTTGAAGGCCGGAAGATACTAATGGAGCAACATGGGCAGGTGCGCCATTAGTAATTTTTGTTTTATTTTTTTGATTTATTTTGAATTTTGAAGGCGGGAAGATAGTAATGGCGCACCATGGGCAGGTGCGCCATTAGTAAGTTTGAATTTTTTTTGAATTTTTTTGCCTCTCTAGATCTTAAAAGCCCCGTATCTTTTTTCTGTTAGATTTTTGAGGATTTTGAAAATGTTTAACAAGGTTCCCCCGGTTAAATTCGGAAGTAACTTTTCGAGTAGATGCTTTTTCATATAAAAAACTTTTTCATCCGAGTTCGTATGCAAAAGTTATGCCCATTTTTACAAATTCTCGAGAGATTTTGCAAAAAAGTCGAAAATTCATGTTTGTAAATTTTTCTAACAACTAGACAACATATCACATGGGAATCTTATTTTCTTTTATTTTTTTGACATTTCTATCATTTTCTTTTATTTTTTTTGAAACTGAAAAGGCGGTCCAAGGGGGGGTGCATTCGGGGGAATGTTTGGGCCAAATTACTAATGGCGCACCGTGGACACCACTCCCACGGTGCGCCATTAGTAGTTTAAAAAAAATTTGAATTTTTTTTGAAACATAATTACCAATGGCGCACCGTGGGAGTGATGCGCCATTACTAGTTGGTAATGGCGCACCACTCCCACGGTGCGCCATTAGTAGTTTTGAAAAAAATTAATTTTTTTACTAATGGCGCACCATGGATGTGGTGCGCCATTAGTATTTGCACACTAATGGCGCACCAACACATGGTGCGCCATTAGTATTTAGTATGGCGCACCACATGTACAGTGCGCCATTAGTGTCCATATTGGCTATAGCAGTTTTTGTAGTAGTGATACGAGGAAGAGATTGTTGTACTACTTGAGAAGAATGAAGACCTGAAGAAGAAGCTAGGAATATTCATGGGAGACCCTGCGCCAAAGGAGGACAACCACCCAGAAGACTACATCATCATCCACGACACCGACTCCGACGCTGATAGTGACGATGATTATGAAGATGAAGCTGGAGCAGATATCATGGAGTCTTCATCTGATGAAAAATTTCTAGATGACCACCATTGTAATTAGTAGTTTTTTCCTCCAAGTAGTTAGCAACGATCGAGTTTGTAATCATAGGTTAGACTGCTTTGTGTGATCTTGTGCGCTATTGATTGAAGTGAAATTGATTGTGTTTGCCTCATGAGCATCATGGGTACTGAATCTATCTTAGACCCCATTCTATTCTGTTTTCTCACCCCTTCTAACCCATCATATGCCTCCGAGACGTGACAATGGATTGGCCTTCCCACCGGAGCTCACTCAGTTGATCCAGCAGCAGAATGCCTTGATGCAGATATTAGTTCAGAACTAGAACGAACAACAACAACAACAACCCACCACCACCACCCCCTATTGATCACTTAGCCCGCTTTCTAAGGTTGAATCCATCGGTGCTCTCTAGTAGTACCGAGCCGATTGTTGCAGATGATTGGCTCTGCAAGATTGGAAGAGAGCTGACAACTACAGGATGCACAGATGCGCAGAGGGTGCTTTTTGTCGCACATCACCTTGATGGACCCATAGCATCATGGTGGGAGAATTTCACATCCACCTACCCCATTGACATGGTTACATGGGATCAGTTTTAGCAAGCTTTCCGCACTGCCCATGTTTCAGTAGGAGCTATGAGCATGAAGAAGCGCGAGTTTCGCAACTTGCGCCAAGGAGGTCGTATAGTAGGCCAGTATGAGGATGAGTTTAGCAAGTTAGCACGCTATGCCACTGATGACGTAGCTACAGATGCCGCTAAGCAGGAGAATTTTCTGGAAGGACTGAAAGATGAGATGAGCATGTAGTTGATGGTGGCAACATTCAACAACTACCAGGAGTTGGTAGAGATGGCTCTTATGATTGAAGGCAAGCAGCAACACATTGATAGTCGCAAGAGGAAGTATGGATAGGGGAGGTACACTTCAGGAGCTCAGCAGAAGCCCCACTATTCCCCGTACTCGGGAGGACATAACAACAACCATGGAGGCCACAACCATGGAGGACACACGCACAACAGAGCAAGTTCGCACAACCACAGTGGCCCCAAAATGGCAATGGGAATGGAGGAAGCAGCAGCCAGAATCGTTCCAACCCTTCAACACCAGATAAAAGGGATTTGAGCCACATCACCTGTTTCAAGTGCCAGAAGATTGGACATTATGCCACCGAATGTCCTTAAGCAAAGAATGGAAATGGCAATGGAGGTTCTTCCAAAAATACCAATCCCTTCACCAAAGGTCAGGTGAACCACGTCAGCGTGGAGGAGATTAAGGATCAACCCGACACAGTTGTCGGTAAGTTTTTGATTAATGCAGTTACCACACTTGTTCTTTTTGATATGAAAGTGCGTTATATCGACTAGAGGGGGGGTGAATAGGCGATTTTTATGAATTCTTCACTGAGGAATTTGCTGGTGAGGAAATTCCTTAGCGAAGAACTACTTGCAGCGGAATAAGTACTTAGAAGTAAACTTAACAGGATACAAACATAGTCATCATGATGAAATGAAGACAAGCCTGAGTCGTGAAAGCGTAAACACATGATAACAAGATGAAGACAAACAAAGCGAAGAAATTGAACTGAGGAATTTGTGAAGTCTTGAGTCAAAGTCTTCAAGCACGATATGAACAACATTCAACACGATAATGAGGAAATGAAAGGGTTGAGGAGATAGAACCAGTTAGTTGGTGAAGACAATGATTTGGTAAACCAGTTCAAGCTAGCATCTCGGTTATGCGTCTGGTGGAGCGGCCGAGTATTTAAACTTCGAGGACACGCAGTCCCAGACACCCGATCTACGAGCCGCAACTCAGGACACCCAGTCCTCACCGTATTCTCCTTGAACTAAGACCACGCAGGTCTCGTCCAATCACTCGTGGTAAGTCTTGGTGACTTCCAAACCTTCACAGACTTGGTCACTCGGCGATCCACAATTCCTCTTGGATGCTCTAGACCTTGGCGCCTAACCGTCTGGAAGAAGCACAGTCTTCAAAGGTAACAAGCGTCGGATCCACGCGGATCAATTTCTTCGATGCTCAATCACTTTGGGTTTGTGGGGGTTTGGTTTTGGGATTTTCCTCACTTGATGATTTTCGCTCAAAGTCCTCGGAGGATGGGTTGCTCTCAAATGACAAGTGTCAAGTTCTCTCGGAGCAGCCAACCAACTAGTGGTTGTAGAGGCGGCTATTTATAGCCTAGGGAGCAGCCCGACATGATAAGACATAAATGCCCTTCAATGATATGACCGTTAGGTGGATAAGATATTTTGGGATAGCCGGTAGCGACAACAACGATCGGAAATTTGACTCTCAAATTCCTCGGGGCTATCATGTTCCTCATCGTGTAGGCAATTCAAGACTGGCGAATTCCTAACTCCTCGATCGAGCAAAGTCATCGGTGACGGAAGAACTGCGTCTCATCCTTTGAAGAACTTGATCGAATCTGTATGAGATTTCAATGGCTTCACTCGAAGGGATTGGTAGGTGTAGGATTTTGAGTTGAGCATCACATGGAAATTTTTCCTTAGTATTTCCTCGACCCCCTTTAACGATGACGGTGTTTCCTATGACTCAAGAAAGAAAAATGAAACTACGAAAACAAAAGTCTTCATGCTTCATATTCCTCGAATGAATACCAAGTCTTCAAGGTCACACCAATTTCTTCACTTTCAAAGTCTTGATGAAGTCTTGAAATATCAAGTCTTGATCGAAGAACTTCATTTTAGAATTCGACTTTCTCTGTAAATATCAAACTCCTCATAGACTTATAGACCTGAGTACACTCACAAACGCATTAGTCCCTTAACCTATAAGTCTTCAATACACTTACAATCTCCCCCTTTTTGGTGATTGATGACAACATAGGTTAAGTTTTCAACGAGGATAAACATATGAAGTGCAAGTACTGATATTGAGGAATTTGATTGCAAGATATAGAAGAACTCCCCCTGAAGATGTGCATAGTGAGGAATTTGCTTTTGGGGCAATGCACATTTGAAGAGTTGAATCATGGACATCTCCCCCTATATCTTGTAATTCATACACGCATTTGATATATAATATGAAGAATTTGAAATGCATGATGAAATATGGTGCCTGATGAAATTCAGCATGCGTGCAATAATATTAATGAGGAATAAGCATGCAGAATAACACATCAAAAGTATCGAGCACGATGCATCATCGAGCACTATGCATCATTCAAAAGTATCGAGGGCACCATCGATTTAAGATTACAACTCGATCCGGTAAAAAGTTTGGAAGAGAGAGTTGTAACTTAACAAAACGCCCATAATATAAACCGGCGAAGACTAACTCATATTTCTCCCCTTTGTCATCAAATGACCAAAAGGATCGGCGAGGACTAACGCCCTGAAGAATTTCAAGTCGATGGAGGCGCGACATTGTTGGGGTTGTTTGTTGAAGTAGGGCTGCCGCAGATGTCGTCCAAATCTTCATGCTCATCAGTTTCACGCGATGAAGAATAAGAGCTAGCCACGGATCGGGAACTTTGACTCTCTTGAATTTCTTGGAGGTGGTGCAGACCGGTCAAAAGCTTCACGGAGACCCATAGTCTTGAGTTCTTCCATGTATATACATGAGTGAGAACAGCCTGTGTGGTTGAGGGTTTCATGAAGGTGATAGTGGTTTTCTTCACCGCATTATGTGTTGAGGTCATGTTGTGAAGAACGGCGAAAAATTGGCGCTTCACCCATTTGTGATTGCGATCAACCTTCGATGAAGACGAGGAGTAACTCACGGTCGATCATCACCACAGGAGCTATGGCTTGAGGCTTTTGCTTAGCCGAGGTATTTGTGACAATGTCATGTGTAGCGAGTCGTCATTGGTGGAGTAAGATGTAGCAGATTTAAATTGACCATCAATGGGCGAGTGCCTTCATCGATCACAGCGATTGCCTTGCCTTTGTCATGAGATGATGAAACTGGTAAACTGAGGACTTCAATGGGAGGCAAGTAGCTACCATGGTTGAGTGTCGACCTTGTAATTCGATGAAGATCTTGCCCTTATGAATCTCATAATCCAAAGGCGCATAGGGCTTCAAATCGAAAGGTGACATAGCAACATTAGCGAGTCCTCATGAAGAAATCATGGAAGTTGGCGGGAGCGCCATGAATGATGTTGAAAAGCATGTTCTTCATGATGCCAGCGACATCTTCATCATTTGAGTCGTGGCCTTTGATTGGACTCATTGTCTTCGTCATGATTCGATAGACGGTCCGGGGCACATAGAGCAAATCCTTGACGAGAATTTGGTTCGTGGGGCTGCCACAGCTTCAAAGGCTTCATGAGCACTTGCATATAATGATTCGTCGATTCGGGGTCATTGGAGATGCAGCGTGCCTTTGTCATGGGGAGGATCAAGAGGAAGGACACGAAGCAATTCGATTCTTGGTGCCTTGTAGTGAGTGTTTTCGGTCATCCAATCCAGCACCCATGAATTAGCGTCTTGACATCTCCGGTGATATGCAGATGTGGCGTAGAATTGAAGAATGAGTTCTTCATTCCAATCACGATATATCGGTCTGAAGTTGATAGTCGGCATCATGAATAACGAGGGCGGCTCGAAGCATCGGCGAGATTCCATATCCACATGAGGAATATGTTCATGATCGAAGATTTTGTCCTTGTCAAAGAGCACTAAGGAATAGAAGTTGGCTTGAGTAGCAGTCGAAGCGCCTCTTCCTTATGCGGGCGAGTCATATGGATTATAATCGATGAAGAACACATGCTCGAGAAAGAAGTCTTGACCTTGAATTTTTGCTTGCTTGAGAACGGATTCTTGGCTTGGGCAAAGGAGAGTCGATGATTTGCGGCACAACCTCGAGAATCATGAGCTCAGTCTTCGCGGTGAGGAATTTCTGGTTCCTCTTCTTGTGCAGACTTGAGGATCAACAAAGAAGAGTTCTTGACACTAGCGGCTGGAATTTCTTCATGAGCAGATGAAGTGGGATGAGTTTCTTGAGCCCATTTGAGCAGTTGTGGCGGGGGTGAGGAATCTGTTGAATAGGAGTGAAGAGAGGAGTATTTGGATCTTGACTTTGCCAAAGTCATCATTCATCACTGGTGTAGTGCATCCAATATCCACATCTTCATCTTCATTTTCAATTTCTCAACACCGACCTCTTGGTTGTGAACGAGGCATAGGTGAGAAGCGTGGCGTTGAAGGAATGCTTCCACTTCAATTTCTTCATCAAACTGCTCGACGTGCGTGCGGCGAGTGATTTTCTTCATCGAGATCCGCTTGGGATCTTTTAGTCTTCTCCACAAGGAACAATTTCCTTTGATGACATGGAGAAATCGGAATGGCATCAATAGGATTTTCAAGAGAGCTGGTCATTGGCTTCATTTTCTTGTGATCAAAAGAATTTGGCGCATTGATGCCTTCCTTTTCTTCACTTTGCAGCTCGCTCTGCAGCCTTGGTCTTCTTCACTTCATAGGCGGAAGGAAGAATTGGAGTTGGAGTAGGCAGGGAGGAGCTGAGGACGTGGCTGATTTTCTTGAGCGCCCCACTAGTGGATGCCCTTGCAATTTCTTGGTGGCTGGAATGGAGTCATCACCACGGAACTTGTGTTTTCATCAGCAGGCTGAAAGTCATCGTGATGCTAGCATATTCTTGACGAGGCTGAAGCGAGTCTGCAGCTGAGGATTTTCTTGTTGCGATGGGGCTGCAATAGTTGTCATTTTCTTCGTCGAGGTTGGCGAATCGCACTTTGGCTCCTTGCCAATCAGCATTGTATGCATCAAAGTCCTTCTTGAGGGCTTGGATTTCAGATTGAGCCTTGAGAAGTTCTTGGTGTCGGTCGACAACGTTCTTCTTCAGAAGCTTCTCCTTCCTAGCTTGAGCTCTCTTTATCTCACGAGCCTTCTCAAATTTCCATTTCTCTTGAGAGATGAAATGGGTCAGCATGTGACTTTGACCAGGAGTCAGAGGCAGATCAGGTATTGGAGTGTTTGGATCCTTGTGCCATAGGTCAATGTAGTCAAGGATCTTCTTGAGATCAAAAGCGATGGGCACAGATGTGCCTTTGGCTCTAGCGACCTTTGCTTGTCATCTCTCGATGATTTCAGCAAGTTCTTCATCGAGGCCTCATCATCGAGGGCACTTGGAGCGCAACTGTTTCTTCCTTGGACTTGGCGAGGACCGCGTCCAGCGATTGCTTTTGTCTTCAACGGTGTGGGGGCTGATGAGGACATTAGGTGCGGTGAGGAACTTCTTTGAGACACGAAGCAATTGAAAACCACGAGTCCTTTGGCATGTAGCGGATGCACAGGAGTTGAGGACTTGGAGGAGCTGCGAGGACTTTGATGGAGCGATAGCGATCGAGGAATTTGCCGTGAGGGCACTGGTGAGAACTTGGCCGTGAGGGGCTGAAGGTGAAACACTTGGCTTCGAGCAGGCTTCTTGGCATTGATTTCCTCGGCTTGACCGAGGTCTCGGCAGCAGCGGCAGGCAGAATCCTCATTGAAATTCCTCACTTTGCCTCCTTGGCTTGTCTTGCCGTTTTGCTTGGCGCCTAGCCCATTCTTTAGGAAAGTCCTCACCACGCTTGATCTTTGGTGGGATCAGCCTACTTGGCGAGTGCCAATGGAGCTCTTGGGCATGGAGGATTTAAGGCGAATTTCTTACGCTTAGGAGTAACATATCGATATTCCCTCCATTCGTGCCCATCGTCGTTCAATCCTCTGGATCGCACTTTGCGCTGATTCTTGTTTTCTTTGTCAAACTTGGCTTCATCGGTGTGCAATAATCCTTGTATATTTCATCGGGGATCTCGGCGAGTCATGACCTCGGTTTCTTTCCTCCTTTCGCGGTCTCTTTTCTTGACCATTTTCTTGGATGAGGAATTTGAACAATTGAGCACTCAAGAAGTATGCGATTTTTCTTCGAGGAACAGCTGCAAATGAGCTAAGTTGATGAGAACCTAGTGATTCAGCGGTGGACATGAGTAATCTTGTGAGCGAGTGTAGGTGCGAGAATTTGGAGAGGTCATATCGTTCTCGGAAGAGTTTTCGAAAAGACAAGTTTTGAGGAATTTTGACCAGATTGAGCCTTGAGAATTTCACTAAGCGTTCTTGTCTTAGGTTCGAGTTATACTGATCGAAAATCCGAACAATTGAGGAATCTTGAAGAAAATGAGTGCTTAGAGAGATGTATCAAGAGCATACAGTGTGTGAGGTGTTCATATGTGAAGATTTGAAGAATAAAACACCTTTGAAGATTTTCAGGAAAACTTAAGAATCAAAGTGAGTAATAAAAGTGACTTTTAATTACCAGAACTGAAGAACACGACGAACTGAGATGAACAGATGTGAAGTTCATCCGGTTCGATCTCCCACGCCCTAACTTGGCAGAGGGAGATAGCTACGGCGACGGCGGAGTGAAGATTTCCGCAGCCGGCGCGAGTATGACGACGACGAGGTCGAGGCAGTGAAGCTCTTCCTCACCGGCGGCGATGAAGTAGCGGCGGCGCTAGGGTTTGAGGAGCTCGAGCGAGAGACAGCGACCGAGCGGAGTAAATGAGTGAGGAAGGGGAGAGGGGTATTTATAGCCACGGTAAAAACTGTTTGCCCAAAGATTTTGGGACGAACATGCCCCTGCCCTTTCTCCTTCACGCGACATGTGTCACCCATGTACTGTGCAGATGAGATCGTGTAAGATCGTGGGTGATTATAATAATGCATCATGGGATGCAGAACGGTTTGAGCGGTAAACCCAAAAATTTGGATAAGATTTGTTTTAAAGTTTTGTTCGCAATTTCTTCAGCTGACAAGGACACAGTGAAGACTTTGAACGGGTTTCAAATAGAACGCACATGAAGAATTTGTGAATAGATTGGGTTGAGTATAGCATAGAGGAGGAAGGGTCCGATCACATTCACTTAGCAGAAAACGCAACTTGAAGAAATAGCCATAAGTGAATGCTGTAGAGGACATAACTCATATATATATAGCAAATGAAGAAAAACGACGGAAACAGTGAAGATTTTGCAAAGTTGAAGAATTTGAAAAACTCAAGAGTTTCAAAAATGAGGAAAAACTCAAATTGAAGATTTTCAACTTTTTGTGGTGGCGTGGCCTACCGTATAAGAATGATTTCAGACACCGCGTACAATTGTCATAGGGTTATGAGAATCAAATTCTTCATTAATTTCTTCACACTTAGAGTGTTGTTCTTCATTGATTGAAGAACAACGTTTCTTCATGTGTTGCACATCTAAGTCATCAATTTTGCATAAGTGTTAGGATGTGTGTCCTTTTCAAAGAACATTCGAAGATTCTAAAATATTTAGCTCACACCGCAACTTGCTAAATCTCTTCTCATCCAAGGGCTTGGTGAAGATATCAGCTAGCTGTTCTTGATCTTCACATGCTCGATGGAGATGTAAGCCCTTGACACATGATCACGAAGAAAATGATGGCGAATTTGAATGTGCTTTGTCTTGAGTCTTTGAAGCTGGGTTGTGAGCAATTTTGATGGCACTCTCATTGTCGCAGAGGAGAGGCACATTCTTCACATTGATGCCATAGTCCTTGAGGTTTTGCTTCATCCAAAGCAATTGAGCCTGACATGAGCGGCAGCAATGTATTCAGCTTTAGCGATAGATAGTGATCTGCATTCTGTTTCTTCGAGGACCAACACACCAAAGATCGTCAGGAAATGACAAGTGCCGGATGTTGACTTGCGGTCCACGATCACCAAATAGTCGAGTCGAGATATCAATGAGATCAAAAGCGAGCCCTTGGGGTACCATAATCCTAGTGTTGGTGTGTGAGCTAGATATCGAAGAATATGCTTCACAGACCTTATGGTGTGATTCCTTGATGCGACTTGAAATCGGGCACACATGCAAACACTAAGCATTATATCGGCCTAGATGCACATAAGTACAATAAAGAACCAATCATGGGCGGTATACCTTGTGATCGAAATCAATACCATTTTCATCGATTGCATAGATGGCCATTTGTGGGCATAGGAATTTTGATGCCTTTGCAATCTTGCATGCGAATTTCCTCGGTACATCTTTGAGGTATTTCTCTGAGATATGAATATGCCATTCTTGCTTGCGCGTGTTTGAAGACCTAAGAAGAATTTCAACTCTCCCATCATGGACATTTGATATTCTTCACTCATCATATAAACAAATTCATCACTATAACGTTGGTCGATCTGACCAAAGATAATATCATCAACATATATTTGGCACACAAACAGTTCACCATCATAAGATTTAGTAAAGAGAGTAGGGTCGAGTGAACAGGTGTGAAGCCATTCTTCACGAAGAATTCCTTCAATGTATCATACCACGCTTGGGGGCTTGCTTGAGACCATAGAGGGCCTTATTGAGTCTGAAGACTTTGTCAGGATTCTTTGGATCTTCAAAACCTGGGGCTTGAGCAACATATACTTCTTCCTCAAGCTTACCATTGAGGAATAAACTTTTCACACCCATTTGATATAAGATGATATCATGATGGTTAGCGTAAGCAAGTTGTCGGTGTACTGAGGTAGGGGTACCTCAGTACCCCAACTTGTGCACGGGCAGCCCCAGCTCCCCGCAGCCAGATCCATCAAATGCTAGCCGGAGACCATCTCCGCTCCCTACCAAGCCGTTCAAGAACAAAGTATATGAGATAGAAACTCAAGACCCCGGCAAGAGGAGCTTGCCGGGAAGGCCATTCCAGGCTCAAGGCTACATTACTCCTGCAGATCCCCGGCGAAAGGAGCTCGTCGGGAAGACCAGAAGATCACATCGCAGAAGACACGCCTCGGCGCCCCGCGCGCGCCCTAGCGAGGACCCGGGGAGGCGGCAAGTCCTGAGCCGACAAGCCCCGGGCCGGCAAGATCAAGGCCCGGCAAGGTGCTTGCCGGGAGAGCTATCTACGTGCCCGCACTTGACTCATTAAGCCTGCAGCGTCGCCTCCGGCCTTCTCCGAGCGCGTGGCGGGTGGGCATGCTTGCATGAAGGATGCGGTGGCACTCCGCGGTGGTAACCGCCGCCCGTGGCGGAAAAAACGCAATGGCGGGAGCTTTTAGGCGCGTGCGGACGGGCATTTAATGCCTTTGTCCCCTCATCAAAAGTAGGTAGAAAGCCTTTGTAGCTGCCTTGTTCCGCCTTGTTCCAACTACCACCTCTTTTACGTTTTACCCCTCTACCTCACGTTGACACTGTCGGTGACCCTTGCCCTATAAAGGAGGCCCATCCACAGCGTGGGGGTTCCAACCATTGCTATTCTCGCGAGAGGCTCGTGACTAGCTACTTCGCGAGGATTTACGCACACCACTCGACCGTTTTGCTCGCATCCTTGAGCAAGATCAAATACAACACAATGCAGCAGTAGGGTTTCTGCGACCATCGCGGCCAGCCGGGTAAAATCCCAGCGTCGCGTCGCCTCGATCTGCTCTCCGTGCAGCCTCCGCCCTCCTACCGAACACGAAGGGCCCGGCCCCATAGGTGCCGGCAGCGACCATCCTGCGCCGACATCTCTGGCGCGCCCGGTAGAAGCGGCGAGGTTATGCGAACCTGATCCGGCGTTCGCGCGCCCGGCTCTTCATCAACCCCTCCGGCCGTCGGCAAGCTTCGCCGACAAGCTGCGTCATGGCCCCGAAGCGAGAGCTTGGTCGCAGACCCATCTCCGTCTTCCCGCCGCCACCGGAGCCGGCGGCAGCGGAGGAAGACGCCGGTGGAAGGTGGACACCGGCGGCGCTTCGCGGTGCCACGAATCGAGGAGCAGGGCGGAGGACCACGCCTCGGCCTCCGTAGACCCACGTCCATCTCGGCGCCGCAGCGACCAGCGCGCCATACCACGAGAGTGGTATCCGCTTGTTGGAACAAGAGACACGCCGGGGCTCGCGAGATGTTCGGACCCCGTCGAACACAGGCAGCGAAAGCGCGGGGGAGACCTGCTCCTTCCAACACTCTCGGGAGCCCGAGCGCGTCTCGCTCCCCGCGCCGCTCGCTCCCGCTTCCCTCCACTCCTGCAGAAGCGCTCACGAGAGCGCAAATGCTCCTCGACTTCCCTCCGGCGGCGGACAAGGTCGAGGAATGGAGGGCTACCATCCAGAGCCTGGTCGCCTTCGCCAACAACGACCGTCAACAACAGCCTGCGGCCTCGCGGCCGCGGCAAGCGGGGAAGGCGAAAGCCTGCGGCGACAAGACCGCCGGGGGTGCGACTACCGTGCACTCCCCGCCGCGAAGCGAAAACGCCGCCCGCCGAACAACGCCGGCAGCGGCCCCACAGCATCGTCGGACCAGCAACTTCGTCGAGATCAGCGTCGAGTCCTCGGCAATGGCGGCAAAAGATCTCGGACCACGATCGGCGTCGCCGAAGACTTCAGCGACAATCGACCAGAGCTGGGAATCTTGTCGAAGCCGCCGCCCGCGAGCGAGCGACTTCTTCAGACGTCTGGGCGGAGCTGCCCGCGTTCACCGTGAACTCCGGCGCGTCGATGGCCTAGCATGAAAAACTTCAAGCCCGGCGTCTGGGAGAAGTCGACGGCAAGACACACCCGCCGGTGTTGCGCGCCATCGAGATCGCCGTCTAGCTCCGTCGGCAAGGGTAAAAAGGAATGGCCGCCCGCCGGCTGACTAAGAAGGTGCCGCCAAGGAGGGCGGCTGGTGGTACCTTCACCATCGGTGCCACGCAACGACAAATAGGAAGCGGCTCGTTGCCTTCTGCGGGCGAATGTCGATGTGTTCGCATAGCAACCATCAGACATCCCGGTGTTCCCGGAAGGTGATTGAGCACAAGCTTGCCGTTTGCCCTCACAGCGGCCCGTTAAGCGAAAGTAAGGAAGCAAGCCGTGCAGCGCCAAGAGTTCATCGGCGAGGAAATCAAGCTAGAGGCAGCGAGCTGGTTAGAGGTGTGATTCATCCGGCGTGGTGGCGAACCCGGTTGTCGTGCGCCAAGGCCAGCGGGAAGTGGAGGCTATGTATTGACTTCAGCGATGTGAATAAAGCATGTCCCAGGATCCATTTCCTTGCGGCGCATCGACCAGATTGTTGACTCCACCGCGGATGTGAGCTACTCTGCTTCCTTGATGCGTACTCGAGCTATCACCGGATCTTCATGGCCAAGAGGATGAAGAAAACTGCGTTCATCACTCCATGTGGCACCTATTGCTTCATCGCATGCCGTTTGGATTTGAAGAATGCAGGGTCAGCGTTTGCGAGGTAGTGTATCTGCTTCGAGCCCGCAGATCCGCAAATGTAGAAGCTTACATGGATGACATCGTGGTGAAGAGCAAAACAAGGATACCACGATTCAAGATTTAGAAGAGACATTCGAGAACCTGCGCGGATCTGATTAAAATTGAACCACGAGAAGTGCGTCTTGAGGTTCCCTCCGCAAGCTCCTCGGATTCTTAGTGTCACAAAGAGGATCGAAGCCAACCCGACAAAATCAAAGCCATTGAGCAGATTCAAGCCCCAAAAGCGGGTCAAGGATGTCAGAAGGCTCGCGGGTTGTGTGGCTGCCCTCGGCGAGTTCATTTCAAAGTCTGCGAGCGCGCCCTCCCTTCTTCAAAATCCTCAAGAAGGCCGGGCCCATGGCGTGGACTCGAAGCGGAGGCGGCGCTGCAAGACTGAAACAATACATCCTCCACTCCAATACTTGTCGCACCTAAGCCACGGGAGAAATTGCTGCTATACACAGCGTGACCAACCAAGTGTTGAGTCTTTGCGCTAGTAGCGGAGAGGAATCCGACGAGGAGGCCGCACCCGACAAGCCAGCCCGCGACAAGCGAGGCTGTTCGGCAAGCCACAGCCCGGCAAGGACAGCCACAGGCGAGGAGCAAAGCGAGTCGCGGAAAAAAGATGGTGCGGCGTCCGGTGTATTTTGTAAGCTCCCTTCTCCGAGGGAGCGGATCAAAATACTCCGGTGTACAAAGTTGCTTTTGGCCTCCTCATGGCCTCAAGAAAGCTCGCCACTACTTCCAAGCACACGAGATAACGGTGGTCACTCGCTTCCGTGAAGAGGATATTGCACAACCGGAAGCAACATGCGGGATCGTTGAGTGGGCCTTTGGAATTGTCGAGCCGGACTCAAGTTTGAAAGTACTTCAACCATCTGAGCAGGGCTCTGGCGAAATTTATAGCGAGAATGGACCCCAACACGATGAAGAAGTTCAGAAACAAGTACACCCGCACAAGGAGCAGCGGCGAATGGGTAATATACTTGATGGTGCCTTCTCGCTACAAAGGCGCCGGTGCGGCGTCGTACTCATCGCGCCAACGGAGAGCACCTCAAGTATGTTATCCAAATGCACTTTCAGAGAAACAGCGACAAACAACACCGCTGAGTATGAGGGCTTGCTTGCGGCCTCGAGATTCTTGGCGAGCTTGGGATCAAGAAGCTGATTGTCTGAAGGATTCCGGTTGGTGGTCGGCAAGTTAACAAGAACTATCGAGCCCTTTGATGGAAGCCTATGTAGATGAAGTAAGGAAGCTTGAGGAGCACTTTGAAGGTGCGGATGGAACACATTCCGAGAGCTCGAGAATGAAATCGTGACGGCCTTTCAAAGTGTGCTTCAATGAAGTTACTGTGGAACCGGGGACCTTCTTGCTCGGTGACTCAACCTACGTGGCACCATCAATTGGGCAGTCCAAGAAGAAAAAGTTGGTGTCCGGCGACTACTTGCGGCGGACCTCCACGAGGCGCCGCCAAAGTCCCGAGATTAACCTCCGGAATGCGAGAACAATCGACTTCCGCCGATCATCGAATCTGTGCGATCGAAGCAAGTGTTCCCGACAAGACTTGCCCGGCAAGCTTGCAGGAACCTTCACTCCGCGGGCGAGCGATTCTTGCCGTAGAAGCGAAGGTTCCTTGGCGGCCCTCATGCCTTTAGTCTGGTCGTCGAGCCGGGCTCCGGCATGGGCGCAGCAGTCGTCCGTTTCACCTGGCGGAGAACTTCACAGCGATCTGAAGAGATAGAAAGGATAACGAGCGATCAAGTATGTACCGGTTAAGTGGACAACGAGCTATCTGAAAGAGGGCTCAATGGTGTCGATTGAAGTGCATCTCTAGGGAAGATGGACAACAGTGTTGGCAGAGGTTCACGGAGGCATCTGCGGCCACCACATTGGCGCAAGAGGCGCTTCGGAAAAGCTTTCGGCAAGGGTTCTTTGGCGAAGCTCTCAAGATGCAAGCGCACTAGTAACCAAGTGTGAAGCGTGTCGGTTCCATGCAAAGCAAATCCATCGACCAGCTCAAGCTCTCCAAACAATCCCTTTGTCTTGGCCCTTCTCGATGCAGGGGCTCGACATCCTCGGCCCCTTCCTCGTCTTGTCGGGGCTTTGAGTACTTATGCGTAGCGATCGACAAGTTCACAAAGTGGCGGAAGTGGAGCGATGAGAAAGGTGGCAACCTGATCGTGATCAAGTTCTTGGTCGATTATATGCCGTTTGGGATCTAACGGATTATCACCGACAACGGTACACAATTCTGACCGCACCTTCATGCAATATGTCCAAGACCTTGGCGCCAAGGTCTGTTTAAACCATTGCTCACCCAAGGAGCAGCGGTCAGCGAAAGGGCCAATCTGGAGTGTTGCGCGGACTCAAGACAAGAACTTTCGGCGGGCTGCGCAAGTGCGGAAGAAATTGGATAGAGGTTGCGGCGGCTCTCTGGTCAATCGAGCGACACCAAACCGAGCCACCGGGCGGACACCCTTTGCTCTCGTCTGGGCGAAGCGATTCTCCCCACGGAACTCGTATCGGATCTCCTCGAGTGCTCGCTTATGATGAGCTTGAGCAAAGCAAGCTGCGGCAAGATGGCGCATTGCTCCTCGAGGAGGGGCGTCTCCGAACATTTATCGAGCTGCTCGATACCGGCAAGCCTTGCGCGCTACCACAACCGCAAAGGTCAGGCGAGCCTCGAGGAAAGGCGACCTTGTTCTTCGGCGTGTTGATCCGCCAAAATTCCAACAAGTTGGCCTTGAAGTGGGAAGGCCCTTATCGGGTGAGACAAGTCCGAGACCGGCTTTGTCGTTCGAGACCGAAGAAAACTTGCGGTGAGTAATTCTGGAACATAGAGCATCTTCGCAAGTTCTACCCATAGGGCGCGATCGCCGTGATCCGTTCGGCAACCTCCTTTTGTACAAAAGCTTTGCCGCCGTTGCATGTAACCCTTTGTACAAAGCCGGGCGCGAGACCCGTGCAGCAATAAAGTTCCGTGTCGTGCGTTATCGCCTCCTTTCCATGCTCTTCTTTGCTATTTGCATGAGTTATTTGGCATCTTTTAGT
The DNA here is from genome assembly GCA_021437245.1 of Aegilops speltoides. NCBI lineage: Eukaryota > Viridiplantae > Streptophyta > Magnoliopsida > Poales > Poaceae > Aegilops > Aegilops speltoides. The sequence continues at coordinate 159,613,775 of CM038141.1, forward strand.
ATGCACGCGTGCCCGACAAGCAATAAGCGGCGTCAAAGGCCTCGTGCCCGTTCTCTTATTTCTTCTCCTTGTTTAAGTAAGCAAAAGAAATGTTCCTCCGCACAAGTTTGCGGGGAGAGGAAATGAGGGATGAACCAAGCACTTTCAAGTGCCGTTCAAGAAAGGGTAACTTCTTGGGAGAAGCAGCGAGGCCTCGAAGGCTAGGTTGCGGGATTTCTTGCAGCTCAAAATTTTAAATTTTGAGATTGCCGTCCTTGAACAACCACGCCTTGTATGGAAAACCTGTGCTCGGAGGAACACTGCCGGACGGACAGCCGTGCCCTTATCTTGCGTTGAGTCGACTCTTGCAAGTTAAGTGTGTTCTTGTTGGCCACGGCGAGGTTGCTTCCAGTGAGCCTCGCCCTCGCAGCAAGTCTCTCCTAGAAGCATAAGGTTAAAGCATCTGAGTTGAGAATCAAGGACAAGGGAATTGATTCTGCGATCATTAATTGAAATAAAGGTAAATATCATGCAAAGGATAACTTGTCGCGGTAACTAATAAGTTAAATGGCGACTTGTGCGGCAACAAAGGGAACAAGAAAAAAAGAAGGGCCTAGTCTCTGCGGCGCCCTCCATCTGAGGATCTTGTTCACTTTGGCGATGATGTGGGCGACCTGCTCCTTCAAGGCCTCCATGTCGCGTCGGCCGGCAAGCTGCGAAGGACATTGGAGAGATTTATACCGGGTTGCGGTATCGATCTTCGTCGACCACGCTCCATGGTTCCAGCGCTGTGGTAGCGCCTCCTCGGCGAGCTCTTGCGGGGATCTTCTTCGTCCATGATTGGCGAGTGGCGCGACTCCCCGAAGAAGAGGCTGAGCTTGGCACGTGGCGAGTTTGGATCCGGGGAGTAAATGAGGTGCTCAACTTCAGCGCCAACAGCTCTTGGTCGATGGCGGTTGCGGAAGACACCAATTCCTCGGTCCATATCTCGGCGATCTTGGCGGAAATCTCGGCTGCTCTGTTGGCGCCCGGCCACTAAGGATCGTTCCTCACGGAGCTCTTCCTTGATTTGGTTTCTGGGCGGGCAGCGTCGGCGACTCCGTCGTAGCGAAACTTTCCGCTCAAGATCCTCGGCGGAATCCTGGCGGCCTTGACTCGTCGCCCTTCTCGGCAAGGCGCTTTGAGCTACGAGTTGGTGCGAGTGAATTCCTCGCGCTCCGTGGCGGCGGCGATCTTCTCGAATCCACCTTCAACAGCTCCTCGATTCTGCGACCTTGGCGGCGAGATCCTTTGGCGGCCTCCATGATCGCCCAAGGCGTCCTCGCCTCCTTGACTCCCGCCAAGGGCTTGCTCCCGGCGGCGAGGTCTTCCTCTTGGGCGTCGAGGCAACCTTGGTGGTTAAGCTCCCCTTCTCGGGACAGCTCCACCCGGCGAGCGTTCTTGCTCCTCGGCCTCGGCTTTCTCCAACAGCCACTCTTCATCTTGCCCGGAGAGCTGCTCGCGCCTCTCCGACACCTCGCGGAGAGCGGCTTGATTAGCGGCCACGGAGTTCCGCGCGCGTTTCTCCATCTCCTCGGCGGCCTTGGCGGCAAGGGCTTCCGGGAAGCAAGCCGCTGCGGGCCGGTAAGGGCGAGATCTGCTGAAGTAGCTTCTCCTCATCCAGGTCCACCGCTCCGCCCGCCCCGCGACGACCTTCAAACCAGCGGGCGAATCTCCCGTCGAAGGCCTCGCCCTCCACAGGCGCCAGCGACGAAAGCCCGGCATCTGGATGAAGACACCATTGGGGGCCTCCGTAGCGGCCGGGCTGTTACGCTTGACGGAAGGATCGGCGGTCGGCACAGCGCAGCGCTCCTGCAGCCTCCGGACGGTGGTGCGCTTGCCGTCCCCTCTCCGGCCGCTGCGTCGGGAAGCCGAGCGATTCGGGCGCGTGTGGTTGGCGGCCCCGCCCGCGTCCTCGGCAGCCAGGAGCACCATCGCTGCCACCATGCACCTCCTCCTCCTCCCGGCAGCGACCTCCGTCTCCATCCGCTCCGGGGAGAGGAGGTCTAGAAAGAAAGGAAAGAAGCAGCGGTTCAAGCAAATATCAAGAAAGACAACACCGAGAAAGCGAAGTCATGAGAACTTACCTTGGTGGGCGTCTTGGCGGCGAGCTCTCTTGCGGGGAACCATCCCTTGCCGGGTAGCCGCCCTCGTCAGGCTACTCGCACTTGGCGGAGTACCGCCCTTGTCGGGGCAGCTCTCCCTTGCTTGGGAATCCGGCCTTGGCGAGATGGAGGGACTGCTGCTCCTCGGGGCGACCTCCGGATGCTCCTGTTGCTGCGGCTCCATCCTGCGCAAGTCAAGACAAACACATCAAGATATTGGGATGAGATGAAGCTATCGGATGTACCCGACAAGCAAGGTGCGGAACCAGGCTTCTGTTGGGGGCTGCACTGGGCTGCTCCTCGGGCAGGCGCTCGGGTCCAGCAAACTTCGGGTCAGGCGTCTCCGGCCCCCTCGGCAGGCGAGTCGTCCATAATCTCGACCACAGGCGCCTTGGCTCTCTTCGCCGCCCGCTCGGTCAAGGTCCTAAAGCCAACACAAAAGCAAGATTAGCATCGGCAGCGACGAGGCGAAATTCTGAATGAATGTCTTGGGGACTCCTCCTGTTCCTCCTCGTCGTCTTCGCTCAAGGCGGAGAGGTCGTCTGCTTTGGGGCGCGTCGGTGTGAGGAGCAGAGGCGGAGGCCCTCTCGGGCGCTGGCGATCCTCGGGCACAGGGGCTCGCGAAGACCCGGCCTGTGTGTCGAGGCCGAAAAGTGGGCGAGCCGCCGCCCGCTCAGGAGGCCTGACCGCTCGGCGCGCGGCTTATGAGGCGCCTTGGTGGCTCTGCAGCGAGTCGCCTCCGCCACATCCCAGTGCGCTGGTGCGCCCAAGCCGCAGCTCGACTCCCGGAGAGCTTGCGCCCGGCGAGCGGTAGTTGCTTGGGGGCTTGCGTGCTCGTTCGCCCCGCCTTGCGGGCGCTTCATCGAGGCGCTTAGGGCTCGCCCGGGCGAGATGTTTCCGGCGGCGAGAGGTCGTCGTCGTAAAATCCGTGGACCGCCCGGCATCCTCGGCGACGCGACGTTTTCCCCTCCTCCTCGCCCGGCCGGCTCACGGGCCAGCACCTGTCTTTGCGACCCCTTACCTTTGGCGCCCGACTCCCTCCGGCGCCTCTGTTCCCTCCGGCGGCACCACCGCTTGCTGCAATTTCAGCCACAATTCCGGGGATCCCGGAGTGCTCGAAGAAGGACCCGGCAAGCGCGGGAGGAAGATTCAGCAACGGCAGATCTCCGCCGCCTCCGTTTGGTAGGGCGCCTCATGGACTCTGCCTCCTCGGCGTGCAATCGAACTGCCTGCTGCTGCTGGCTGCTGCAGCCTCTTCGGCCGAAGCTATGTCTGTGAGCTCCTCGTCCGTGGTGTCTCGTGTCGAGACCCGGATCTCGTCCTTGTTCTTCGCCACCTCCTCAAGGGTGTCGAAGAAGTCGAGATGTCGATAGCTCTGGCGGAATCCACGATCGATCCGCGCCGTGTGAATCGCCTTGACGGGCATCATGGCGACGAGGCGATCCGTCTTGAGTTATTGCGAGAGGGCACCACACCTCGGGGAGCTGAACCACGCTGGATGGGCGGGTCGAATTTGAAGAGTTCCGGACCATCCCCTCAACTCCAGCGCCGTGAAGTTGGAGTTCAGCCCGTCTGCAGCCTCATTATATCTCTGCGCCCGAACTCCCAAGCCGGCCTTTTCTGTCTTGAAGGGGCGTCGCGGCGGAGGAAGTCGGCACCTCGGCCGCCATGGACAGCCCGCTTGCGGAGGCGAAGGATCCGGGATGAGGCGACGTCGAGCTTCGTCGTCCGAATCAGCTCGCTCCAATCTCTGCAGCGCAGCGTTGTCTTGGCGTAATCAAAAACTGCGGATCGTCTTGACAATCCAGCACCACTCTGCGCGCCCTCCTCCCACTTGGCGGAGCTCCCGGCAAATCTGACTTCTTCAAGTTCAAAGCGAAAACCCAAGAAATCCCTCCGGAGAGGGGGCCGACTCTGCTCTCGGAGTAAAGAAATGCTGAACAAAGCTACGTTTGGGAGAATCCTATGAAGTTTTCGCACATATGTGCAAAACCGCCATCGTGAGACGGCGTTGGGGGTAAAATCGAGAAGGTGGAAGCCATATGTATGCATAATGGCGCGAAGAATTCAGAGAAAGGAGGACAAAGACCGCGATGAAAAAAAGCTGCGAAGAAGTGGTACCGCGGGATATTTGTCCATGAGATCGGCGGATGGGCTCTGGTCGAAGTGCGCCGAGGTCCTCTTGGACCCGAACAAGAAATACTTGCCCCAGAGTTCGTCCACACCGAGCCGCGGCGGGAAGGCGATGTTCTCCCTCCGCATCTGGCGAGCTCTTCCGCTGCTTTCGGTTCTCCTTCTTGGTGCCTTCCGCCTTCTCCTTCCCTTCACGGTCTTGAGGCCATGGCGGCGTGGCGAGGAAGGGGATGAAGGTCCGCGACGCCCTGCAGACGACAGAACAGCGGGGGGCGCGAAGATGGAAGCGCGAGGAGGTTTTTGGCGGAGGAAGAAGAAGCAATGAAAGCAATGGAGGAACGCGCTGCTGCCTCTGTTTTTATGGGGAAGTGGGGCGGGCGCGTTCCGCTCTCCTCATTAAGGGGCGTGGGCACGTCCCATCCTGCGCGCCGCAATCAGCGCGTCTTGCATTGCGGAGAGGCGGCGAGCGAGAACAGATTCGGCCGCGCCATGGGCTTCAGCGTGCCGATGCCTTGTCTTGGGCACAGCCCAACAGCGCTTCGGCACCGTGTATAGCCCGGGCCGGGGCTCTGTCGGTGTCTTGAGTAGGGGTACCTCGGTACCCCAACAATGCGCAGGCAGCCCCACTCCCCGCAGCCAGATCCATCAAATGCTAGCCGGAGACCATCTCCGCTCCCTACCAACCGTTCAAGAACAAAGTATATGAGATAGAAACTCAAGACCCGGCAAGAGGAGCTTGCCGGAAAATCATTCGAGCTCAAGGCTACATTACTCCTGCAGATCCCGGCGAAAGGAGCTCGTCGGGAAGACGAGAAGATCACATCGCGAAGACACGCCTCGGCCCAGCCCAGCGCCTAAGCGAGGACCCGAGGCGGCAAGTCCTGAGCCGACAAGCCCCGGGCCCGGCAAGATCAAGGCCCGGCAAGGTGCTTGCAGGGAGAGCTATCTCGTGCCGCACCCAGCTCATTAAGCCACGTCGCCTCCGGCCTTCTCGAGGCGCGTGGCGGGTGGGTGTCTTGCATGAAGGATCGCGGTGGCACTCCACGGTGGTAACCCGCGCCGTGGCGGAAAAAAACGCAATGGCGGGAGCTTTTGGGGCGGCGGCGACGGGCATTTAATGCCTTTGTCCCCCTCTGTCAAAAGTAGGTAGAAAGCCTTTGTGGCTGCCTTTGTTCCCTTTGTTCCAACTACCACCTCTTTTACGTTTTACCCTCTACCTCACGTTGACACTGTCGGTGACCCCTTGCCCTATAAAGGAGGCCCATCCACAGCGTGGGGGTTCCAACCATTGCTATTCTCGCGAGAGGCTCGGCGACTAGCTACTTCATGAGGATTTCGCACACCACTCGACCGTTTTGCTCGCATCCTTGAGCAAGATCAAATACAACACAATGCAGCAGTAGGGTTTTACGCGACCATCGCGGCCCGAAGCTGGGTAAAAATCCCCCCGCGTGCGTCGCCTCGATCTGCTCTCCGTGCAGCCTCCGCCCTCCTACCGAACACACGAAGGGGCCCCGGCCCCATAGGTGCCGACGCGACCATCCCGCGCCGACACAAGTAATATGCGAATAGCCTCAAGTCTAGCAACAGGTACAAAAGTTTCATCGAAATCAATTCCTTCAACCTGTGTGTAGCCTTGAGCTACTAGTCGTTCCTTATTCCTCACCACAAGGCCATATTCATCTTGCTTGTTGCGGTAGATCCACTTTGTGCCAATGATATTATGCTTGCGAGGATCACAGGCGATTGACCAATTCGGACATTGTTTAGCTCGAACTGATGTAATTCTTCTTGCATAGCTTTGAATCCACTCCGGCTCGAAATGTTTCATCTACCTTAGTGGGCTCTGTGATAGAGACAAAAGCATAGTGCCCACAAAAGTTAGATAAATGTGAAGCTTTTGAGCATGTGAGAGCACACAGTGCGCTAATGTCATCGATGATCTTCTCCACTTGCACTTCTTTTGCAACCCGTGGATGAGCTGGTTGTCGTGAGGATTTTGATCAGCATTTTCTTGACACCATTTTCCTCATCATGTTCTTGGTGCATCATTTCGGCGTTCTTCATTAACAAGAATGAATTCTTGAGATTCTTGATGGGAATGACATCATCGGTTGCCTTGAGCTTGATAGCATCCTCGGTCTGGTTCATCTAACCAGAAGGTAGGTGCTCTCTTTGTGAGCCATTAATTTCATCGAACCGCACATCTCTGATGTCGACAATCTTGTGAAGAACAATGTTGAAGACTACTGTAGGTGTCTGAAGTCCTTCCGTAACCAAGCATAAAACCTTCATGTGCTTTGGTGCAAATTTAGAGTTGTGGTGAGGATCTCTAATCCAACATTTAGCACGAAGACTTTGAAATAACTCACATTGGGTTTCTTGTCGTTGAGGAGTTCATAGGCAGTCTTCTTGAAGAATTTGTGAAGATATACTTTGTTGATGATGTGGCGCGGTATCAATTGCATCAATCCAAAAACACTGAGGCGTTTTGTATTCATCAAGCATAGTGTGAGCCATCTCAACAAGAGTTCTGTTCTTGCGCTCCACGACCCCATTTTGCTGAGGAGTATAGGGAGCAGATAACTCATGAGTAATACCAAGTTCATCAAGATATGCATCAAGACCGGAATTCTTGAACTCACTTCCATTGTCACTTCTGATGTGCTTGATCTTCACACCAAAGTTGGTTGAAGCCCTCGAGGAGAATCGTTTGAAGACTTCCTGCACTTCATGTTTGTAAGTAACAGTGTGTACCCATGTATATCGAGAATAATCATCAACAATGACAAAACTATATAGAGATGCATCATTAGTGACTGCTGAATAATGATTAGGTCTGAAGAGGTCCATGTGAAGCAATTCGAATGGACGTGTGGTGGTCATGATAGTCTTCACTGGATGCTTGGCCTTGGTCATTTTTCCTGCTTCACAGGCTCCGCATAAGTGATCCTTGAGGAATTTGACATTCTCAATGCCAATGACATGCTTCTTCTTCATAGCGTGTTCAAATTCCTCATGCTGCGTGACCAAGTCGTCGATGCCATAGCCAGCCATCTGAAGCTTTTGCAAGTAGACACATGGCTGGTTGTGGTCTGTAGAGAAATCAATAATATCTGATCTCCTCTCCTAAAGCCTTCAAAGACTTTGGAATTGTCGACTTCCATAATCACAACACAACGATACTTGCCAAAGACAACAACCATATCAAGATCACAAAGCATTGAGACTGACATGAGATTGTATCCTAAGGACTCAACAAGCATGACTTTGTCCATGTGTTTATCCTTAGAGATCGCAACCTTACCAAGACCCAATACCTGAATTTTGCCTTTGTCAGCAAATACGATATGCTTCAGAGGTGACGGTTTTAAAGGAGCATCCATCAAGAGATTCTTGTCACCAGTCATGTGATTTGTACATCCACTATTGAGGACCCATTCAGTAGTTTTGGGTTGATCATCCTGCAGATGAATTAGTGTACTTACAATCTCATATGCTTCATCAGTGAAGAATATGATATCAAGTTCATCGGATGAATTTCATCAAGCGATGGCAGATATAGCGATATGATGGCGTGTGAAATGAAAGTTCATTTCATCATGATTCGCTGCGTCCTTTTAGGAAATTTCGTCAGTCCCCACAAATTCTTGAGACGTTAAAGCACGTGCGGAGACTGACCCTAGAGACGAGATTAGTTCTTTTCTTCACCACCCACATCGGAAGGGTGGCAAAAATTCATCATTCTGTGAGCACCATATGAGAAAGGTGGCAAAGATGCCAAACCTTTTCGTTTCACATAAGAGGGGTTAGGGTAAGCATATGAATAAGCGAGTAATTCTTGAGGACTTATGAACATAATGATTTGAAGAATAATGCACATATTCATAGCCCTTAGCTCTACCTGCGAGATAGAGTTGTTATACGATGATAATCATATGAGGACTTTGATCCATTTGAGGAATTTGATCCACGTGAGAATTTGGTCCATATGAAGAATTTGATGCAGGGTTCTGTTCTTCACGGTGGTGTCATGAGGACATTCACGAAGACTTTCAACATAACTTTTGGGAACCAGATTTTCTTCATAGGGGAACCGTTCTGCGATTAGTGCCAACATATCTAGCAAATACTTCACCATTCGATTTTTGAACAGTTTATAGTTGAGTCAAATGACTCATCGGAAGAGTGAGGAGAATCACATGTAAAGCCAGATAAGTTAGATGGATCAACTAGAGGTCCCTTTGCAAAGAACCCATGAGGTTTTGGGGTCTTTTCGGGCTTCAATATGTTCCATCAGCATTAAGTTTCCTCTCAAAGGCAATACCCTCTTTCCTAGGGTTTCATTGAGGATCTGCTTTTAAGCACATCACAAAGTGTCTGATGCCCTTTGAGGCTTTTGTACATGCCTGTCATGTACAATTCCTTCAGCCCTGCATTATCAGTGATACTAGCAATTTCCTCAGATGAGGAATTAGTAATAGCAGAGGCAGATGAAGAATTTGTAACAGTTGAAGCATTTGAACATTCAGGTGATGAATTAGCAGATTCACGTTCAATGCACTTTAAGCATGGAGGCACAAATTCTTCCTGAGAAGCGCTGATTTGTTGAGCTAGTAATGAATCGCGCTCCTTCTGAAGATCTTCATAGCACACTCTTAACTTTTCAAGATCTTCCTTTCTCTGAAGAGATTCAGAGGAAAGCTTCTCATGATCTTGCTTTTCTTCAAGAAATTCATAAGAAAGTTTCTCATGATCAGATAAGAGAGTGTTATGATGACTTTGAAGGTTATCAAACCTAGACTGAAGTCTCTGAAGATTTTCAGTCAAGGCTTTAGTGCGATCCATTTCTTCACCCAACATATCATCACTTTTGTCTAGCATGTTTTGAACCTTCTCAAAAGCCCGTTGTTGTTTCACAGCAATCTTAGAAAGTTTAGAGTAGCTAGGCTTGAGATCCTCATCGATTCATTTTCACTAGATTCGGAGGAGTTGTATTTGAGTACCTTGGCACCTTTTGCCATGAAGCGATAGGTGGGGCGTAGCCATCAATATCTTCATCGAGGCTTGTTGGTGGGTCGGTTTCTTGATGTTGAAGATGGACTTGCTGACGAAAGCGATGCGACGGCCGGACTTCGCCACACGGACTCAGATTCTTGAGACGCCTCCTCTTCATCATTTTCCTCAGATTCAGCTTGAGTCCATTTCCTTGCCAATGAATGCAGAGCCTTCTTGGAGCTGCTCTTCTTGTGAGATGAAGACTTTGAGGATTTTGATGACGAAGATTTTGATGATTTCTTCTTCTTCTTTGCATCATCAGAACTATAATCCTTGTATTTCTTCTTCTTCATTTCCTTTTCCCACTGAGGACAATCTTGGATGTAGTGACGAGGTTTCTTGCATTTGTGGCACAACCTTCTCTTATAGCCACTGGATGAGGAATCACTGCTTCTTGAGGATTTTCCAAAGCGACCACGTCTTGAGAACTTCTGGAATTTCTTCACGAACAACGCTAGCTCCTGGCTCAATTCTTCAGGATCACCAAGGCTACTACCAGAATCCTCATATTCAGAGTAAGACACAGCCTTGGCCTTCAGGGCACGTGGTTTGCCATAGTTTGAACCATAGAGATCTCTCTTTTGACAAGTTGGAACTTCGTGAGTGTTTAGCCTTTCGAGGATATCGGCAGGATCAAGAGACTTGTAATCAGCACGTTCTTGTATCATCAGTCCCAGAGTATCAAATGAGGAATCAAGCGATCTCAACAGTTTCTTCACTACTTCCTGATCAGTGATGTCAGTGGCACCAAGGGCTTGAAGCTCATTTGAGATGTCAGTGAGGCGATCAAAGGTTTGTTGGAAATTTTCATTGTCGAGTCTTTTTAAGCGGTTGAAGAGATTCCGAAGAACATCAACTCGGAAGTCACGCTGAGTTGAGACTCCTTCATTTACTTTGGACAGCCTATCCTAGATAAGCTTAGCAGTTTCCAAAGCACTCACTCTTCCATACTGTCCTTTGCTCAGATGGCCACATATGATATTCTTCGCTTGAGAGTCAAGTTGTTTGAATCTCTTCACATCGGTAGCGTTCAGTGACGGTGTGACAGAGGGAACACCATTTTCCACAAGATACCGAGATCGTTATCAATTGCCTCAAGATGCATTCACATCTTGTTCTTCGATGAGGGGTAGTCCGTCCCATCAAAGTGCGACACCCAGCCGAGACCTTGATCATACTGCGGTCGACATAACTAAAACTCCGGCGGTTAAACCAAAATCACACGAACAAGGAGTACCTTGCTCGATACCAATTGAAAGTGTGTTATATCGACTAGAGGGGGTTGAATAAGCGATTTTATGAATTCTTCATGAGGAATTTCTTTGGTGAGAAATTCCTTAGCGAAGAACTTCTGCAGCGGAATAAGTACTCGAGTAAACATAACCGGATACAAACATAGTCATCATGATGAAATGAAGACAAGCCTGAGTATAGAAAGCGTAAACACGGGATAAAAGATGAAGACAAGCGGTGAAGAAATTGAATTGAGGAATTTGTGAAAGTCTTGATCAAAGTCTTCAAGCACGATATGAACAACATTCAACACAAGAATGAGAAATGAAAGGGTTGAGGAGATAGAACCGATTAGTTGGTGAAGACAATGATTTGGTAAACCAGTTCAAGCTGCTGTCTTAGTTATGCGTCTGGTTGGAAGCAGTTGAGTATTTAAACTTCGAGGACATGCAATCCCGGACACCCGGTCTACGAGCACGCAACTCAGGACACCCAGTCCTCACCGTATTCTCCTTGAACTAAGACCACGCAGGTCTCGTCCAATCACTCGTGGTAAGTCTTCAGGTGACTTCCAAACCTTCACAGACTTGGTCACTCGGCGATCCACAATTCCTCTTGGATGCTCTAGACCTTGACGCCTAACCGTCTGGAAGAAGCACAGTCTTCAAAGGTAACAAGCGTCGGATCCACGCGGGATCAATTTCTTCAGTGATGCTCAATCACTTTGGGTTTGTGGGGGTTTGGTTTCTGGATTTTCCTCATTTGATGATTTTCGCTCAAAGTCCTCGGAGGATGGGTTGCTCTCAAATGACAAGTGTCAAGTTCTCTCGGAGCAGCCAACCAACTAGTGGTTGTAGGGGGCGGCTAGCCTAGGGAGCAGCCCGACATGATAAGACATAAATGCCCTTCAATGATATGACCGTTAGGTGGATAAGATATTTTGGGACAGCGGTAGCGCGACACGACAGCGATCGGAAATTTGACTCTCAAATTCCTCGGGGCTATCATGTTCCTCCTTGTGTAGGCAATTCGCCTGGCGAATTCCTAACTCTCTGTCGAACAAAGTCATCGATGACGGAAGAACTGCGCCTCATCCTTTGAAGAACTTGGTGAAGCGTATGAGATTTCAATGGCTTCACTCGAAGGGATTGGTAGGTGTAGGATTTTGAGTTGAGCATCACATGGAAATTTTTCCTTAGTATTTCCTCGACCCCTTTAACGATGCGGTGTTTCCTATGACTCAAGAAAGAGAAAATGAAACTACAAAAACAAAAGTCTTCACGCTTCATATTCCTCGAATGAATACCAAGTCTTCAAGGTCGCACCAATTTCTTCACTTTCAAAGTCTTCAGAAAGTCTTCAGAATATCAAAGTCTTCAGTCGAAGAACTTCATTTTTAGGGGTCGACTTTCTCTGTAAATATCAAACTCCTCATAGACTTATAGACCTGAGTACACTCACAAACGCATTAGTCCCTTAACCTATAAGTCTTCAGTACACCAAAATCACTAAGGGGCACTAGATGCACTTACATGATACTGGTGCATCACATTCATACTTATCAAGGGGATTTGTGGACAAGTTTAAGTTGCCAACCCTAGCCCTTAGGTCACCCATGTTAGTAAGCTCGCCAGGAGGAGAGTATATGGCCAGCCGATGGTGTGATCGGTTACCCTTAACCATTGGTAGCCATGTGTTTCCCTCTGATCTTATAATTTTGGAGTCATAAGGACTGGATATAATACTAGGCATGGATTGGTTATTAAAGTATGGAGGAAACATTGATTGCGCTAGTAAGGCGATATTTCTCACCACCCCAAGGAAAGAGGATCAAGTATGTATCCCGGCATGTGCCGAAAAGGACTCAAGTGAATTACTTATCAGGAGTTGTACAGGAGGAAGTACCAGTGGTGAAGGATTGCCCCGACGTATTTCCAAAGGAGTTACCAGGCATGCCACCAGATAGAGACACTGAGTTTTTGATTGAGCTATTGCCAGGCACCGAACCAAAATCAAAGATACCGTATCGGATGCCCGCACAAGATTTGGAGGAAATTAAGAAGCAGATTAAGGAGTTACTGGATAAAGGTTACATTCAACCAAGTTCATCACCTTGGGGAGCCCCAGTGCTTCTAGTGAAGAAGAAGGATGGATCTTTAAGGATGGTTATTGATTATCGTGCATTGAATGAGGTGACGATCAAGAACAAATACCCATTGCCGATGATCAATGATTTATTTGACCAATTGCAAAGAGCTAAAGTTTTCTCTAAGATCGATCTTCGATCAGGTTATCACCAGTTGAAGATTCGAGAGCAGGATATACCTAAGACAACTTTTACCACAAGGTATGGGCTATATGAGTATACCCTTATGTCATTTGGTCTGACTAACGCTCCCGCCTATTTCATGAACATGATGAACAAAGTGTTATGGAGTTTTTGGATAAGTTTGTTGTGGTGTTCATTGATGATATATTGGTCTACTCGAAGAACGAAGAAGAGCATAAGGAGCATTTGCATTTGGTTCTTGAGAAGCTTCGAGAACATCAATTGTTTGCCAAGTTCAGCAAATGTGACTTTTGGATAAACAAAGTTGGATTTCTCGGACATGTTATATCTGGAGAATGAATAGCAGTAGACCCTACCAAGGTTGCTTCTATGACTAAATGGGTGGCACCCACATCAGTTGGAGAGATCAGAAGTTTTCTTGGACTCGCAGGTTATTATCGGAGGTTCATTGAGAACTTCTCCACGATTGCAAAACCCATGACAGAGTTATTGAAGAAGGACACCAAGTTTAAATTGACTAAGGAGTGTGAAGCCAGTTTTTAGGAGTTGAAGAAACGTTTGGTTACAGCCCCAACAATTAAGGTGCGATAGGCCATCGTTTTGCACTCAACTATGCCGTTGGAGTTGATGGACTCATTTACCTTGGAAGCTTCTGCAGTTATCTAGTATTGATGGCCTTTCAGCCATGATATTTTTGTGTAATCATACTCTTTATGAGGACTCGATGTAATAAGTGTGTGATTGAAACTCTGTTATAATTCCTCGAGTATTGTGCGTGTCAGCATTACTGATCCAGGGATGACACTGATGCACAAAGACTTGACCGTTTGAGGTCTGGTCGCTACACATATAGCAGATATGATCAACATAGAGATGTTCACCATTGATGACTACCCCATCTCACGTGATGATCGGACATGGGTTAGTTGATATGGATCATGTATCACTTAGACAACTTGAGCGATGTTGATTTAAGTGGGAGTTCATTAGTAATTTGATTAATTGAACTTAATTTATCATGAACTTAGTGCTGATAGTATTTTGCAAATCTATGTTGTAGATCAATAGCTCGTGATATAGCTCCCTTCTTTTTGATATGTTCCTAGAGTTGAAAGATGATAGTAGCAATGATGCGGACCGGGTCCGTAATCTGAGGATTATCCTCATAGCTGCATAAGAGTTATGTCCTTGATGCACCGCTAGGTGACAGACCTATTGCAGGAGCAGATGGAGACATTATTAACATTTGGCAAGCTCGATATGATGACTACTTAATAGTTTAGTGCGCCATGCTTTACGTCTTAGAATCATCACTTCAAAAACATTTTGAATGCCACAGAGCATATGAGATGTTCTAAGAGCTGAAATTGGTATTTCAGACTCATGCCCGTGTCGAGAGGTATGAGACCTCTGACAAATACTTTGCCTACAAGATGGAGGAGAATAGCTCAGCCAGTGAGCATGTGCTCAAAATGTCTGGGTACTACAATCGCTTGAATCAAGTGGGAGTTAATCTTCCAGATAAGATAGTGATTGACAGAGTTCTCTAGTCACTATCACCAAGCTACTAGAACTTCGTGATAAACTTTAATATGCAAGGGATGACAAAAACGATTCCCGAGCTCTTCGCGATGCTGAAATCGGCGAAGGTAGAGATCAAGAAAGAGCATCAAGTGTTGATGGTTAACAAGACCACTAGTTTTAAAAAGGGCAAAGGTAAAGAAAGGGAACTTCAAGAAGAATGGCAAGCAAGTTGTCACTCCCATGAAGAAGCCCAAAGCTGGACGTAAGCCTGAAACTGAGTGCTTCTACTGCAAAGGCAATGGCCACTAGAAGCGGAATTACCCCCAAATACTTGGCGGATAAGAAGGATGGCAAAGTGAACAAAGGTATATTTGATATACATGTTATTGATGTGAACCTTACTAGTGTTCGTAGTAACCCCTGGTTATTTGATACCGTTTCAGTTGCTAAAAGATTACTAACTCGAAACAGGAGTTGCAGAATGAACATTGACTAGTTAAGGGCGAGGTGACAATGTGTGTTGGAAGTGTTTCCAAGATTGATATGATCACCATCGTACACTCCCTCTACCTTCGGAATTAGTGTTGAGCCTAAATAAATGTTATTTGGTGTTTGCATTGAGAATGAATATGATTAGATCATGTTCATTGTAGTACATTTATTCATTTAAGTTAGAGAATAATTGTTGTTTTGTTTACTTAAATAAAACCTTCTATGGTCATACACCCAATATGAATGGTTTTGAATCTCGATCATAATGATACACATATTCATAATATTGATGCCAAAATATGCAAAGTTGATAATGATAGTGCAACATACTTGTGGCACTGTCGTTTAGGTAGTACTGGTGTAAAGCGCATGAAGAAACTCCATCCTGATGGACTTTTGGAATCACTTGGTCATGAATCATTTGATACTTGCAAACCATGCCTCATGGGCAAGATGACTGAAACTCCATTGTCCGGAACAATGGAGCAAGCTGATGACTTTTTGGATATAATACATATCGATGTATGTGGTCCGATGAGTGTTGAAGCACGCAGTGGGTATCATTATTTTCTGACCTTCATAGATGATTTCAGTAGGTATGGGTATGTCTACTTGATGAAACACAAGTCTGAAACATTTGAAAAGTTCAAGGTGAAGTGGAGAATCGTCGTAACAAGAAAATAAAGTTTCTACGATCTGATCGTGGAGGCAAATATTTGAGTTACGAGTTTGGCCTTCTTTTAAAACAATGTGGAATAGTTTCACAACTCATGCCACCTGGAACACCACAACATAATGGTGTGTCAAAATGTCATAACCGTACTTTATTGTATATGGTGTGTTCTATGATGTCTCTTACTGATTTACCACTATCGTTTTGGGGTTATGCATTAGAGGCAGCTGCATTCACGATCAATAGGGCACCATCTAAATCTGTTGAGACGACACCGTATGAACTATGGTTTGGCAAGAAACCTAAGCTATCGTTTCTTAAAGTTTGGGGTTGCGACACTTATGTCAAAAGGCTTCAGCCTGATAAGCTTGAACCCAAATCATAGAAGTGTGTATTCATAGGATACCCTAAGGAAACAATTGGGTACACCTTCTACCACAGATTCGAAGGCAAAATGTTTGTTGCTAAGAATGGGTTCTTTCTAGAGAAGGAGTTTCTGTCCAAAGAAGTGAGTGGGAGGAAAGCAGAACTTGATGAGGTAATATTACCTTCTCTCAAATTGGAAAGTAGCTCATCACAGAAAACCGTTCCCGTGATGCCTACACCAACTAGAGAGGAAGCTAATGATGATGATCATGAAACTTCTGATCAAGTTACTACTGAACCTCGTAGATCAACCAGAGCATGATCCGCACCAGAGTGGTACGGTAATCCTGTCCTAGAAGTCATGTTACTAGACCATGGTGAACCTACGTACTATGAAGAAGCTATGATGAGCCCAGATTCTGACAAATGGCTTGAGGCCATGAAATGTGAGATCAGATCCATGTATGAGAACAAAGTGTGGACTTTAGTGGATTTGCCCGATGATCGGCAAGCCATAGAGAATAAATGGATCTTCAAGAACAAGACTGACGCTAATGGTAATGTTACTTTCTACAAAGCTCGACTTGTCGCAAAAGGTTTACAACAAGTTCAAGGGGTTGACTACGATGAGACTTTCTCACCCATAGTGATGCTTAAGTCCGTCCGAATCATGTTAGCAATTGCCGCATTTTATAATTATGAAATCTGGCAAATGGATGTCAAAACTACATTCCTTAATGGATATCTCAAAGAAGAGTTGTATATGATGCAACCAAAAGGTTTTGTCGATCCTAAAGGTGCTAACAAAGTGTGCAAGCTCCAGTGATCCATCTATGGACTGGTGCAAGCATCTCGGAGTTGGAATATACGCTTTGATTAGGTGATCAAAGCATATGGTTTTATACAGACTTATGGTGACCTTCATTTACAAGAAAGTGAGTGGTGATACATCTCCAACGTATCTATAATTTTTTATTGTTCCATGCTGTTTTATTATCAATCTTGGATGTTTTATAATAATTTTATAGTCATTTTATATCATTTTTTGGTACTAACCTGTTGACATAGTGCCAAGTGCCAGTTGCTGTTTTTGCATGTTTTTTACATTGCAGGAAATCAATATCAGACGGAGTCCAAACGCAACGAAACTTTACGGAGATTTTTTATGGACCAGAAGGAATATATTGGGCCCTCGTTGCACCTGGGGGGTCCCGAGGAGGGGGCAACCCACCACGGCACGCCAGGAGGCCCAGTCGCGCCCTGGTGGGTTGTGCCCACCTCGGGTGCCCCCCGGACCGCCTCTTTGTTCTATAAATACCCCAAAAATCACAGAACCCTAGGGGAGTCAATGAAATATTCATCCAGCCGCCGCAGAGTCCAGATCCACCAGATCTAATCTAGACACCATCTTGGATGGGGTTCACCACCTCCATTGGCGCCTCTTCGATGATGCGTGAGTAGTTCTTTGTAGACCTTCTGGTCCGTAGTTAGTAGCTAGATGGCTTCCTCTCTCTCGCTGAATTCTCAGTACAATGGTCTCTTGGAGATCCATATGAAATAACTCTTTTTGCGGTGTGTTTTTTGAGATCTGATGAACTTTGACTTTATGATCAGTTATATCTTTTTATATCCATGAAAGTTATTTGAGTTTCTTTGATCTCTTATATGCATGATATCTTATAGCCTTGTATTTCTTCTCTGATATTCGGGTTTTGTTTGGCCACTTGATCTAGTTGTCTTGCAATGGGAAGAGGTGCCCGGTAGTGGGTTTGATCTTACGGTGCTTGATCCAAGTGCCAGAAAGGGAAAGGACACGTATGTATCATTGCTACTAAGGATAAATGATGGGGTCTATCTATACATAGATAGATCTTGTCTACATCATCTCATCATTCTTATTGCATTAATCCCTTTCTCCATGAACTTAATACACTAGATGCATGCTGGATAGCGGTCGATGTGTGGAGTAATAGTAGTAGATGCAGGCAGGAGTCGGTCTACTAATCTTGGACGTGATGCCTATGTAATGATCATTGCCTGGATGTCGTCATAATTATTTGAAGTTCTATCAATTGCCCAACAGTAATTTGTTTACCCACCGTTTGCTATTTTTCTCGAGAGAAGCCACTAGTGAAACCTATGACCCCCGGGTCTTCTTTCTCATATATTTGCTTTGCGATCTAATTTATTTGAACTTTTTATCCAGATCTATTAAATCGAAAATACACAAATACTTTGCTGCACTTTATTTTATTCGCGATCTATTTATTCAATCTATTACAACTTTCTCCCATCCACATGCCGTCTCTGGCGCCGTTACCCGAAAGGGATTGAGAACCCCTTTAACACGTCGGGTTGCGAGGTGTTGTTATTTGTGTGCAGGGGTTGTTTACATTGTGTTGCTTGGTTCTCCTACTAGTTCGATAACCTTGGTTTCATATCTGAGGGAAATACGTACCGCCGCTGTGCTGCATCATCCCTTCCTCTTTGGGGAAATACCAACGTAGCTTCAAGCGACATCAAGTCGGAGCCTGTAGCATTTCTGATATTATATGTGGTTGACATATTGTTGATTGGAAATGATATATAATTTCTGGATAGCATAAAAGGATACTTGAATAAGAATTTTTCAATGGAAGACCTTGGTGAAGCTGCTTACATACTGGGCATCAAGATCTATAGAGATAGATCAAGACGCTTATTAAGACTTTCAATGAGTACATACCTTGACAGGATTTTGAAGGAGTTCAAAATGGATTAGTCAAAGAAGGAGTTCTTGTCTGTATTGTATGGTGTGAAGTTGAGTAAGACTCAAAACATGACCACGACAGAAGATAAAGAGAGAATGAAAGTCATTTCATATGCCTCAGCCATAGGTTCTATAAAGTATGCCATGCTGTGTACCAGACCTATTGTGTACCTTGCCATGAGTTTGGCAAGGGGGTACAATAGTGATGTAGGAGTAGATCGCTGGACAATGGCCAAATTTTTTCCTTAGTTACCTAAGAGGACTAAGGAAATATTTCTCAGTTAAGGAGGTGATAAAAAGTTCGTCGTAAAGAGTTATGTCTATGCAAGCTTTGATACCGATTCAGATGACTCTGAGTCTCAATATGGATACGTATTGAAAGTGGGAGCAATGAGCTAGAGTAGCTCTATGCAGAGCATTGTAGACATAGAAATTTGCAAAATACATACGGATCTGAATGTGGTAGACCCATCGACTAAACCTCTCTCACAAGCATAACATGATCACACCTTGGGACTCTTTAGGTGTTAATCACATGGCGATGTGAACTAGATTATTGGCTCTAGTAAACCCTTTGGGTGTTGATCACATGGCGATGTGAACTATGGGTGTTAATCACATGGCGATGTGAACTAGATTATTGACTCTAGTGCAAGTGGGAGACTGAAGGAAATATGCCCTGGAGGCAATAATAAAGTTGTTATGTTATATTTCCTTGTTCATGATAAAGGTTTATTATTCATGCTAGAATTGTATTGATCGGAAACCTTGATACATGTGTGAATACATAAGCAAACACCGTGTCCCCAGTCAGCCTCTACTAGACTAGCTCATTGATCAAAGATGGTTAAGGTTCCTAACCATGGACATGAGTTGTCATTTGATAACGGGATCACATCATTAGGAGAATTATGTGATGGACAAGACACATTCGTTAGCTTAGCATAATGATCGTTCAGTTTTATTGTTATTGCTTTCTTCATGGCAAATACATATTCCTTCGACTATGAGATTATGCAACTCCCGGATACCAAAGGAATGCCTTGTGTGCTATCAAACATCACAACGTAACTGGGTGATTATAAAGATGCTCTACAAGTATCTCCAAAGGTGTTTGTTGAGTTGGCATAGATTGAGATTAAGATTTGTCACTCTCAGTATCGGGAGAGGTATCTTTGGGCCCTCTCGGTATACAAATCATAAGCTTGCAAGCAAACGACTAAGGAGTTAGTCATGAGGTGATGTATTACAGAACTAGTAAAGAGACTTGCTAGTAACAAGATTGAACTAGGTATAGAGATGCTGACGATCGAATCTCGGGCAAGTAACATACCGATGGACAAAGGGAATTACGTATGTTGTCATTACGGTTCGACCAATAAAGATCTTCATAGAATATGTAGGAGCCAATATGGGCATCCAAGTTCCGCTATTGGTTATTAACTGGAGAGGTGTCTCGGTCATGTCTACATAGTTCTCAAACCCGTAGGGTCCGCATGCTTAATGTTTGATGACAATATAATATTATATGAGTTATGTGATTTGGTGACCGAATGTTGTTCGGAGTCCTAGATGAGATCACCGACATGACGAGGAGTCTCGGAATGGTCAAGATGTAAAGATTGATATATAGTACGATGGTATTCGGATACCGGAAGTGTTTCGGTGGGTACCGGCTACATATCAGATCACCGGAAGGGGTTCGGGCACCCCCGGCAAAAGATATGAGCCTTATGGGCCAAGAGGGGAAACGCACCAGCCACAAGGGGCTGGTGCATCCCCCATATGGGCCGTCCAAAGGTGGATAAGTAAAGGGGAACGAGGAAAGGCAAGTGTGGAATAAGATTCCCACTTCCTTCTCTCTGCCCCCTCTTTCCTCCCCCCTCAAAAAAATATGACAGGGGGGGCGCGCCACTTGGGAGGAGCCCAAGTAGGACTCGGCCTACTTGGGGCGCCCTCCTAGTTGCTCCCTCCTAACCCACCTATATATATGTGGGAGGGGGCGCCTAGCACATCCAGACAATTGCTTAGCCGTGTGCGGCGCCCCCTGCACCGTTTACTCCCCAATCATATTTTCATAGTGCTTAGGCGAAGCCCTGTAGAGATCACTTCACCATCACTGTCACCATGCTGTCGTGCTGACGGAACTCATCTAGTACCTCTACGTCTTGCTGGATCAAGAAGGCGAGGGACGTCACCGAGCTGAACGTGTGCAGAACTCGGAGGTGCCGTACGTTCGGTATTCGATCGGTGGATCGTGAAGAAAATTTGACTACATAAATTGCGTTGTAAAACACTTCCGCTTACGGTCTACGGGGGTACGTAGATACACTCCCCCCTCGTTGCTATGCATCTCCATGGATAGATCATTGCTTGTGCGTAGAATTGTTTTTGTTTTCCATGGAGCAATTCCCAACAAAACTATCAAATTGAACTTATATGATATGCAGCGGAAGATAAACTACTCTAGACAGACCATAGTCAAGTACGTAATATAGAGGAAACACGAATACTAATGGCAGCTAGGTAGAACAGATCGGAAAGGAAGATAGAATGAAACCAAAGAGGTAATAGTCTTCGCACAGTGAAGTCAAACAGATCAGACAAGCAAGCAATGACTTCATGAAGACAAACTGAAATGTAAATTAGGTGGGGGATAGAACCAGTAGCTTGGTGAAGACAAGGATTTGGTAGACCATTTCCAGTTGCTGTGACAACTGTACATCTAGTTAGGGAGGCTGAGACTGAACTCAGAAGACCACGCCTTCACCTTATTCCCCTTGTGTCGGCGTTCTGGGAACGGGGGTCCCCAGACTTGCCTGCCTGTGGGCTGTAGCGTGGCTCAACCAGCAGCCCAGTACGGACCGTCTACATCAACCCAAGCTCAAGACCCTCGCGAGGGGCCAAGCCTCACGGGGCGGACGACGCAAGGCTTCCTCAGGGGCGGCCTCACCAGGTAGGCTCGCGAGGAGGCGGAGAGATCAAGGCAAAGAGTACCTCGCGAGGTGCTCATGACGCAAGCCATGACGACTAAGACCAGGCGGGCGCCAGCCTGCGCAGTGTCTTCGTTTCCTCTTTGGTGCAAAGGGGGCAAGCGCAGGCGCGGAGTACCGAGGCATCAAGCAAAGGTTTCCATATCAGTGCAACGAGACCAAGACCAGCAGGACGGCAGGACGGAGATCATCCTGGAGCCCAATACGGCGTCATCACTAGCGCCTTTGGCAGTCGAAGACCAACTTTAGTCAGGATAGCTTGTACTAGCTGCCCCCCTTCAAAATGTCCATTGTTGGCTCCCTTCGCGCTCAATATTTGGGAAGAGGACCAGGGCCCCTATAAATAGAGATAGCCACCACCGTAGGAAGGAGATCGGAATCCATCCGACTAGAACACCGCACCATCTCAAGAACACCCCTCGTGAGGCCGTTCTTCCTCTGTACTGTTCATCATCAGCCCCAGAGGCAATCCACCACACCACACACTTTATTAGGGTATTACACCACAACGGTGGCCCGAACTAGTATAAACCTTGTGTCCCTTGTGTTGTTAATCGCGTAGCTTAGATTCACGGCGAGGTGTTGGGACGTGGATCGGTAGGGAGTAGATCTTCGTGCGCACCCCAGAGTTCGAACCTTAAGGGTTTTGCCGAAACCCGATATCCGACATTTGGCGCGCCAGGTAGGTGTGCACCAGAATCTTCCTTCCGCTGTTCCGCGCTCCATCGTTTCGCCGCATCCATGGCGGACGCTCGCTGAGCTCGCGCCAAGCGTCAGGCCGCTCTCGCCGCTCGCATCGCCCAGACGGCTCCCGTCGGTGGGCCTCCTCGTCGTTCCCCATCGCTTGCCGCCAACGCCGCCACCGGCCCGACGGGGAACGAGCAGCAAGCGTCGTCACTGCATCCCTCGGTTCGGCGGGAAGGCCGCACCGCCACACCATCGCTAACTCCAGCTGGTTCATCGTCTCATGCTCGTCGCGCTCCCACGGACATGCAGGCCGCGTTGCTCCTGGCACGTGAGCTCCTGCACTACCGCCCCGTTGACGACCTCTACGAGGAGTGGCTTGCTCGCATCACCGAGCTCGTCAGTGCCCCAGGGGGCTCTCCTGTGCCATCCCTCTCGCTGCCTCGCCCTCCGTCTTGCGTGGGCGATGCGGCTCAGGAGGTGCATCCGCCACCTCCTCCACAAGAAGGTGCCCTGGCTCCAAGGCGCGCGGCCCCTGGATGAGACCCACCACGTCCAGCGCCTGCGCGACAAGAAAGAAGCTGCCAAGAAATCCCACGGCCTCAAGAAGGCGCTCGTGTGCTCCCTGCTCCGGCACGTCAAGACCGCATCCCTGTGCCAGCATGTCAAGACCCCGTGTTGCCCTTGGCGGCGGCACGCGGGAACCATCAAGAGCAGGCCCCGCATCTGCAAAGGGCTCTGGTGGCCACTGCAGGCTGCCGCGCCTTCCCCACCGAGCTACGCAGTGCCTCCTGGTCGGGCAAGTTCAAGCCGGATCTGCCACCCCCATTACGACGGCACTGCCGACCCCGTGGAGTTCCTGCAGCTCTACGAGCTCGACATCGAGGTTGCCAACGGAGACGAAAAGGTCATGGAGAACTGGTTTCCCATGGCGCTCAAGGATGATGCCCGCACCTGGCTCCTGAACCTGCCTCCCGGCTCGATCTCCTCTTGGGACGAGAGTGCACCCGCTTCATCGCCAACTTCCAGGGCACTCGCGGCCGTCCTCCAGTCATGGGTGACCCGTGCTGCATCAAGCAGCAGCAAGGAGAGACCTTGCAGAAGTACATCTAGCGCTTCAACAACGCACGCCTCAAGATTCCCAAGGTGACTGAAGAGGCCATCATCTCAGCGTTTTCTGACAACGTCCGTGATGTCAAGATGAAGGAGGAGCTCGCCATCCACGAGGATCTGTGCACATCTCTGGAGCTGTTCAACCTGGCGACCAAGTGCGCAAGAGCTGAGGAGGGGCGCCTCTCCCTCCTCGAGCTTCCAGCCGCTGACCCAGAAGAGAAAAAAGCCAAGGCCAAGGACGTGAAGCGCAAAGGAGCAGCTGTGCTCGCAGCAGAACCAGACATGAACCACGGCAGGGACCAGCCGGAGTCGTCCAAGGGTAGCCGATTCTACGCCTACCACAACCTCTACACCCACGACACAATGCCAAGAGCTCAGAGCCATCCGAGAGGGACACATCGGTCGACGCCCCGAGCGCAATGACCGGGGCTACGACCGAGGAGGATGAAGAGGCGGAGGACGATGGGACGACTGAGGCCCTCGCCAGGAGTGGCATGACCGACCTTGCGAGGATCGCTGGCAAGACCAGCCTCGTGAGGGGGCTTGGAGGGACCAGCCTCGCGAGGATCGCCCACAGGGCAACACAAGCCTTCCTCCTCTGCCACCACTGCCAAGAAGGAATGACGACCATCACCAGGACGAGGGGGCTGGGGGTTTCCAGGAGCCACGTGCTATCGCTTGTATCTTGGGCGGTGCCCGGACCCCAGCCTATCAGCGCCTCTTCAAGCAGTTTGCTCGCGAGGTGAATGCAGTCCTCCCTAAGCTCGAGGCCACGCGCTGTAACGCCCCGAATCCAATACGCCAGGTGTCTTCCAGTTATTCACCATCGTTGTCATGTCATTTGCTTCCGGGTTGCATTTTGCCATGTCATCATCTGCATTTCATCTGCATGTTTTTCAAAATTTGCATCCGTTCGGGTTCCCCCGGTTCTCTCCCTTGTGCATTCTGAGCACAGACACACTCGCGCACGCCCGTCGCCCCTCTCAGACCTTTTTTTGTGAGCGGGAGAAAAACGTTCTCAGAATGGACCGGGATTTGCCGAGTGGCTTTGGTATATCACCGGTAGACCGCCCGTCAACTTTTGTTCCATTTGGAGGTCGTTTGATGCCCCAACGTTTAACCACGTAGCCCGAAACCCCTCTCTCTTTGCAGCCCAGCCCCTCTTCACATATCCCACCTAGACCATCTAACTCCCCTCCATGCTCTCCGCCGTTCGATCATGATCGTGTGGGCGAAAACCGCTCCTCATTTGGACTCTCCTAGCTCCCTCTACCTATATAAACACCCCCTTCCCTGAATTTTCGAATCAAACCCTACCCTAACCCTAGATCAAATCTCCTCCACGCCAACGGACATCCACCGCCGCCTCCACATCGCCTCGGCCAATCATGGAGCGCCACGTCACCTCCGCTGCCTCTCTCCTCCACTCCGCGGGCGCCACGTCCTCGACCCCGCTGCCCATTAACGCCGACCACCGCGCGGGCCCGCGAGCCCAGATCTGGCCTGCCGGGACCGAACTAGCGCGCGCCGCCTCCCGCGCCTCTCCCGAGCGCCTTTGTTGGAGCGCCGCCACTCCTCCCACAGGTGAGCCCCTGCGTCGCCAAGCGCATTTGCTGGAGCACGCCGTCCCGCGCCGCGTCATCCCCGCCACCTAGCGCCACCGCCACGCGACCGCCGCCTTCCTCCGCGGCCGCGCGCCTCCTCGGCTGACCCGCTGCCGCGTCACGCCTCGAGCTCCGCCGTCGTTCGCCGGAGCTCCCCGCGTCGCCAGATTCGCCCCGTCCCTCGCTGGAGATCCACTAGGACACCGAACTAAACGGCCTCTCCGCGCCTCGGATCTCCTCTTCCCGACCCGTCCTGTCCAGTTTTCGGGGGTATAATTTCTGCTGTCCTGAAATTTGCATATTTTGGTGCCCTTTTTGACATGCCATATGTTTGTGCATAGTGCTCCGTTTTGCGTGCATAATATGTCAAAATGTTCACTGTGAGATGCTCTTCATTTCATTCCATTGTACAATGCTTGTTTGAGTTCATCTTGATGCTCTATTCATCATTTCAAAAGTGCTATATGATGTTAACCTGCTGAGACTGTTATAACTTGCTGTTTTGTCATTTTCGTTGCATTTTGTGTGTGCATCCTTTGAGCATGATGTCTACATGTTTTAGGAGCATATTCATGCCGTCTTTACAGTGGTGCCATCCTTGTCTTTTTTCTGAGTCTTGTAGTGAGTGCATCAAGCTCGTGAAGTAGGGTACTTGTTGTTACTGTTTTGCCAGGCTGAAACTGCTATATCACGATGCTATGTAAACCTGCTGCTTTAAGTCATTCTGTGCATACTCTGGAGATGTTCACTAAGAATGTTTTCTTATACATATTATTCTATATCCACACATGCCCTTTGTTGCAATTATGGCCAGCTATAGCTTGTCGTTATCATGCTCCAAATTTGCTTAATAATGCTGCCGTTAGCCTATTAACATTAAGTTCAGTTTTGCCTTTTGTTTTGCTAGTGATCCGTGCGCCCTATGCCTATACTATTGCCATGCTTAGCTTCATAAATATGTGATCTTACTGTCGGTTTCCTTGTCATGCCATGAAATGCTCTGTATTCAGTTGTACGAGCTCACCAAATTGCCTACTTATCATTGTTCCTGCCATGTACTGTTATTTTCAGTCTGAATCTGTCATATCACTTGCCATGTTTGCATGGATCCTACCATCTTTTATGTTGATCTTTTGAATTAGTTCAGTAAGGGTGGTTTGTTCTTTATCTTTAGTATTAGCATGCCATGCTCTAGTTTGCTATGAGAAGTTCTTCTAGAGTGCTATTTGATAGCACTAAACATTGCAACCTTATGTTATTTCTGCCATGTGCAGTGATTTCTGCTAAGTCTGTGAAACTGTTATTATGTGCAATCTTGCATGTTTTTTTGAGAATGTTCTAGTGATTTCTGGAGATAGCTCAGTGTTCATGTTTTGTAATGCTTTACCTGTACATCATGTGCATGCCTTTTCTTTTCATGTTGAGGTGCTGTAGCATATTGTTTTGATGCTTGTTAGATGCCTAGTTGCTGTTTTGCACAACTTGTCCTTTAAACTTGTTTCATGTGTATGAGGTGAACCGTTGCTCCATTTTGAGTGTGCTTTATATGAAACTTGCTTGATTTTGCATGTAGTTCCATATTATCATGTTGAATCCTTGTTTGAGAGTGTTTGGTTGTTGTTTGAGTGCATTTTGTATCAATGCCATGTTTAACTTGTTTTGCTCATATCTTAGAGGCCGTAGCTCCAAACTAATTGAACTTTACATGTAACGTGACTAGAATTTTGTGTAGATCATCTTGGTGCATCTTAACTTGTTGTTTAACAACTTGAACATAAGCTTTATTCAGATCTGAACCAATTTTGAAATTTGCATATGAGGACTTACCGGTTTTGTTGTATGTTGTTTCTGGCCTCATCTAAACTTGCTTTGATGTGTTGCTCTTGTATGCATCATCTCTTGCCATGAGTAGTTTCATATAGCTTTGTCATGCATCATGCTTGGTTTTGCATCATGTCTTGTTTATGTGTTGTGTGTTTACCTTGTTGTTTGCTTCTTTCCGGTTGTGCTCCATCTCGTTAGTTCCTGTCTCGTTGCGATCGTGAGGATTCGTTCAGTATACGCTTAGTTCGCTCTTCGTGGCTTCATCTTCTTCATGGACTCGTTCTTCTTCCTAGCGGGATTTCACGAAGATGACCGTTTCCTGGATCTCACTACTATCATTGCTATGCTAGTTGTTTAGTTCTATCGCTATCTTTGCACTACCTATCACTTGCTCTTCAAGCCTCCCAAATTGCCATGTCAGCCTCTAACCTTTTCACCCTTCCTAGCAAACTGTTGCTTGGCTATGTTACCGCTTTTGCTCAGTCCCTCTTATAGCGTTGCTAGTTGCAGGTGAAGTTGGAAATTGCTCCATGATGGAAGGATTTTGTTGGGATATCACAATATCTCTTACTTTACTAATGCACCTATATACTTGGGAAAGGTTGGAAGGCTCGACCTTATGCCTGGTGTTTTGTTCCACTCTTGCCGCCCTAGTTTCCATCATACCAGTTTTATGTTCCTTGATTTTGTGTTCCTTACTCGGTTGGGTGATTTATGGGACCCCCTTGACAGTTTGCTTTGAATAAAACTCCTCCAACAAGGCCCAACCTTGGTTTTACCATTTGCCTACCTAAGCCTTTTTCTCTTGGTTTCCGGAGCCCGAGGGTCATCTTTATTTAACCCCGAACGGTGCTCCTTGAGTGTTGGTCGAACCGAGCAACTGCGGGGCCACCTCGGGGAAAATTGAGGACTGGTTTTACTCGTAGCTTAACTTATCGGTGTGCCACGAGAACGAGTGCGTCACGACTCCTATCGGGATTTGTCGGCACATCGGCGGCTTTGCTGGTCTTGTTTTACCATTATCAAAATGTCTTGTAACCGGGATTCCGAGACTGATCGGGTCTTCCTGGGAGAAGGAATATCCTTCATTGACCGCGAGAGCTTGTGATGGGCTAAGTTGGGACACCCCTGCAGGGTATAAACTTTCGAGAGCTGTGCCTGCGGTTATGTGGCGAGATGGGAATTTGCTAATATCCGGTTGTAGAGAACTTGACACTTGACTTAATTAAAACGCATCAACCGCGTGTGTAGCCGTGATGGTCTCTTTTCGGCGGAGTCCGGGAAGTGAACACGGTTTTGGGTTATGTTTGATGTAAGTAGGAGTTCAGGATCACTTCTTGATCATTGCTAGCTTCACGACCGTTCCGTTTGCTTCTCTTCTCGCTCTTATTTGCGTATGTTAGCCACCATATATGCTTAGGCGCTGCTGCAACCTCACCACTTATCCTTTCCATACCCATTAAGCTTTGCTAGTTTTGATACCCATGGTAATGGGATTGCTGAGTCCTCCTGGCTCACAAATTACTACAAAACAATTGTAGGTACAGGTTATCGTTGATCTTGGCGAGAGATGTTACTTGTTTTGGAGTTCTTCTTCTGCTTCTTCTTCTATCAGGGGATAGGTTCCAGGTCGGCAGCCTGGGCTAGCAGGGTGGATCTCGTTTGAGTTTTTGTTTGTGTTTCATCCGTAGTCGGATGCGGCTCTTATGTATGATGATGTTGTATTCGTGTGGCATTGTATGCCTCTTGTATGTATCCCCAACTATTATGTAATGGTACGATGTAATGATATCCACCTTGCAAAAGCATCTCCAATATGCGCTTCTATCCTTGGTGGGACCATCGAGCTCCTTTAGGATAGGGTCACATATTGGGCGTGACAAGTTGGTATCAGAGCCTCGACCGACCATAGGAGCCCCCCTTGATTGTTCGTAGCTGGCCTTTGTCAAGTCTAGAAGAAAACTGTTTTTGAAGTTTAGTTATATCGGAGAGTAGGAATTCTTTTTACTCCTCAGCCCCTTCGTCGCTCTGGTGAAGAATCTTGACGTAGGTGTTTTGAATTACTCCTATTCCCCTTCAAATTTTTCTTTAGGATCATGCAGTTGGTTTTCCGGTCGTTGGTTCTCATCTCTTTTCATCCGGTGCATTTCTCGTCAAGTCGACTCGAGCCTCTTCATCGTTGCCAAGTTCCATCCTCAGTTGTTTTCTTTTTCCCACCCGCCCACCCTTTTCTCCTCGGAGCCGGAGTCCGTAATCGAGTATCCATCCTACTCGTGCAAAGTCTTTGCTTTCTATCCTCAATTATTTCAACCGATGTTTCCTCTTATAGTTATTCATCGGTTTTTCTCCCTTCCAAGTTGCCTTTGTTTTCCCGCCCTCCCACCCTCTTCATCCAAGTCATCCCTTTCTTTGGAGTTTGTTCGTGGGGAATAAATTCTAGTTCCAAGTGTTTTCATCTTTTCTCTTCCGGAGTTCAAATTTCCTAGGCCATTTCGTCGGAACCTCCATCTAAATCACCGCAAGGCTCATCTTATTCTTTCATCCTTCAATCTATCTCGTCATCCTTTTGTCACCGGAGTTCTTCATGGTGGTTCTTCATTATTTAATTCATTCTTCAAGAGTTCATCAAGAATTTTGTTGGTGGAGTTCAAGTATCTTTTCTTCTCGCATCTCGAAGTGCAAATAATTCTCCGTTTTCTTTTAAAGTGGATTTTTGCATTTCTTCATTCTTCTCACCTATTCAGACATTTGGTTGTGGTATAATTTCACCTCAAGTTTTGAGTTGTTTCTGATAAGTCCACAACAAGCTTATTCTTTCGTTGTTGATTTTCTCAACAACTCCATTCAACCCTTCCTTCTAAGCTCTTTTCATTCCATTCTTTCAATTCTTCTGAAGGCATTGCATTGTTCATCCCGTCAAGTGCCATCTTATTGGGTGAAGTTCATGTTCTATTCCTTCCATTTTCAGCCGGAGTGCTGCCTAAATTCTTTCATTCTTATTCTTTTTCTATTTTGTTCTAACCGGAGTGGTTTCAGAATCTATCTTGTTTCTTGAGCTTTGCATTCTCATCATATTCGCCATTCATCTTTTCTACCCGAGTGCTCTCGACTTTGTTCATCTTCTCTCTTGCGTTCTTATTTCACCTCTTTCTCTTTCTCTTCCATCTTGTTCCTAAGATCTCGGGACGAGATCTCATGTTAGTGGAGGAGAGTTGTAACACCTCGAATCTGATGTGCCAGGTGTCTTCCAGTTATTCGCCGTCGTTGTCATGTCATTTGCTTGCGTGTTGCATTTTGCCATGTCATCATCGCATTTCATCTGCTTGTTTTCAAAACTTGCATCCGTTCGGGTTCCCCGGTTCTCTCCGTTGTCCATTACGAGGACGCACACACACTCGACGCTACCGTCTCCCCTCTCGGACCTTGTTTCGTGGCGGGAAAAAAGTTCTCGGAATGGACCAAGATTTGCCGAGTGGCCTTGGTATATCACTGGTAGACCGCCCGTCAAACTTCGTTCCATTTGGAGGTCGTTTGATGCCCCAACGGTTAACCACGTAGCACGAAACTCCTCTCTCTTTGCAGCCCAGCCCCTCTTCACACAACCCACCCAACCCATCTAACTCCCCACCACGCTCTCCGCCGTTCGATCCTGTCGTGTGGTAAAACCGCTCCTCATTTCGACTCTCCTAGCTCCCTCTACCTATATAAACACCCCCTTCCCCGAATTTTCGGATCAAAACCTACCCTAACCCTAGATCAAATCCCTTCCACGCCATCGGACATGTCCGACCCGCCGCCGGACGTCCATCGCCGCCGCCACATTGCCCCAGCCAATCATGGAGCGCCACGTCACCTCCGCCGACTCCCTCCTCCACTCCTTGGCGCCACGTCCCGACCCGCCGCCGTCGGCACCCACCACCACGGGCCCATGAGCTGGCGAACAGCCGCGCCGCCTCCGCGCGCCTCTCCGGCGCCTCCGCCCGAAGCGCCGCCACTCCTCCCACCGGCAAGCCCTGCGTGCTAAGCGCCTTCGCCGAACACGCCGCTCCGCGCCGCGTCATCCCGCCGCCTAAGCGCCACCGCCACCGCGACCGCCGCCTTCCCGCCGGCGGCTGCCTCCTCGCCGGACCCGCTGCCGTGCCGCGCCTCGAGCTCCGCCGTCGTTCGCCGGAGCTCCCCGCGTCACCGGATTTGCCCCGTCCCTCGCCGGAGTTCCACCTCGTCCCAGAGCCGGTTCGGGTGGATGAGATCCACCAGGACACCGAACCAAACGGCCTCTCCGTGCCTCGGATGTCCTCATCCCGACCCGTCCCGTCCAGTTTTCGGGGGTATAATTTCTGTCAAGTCCTGAAATTTGCATATTCTGGTGCCCACTTTGACATGCCATATCTTCATGCATAGTGCTCCCTTTTGCGTGCATAATATGTCAAAATGTTCACTGTGAGATGCTCCTCATTTAATTCCATTGCGCCATGCTTGTTTGAGTTCATCTTGATGCTCTAATCATCATTTCAAAAGTGCTATATGATGTTAACCTGCTGAGACTGTTATAACTTGCTGTTTTGTCATTTTCGTTGCATTTTGTGTGTGCATCCTTTGAGCATCATGTCTACATGTTTTAGGAGCATATTCATACCATATTTACATTGGTGCAATCCATATATTTTTTGTGAGTCTTGTAGTGAGTGCATCAAGCTCGTTAAGTAGGGTACTTGTTATTCTTTGTTTTGCTAGGCTGAAACTGCTATATCATGATACTATGTAAACCTGCCACTACAAGTCATTCTATGCATAATCTGGAGATGTTCACTAATGATGTTTGGTTATACATGTTTTCCCCTATCCATCCATGCCCTTGGTTGGAATTATGGCTTGTTGTCGCTTGTCGTTATCATGCTCCAAAGTTGCTGTCAGCCTGTTAACATTAAGTTCAGTTTTGCCATGTGTTTTGCTAGAGATCCATGCACCCTATGCCTATAATATTACCATTATTATCTTCATAAATATGTTATCTTACTTTTGGTCTCCTTGTCATGCCATGAAATGCTCTGTAGTGAGTCGTACAAGCTGACCAACATGCCTACTTTTCCTGCCATGTGCTGTTATTTTCACTGTCTGAATATGTCATATCACATGCCATGTTTGCATGTATCCTACCATTGTTTATGTTGATTTTTTGAATTAGTTCAGTAAGGGAGTTCTGTTTTTGTCTTTAGTATTAGCATGCCATGCTCTAGTTTGCCATGATAAGTTCCTGTAGGATGTTATTTGATAGCTCTAAACATAGCAACCTGATGTTATTTCTGCCATGTCCAGTGATTTCTGCCAAGTCTGTGAAACTATTATTATGTGCAATCTTGCCATTTTTTTGAGCATGTTCTATTGATTTCTGGATATATCTCAGTGTTCATGTTTTGTAATGCTTTACCTGTACATCATGTCCATGCCTTTTCTTTTCATGTTGAGGTAATGTAGCATATTGTTTTGATGCTTGCTAGATGCCTAGTTCTTTGTTTTGGACAGCTTATCCTTTAAACTAGTTTCATGTGTATGAGGTGAACCATTGCTCCATTTTGAGTGTGCTTTATATGAAACTTGCTTGATTTTGCATGTAGTTCCATATTATCATGTTGAATCCTTGTTTGAGAGTGTTTGGTTGTTGTTTGAGTGCATTTTGTATCAATGCCATGTTTAACTTGTTTTGCTCATATCTTAGAGGCCGTAGCTCCAAACTAATTGAACTTTACATGTAACGTGACTAGAATTTTGTGTAGATCATCTTGGTGCATCTTAACTTGTTGTTTAACAACTTGAACATAAGCTTTATTCAGATCTGAACCAATTTTGAAATTTGCATATGAGGACTTACCGGTTTTGTTGTATGTTGTTTCTGGCCTCATCTAAACTTGGTTTGATGTGTTGCTCTTGTATGCATCATCTCTTGCCATGAGTAGTTTCATATAGCTTTGTCATGCATCATGCTTGGTTTTGCATCATGTCTTGTTTATGTGTTGTGTGTTTACCTTGTTGTTTGCTTCTTTCCGGTTGTGCTCCATCTCGTTAGTTCCTGTCTCGTTGCGATCGTGAGGATTCGTTCGTATACGCTTAGTTCGTCTTCGTGGCTTCATCTTCTTCATGGACTCGTTCTTCTTCCTAGCGGGATTTCACGCAAGATGACCGTTTCCCTGGATCTCACTACTATCATTGCTATGCTAGTTGTTTCGTTCTATCGCTATGCTGCACTACCTATCACTTGCTCTTCAAGCCTCCCAAATTGCCATGTCAGCCTCTAACCTTTTCACCCTTCCTAGCAAACTGTTGCTTGGCTATGTTACCGCTTTTGCTCAGTCCCTCTTATAGCGTTGCTAGTTGCAGGTGAAGTTGGAAATTGCTCCATGATGGAAGGATTTTGTTGGGATATCACAATATCTCTTACTTTACTAATGCACCTATATACTTGGGAAAGGTTGGAAGGCTCGACCTTATGCCTGGTGTTTTGTTCCACTCTTGCCGCCCTAGTTTCCATCATACCAGTTTTATGTTCCTTGATTTTGCGTTCCTTACGCGGTTGGGTGATTTATGGGACCCCCTTGACAGTTTGCTTTGAATAAAACTCCTCCAGCAAGGCCCAACCTTGGTTTTACCATTTGCCTACCTAAGCCTTTTTCTCTTGGTTTCCGGAGCCCGAGGGTCATCTTTATTTAACCCCCCGAACCAGTGCTCCTTCGAGTGTTGGTCCGAACCGAGCAACCTGCGGGGCCACCTCAGGGAAAATTGAGGACTGGTTTTACTCGTAGCTTAACTTATCTGGTGTGCCCTGAGAACGAGGTACGTGCGACTCCTATCGGGATTTGTCGGCACATCGAGCGGCTTTGCTGGTCTTGTTTTACCATTATCAAAATGTCTTGTAACCGGGATTCCGAGACTGATCGGGTCTTCCTGGGAGAAGGAATATCCTTCATTGACCGCGAGAGCTTGTGATGGGCTAAGTTGGGACACCCCTGCAGGGTATAAACTTTCGAGAGCTGTGCCCGCGGTTATGTGGCAGATGGGAATTTGCTAATATCCGGTTGTAGAGAACTTGACACTTGACTTAATTAAAACGCATCAACCGCGTGTGTAGCCGTGATGGTCTCTTTTCGGCGGAGTCCGGGAAGTGAACACGGTTTTGGGTTATGTTTGATGTAAGTAGGAGTTCAGGATCACTTCTTGATCATTGCTAGCTTCACGACCGTTCCGTTTGCTTCTCTTCTCGCTCTTATTTGCGTATGTTAGCCACCATATATGCTTAGGCGCTGCTGCAACCTCACCACTTATCCTTTCCATACCCATTAAGCTTTGCTAGTCTTGATACCTATGGTAATGGGATTG
The DNA here is from genome assembly GCA_021437245.1 of Aegilops speltoides. Taxonomy (NCBI): domain Eukaryota; kingdom Viridiplantae; phylum Streptophyta; class Magnoliopsida; order Poales; family Poaceae; genus Aegilops; species Aegilops speltoides. The sequence continues at coordinate 159,648,005 of CM038141.1, forward strand.
CTGAGTCCTCCTGGCTCACAAATTACTACAAAAACAATTGTAGGTACAGGTTATGCGTTGATCTTGACGCGAGAGAGATGTTACTTGTTTTGGAGTTCTTCTTCTGCTTCTTCTTCTATCAGGGGATAGGTTCCAGGTCGGCAGCCTGGGCTAGCAGGGTGGATCTCGTTTGAGTTTTTGTTTGTGTTTCATCCGTAGTCGGATGCGGCTCTTATGTATGATGATGTTGTATTCGTGTGGCATTGTATGCCTCTTGTATGTATCCCCAACTATTATGTAATGGTACGATGTAATGATATCCACCTTGCAAAAGCATCTCCAATATGCGCTTCTATCCTTGGTGGGACCATCGAGCTCCTTTAGGATAGGGTCACATATTGGGCGTGACAAGTTGATATCAGAGCCTCGACCGACCATAGGAGCCCCCCTTGATTGTTCGTAGTTGGCCTTTGTCAAGTCTAGAAGAAAACTGTTTTTGAAGTTTAGTTATATCGGAGAGTAGGAATTCATTTTACTCCTCAGCCCCTTCGTCGCTCTGGTGAAGAATCTTGACGTAGGTGTTTTGAATTACTCCTATTCCCCTTCAAATTTTTCTTTAGGATCATGCAGTTGGTTTTCCGGTCGTTGGTTCTCATCTCTTTTCATCCGGTGCATTTCTCGTCAAGTCGACTCGAGCCTCTTCATCGTTGCCAAGTTCCATCCTCAGTTGTTTTCTTTTTCCCACCCGCCCACCCTTTTCTCCTCGGAGCCGGAGTCCGTAATCGAGTATCCATCCTACTCGTGCAAAGTCTTTGCTTTCTATCCTCAATTATTTCAACCGATGTTTCCTCTTATAGTTATTCATCGGTTTTTCTCCCTTCCAAGTTGCCTTTGTTTTCCCGCCCTCCCACCCTCTTCATCCAAGTCATCCCTTTCTTTGGAGTTTGTTAAGTGGGAATAAATTCTAGTTCCAAGTGTTTTCATCTTTTCTCTTCCGGAGTTCAAATTTCCTAGGCCATTTCGTCGGAACCTCCATCTAAATCACCGCAAGGCTCATCTTATTCTTTCATCCTTCAATCTATCTCGTCATCCTTTTGTCACCGGAGTTCTTCATGGTGGTTCTTCATTATTTAATTCATTCTTCAAGAGTTCATCAAGAATTTTGTTGGTGGAGTTCAAGTATCTTTTCTTCTCGCATCTCGAAGTGCAAATAATTCTCCGTTTTCTTTTAAAGTGGATTTTTGCATTTCTTCATTCTTCTCACCTATTCAGACATTTGGTTGTGGTATAATTTCACCTCAAGTTTTGAGTTGTTTCTGATAAGTCCACAACAAGCTTATTCTTTCGTTGTTGATTTTCTCAACAACTCCATTCAACCCTTCCTTCTAAGCTCTTTTCATTCCATTCTTTCAATTCTTCTGAAGGCATTGCATTGTTCATCCCGTCAAGTGCCATCTTATTGGGTGAAGTTCATGTTCTATTCCTTCCATTTTCAGCCGGAGTGCTGCCTAAATTCTTTCATTCTTATTCTTTTTCTATTTTGTTCTAACCGGAGTGGTTTCAGAATCTATCTTGTTTCTTGAGCTTTGCATTCTCATCATATTCGCCATTCATCTTTTCTACCCGAGTGCTCTCGACTTTGTTCATCTTCTCTCTTGCGTTCTTATTTCACCTCTTTCTCTTTCTCTTCCATCTTGTTCCTAAGATCTCGGGACGAGATCTCATGTTAGTGGAGGAGAGTTGTAACACCTCGAATCCGATGTGCCAGGTGTCTTCCAGTTATTCGCCGTCGTTGTCATGTCATTTGCTTGCGTGTTGCATTTTGCCATGTCATCATCTGCATTTCATCTGCTTGTTTTTCAAAACTTGCATCCGTTCGGGTTCCCCCGTTTCTCTCCGTTGTCCATTCTGAGGACAGACACACTCGCACGCGCCCGTCTCCCCTCTCAGACCTTGTTTCGTGAGCGGGAAAAAAAGTTCTCGGAATGGACCAAGATTTGCCGAGTGGCCTTGGTATATCACTGGTAGACCGCCCGTCAAACTTCGTTCCATTTGGAGGTCGTTTGATGCCCCAACGGTTAACCACGTAGCCCGAAACTCCTCTCTCTTTGCAGCCCAGCCCCTCTTCACACAACCCACCCAACCCATCTAACTCCCCACCACGCTCTCCGCCGTTCGATCACAATCGTGTGGGCAAAAACCGCTCCTCATTTCGACTCTCCTAGCTCCCTCTACCTATATAAACACCCCCTTCCCCGAATTTTCGGATCAAAACCTACCCTAACCCTAGATCAAATCCCTTCCACGCCATCGGACATGTCCGACCCGCCGCCGGACGTCCATCGCCGCCGCCACATTGCCCCAGCCAATCATGGAGCGCCACGTCACCTCCGCCGACTCCCTCCTCCACTCCGCGGGCGCCACGTCCCCGACCCCGCCGCCGGTCAACACCCACCACCGCGCGGGCCCGCGAGCCTGGCGAACCAGCACGCGCCGCCTCCCGCGCCTCTCCGGCGCCTCCGCCAAGCGCCGCCACTCCTCCCACCGGCAAGCCTGCGTCGCCAAGCGCCTTCGCGAACCGCCGCTCGCGCGCGTCATCCCGCCGCCTAGCGCCACCGCCACCGCGACCGCCGCCTTCCCCGCCGGCGCACCTCCTCGCCGGACCCCGCCTGCCGTGCCGCGCCTCGAGCTCCGCCGTCGTTCGCCGGAGCTCCCCGCGTCACCGGATTTGCCCCGTCCCTTGCCGGAGTTCCACCTCGTCCCAGAGCCGGTTCGGGTGGATGAGATCCACCAGGACACCGAACCAAACGGCCTCTCCGTGCCTCGGATGTCCTCATCCCGACCCGTCCCGTCCAGTTTTCGGGGGTATAATTTCTGTCAAGTCCTGAAATTTGCATATTCTGGTGCCCACTTTGACATGCCATATCTTCATGCATAGTGCTCCCTTTTGCGTGCATAATATGTCAAAATGTTCACTGTGAGATGCTCCTCATTTAATTCCATTGCGCCATGCTTGTTTGAGTTCATCTTGATGCTCTAATCATCATTTCAAAAGTGCTATATGATGTTAACCTGCTGAGACTGTTATAACTTGCTGTTTTGTCATTTTCGTTGCATTTTGTGTGTGCATCCTTTGAGCATCATGTCTACATGTTTTAGGAGCATATTCATACCATATTTACATTGGTGCAATCCATATATTTTTTGTGAGTCTTGTAGTGAGTGCATCAAGCTCGTTAAGTAGGGTACTTGTTGTTACTGTTTTGCTAGGCTGAAACTGCTATATCATGATACTATGTAAACCTGCCACTACAAGTCATTCTATGCATAATCTGGAGATGTTCACTAATGATGTTTGGTTATACATGTTTTCCCCTATCCATCCATGCCCTTGGTTGGAATTATGGCTTGTTGTCGCTTGTCGTTATCATGCTCCAAAGTTGCTGTCAGCCTGTTAACATTAAGTTCAGTTTTGCCATGTGTTTTGCTAGAGATCCATGCACCCTATGCCTATAATATTACCATTATTATCTTCATAAATATGTTATCTTACTTTTGGTCTCCTTGTCATGCCATGAAATGCTCTGTAGTGAGTCGTACAAGCTGACCAACATGCCTACTTTTCCTGCCATGTGCTGTTATTTTCACTGTCTGAATATGTCATATCACATGCCATGTTTGCATGTATCCTACCATTGTTTATGTTGATTTTTTGAATTAGTTCAGTAAGGGAGTTCTGTTTTTGTCTTTAGTATTAGCATGCCATGCTCTAGTTTGCCATGATAAGTTCCTGTAGGATGTTATTTGATAGCTCTAAACATAGCAACCTGATGTTATTTCTGCCATGTCCAGTGATTTCTGCCAAGTCTGTGAAACTGTTATTATGTGCAATCTTGCCATTTTTTTGAGCATGTTCTATTGATTTCTGGATATATCTCAGTGTTCATGTTTTGTAATGCTTTACCTGTACATCATGTCCATGCCTTTTCTTTTCATGTTGAGGTAATGTAGCATATTGTTTTGATGCTTGCTAGATGCCTAGTTGCTGTTTTGGACAGCTTATCCTTTAAACTAGTTTCATGTGTATGAGGTGAACCGTTGCTCCATTTTGAGTGTGCTTTATATGAAACTTGCTTGATTTTGCATGTAGTTCCATATTATCATGTTGAATCCTTGTTTGAGAGTGTTTGGTTGTTGTTTGAGTGCATTTTGTATCAATGCCATGTTTAACTTGTTTTGCTCATATCTTAGAGGCCGTAGCTCCAAACTAATTGAACTTTACATGTAACGTGACTAGAATTTTGTGTAGATCATCTTGGTGCATCTTAACTTGTTGTTTAACAACTTGAACATAAGCTTTATTCAGATCTGAACCAATTTTGAAATTTGCATATGAGGACTTACCGGTTTTGTTATATGCTGTTTTCGGCCTCATCTAAACTTGCTTTGATATGTTGCTCTTGTATGCATCATCTCTTGCCATGAGTAGTTTCATATAGCTTTGTCATGCATCATGCTTGGTTGTGCATCATGTCTTGTCTATGTGTTGTGTGTTTACCTTGTTGTTTGCTTCTTTCCAGTGGTGCTCCTTCTCGTTAGTTCCTGTTTCGTTGCGATCATGAGGATTCGTTCGTATACGCTTAGTTCGTCTTCGTGGCTTCATCTTCTTCATGGACTCGTTCTTCTTCCTAGCGGGATTTCAGGCAAGATGACCGTTTCCCTGGATCTCACTACTATCATTGCTATGCTAGTTGCTTCGTTCTGTCGCTATGTTGCGCTATCTATCACTTGCTCTTCAAGCCTCCCAAATTGCCATGTCAGCCTCTAACCTTTTCACCCTCCCTAGCAAACCGTTGCTTGGCTATGTTACCGCTTTTTCTCAGCCCCTCTTATAGCGTTGCTAGTTGCAGGTGAAGTTGAAGATTGCTCCATGATGGACATGATTTTGTTGGGATATCACAATATCCCTTATTTAATTAATGCACCTATATACTTGGTAAAGGGTGGAAGGCTCGGCCTTATGCCTGGTGTTTTGTTCCACTCTTGCCGCCCTAGTTTCCGTCATACTGGTGTTATGTTCCTTGATTTTGCGTTCCTTACATGGTTGGGTGATTTATTGTAATGGGATTGCTGAGTCTCGTGGCTCACAGATTACTACAACAACAGTTGCAGGTACAGGTTATGCAATGATCTTGACGCGAGAGCGATGTTACTTGTTTTGGAGTTCTTTGTTACTTGTTTTGGAGTTCTTCTTCTGCTTCTTCTTCGATCGGGGGATAGGTTCCAGGTCGGCAGCCTGGGCTAGCAGGGTGGATGTTGTTTGAGTTTCTGTTTGTGTTTCATCAATAGTCGGATGGGGCTCTTATGTATGATGATGTTGTATTCGTGTGGCATTGTATGCCTCTTGTATGTAACCCCAGCTATTATGTAATGGTACGATGTAATGATATCCACCTTGTAAAAGTGTCTCCAATATGCGCTTCTATCCTTGGTGGGACCGTCGAGTTCCTTTAGGATAGGGTCGCATATTGGGAGTGACACGCGCTCTCTCAGGTGGTCCACGTGCGCCATCACGTTCAGCTCAGCGGATCAGCTCAAGTGCGCGGCCACAGTTGGCATCCTCCCAATGCTTTGTTCCCCAGACATCAGCAATGTGCAAGTTACCAGGACCCTCATCGATGGTGGTGCAGGACTCAACGTTCTAGCTGTCGAGACGTTCAACAATCTCAAAGTGTCATATGATCAACTTCAGCCAACCAAGCCTTTCTCAGGAGTCACTGACGGCTCCACCACTCTGATAGGGCAGGTTCGCCTCCCTGTCACATTCGGATAGCGCAAGAACTATCGTACCGAGCTCATCGACTTCGACGTTTCCCACATTCACCTGCTATACAATGCCATCCTCGAGTATCCAGTCCTAGCCAAGTTCATAGCGGTAACACACCATGGTTACAATGTCCTGAAGATGCCGGGAAGCGGAGGAATCATCACAGTCCCTTGCGAAGAGAAGGATGTGGTATGCTCTCTCGAGCGTGCCTTCCAAGCTGCATCCGTGAGGACCCAGACAGCAAGAGCGAGAACCCTCCTGTCGGTGTCAAAACCGGCGGATCTCGGGTAGGGGGTCCCGAACTGTGCATCTAGGCGGATGGTAACAGGAGACAAGGGACACGATGTTTTTACCCAGGTTCGGGCCCTCTCGATTGAGGTAAAACCCTACTCCTGCTTGATTGATATTAATGATATGGGTAGTACAAGAGTGGATCTACTACGAGATCAAGGAGTCTAAACCCTAGAAGCTATCCTATGGTATGATTGTTGTTCTGTCCTATGGACTAAAACCCTCCGGTTTATATAGACAGTGGAGAGGGCTAGGGTTACACAGAGTCGGTTACAATGGTAGGAGATCTACATGTCCGTATCGCCAAGCTTGCCTTCCATGCCATGGAAAGTCCCATCCGGACACGGGACGAAGTCTTCAATCTTGTATCTTCATAGTCTTGGAGTCCGGCCGATGATGATAGTTCGCTATCTGGACACCCCTAGTCCAGACTCCTCGAGTAGCCCTGAACCGAGCTTCAATGACGATTTAGTCCGGCGTGCATATTGTCTTCGGCATTGCAAGGCGGGTTCCTCCTCCGAATAATTCATAGAAGATTGTGAACACCAGGATATTGTCCGGCTCTGTAAAATAAATTCCACATACCACTGTAGAGAGAGTAGTATTTACACAAGTTCAATCTGCTGACGTATTCTGTGGCGTGACGTCACACCACAACCAAGCCTTTACTTGAATCGTTTTTATTATACCACCTCGGCGCATTTAGCGAGGCGGTTTCCTTGGCACGTCTTGTCGAAGCAGAGATCGTGTTCCCCTTATTCCGGGATTCCCATCAATACGGACGTGGGTAACCCAACCGCGCCCGTTGCCATGCCCCCTCCATCGAAGGCGAGTTCCAAACGGTCACGGGGACGGCTCTTGGTATTCTCCCTCTTTATAATGAGACCAAGGCCCGTTCCTTTTCTTCAATCCTCAACCGAATCCGCCCTTCGCCCCGAGTTCCAACACCCAGAGCTCTAGATTCGTGCGCTTCGGACCTTCGACAATGTCCGGCTCCGACCTACAGGGCCGGTGGATGCCCTCCTCCGTCATGGAAGAGGACGTGCTAAAGCTTAGAAACGCCAGGTACTTAACCTACGAGATTTCGCATAGGTTGCCTGCCCAAGGGCAAGTCATTCCTTCTCCCGAGCCTGGCAAGAGTGTCGTGTTCGTGTCTCACCTCCGTCGGGGGTTAGGCTTCCCGATGGATCCCTTCGTGAGGGGGCTCATGTTTTACTATGGGCTGGAATTCCACGACTTGGCTCCGGAGTCCATCCTCCACATCTCATCATTTATTGTCGTCTGCGAAGCCTTCCTCTGCACTACCCCTCACTTCGGTTTGTGGTTCAAAACCTTCAATGTGGAGCCAAAGATGATTGAGGCGTCAAGCGAAGTCTTGGCGGGCGGTTATAAACAAGAGGACCGATGCTCCATGGCCCGAGGGCTCTTTCCAGAGGAGCTCGGCTTGTGCAACAGGTGGTTCTATATCACGCTCGAGGGCAGCAGCGAGAGGCCACCGCTTGCCTTCGCTTCGGGCCCTCCGAGCGGCCGGCGTCATGGGTCGACAAAGGGCTTGGTGGGGCCATCAGGGCGTACCCCTATTGCGGGGCGGATTCGATACCTCCAAGAGAGGGAGGTCAATCTGGTCGTGGTGGCGCAGTTATCTGATTCGAGTCTTACGCCTCAAAGCGCCGCCCCCTCCGCTTTGTGGGAATTCAATCGGGAGGGACCACAAGCTCTCCAACACTTCATGGAGTACGACACCGTGGAGATGTACAATCTGTTCTTGGATCACAAGAGATGTGTCCGGACTTGACCGAGGATGCGGCTTAGCTGCAATTGCGGATACTCAAGTAAGTAGCCACATATGCGGACATACCGTCCACTTATTTATCATGGATTTGCCTTTTAACCAGCTATCCCTTGGGCGAAGTGGATAGCACAAGCAAAACGATACGGTGTCCGCCCCCTCCACGAGACCACGCGGATCCGTGTTAATCAAAATGTTGGAGGTTGCGCCTTGGAAGAGGCGGAGGGGGAACAGGAAACTACCGCCTCTGCTAAGGAGGCTCTCAAGCAAGGAGGAATCAAGAATCCCTCCCTCCGAGGGGAAAGAGGACCGCTTCGAAGACACAGGAGGCCAAGGCCTCAAAGCGGGAAAGAAATCTGCAGGAAGGTCTGTGTCGGGAGGAGTCCCACGCCTGATATCCTCAAAGGAATCAGCCCTCCAGCGAGCCGTAAGTAGAAAAAGGGGAGTTTTTTAATAAGGGACATCCCTATTTTGTTTCTAAGGATAACCGAAGTTTTTACCTTGTAGTTCGGATCTCATCCCTTCTCAGCAGAGCTCATCCTCGGGGGACCTTCGTCCGGAGATGATGGAGAGCGAAACGCCTCCATCTTCCGCCCCGTCAGGCAGGGCGAACGACCCTGAGGTGTCGTCATGGAGGGTCTCCCCGAGTCCGGCGGGGCCGGGGAGTTCGGCACCAACTGGAGTACGGCCGGTGGAGCTGCAGGATCTGCTCGAGAGAGCGTCTATCTCAGAAGATCACCGCACATTAATGAGTACGGTGATTGAAAGGATCTCATCTGCCGAGAGCGGGTTGCATGAGGCCGTCGGAAGTTTACTGTCGAGGTTTGAGGTACGCAAAAAATGACATACCTTTTGACAGTTTTGCACATAGAGTGCGCCCTGTATAGATAGTAGCCCCTGAGACTCGGTATGTTGTCGAAAGCGGCAGCGTCGAGGATCATAATCTCGATTATAAAATGTCGCCTTTCCTATGCGGTGGCGGAACGTTCGTGGCCAGCGGATGATAGAGTTGCCGAGCTGAGCGGCAACTCGGCGTTCGCGGATCACGGACATCGCGCTGGTCAATAAACGACTTGACGAGTCACAGAGTAGGTGGTTTCTTCGCGGTCACCTGGTAAGGGAGCTGATGCCCACAACTTACAACATGTATGCTTGATGCAGATGGTGCCGCTGCTATGGAGGACCTTCGGGCAGAGCTTGCTCCAGCCAAGGAGCAAGCCAGAAAAAGTGATGCGGTTGCCTCGAGGGCAACGGAGGAGCTAAAAGCTGAAAAGGCTGCTCACTATCGAAGCAGGGAGGAGATGGCCGGAATGTCCGTGAAACTAAAAGATGCTACCGACTGCTATGAGGTTCTTGAAAGAGAACGCCAAGCGGAGCATGAGGACCTGAAGAAGGCCACCGCCGAAGCCAAGGATGCCCGTTCTGCAATGCGGGCTATAAAGGAGGAACTGCGTCAGGCCGGAGACATTGCGGTTGGAAAGCCCTTTCTGCTGTGTAGGAAGTTCACGGATCCGAAGTATGCTCAGTTGGGCCAGTTGTGGGGTGCGGAGGATCCTTATCTGAATTTGGCGGCGAGTGCGGCGGGCGTAGTCGTGCACTTCCGAAGCTAGAAGGATCACGAAATGGAAGAGCTTTTTTGGTCTCAATTCCATAGTCCGGAGCGTCCACTTCCGTTGACCGATCGGTTGGCTGAGTGGGCTGAGCTGAATAGATTGTCCAGATTTGCCATGACGGATGTGGTGGCTCATCTGTGGCCGGAAAGGCCCAAGCTGAAGAGTTATTTTGGCTTATTGCAGCAATTCCTTGGGGCGGTGCCGCATATCAAGGCGATGAAGCTGTCGGCATGCATAGAGGGTGCACGGATGGCTCTCGGCCGTATTAAGACATACTGGGCGGAGATGGATGCCATCGATGTTGCATCCCGGGGTTCGGACAAAAGCCGGTTACCCGCCGAGCACTATTTTGAGGAAGTCCTACAGGGCGCTCGTTTAATAGAGTCGCAGTGCTCGAAAAATGTTATGTTCAAATGACATGTATGATTTGTGACACCATATTTATAATGTAACGGCTTTTTATACTTGTGCGTTCAAGTATTGAAATATCTCCTATGCGGCCGTTAATGTATATGTATGTATAACCTGAAAGATGGCAGTCTTTGGCTTATCCCCACGCACATGGTGCGGGGTGTTTAAAAAGCGTGTTTTGACACTTAATCCAACGTCTTGGTCCTGTGAAGGAGGTGGTAGCGTAGCAAACTAGGCAACCGGACTATAATGCTTTATCACTTTCACTTAGCCATAGGAGCTCGATGGTGGGGCTACTATATAGCCCCTAGAGCCTGCGCTCTCCGAACACGGGTGCGTGTGTGCTGACCGAGCGGTCCTTCGTCAAAGCGGAGAATTCTAAACATTCGATGGTCGATCGAGTGGTTGACGGTCTCTCGCTATATCATGACAGTTAGTTTTCGGCTTTCTCTCTTGAGGTGCTCGCCCGGCGGCAACCGGGCACAATCGCGATAGTTCTCCGGTGCCGCGTTAGCCGATGGAGTGGAGCGTAAGGCAACAAAACACGAGGCCGGCAAACCCAACATTTGACCAAAGACATGATTCGAGCTGATGCATATAAGGCCTAACTTCGAGGCGCGAACACTCCACGAGGTATTGGTCTTTATGATAACAGGCGAAACAATGCCCTAAGCCCCTAGTGTCAGTGCAGGCGAGAACTTCCGACGCGGCCGATGCCAAAACGCCAGCTTTCTCCTCGGTTAGGCTAGGAAACCGGGGGATGTGTATCAACAAGAGACAGTAAAAAGTTTTACGCAGGTCTTAATCTGAAAAGAATCCTTGCAGCGGGTCCTGCTGCATGTCTGCGCTTTGTGTCTCCGTTGTCTTTGTATCTGGGACGGTGTAGCACGTTGTTCATCTGTAAAAGAGAAGAACTTAGTTTTGGAAAGATATCGTGCAAAAAATGTATTTAAAACAGAGTATGATTTTAAAAAATGAATAAAGTTGAGCTTTATTGGCTCTCATTGTTCATGTCGCAGCCCTTGTAAAGGGTATGCGGCTAAAAGCCCTAGTTTATTTATGCGGACTCGCCTAACCGTGTCCGGGGTCTGAATGACCTGTTTTTTAGGGGCTTTGATTAGCAAGGCTAGATTAGCGTGTGGCTGTCAAGGCAGTCTCACGTTCTTCCGTGGTCGAGAAACACTCAAAGTTACCTTTTAATGAGATGATGCGGCGTGGACGGGCATTTTAAGTGTAAGAGGCGCGTGTGCGGTATTGCGTTAAAGCGGTAGCTTGGCGTCCCAATAGTGTGATGGCTACTTTTAAATGGGGCGATATGGAAGATTAGCTTTTAGACGGAAGTTGTCGGATGAACGAACACAACTTCTAGTAGTAAGGAGCCCGTGCAATTGGCGTAAGGGCTGGCGTCACTCCTTTAAAGGGAGTGCTGCTATGGCGAATTTTGGTAGGGTCTATCCCCATTCTGTGGATTGTGTCCGGATATAGCAGGTTTAAATCGCTGCCGCCATCCATTAGGACTTTTGTAAATTGTAGTCCGTCGATTATGGGCTTCAATATCAGAGCAGTCCTTCCTGCGTTTTGAATACTTCTGGAGTAATCCTGATGGTCGAAAGTAATTGGTTTTGACATCCAATTTCGGGACTCCGCTGGGGTTGACCGTACGGTGCGTATTTTAGTAGGTGTCGCACTATTTTTCCTTGCTATCACTTGAAGTGAGTTCACTGTTTTGACTTCTTGCGGGAAAGACTTCTGTTTTCTGGCGCTCTGCTTGTGGGGTTCGTCATCGTCTTCGCTTGGTGTGTTGAGCCCCTTGTGTTTGGCGTTAAGTCGGCTGGACTGCTTGAAGACCCAACAATCTCTGTGGGTATGGTTTGCGTGTTTCCGAAGTCTTGTGGATTTGACATATCCTATCCAAGATTTTGTTTAGGTTGGATAGCTCGTCCTTTATTGTCCTTAAGAGGCAGTGTTTTGTTATTCGCCGAGAGCTTTTGAACCGGCGTTGACCGCCGTGCTATTTGGGCCATTTTCCTTATTCCGCCTTGATCTTTTCTGCGTCGTGATTTCCCATTTCCATCCCGACCTCGGATGTACTCGGTCGTTGGTGCTGCATCTTGCCAGCCACTATCTTCCCCAGCATAAGCGGGTCATGAGGCTTCGTTAGCGCAGCCATTGTTCTTGGTTTTTCCTGGCCGAGGTGTCTGTCGAGCCATTCGTCTTGGACGTTATGTTTAAAGGCTGCCAAGGCTTCGGCGTCTAGACAGTCGACTATTTGGTGAGGAACCTGTTCCAGAATTTGCGTGCTGTCTCTCCGGGCTGTTGATTTATGTGACTTAAATCATCTGCATCCGGAGGGCGGACATAAGTCCCCTGAAAATTTGCTCGAAACGCGTCCTCGAGCTCTTCCCAACTTCCAATGGTATTTTCTGGGAGGCTTTTGAGCCAATGCCAAGCTGGGCCTTTGAGCTTGAGGGGTAGGTATTTTATGGCATGGAGATCTTCTCCTCTAGCCATATGTATGTGTAGGATGTAATCCTCAATCCAGACTCCGGGGTCTATTGTTCCGTCTTATGCCTCTATGTTTACGGGCTTGAATCCCGCTGGAAATTCGTGATCCAGTACCTCATCGGTGAAACATAGTGGGTGTGCGGCGCCCCTGTATTTGGGTGTGTCGTTATCTTTGAACACTCGCGTGTTGTGTTGCTTCCTGGAGCCCTCTTTTTTGGCCTGTAGATGGACCTGACCGGGCCGTCCTTTTTGCGAGGATCCTTATGTGGATCTTGTGCCGACTTGTGTGCGGTGCCGCTTGCCGCTCTTAGCCTTTCATCTGGTCGTCTATCCGGCCTGGCGACCTCTTTGCTTTTTGACTGTGGGGGATCTACGGCCTCCTCGTCGAATTCGGGCAACAACTTGCGCTTCGGGTAGCTCTTTGCTTGGTGACTATTGCCGTATTTATCTACGGTCTTGAGTACTTTGCTCCATCTCATTCTGAGTACGTCTTCCAATGTTTTGAGCTTCTGCTTCTGCTTCTTCAAACTTCTTGCAGTGGCGACGAGCCTTTTGTGAAGGTTCTTATGCTCCGGTGGTGTGCCAGGCGTGAGATCGTCTGGACTGTTGTTTTCGCCGGGGATGGGTTGCTCGTCCAATTCATCCTGTTCGGATGGTTGCTTGGTGGCATGTTAAATGCGTCCACCGGTTACGCCTGCTCTCTGGCCGGGTCGATATGGGTGTTGTTGTTATCGAGGCAGGACTTCGGGCGGCGCTTGCGTCGCCGTTTTGGTTGTTTTTCGGGGGAATTATCCTTCGCCGCGTCCCATTGTTCCTTGTTATCGCTTCCTTTTGGTGTATCCACCATGTATACGTCGTGAGTTGAGGTGGCTTTCCAGTGCCCAGTAGACGCTGGTTCTTGGTTGTCTCCGGCATCGTCGTCCATACCGTCGATGTCTTCTGAGTCAAAGTCTAGCATGTCGGTTAGGTCGTCGAAAGTGGCTACGAAGTGGGCGGTGGGTGGGATTTGAAATTCTTCTTCGTCCGCATCCCAACCGCCCTGACCATGATCCGGCCAGGGCTCTCCCGATAACGAGAGATACTTTAGCAAGTTTAGGATGTCGCCAAAAGGTGAGTGCTGAAAGATGTTCGCAGTGGTGAACTCCATGATCGGCGCCCAACCGGATTCGATTGGTAGGGGCGCGAGGGGTTCGGAGTCCGGCAAGGAGTCCGGCACCTCGGAGTCACGAGCTTCACAAGGGACAAGGTTGGTATTCGGCTCCATCGCCGTAGAGGTAGCAGCCCCCGAGGCGGTGTCTAGCCACCATCCTCGATCTGTGCAGTCGGCTCCGAATTAGGGGTCGGAGTGGACTCATGTGCGGCTTCCAGGGCACTGTCCGGCAGCAGAGCTAAATCATGCCCATCGTGACAGTGCGGCGCGCTCGGCTGTGGCTCGAATCCATCGAAGATCAAGTCTCCGCGGATGTTGGCCGTGAAGTTCAGACTTCCGTCGGTAGACGGCCGGGCGTAGCTTCGATCTGCTCCAGATGGCTGCGAATTGCCCGCATTACAAAGCGCCGAATACGAAGATCTGTCCGGGGAGAAAAGTCTCACCCTGGACTGTGTCGTTGTTGTTGACGATCGAAGGAGCCATCGAGCCTATGAGTGATGACACAGAGGAACTCTCAATGAAAGCACCAATGTCGGTGTCCAAACCGGCGTATCTCAGGTAGGGGGTCCCGAACTGTGCGTCTAGGCGGATGGTAACAGGAGACAAGGGACACGATGTTTTTACCCAGGTTCGGGCCCTCTCGATGGAGGTAAAACCCTACTCCTGCTTGATTGATATTGATGATATGGGTAGTACAAGAGTGGATCTACCACGAGATCAAGGAGGCTAAACCCTAGAAGCTAGCCTATGGTATGATTGTTTTTTAGTCCTGTGGACTAAAACCCTCTGGTTTATATAGACACCGGAGAGGGCTAGGGTTACACAGAGTCGGTTACAATGGTAGGAGATCTCCATGTCCGTATCGCCAAGCTTGCCTTCCACGCCAAGGAAAGTCCCATCCGGACACGGGACGAAGTCTTCAATCTTGTATCTTCATAGTCTTGGAGTCCGGCCGATGATGATAGTTCGGCTATCCGGACACCCCCTAGTCCAGGACTCCCTCACCTCCCGAGGCAGTTCCCAAGAAGAAGAAGACATCACCCAGCTCAAGGCCTCAGGAGGTTGGCATCTCAGGAGGCTCCACGTTAGGACCTGCGCCCGTGCAAGGGGCGCCTCCCTCCGTTGCATAGGAAGGTGCACCCTGTGCCCTCCTCGGGCAAGGCTCGGGGGCTCTCTCCTGGAGGGCCTCAGACTTTGCCAGGATCACGAGGGAGGCGCTCGGGCACCACTTGGAGGCGTGCTTCACAGCACGTTTCCCTCAAGAAGCCACGGGGCAAGGAGGGCCCAACCCGCAGGAGTTCATCACTAAGGCCACTCAGGAGCTGCAGGAATCAAGAGTCATACACGGTGATCGCCGCCTGCCCGGCGTAGCTGCCCATCCAGGCGAGGATGGCAGGTTGCGTGTCTGCATCGAATACCCAGGGCTCAGCCGAGTCGTGTCTCAGGAGCACCTCTGGCCTTCGCGCGTGGAACGCTGTGAGGGTCCGCCACACGTCCTCGAGGAATCGCCTGGACACCCAGAGCCTCCCGAGGCTCAGGGCTTCGGTGGCTCATGAGGATCGGCCTCTTCACCGTGCATCGTCAGCTACTCTAACACCCGCTCTACAATGGTATCAGGTGACATCTCTCGAGTTCATTTCAGCTGGGAGCGCCCTCAGAGTTGCATTATTCCCAGGTCGCGTTGTCTGTCCCTGCGGCATGTATCCCTTTCGCTTATGTCTTTAGTTTACCTTGCTGGGGGCGCCCCTCGGGCTACATCATCCCCAAGCCGCTCGCGCCTGACCCAGTGGCGTGTATCCTTCCTGCATTTATCTAAGCTGGTTTGCCTTTTATGCTTAACTTGCTTGTGATAATCGCCTGCTCGATTGACACCTACCTTTGGAGCCGCTCATGCTGGCATGGCGCTTGTGCATGGGTCCGTCCCTGCAACGTTGACAAATCTGAGTGATCGAGCTTTGCCTCGCGGCGGCCTCGCAAGCATCACCTCACCAGGCCCTCAGTGCCCTCACCACTCTCTAGAGCAACCAATGGCTGGCCGGCAATCGTAATGGCAACCTGTGCTCTTCTCGTGTTGGATTACAGGAACTTCCTGAGGCCTAGGGGGGGGGCGTCGTGAGCTCTCTCCCTCCCTTACCTGTGAGATCCGCTTGCGCGTTAAAAGGGGGGCTCCTGAGCATCGCGAATCAGGAGCTCTTATAGGCTCTCTAGCCCTCACCCCCTGGCCTTGTCCACGGCATCACGGCCTGGCATACTAGTGGCGGCTGAGCTCGCTCGAGGGCCGGGACCTGAGGACGTAGAGCATGAAGGAGAGTGCAGAGAAGCGAGGAGAAGCTCACGAAGGTCTAACCCAGCTACATCCCAGCTGCCAACATGCAGGTCCGGCGCCTCGCGAATGAGCAACTCCATGCACTCGAGATAAGTCCCCCCCTTGGATAGCTGATCGATGCGACACAAAACCTCCACTTAATGCGGCTCTGTGACAGCGATGTTGCCTTACTTTCTCACCTTTTGGTGGCTCCTTCAGCGCTAAAGGGGACCTCCTGAGCATCGCGCCTCAGGGGCTCTTATCGGACCTCGGGCCGCTCACCTCCTGGCCTTGACCACGGCATCGCGACCTGGCATACCAGCAACGGCTGAAGCCTGCCTGGGGACCGGGACCTGTCAACGTAGAGCACCAAGTCATCGCAAGGAACAGGACGAGCATTTGCACCACTTCATAATAAGTATAATATCAACAAAAGGCATTGCAGACACTTTACATGCCCCCACGGGGTACTTTCTCAATTCCTCGCAGGGAACAAAAGTGCTAATCCTAAGGAGCCCTAACTACACGCGCCTCCATGGCCGACGCCATCATCAATAGTGGGCCACGGGAGGCCGGCCTGTTGCAGCCGCCTTGCTCCGGGCACGACGCGAGCTTGGGGGCACGCAGCTGTCGTCGCTCGTCTCTGGAGTAGTGAAGAGCTCGGAGAGCTGTTGGACTCCCAGGCATCGCCACTGCTGCCAGAGGAGCCGCTGGGGAAGCGGGTGGCAGGCCTAGCCCTTTCCACATCGACGTCCTGGCTGCCTCCTCTGGGGCAGCACTCCAGCCGGCGGCCTTCCGCATCGAAGACCTTGAAGAGCATCAAGGAGGCGACATCGTATTCAAAGTGGATCACGAGGGCGCCCCCTGTTCGGTAGACCCAAGCGATCTTGCCCCAGCCTCGGGTCATGTAGACCTTGCCCGGAGCAATGACTTCAACCTCCACTCCGGTCGCCGGGGTACCGCAGTCGGCGTGCTGCAACCAGAGCTCGAGAGGCCCCCGCGGCGGCATCTCGAAGGCGAAGAAGGGAGGAAAGTGGATCCAAATTCCCGGAGGCATCACAGCATGGAGCACGACCTCGCGAGAGGAGTCTGCGGCATGGACTCCAGGAGCAACGGCGCGCACCGCCATGGCTTGTCGGTGTTGCTGACGGCGCGGGCAGCATCACTCGGCGTCTCCTTCTCCAGGGCCCTAGGCCCGGGCGTATAGAGGGAGTGGGAACCCAGGAGGTAGCCGCTCGTACCAAGGCCTCGATGTCTCTGGCCTTGCGGCCCCATTGCGGCGAGCAGGGACCGGACGTTTCTTCGGCGGGAGCGGGTCGGGCCCCTCCCGGGGGGCCTTTCCTTTCTCCTCGGCTGAGAACTGGCGGATTGGTGCCATTGGTGGCAAGATGGAGGAGGAGCAAGGAAGAAGAAGCGAGTGGAGCAAGAAGAGATGGACAACGGGGGCTCGCGCCTCTCCGTACTTATAGTCCAGAGGAGGCCAACCGTCGGCCTCCACGATCACAGGTAATCATGACTCTTTTTGCATGCAGCAGGGACTCGTTGAATCGGGCAGTTGCCGAGGCAGCGTGGGGAAGTTGAGACGCCCACGTCCAATCAACCGCCACACGGCGACCAAGGCCGCTGGCTGTTGGGGCCCGCGGTGCTTCGCACTTGCCCTTTGGCTTCGCTGCTAAGCCAAGTCCGAGTGTGCCTTGGGCCCGGGAGCTACTGTCAGCGTTCTGGGAATGGGGGTCCCCAGACTTGCCTGCTTGCGGCCTGCGGCGTGGCTCAAGCAGCGGCACAGTACGGCCCATCTACATCAACCCAAGCTCAAGACCCTCGCGAGGGGCCAAGCCTCGTGGGGCGGACGATGCAAGGCTTCCTCAGGGGCGGCCTCACCAGGCAGGCTCGCGAGGAGGCGGATAGATCAAGACCAGGAGTACCTAGCGAGGTGCTCATGATGCAAGCCATGACGACTAAGACCAGGCCGGCGCCAGGCGGGCGCCAACCTGCGCAGTGTCCTCGTTTCCTATTTGGTGCAAAGGGGGCAAGCGCAGGGGCAAAGTACCAAGGCATCAAGCAAAGGTTTCCATATCAGTGCAACGAGACCAAGACCAGCAGGACGGCAGGACGGAGATCATCGTGGATCCCAATACGGCGTCATCACCAGCACCTTTGGTAGTCGAAGACCAACTTTAGTCAGGATAGCTTGTACTAGCTGCCCCCCTTCAAAATGGTCGTTGTTGGCTCCCCGCTCAATATTTGGGAAGAGGACCAGGGACCCTATAAATAGAGATAGCCACCACCGTAGGAAGGGGATCGGAATCCATCCGAGTAGAACACCGCACCAGCTCAAGAACACCCCTTGCGAGGCTGTTCTTCCTCTATACTGTTCATCATCAGCCCTAGAGGGAATCCACCACACCACACATTGAATTAGGGTATTACGCCACAACGGTGGCCCGAACCAGTATAAACCTTGTGTCCCTTGTGTTGTTCATCGCGTATCTTAGATTCATGGTGAGGTGTTGGGACGTGGATCGGTAGGGAGTAGATCTTCGTGTGCACCCCAGAGTTCGAACCTTAAGGGTTTTGCCGGAACCCGATATCCGACACCTTGAGCTAAGGACACCCAGTCCTCGACCAATCACTCTGGTATGTCTTCAAGGTAGACTTCCAAATATTCACAGATTCCGTTCACCAGCGATCCACAGTGACTCTTGGATCCTCAGAATGCGACGCCTAACCGGCTGGAGGATACACAGTCCTCAAGTGTAACAAGTCTTCAGGTCACGCGAACAAAAAGACTTTAGTGATGCCTAACACTCTTTGGCTCTGGGTGTTTTGGGCTTTGTCCTCACAAGGATCTCTCTCTCAAAGGCTTCAGAGGTGGGTTGCTCTCAAATGACAAAAGCCGTGCACTAACTCTGAGTAGTCACCATTATATTGTGTAGGGGGTGGGCTATTTATAGCCAAGAGGCAACCAGAAATGATATCTATGAAATGACCCTGGGTCACTAAGGAAACGACACGCGTCCAACGGTAGAATTTCAAACACACGCGACAGATTGGCTTGGGCTACAAGCAAAGCTGACTCATCCAACTCTGGATAAGATTTTCTATCATTGTATTCACTCGAAGACATAGGATTTTGGGTTGAGCATCACATCGGTCATCTGACTTTGTTCACTTGGACCCCACTTAACAGTATGGTGGTTCCTATGACTCAATAAAGAAGAAAAGGAAACTACGAAAGAAACAATGTCTTCGCACTCCATAGTCTTCCAGTGAATGTCTTCACACGTCATTATATTCAACATGAATGTTTTCACAAACCACCATTGTCTTCAATCTCTTCATACATTTTTAGGGGTCATCTCTGGTAGAAAAACCGAATCAGTGAGGGACTACTACCTGTGTCATCCTACAATTCTCACAAACACATTAGTCCCTCAACTACGTTTGTCGTCAATACTCCAAAACCAACTAGGGGTGGCCCTAGATGCACTTACACGGGGGCTTCAAGCTGAAGAACAGTTTCAGGCTGCATATTGTCTTCACCCATGACAACATCATTGGCTTCAAATTCAGTGATAATAGTAGCAGCATCAATAGTGGCTTCAAGAATTGGTGGGTCAGGCACAATCACATCTTGATTCACAACTGGTTCGGTGGTAGGGGGAGTAACAACATGTTCTTCTTTTTCCTCAACTGATGCAACCGGAATATCTTCAGCCTCTTTGGCTTCAGACTCATGAACAGTTTTTGAGGGGATGGCTTCAGTGAACACTTGACGTGTTACTGAGCTGGTGGCTTGCACATCCTCTTTAGGAATGCTCGACATGGAGATCAATGGCCTTGGGGCTCATTGAAGCCTTCGAAATGAGGGCGATGCCTGCGGTGAGGGAGTGGTCTTCTCCATGTCTTCGGGGTTTTCCTGGGGAGTCTCAAGCACTGGAGTGGTAATTTGAGCTGGTGGAGTGTGTGGAACGACTTCATGGAGTGGAGTGTTGGGGTGTTGCTCTTCCCAGAACTCATCTTGAGTAATTGGCCTTGTAGGATCACCTATACCGATTTGTTGACTGCTTGATGGAGCAAATGATGATACCGGTTTCTGAGTAAGATGGGGAACTTGAGGAAGGACTTCATCATCCACATTGGCTTCATGACCAATGTCTTCAGCTACAATGGTGTAAGCAGCTAGAATCTCTTCAGTGGTTTTGACCTTTGTGGGAGCAGACTCATGAACAATCAGACGCCATTCTCTATTGGATGATGCTGGTAGTGCAACGGAGGGGCTCAACTATCAGTGGCTCTTGAGGTGCAGCTTGATCTTTTCTTGAAGACTTGGAAGATTTTGTCTTCAGCTTCTTCTTGGTCGGAGCGATATCAGAGGCTTCTTGATGCTTGCGCTTTCTAGCTTCAGCCTCATCCTGCTTTGTCTTCTTGCCCTCAGAGGCAGTTGATGGGACCTTAGGCTTCGGGCCCGTCATGTTGGCAGGGAAGACAATTGTTGGCATGTCCTCCCTTGAAGCCTTAGTTGCAGCATGCGCTGGCTTCTTCTTCTTTGCAGCCGCCTTGGGGTCAATGCCTGGATGCCCAAGTGCTTTCCGCTTCAAGGCCTCATTGTGGGCCTGAACACACTTCTCAACATAGTACTTGAGAAGCTCACGTGATCCCTTGGCTTGCTCACGACACTTGTGGAACTCAGTCTTGAGATCAGCCATCATGGCCTTGAAGTTTTGAACATCTTTGAAACTTAGCTTGGACGTGTGCTTCTTGAAGACAACCTTTTCATGGTCAATTTTGTTCTTCTGCTCGATGACCTTCTGAGCAATTGCAAGTTCTTTCTCAATGCATCCTTGGAAAGTAACACTGGTGCAAATGGGGAGCTCAAGATCGTCAATGGTGAGAGATGTGTCCTCAAACCATTCATCGATGAAGTTATTCAGAATATCAACATCAAACAGAGGCAAGTCTTGAAAGATTTAAGCCTCCTATTTGCTCTTGATCAGTTGCTCAAGGGCATCATTAGCAAGATCTTCATCACTGGATAGATCTATTACATCATCATCATGGTGCAGGATGCTTGCTGGTGTGAGACCTTGCCCTAAGATCTTCTTTATAGAAGTGCGAGACATGTCTTCGGACTGGACACTTGATTCAAGAGGTGCATATTTCAGTGGCTTCACTCATGAAGCTTTTGGTGCGACCGAAGATTTTGGAGTCGTAGCCTTCTTCACAGGCTTCAGGGGCACTAGAACTTCAGTGTCTTTCTCATCCTCAGCAGCCTCTTCAATTTTGGCCCTCTGTGCAGCGCAATGTGCAAGAAATGAGTCAAAGTCTTCAAAAGGGCCAACAAGATTGGGTTCAGCCTCTCGACTCCCATCTATCCTTGGTCGAGCTGGACCTGGGTTGAAGTCAATCCTGAATTCCTTCTTGTTCTGGATGGCATAGTTCTTGGCATACTTATAATTCTCTTCAAAGATATCACCTTCACGACACCATCTGAGACTTGATGGGTCAGCATTCTCAGGCATTGGACCTTGGACCATGCAAGGAAAGAAGCCTTTTGCAATGGCTTCAGCCTTGGTCCTGGGTTGAAGCTTCTTGTATATGATATCAGCCCATGGTGGCCTCACATCATTCCTTTCAGCATACTCAGAAGTCTCATAATGATACATAAACATTCCTCTGCCCAATATCTTCAAATCCATTGGACTCTGGACTTGCGCTCACCATAGGTTTCATCAGGATTAGACTTGTATAGTTCATATAGATCTGGTGGCTGGTCCAATGCAGTATTATCACGATGCTGTCTACCACCCTGCTTTCCAGATTTGCCGCCAGCCATTGGCTTCAGACTGAAAGGCTTCACAACTGCGTTAGGCTTCAATCTGCTTGTCAGACAAGAGCTGGCTTCAGACGATTTAGTATGATACTTTTGATCAAACTCTTTACCATTGTCATCGGGGCCCAGTTGGCCTTTGGTTGGCATTGGCGTCGTGTACCCTTTGCAGTCTTGCATTCCAAACTTCTTCGGGCAATCTTTGAGGTATTTTCTTGTGATATGAAGATGCAATTTCTCTTTTGACGGATTTTAAGACCAAGAAAGAATTTCAGCTCTCCCATCATGGACATCTGATATTGCTCTTACATCATATGCCCAAACTCATCACTGTATCTCTTATCAGTGCAGCCGAAGATAATGTCATCCACATAGATTTGGTATAGAAACAGCTCTCCATCATATGTCTTTGTGAAGAGAGTGGGGTCTAGAGAACCAGGTTTGAAGCCTTTTCTCTTAAGGAAGTCTTTGAGTGTGTCATACCAAGTGCGAGGAGCTTGTTTGAGGCCACACGATGCCTTGTTGAGCTTGTAGACCATATCAGGATGCTTTGGATCTTCAAAACCAGGTGGTTGAGCTACATATACTTCTTCTTCAAGTTTGCCATTGAGGAAGGCACTCTTCACATCCATTTGGTACAGAAGGATGTTGTTGTGGTTGGCATAGGCTAGGAGTATGCGAATGGCCTCAAGCCTAGCCACAGGAGCAAAGGTTTCATCGAAGTCAATTCCTTCCACTTATGTGTAACCTTGAGCAACGACACGAGCTTTGTTTCTGACAACTTGACCATGTTCATCTTGCTTGTTGCGATAGATCCATTTGGTGCCAATAATATTGTGCTTGGCAGGATCGGGACACTTGACAAGTTCCCAGACGTTGTTCAAATCAAACTGTTGAAGCTCTTCCTGCATAGCTTGAATCCATTCAGGTTCCATGAAGGCTTCATCAACTTTCTTGGGTTCAAATATTAAGACGAATGCAAAGTGCCCATAGAAGTTTGCTAGTTGCGTAGCTCTTGATCGAGTAAGAGGGCCAGGAGCATTGATGCTATGAAGAATCTTCTCGAGCTGAACTTCATTGGCCACGCGACGTTGAATAGGGCGAAGACTTTGCTCTTGCTGATTGTTATCTTCATCTTCAGCATTGTCTTCTTGTTGAGCATTGTCTTCATGTTGAGCATTGTCTTCACTACAAAAAAATACACTTCTGTGATGATACGTGTTTGTGACAGTAGGTTGTGTTTTTGTCATGCATGTACATCCATGACGATTTTATGACAGAATCAAGATAGTCATACCTGTGCTGTCATAGAAGTGTTCCATGACATTACCAAAATTATCATCACGGAAGTGTCAACTTCCATGACGATAAATCGCGTGTCACAGAAGTGCTTTCGTCCAAGGTGGCCGACACGTGGCATCCACCGTAACAGAACGCCATTAAGCTATCGGGTCGGGTTTTGGATCCGATAACCCGTTAACAGCCCCGACCAATGGGGATTTTCCACATGTAAAATCATCATTGGCTGGAGGAAACACGTGTCGGCTCATCGTTGGGACAGATGTCATCCACTCATTGGACAGAAGGTGCCTATGATACGTCGACACATGGCACGTCCCAACAGAGGCCCATTCCTGTGGAAAGGCCGGCCTGTTTGACTTGGTCAAAAGGTGGCGGGCCGGCCCATGGAAACCCTATGAACGGCCTGTTTGCATATAGCCCATTTACAGCCCACTAACCCAAGGTCTGTTACGCCCTATCCGAATTAGGCCCAGTAGTGTCATCTGGGCCATCCAATAGGATTCCATCCTGTTTTCACTTCTGGCAAATGTATAGCCCATGACGTCTTTCGTCCCATATGAGGCCCTATGTAACTCTTGGCCTATTAACAACCTGTGGTGAAACTGGCCCGCAATGAACAGTGTATCACTTTACACCCATTAACAACGCGTGGTGAACATGGCCCGTAATGAACAATATATCACTTTATACCCATTAAGGGCCCGGTATTCAGTTGGGCCGTTTCCAGCAAATGTTATCTTTCGGCCTTCTCAGAGCCCATTTATTCATGGGCTCATTTCCAGCATTCGTTTACTTACGGCCCATTACTGTCATTTTCTGCTTGTGGGCCAAATTCAGCCCGTGGTTAGATCAGCCCGTTTGTGGTTCGTTAATACGTTGGGACGTTTTCATAGCGTAATTAAATATGGCCTATTAATGATGGCCCATTATGGTCATATGGCCCGTATAAGGCCCATTGATGATACGGCCCATAGAAGGCCCATTGTTTCTACGGCCCGTAGAAGGCCCATTGTTTCTACGGCCCGTAGAAGGCCCACTGTTTCTACGGCCCGAAGGAGGCCCAGTGTCACTATAGTAAATATTAGCCCATGGTTATTGTAACCGCGGAAAAAGAACTGCACTGACTACAAGCAAACAAATAAACAAGACAACAAGGAAATAAATAAGCAAGCAACTTATGCTAGGCTATTACGGCTATTACACATATTACATCCACCGGGCATCAAAGTTCGCCACCAGTGCAAATATAGGGAACAAAGCAGCATATCATATACACTGGTAGTCAAAGTTGGTGACTAGCGCAAATAAACGCCGACAAAACAAATCCGAACTGAAACCACTTGAAGATCTCAAGAAACAATATCCTATGTACCCATAATCTTTGGCAAGATGCTTAGCAAGCTTATTAACATTCTCTTGTTTGGCGCTTAAATCCTCCAGTAACTTGCACTGTTGCACGAAAATATGCATATGAATTTTGTAGGACTTTCTCAGTCCTTGACTTCTGTCAGAGCACATCGATCGATGTCTTTCAACTTGAAGTTGAGACTCAAGAAGACGAACTGATTCAGCGAAGTTCAAGAGCTTGTGCCGATGGTGGTGGCGATGCTTTCGAACACTACATCAAGACAGGACTTTTGGGTTCCCTTACCGTCGTCAAGATAGTTTTTATCAGCTTTCTTGGAGACCAACAGGATGCCTCACTATCTTGAACCTTATCTCATTACTTCCTTTACCATTGGATAACGCAGCGATCTTTCTCCAATATTTTGTCCGCATTCTAAAAGAGAACAAGCAGACACATCACATGTTTACCATGTTGTATATGAAACTCATTTTGGTAAATGAGTTAAGTAGTAAAATGGACAGGATAACCACATGAAACAAACATATATCTATGTACCATGGTCACTTTATGGTCTATATCATTCTAGTTTTTATTGCCAAATCAAGATAGAGACACACTTCAAATAATATTTGTTCAAGACAAAGCAGAATAGATAGAATATAAGTGTGGGTAACTATAGAGCAATAACAACACTTGTAATGTGCATGACATGAGAACATAACTGTTTATTCAATTGAAACTGAAATCAACATAGAGCAGGTTACAATAGCAAACCGAGTAAAGAAACAGGTTTAAAACATACATTGCATGCGCCATTGGAGTTTCAATTCCATCCTTCAAATTTGAAAATAGTTGGTATGAGTAAATACAAGAATGCAAGAGCAAGGAGAATGAACCATAGCTATAGAACCCGACCTAAGAACAAATCTTCTTCTCCTTTAAGCGTTGAGTTGGGATTGAGTGGTGGTCCTCGTGCTTTGGGCACTGCAGTTCCTTTACTAACTGCTCATGTTTGGGTGCTCTGTGGTGGAGACGGTCTTTGTGTCAACTGGAGCTGGGTTACTATCTGCCGCCGGTTGGGGTTAGAAGGGGTGTAGCTGGTTCTCTGTCCAAGCTGGTAGGGGTACAATCTCTGAGAGTCAGGTTATGTGTGGTGGATCTAGTCCTTGGGCAAGTACAACCGTGGTTCTATCTGCATCAATGGTAGCACTAACTTTTACGAAGACCGTGTTGTTACTCCCTTAGATATCGCCATCACGCTCTCCAATTCAAATGGCTGATAAACAAGAAAAGTAATTGAAAGTATAGACATTGTATGATGAGCAGTGCAATGGATAGTGGGGAATAAAAGAGGGCATGAAATAATTCATATTTATGTTGTCTAACCAAACAGGATAGCATGACACAATTTCACATATATGATGGCTAACTAAACAGGATAGCATGACACAATTTCACATTATGATGGCTAACTAAAAAAGATGGAAAGACATAGTTCAAAATATGAGACTATGTAAACAGGATGGCATGACATAACTATATAATATGTTTATTAAATAGGTTGGCACGCCATAATTCACATACATTCATGGATAGAATGCCATAATTCTAAATATGATGACTGTAAACACTAAACAGGATGAGATGATATAACTATATGATGTCTTTATTAAATGGGTTGCCATGCCATAATTCAGATAGATGATGTGTATGTACTATGTAAACATGATGGCATGATATAATTCAAATATATGATTTATATAGTAAGCAAGTAAGCATATGACAATCCATATATGATGTAAAAACTAAGCAATGCAAGACAACATGCATGGCATGGGTAATATAACCCTGCCAAGTTTGAGCATAAACTCAGGGGGGAAATAGGACTGGTCATCAGTCTCTGAATCCTCCTCCGAGGAGCTCTCTGTAACCAGCAAGATGTCTGCTTCAGCTGGTAGCATTATCTCCTCTGAATACCTTGTTTTCACTCCAGATACTTCCATCACCGCTT
Source organism: Aegilops speltoides (assembly GCA_021437245.1). Taxonomy (NCBI): domain Eukaryota; kingdom Viridiplantae; phylum Streptophyta; class Magnoliopsida; order Poales; family Poaceae; genus Aegilops; species Aegilops speltoides. Next base: position 159,674,366 of record CM038141.1, read on the forward strand.
CAAATGGCTGATGCACAGGAAGAGTAGTTGAATATACAAACGTTGTCGACAAATGGAACACGCTGATAGCATGATATAATTCACATACATGATGATTGGCTAAAGAGCATGGCATTGCATAATTCACATATATAATGCCTTTGCAACAAGATAGCATTGTATAATTCACATATATAATGTCTTGCAACAAGATGGCAATGCATAATTCACATATATGGTAATTAGACACTGAACATGTGGCATTCACACAAAGCATGTCTAAACTAATCAAATGACATAGCAATGCGAGACACCATACATACGATATGAGCAACATAACCCTGCCAAGTTAGAGCATACACCTCGGGGCGATAGGATCGGTCATCGTCTCTCGAATCCTCCTCTCGAGGAGCTATCCAGTAACCAGCGGGATATGCGCTTCGTCGAGATAGCATAGTCTCTCTCAAGACCTTGTTTTCACTCCAGAATTTGCCATCACCGTGTCAAATGGCTGATGCACACGAGGAGCAGTTGAATGTACTAACATTGTTGACAAATGTAATATGTAACGGAAAAAAGGGATGGCCTGATATAATTTACATATAAGATGACTGGCTAAGCAGGATGGCATTGCAAAATTCACATATATGATGTCTGGCTAAACAAGATGACATTGCATAATTCACATAAACGATGAATAAACTAAACAGATGGCATTCGCACAAAGGATGTCTAAACTAAGCAGATGACATATTTGATGTATAAAGTAAGCAATGCAAGACACCATATGCATGATATAACCAACATCAGCATGCCAAGTTAGAGCGAAGACCTTAGGGGGTAAATAGGAGTTATCTTCTCCTTTTGAATCCCCCTCAGAACAGATATCTTCCTCTCGATTACAATCTGAAATGCGTGGAGGGGAGGCTGCCTTTGCGCCTACCATGGAGCGACGTCTGCATGAAATTTTATTGCCACGCAAGGCTTGTCTCTTTTGCTCTACATGTTCAGTTCCATTGTTTACAATAATTGTCATGCATAGGGATAAAACATAGTGAGATTATGTACGGAGTGCATGCAGAAATCCAGAGTGATTGTAGCAACCTGTGGATAGACCCAAAACCAATAATAGCAGGCAGATAATGGCTTCAGTTAAAAAATACAGATAATGGCTTCTTTATTGTTTGTTTCCCACCCAACATGAAACTCATAGTAGACACCGGAGATTAACCAGATAGTAGATAGATACTATTGATAGCGGCCCCGATATGTACCCCACAACCATTTAAAAACACAAGTTTGACCATTAGTTTGGAGCTGACTCAGAGTCTAATCGGTGAACAGGACGATAAAGTAGCATGTAATATTAAGCGACACATAACGTAAGTAGACACGAAAGAGTGCGACCTCTCTTGCGGACCCGTGTAGTCCTCGAGGTCATCTGCTCGGTTGATGATGGTAAAGCAGTTTTCGTGGCTGCCAGCGGCGGGGAAGAAGATCTGAGGTGGCGAAAGACAATCTGGAGGCCGGATCCCTGCTGTGCTGGACCCGTCTATGGTTGGAGCAGCTGAGGTGGGGTGGACGACGGTGCAGCAGGAGCGGGACAAACCATGCAAGGTTTTCTTTGACAAGTATCTGTAAGAGATGTAATTCTGTAAGGGCTCGTTTGAATTGTAGGATTCCAACAATGCAGGGATAGGAATTAGACAGGAATAGGATAGGAATGCACGTGCAAAACAGAGAATTTAAAAACACAGGATTTCTGCCAATCTGGGTGTTTGATTCACAACAATTGGAAGATCATAGGATGCAAAGAAGCATGGTGAGATTAAGTCAACCCACAAGAAAATGTATGGTTATAATGCTATTATGCTACTATCTCTTAGTCTTGTGCTTCATGAATAGGAATTTAAAAAGGAGGACAAGTGAAAATTAAAATTCCTATGTTTTTTCTTTCAAGGAGACACTAAAGGAACAAATCCGTGTGCTCAGTGGACAATATAAATAACATGTAGAGTAAAAAAGAGATGCAACAAGTGTACAACCTCTTGGGCGAAGCCATGTCGATCTCAGCGTGGTTGGGTTGGCTGGTGAGGATGCTCCGGCTGACTTTGCTTTGTCGGAGGAGGGAAGAAGATCTTAGGCGTCTGGAGATGGAGCCGAGTCTTGCTCCTGTGATGGAGGGTTCCTCGTTGGAGCAGCTCCGTGAGTTCTATGGCCTTGAGGTGAAGCGTAACAAGAGAGACGACGAACAACATTAACTCTGAGTGGAATTCTAATAGCATCTCCAATACATGACGTAAAATACATAACCACAAAGTGCTAGATGTAAAATACATCAGCCGCTCATCTCTAAACTTAACTGTCGGCCGAACTTAACAAATAAACCGAACTTAATCGTCGAAACTAAATTTTGTCTTTGTCGAAACTGAATTTTGCGATCGAAACTGAACGCACTAGCAAGGTGAGGCTACCGTCGGTCGATGACTTTTCATCGCTGGTAAGTCGACTTTGCAGCCGTTGGATCACGAAATCAACGGCCTATGGTTCATCTTCAACCTACACCCCACGAGCCGCCACCACCACCGCCAAACAGCAGCCCCCCGCCCGCGGCTGGTGGTCGCCGCCCGCCCGCCTCGAAACACTCCCCACCGGTCCGCGCCGCCCGGCCATCCCTCTAGGCCCCGTGCGAGCTTTTTCTCCAGCGATCCCCACGCCACCGCCCGCCACCGCCCGCCACCGCCCGGCGACCACCGCCCCATCCTGAAACCTAAGATAGATAGTGGGTACCTCTCCGTGAGCCCCTCCTCCCAGCTGCGGCTGGTTCTTCCTTCACCCAGCGAGCCCACCCTTGAAAATCGATCGACCCAAAAGTCGATTCGATCGACTAAAGTGTAGCCAAATCGAGCAGCATCGCAAGCAAGAGCAAGAGCGAGAGCGATGAGTGCGAGAAAGAGCAATAGCAAGAGCGAGACCAGGCAGGGACGGAGAGCAAGAGCGAGCAAAGAGCATGAAGCGAGAGCTAAAGCAGCAGCATCTCCTACTGATGTGGACGTCGCCGCCGAGGGAGCGACGCCGTGGAGGAAGTGGCTGGCGACGCCGCCGTGGAAGGAGCCGCGCCGTGTCGGCTCGGGATCGAGCGTCGGCAGCACCGTGAGATAGAATCAAGAAGAAAATGCGGCAATTAGTGTACAACCTCTTTGGTGGCGCCGATTAGGCCGTAGCTTCATCCGAGGAAACGGTGATGATGATGCTCTTCCGGTGGTGCAGGTGAAGACAGTGGTGTGGGAATGGAGGTGGTGCAAAAGACGAGGGGAATGTTGGGGCAGCTCCTTGGAGGTGGAGGACGGGGTGGCTGAACCGGCAGGACGATGAGATCGACGACGGATCCTCATCCGGTACGGTGGATGAGGGATGTCGAGGTGTTGCTGTGGATGACGTCGTCGGGGAAGAAGCTACGGCTGGGTGGCGGACGGAGCAGGGTGTGGGGTTTTGTCGCGGGTTTTTGCGGTCTCGGTGTATGAATGGGTGGGCGGATGGGATGGCAGTGGGGAACCATGGCTTAGAGATGCGGTTGTCCGAAATGTGGGGTAAGTTACGAAAGTACCCCCCACCACTTTGAGGCGGATCTTTCGGTTCAGGGGTACCACGGGCATTTCGCGTGTCGGGATTTCACAGGAGGTGGGAGTTTTCGCGCCTGTTGTAATTTCGAAATAGCAAGGCGCGGGTTGAAATGGAGGGAGTTGTCGGAGCACAACGAGACAAGGATATATCTTAAATATTTCGGGCTAACAAGGCGCGAGTTGAAATTTCCGGACAAGCCTAACGTGTACTGTACCAAGTCAATGCGCACTACAAATGCCATTCAAAACTTTGAATTCATGTTATGTTCAATTAAAATATTTCGCTACGTGTATAATGCATGCAACCTACTACTCAAATGAACGTTTTAGTGCATTCCAAACGTATATACTACCGCTTCAATATGAACGAAATTTGAATAAGATCTACAGTAATGATTGTTGTGAAGTCAAAGCATTTAAATTCGTTTCTCTATTTTAATAAGATCTACAATCATCATTATTGTCAAGTTAAACCATCGTTTGTGTATTATCTTCACAGCACACCACATGATTAGTCTCGAGTTACATAAGAATTATGTGTACTATATGAACTCGAACTAGATTTTTTGAATCCACTTTATTTTGATTTCAAATCACATTACATTTCTAGCTCTAGCTAGATCTTCATAATCTAAACCATGTCTCATATGTATAATGTGTTTATCACATTATGTATGGTGCCCCGCCCCCTACGCCTACATGTATTTAGATGTGAGTTGCTAACACCACACATTACCACAAATTCAAATAAAATGTGAGAATGTTTGATATATAGTATTGTTTAGATTGCTCGATATTTAGTTGTAAGCCGCAAACGCCGCACATTATCACAAATTAAAATAAAATGGGAGATTGTTTGATGTATAGTATGGTTTAGATTGTTCGGCATTTAGCTGTGAGTTCCAAACGCCATGCATTATCACATTATGGTATAACATGTGCACAACACGTGTATCACCGCTATATTCATGCATGCAATGTTTAAAACACTATGAACTCCTATTCAAATATATGAATCCGCTTTCATATCAAATTATGATCTTTGTTAGTCTCTTACACCCACACAATCCTCTAACCTTCGTAGCTACCAGTAACTTTCTCTCGTGCATGCACACGCCCTCCTCGCCCTCCCCCTCGCTCGGCATTCTATCCACCGGGCACATTCATTTTTTCTTTAGGTCATTCTCCCAGAGTCTCCACAACTCCTTTCCGACACACACCGATCGATAAACCTCTCCAGTGATGCCTGCCTACAGCATACACACACAGCTTCAATCTCGTCCTTTGTGTGTCCTTGCCTCGTGTCTCTCATACGGTCAGACACACGTGTAAACTCTCGCCCCTCTTTTCATCGATCTCACAACCGCACACTCCTCCCCCTATCTAGCTAGTAGTTGGGCCTCTCGCACCACCTCCTAGCTCCATTCTCTCTGTCTATCAGTCTCGCTGGGCCTTATTTGCCTCCAACAAATGGATGTACACCAACCGATCTCTCGCTATACATATAGCCAGCTAGGTCCTTATAACTCGTTTTTACCCACACGTCGATCGATCTACCTCATTAGTTGTGTCTCTCCCTTCCTCCGACAAACAACAATTGATCTACCGATCTAGTTAGGTTTGCTTACCAAACACATGGTTCCCCTTCATCATCCATGGATGCGTCCCGACAGATCTATCACACACAGGCACACACAGAAACCCATCCCCACTATTATTGATAACATTGCAGTTCCACCCTCAGTTTGTCTAGTAGGCCTCTCCCAACATCTCCGAGAAGCAACTCCATCACCCATCCAGCACTCTACCCCTCTCCCTCCCTCTCCCTCCCTCTCTATCTCCTCTCTTTCTCTCTCTGTCCCATCATATTTCCCGTCCTTTAGTTATGTATGGATGTCGACTGATCTCCCTCAAGACATAACTGGGTCTCTCCTTCTCAACACATATACGAGTCGTTCTACCTCTATAGTTAGGCCTCTGCCTACCCCTCCCCCCACCCCCCTCCCCCCACACACACCGATACATCAAGCGCTCTAGTCATGTCTCCCTGCCACACACAAACTTGTCATGTGCCCTCTAACATTCCGGTAGGCCAGTCGCCCTATATCTTTGACTTGCACACACACACAATTTCGATGGCTCTCTTCGTCAATCTCGCACCCACCCACTTGATCCTCTCTTCGACCCCATCAATAGCTATGACCCCTCCCTCTCTTCTCGTGGATTGCCCGACCCTCTATGTCCGATATAGATAGGCCTCCATTTCACACACATTACATGCAAAATTTTGTTTGAGATGTCATCGACACATATTCCCACAAGTAATTAACGAAATCAACCCCCACCCCACCCCCACCCCCCACCACAAAACAAAAAACACTCACGAACGCGGTTTGTATCTCTCCCACGCACCCACGTAGGTGGGGGACGTGCACGAAGAGAAGAGGTGAATGCACGGTGCACGTACTCCCGTCTGTTTCCCAACCACACCCGCGCGGGTACACGGTGGAGCTCGTTTCTGTATGAAAAAGGCAGCCCACGTGGTAATTTGGCATGTGTACTAGTTGTCCACTTAGTGGAGGGAGGATCGTCTACCATCGGTGAACAAACAAATTGCGACTTGACGCATTATGTTAAATTAAAAAAAGAGGCAAACCATGTGGGGCCTACCTTAGAGGCAAGGCTCTATACACTGGAGTACTTTTGATGTGTCCCGTCAACTCGCAAAACAAGGAGAAGCTTGGTTATTACGCCGTCTCCCCCCGCAGGCGCGGTGGCTCGTGGGATGAGGTGAAGCTTGCTCCTCCTCGCCCATCATGCTGGCGGTGGCTCGCAGGACGAGGAGAAAAATATACTACTCCCTCCGTTTACTCCTCGTCCCTACTACCTTGGTTATAGAGATTATATCATATTGTTTGGAATATATATGTCCTTTAGTAGATTTCAATATGAACTACTAGTACATACTCCAAACACTGATGTATATAGATGTATTTTAGAGTGTACATTCACTCATTTTGCTCCGTATGTAGTAGCACTCTCCCTCGCCCCTCGACCCTCGCCCATGTGGTGGACGTGCAGCAATTCATTCGGTCTCATATATCTAAAACAATAAATACTGCACTACCATTATTGCTCGACTTCCCGAAGAGGCGAAGAGCCAATCGCAAGGTTAATATTTTAGAGATGCCAAGCGCAAGGTTATAGGAGAACGAGTAGTAGGTGCCGCGTCATTTATAAATAAAGTTTTTTTTCTTCAGTGGCATGTACGCAATATGATAGGTTCATATGGAGAGAAAAGGAAACCGCTCCACTAATTACATAGTTAGGACGGGCCAGCCTACATGGTTGCTTGCTGGGGTTGCTCTCTTCACACTGTCGCGCACAAAACGACTGTGGCCACATCTCTAACATCCCAGCGGATCACGTCCGCTTGGGGAAGGGGTGGATGCTTAGTGTAGATGCGGTGGCCATCACCGATGGCGAAAACCCACTGTCGGCATGTCCCGATCAAGGGCCCCCGCCGTTCTCTCTCACAAAGCCGGTGAGGTTGCCTTCGTCCCTTGCTCACTGCCACGACGTGGGCAGTTGCCGCCTCCCGCCGCCCTCCTCAAGGTTGAGCTACGTCCCTTAGGTACAACTCCCTTTACAGCTGGCTTGCACCACTGCTCCAGCTGCCCACATCACCCAATGTGGATATTTCTCTACTTCTTTGCCCTGCACATACTTGATACCTCTACTGGCTTCTACGTACTGTATTTGTGATGAGTTTATGTCTCATCAACTAGTTCCAGTAATCTTATTCTAATCACGCTTCTTCAATTTCTTTGCCACAGGGATGCTCATCTAGATTTTGGTGAAACTGCACAAAATGATCCGATGGTCAAAAGGTTGCAAACTTCATTTATTAGAAAGCTCGAATGTTGCCAGCAAATTGAAGCCTGGTCAGGGTTCACGGTTCAAGGGCTAGGGACTGCATGGATCCTTTTTTTCTTTAGCTACCTTTGTTTCCAAAATAAGTGTTTGTCGGAGTAATGGGCCATGGGTAGGCTGACCCAGGACCCAAGATCTTTCAAGACATCGGGGCAGGCCGCGCCCCTCAGCCAAGTCCCAGACTGGCGACCTTCGAGAAGGCCGAGTCCCGCAAAGCGACCTTCAAGAAGCAGAGTCCCAGACGGCGACTCTGAAACAAGCCGACTCCGGGCTTGCGACCTCTCAAAGGGCCGACTATGAGAGTCGGCCCGCGACCTTCCACGAAGACTGATGCGGGGAACAGCCCCGACGTGGCTGTCCCCTCATGACCCATGGGAGGAAGGCATGGCTACAGTAAGCCGCGTCGCCAGGAGATCTCCGGTGAGGCGCGACACTGTTGCCATGCCTCCCATGACCTCAGCCAAGGCACAAGGCCTTTGCCCACTGACGGCGGCGTCTGACGCGAGAGATCGTCGGCCCCCTGTCGATGAGATAGAAGAAGACGGCGGAGAGCTCGAAAGGCGGCCTGCGAGCCGCCTCTCGAGTCGGCCGCCTCCCGGCGAGGCCCCACAAGCCATAAACCAGATTGGGCGGGAGTGGCGACAAGATCACTGACGAGACGGCGGCACTGTTCCCGACCCCCATGACCAAGCTGCGTCATCGAGTATCTTGCAAGAGTTACGCATGTCCTGGGCCCCACCGGTCGGCGAGCCCCTGAAGCTCAAGGGGGAGGGCCATGGCGAGAAGGCGACGACCGGGAGCCACGCCCGGTCATTATTACCGTTGTACCCCGGGTAGGCCTATATAAACCCCCGGGCACCCATGCAAAGGGTTCGGCCCTAGACAGGTTTAGACACATAGAAGGAGGGGAAAGAGCTAGCCTTGCTCTTCCCTGCCTCCAAACAGCAGGAGGAGCACCTTTGTACTATCACCCCATAGTGATCATGCGGAAACCCTGCAGAGCATCAGTAGGGGTGTTATCTCCTCGGAGAGCCCCGAAGCTGGGTAAGATTCGCGGCGTGCATGTCTTCGCCTCATCCCGCTTTCTGAGCACCGGCGACGCTCTACTCGCCCCACCATGATAAGCCACCCGTTGGCATATGTCGCATCCAACCCCCAACATTTGGCGCCCACCGTGGGCGAGGTGCACCGTCGTCCGAGATCTGCTCGACGGAACCCTCTTCCTCCTGGCGAAGCGCAGCCAGCCCGGCTCGCCAGATGGAGTCGCATTGACGATTCAAGCGGCGCGAAGCGCCTGCGCCAGCGGGCCTCGCCGAACTCATCGGCGGTGCGCCTCTCGATGAACCGTGCGAGCACGGTAGCGCGGGTGGCCCCGAGCCTTCTCGGGTCTCCTCGACCAACTTCAAGTCGCCCGGCGAGCCCAGCTGTGAACTTGGAGTCCGTAAACTCCTCCGACCGATGCTGGTCGACTCCGGCGCCGTGTCGCTTGATATCTTCCCCACCAACGTGGTGGTCTACGACGAGCCTCTTCCGTACGAGGAGAACGACGGAAGCGCCGTCATGGAGGTGCTCGTTATCGGCCACGGCGAGCACTCGTGGTAACGCCGGGACCCGCTGCTGCGGCCCTGCGGAGACGACCGCGCCCATCGAGAAGGGCTGTGAGGACGGGACGCGAAGATCTTGGAAAAACGCCGCCTTCAGCTCATCGAAGCGCCAAAGTTGGCAAGCATGAGGCGCTTGTCGAAGCATACCAGCCGAAATGGATCGTCTTTGTAGGCGGCTCGCCCGGCTCGACGAGGCGAGCCGTCTCGGTGCGGTCGAGAGCGGCGCAGCCATCGCCCGATCTGTTGATGAGCGTAGCGCCCGTGTCGCCACCCTGCGGAGAACATTCGCGCCGCCCAGCGGCGACCAAAGAACGAGGAACATCAAGGCGAAAAGCGCCGTGTGATAATGGGCGAGTCCAGCAGCTCCTCGATGCGATTCTTTGCGAAGCGGCGGCGGCGCGCCGGCGCGCCAGCAGCAGCAGAATGACGACCTACCCTCGCCGAGATCAAGCGCGACCTCCCGGGCGCCGACCGCGAGTCAGCGGAGAAGAGAAGGAGCCCGGCTGCGAGCCTGGCGGACTTCGCATCACCATCGGCGCGACCAAGATGGCCGCCCAGGCGGTGGGCGGCGAGATGATTATCTGGATCCCCGCCCGAAGAAAACGGCGAGTCTCTCCGCCACTGCTGAGCATCCGACGCTGTCGGTCGCCTCGGCCGCCGAGAGGGAGTCGGAGAAAACGATGCCCGCCACCGGATCGACCGACTCCACAGATCCTGGCGTTAGAAGAAGATGACACAGGTCCGCCTTGCTTCGGGCCCGCATCGAGCGAGCCCTTCCCAAAGGGTTCACGCTCCCGAGATACTCCCAAGTACACGGCTCCGTGAAGCCGGAGGATTGGTTGATAGACTACTCCACAGCCGTCAACATCGGCAGCGGCAACAAGCGGGTTGCCGTAAATATGTTCCTCTCATGCTCGAGCACGGCCGGACATGGCTGAACAACTGAAGCCCGCAGCATCAATAGCTGGAGTCGACTTCACTGAAGCCTTCATTCGCGCCTTCACCGGCCGTACAGGCGACCTCCCAAGCGCGCCAGCTCTCCTTGTGCGTGCAAGGCCCGAAGAATCGGCCACGCGACTACCTCACGCATTGTGGGGCGAACTCCGAAACTCTTGCGGCGTGCATGAGGTGCAGGCCATTGAGTACTTCGGCGGGTGCGAGAGGGCACCCTCCTCAAGCACAAAGCTCCTCTGCGGCAGGCGAAACCCTCGACGAACTGCTAATCATAGCGGACAAGTATGCCCTGACCGACTCCTCTATGAAGCGGAGATCCAAGTCAATCGGTGGCAAAGTGACTCCCAGGCTCCCGGAACCCGGTGGAGGCCAGGACGGCGGCAACAACAGAATGACAACAAGCGCCAAAGCCCCCGGCCGACTTCAGCGATCGGCAAGTCGCGACGTGAAGATCAGCAACGGAGGGCAGCCTCGGCCAAGGCGGAAGAAGGCGGCAAGTCAATTGGTTGCGGCTTTTCTTATGAGCAGAACTCTGGATGGTCCTTGCAAGTTTCACAGCGGTCGAAGCCGTCGAACCACAACACCGAAAGTGCCACGGCTCGTCGAGAATCGCCAAGGGGCGGCCTGCCCCGCCGCCCTTGAGGCCGCCCGCGCCTCTGCCGCCTCCGCGGCGTGCTCGCCCGGTCGGCCAGTCAAAACGAGTTCCCGGAAGAGCACGGAGCATACGTAGTGTTCACGATCTGGTAGATGATCGGTAGCGGCGGCGCCAACAACAAGCAAAAGTCAGCGCGGTGGCAAAAAGCTCCCGAGTTCATGCATTGGTCCGAAGCCTATCAGTGGAGTCGGGCAGATCACCCAGAGGTGATGCGAGTCGAGCTCTTCGCCTTGGTTCTCGAGCAACCACAGCCCCACTGATAGGCGGGCGCCCGTTTCTCGCGGGTCTGATAGACGGGCAGCAGCATAAACATCACAGCAAGGATACCATGGGCTTCGGAATCAGCGGAGGCAGCTGCGGAGCAGCCGCGCCGTGTTCCATGGAATCGTGCCCGGCCTCTCCTGTTCGCGATTGGCAAGATCACGATAGATGTCCTTTTAGGAGACAAAGTTCACTTCGCGAGAGCCAATCGGTTGAGGTGGTGGATTGGAGAGCCGTACCACGCATTGCTAGGTCGGCCTGCCTGGCCAAATTCATGGCGGTTCCTCACTCGCCTACCTCAAGATGAAGATGCCGACTTCAAGGGATCTGACCGTTGCGGCGACTACAAGAAGTCGTCCGCCAGGTCGGCCGAGAGCGATCGGCTGGCGAGTCTTTGGTGATCGCGGCGAGCGGCTCCTTGATCGGATCGTGGCGATGGCTGGGAAGCGGCCGGAGATGTCGCTGACCCGGGGAGGCGGAGGCGAAGGATCATTCAAGCGGCTAAGAAACCAAGAAGATACCCTTGGACCCGGAGCACCCAGAGAGTGCTGTCATGGGCACCGGCCTCGGCGGCAAATAGGAAGGCGAGCTCGTCGATTTCCTCCATGAGAATCGGGACATCTTCGCATGGTCCCCAAGGACATGCCGGTGTACCGTGGTCGCCGAGCACAAACTACATGTCGGGCGGACGTGAAGCCCGTCGGGCAGCCCTTGCGCCGCTGTCGAGAGAAGAGAAGAGTAGTGGGAGAAGATGGCCCGCTCCGGCAGCGGCTTCATCATGGAGGTGTTTTTCGAGAATGGTTGGCCAACCTGTGCTGGTCTTGAAGAAGAACAAGCGTGGCGGATGTGCATCGACTACACCAGCCTCAACAAAGCCTGCCCGAAGGACCCGTTTGCTCTGCCAGGATCGATCAAGTGATAGACTCCACGGCCGGATGCGGCTGTTGAGCTTCTTGGATGCGTGCTCGAGGATATCACCGGATCAAGCTGAATCCAGCGAGACAGGTGAAGACCGCATTCATCACGCCGTTTGGTGCCTACGCTGCAGGGACGATGGCGTTGGCGAGGAATGCGGCGCCACCTTTCAGCGTTGCATGCGAAGTGCCTCCTCAAGCAACTTCGGCGAGAGCAGCCCATGTGTATGTAGATGATGTGGTGGTAAAAGAGAGAAGCGTGGGGCGCTGCTAGAAGATCTCAAAGAGACCTTTGAGAATCTGCGCCCGATTCGAGATCAAGCTCAATCCGGAGAAATGCGTGTTGAGTCCCACCGGCCAGCTCCTTGGTTTCTAGTCTCGAGCAGCGGCATAGAGTGCAACCGTGTGAAGATCAAGGCCATTGAGAGGATGGAGGTACCCACCCATTTGTTGGATGTCTGAAGTTCACTAGTTGTTTGGCTTCAATAAGCCGATTCATTAGTCGGTTGGGCGAAAGCTCGCCATTGTATCAATTGATGAAGAAGACCACTTTTTGAGTGGAACCACAAAGCGGATGAGGCATTTATCCAATCAAGAAGATCTTGTCGACTCCTTGTGTTGGCGGCTCCGACTCCCAAAGAGCCCATGCTCTTATACATCGCCGCCACCGGCCGGGTAGTCGGCCACCGATTATTGTAGTCGGCGCAAGGAGGAAGGCAAGCGCTCCGGTCCGAAGACCAGTATATTACTGGCGAGTCTTGTCGACCTCCAAGCAGAACTACCCTCACTACGGAAAGATGTGCTTTCTGGCGTGCATTTTGCCGCCAAGAAGCTGAACCCTACTTTCAAGAGCATCCTATCACCGTAGTGCACGCCCCACTCGCCGAGATCATTGGAAGTCGAGATGCTTCGGTCGAGTGGCCAAGTGGGCTATCGATCTAGCTCCCTACACCATCTACTATCAACCTCGCACCGCCATCAAGTCGCAGGCGCTAGCCGACTTCCTCGTCGACTGGGCCGAGACTCAATATTTACCGTCTGCGCCCGACTCTACTCATTGGCGACTGCATTTCGGCGGCTCCAAGATGCGCTCGGCCTCGGGCGGCGTCGTCCTCACCTCCCCAAAGGCGACAAGCTCAAATCGTCTTTGCAAATCCACTTCGCCGCCTCCAACAATGTCGCCGAATATGAAGCGCTCATCCACGGGCTCGGCTTGCCAAAGAGCTCGGCATTCGCGGATCTCGTGCTATGGCGACTCCGACTTGGTGGTTCAGCGATCATCCGGCAAGCTGGGGCGCCAAAAGCGCCAAACATGGCAAGCTACCGCTTCTTGGTGCACCAACTCAGCGGAAATTTGAAGGATGCGAGTTCCTCCGTGCCAAGCGACAACGATCAGCGAGCGCATTAGGCGAAGTCGGCTCCACTGTGACGATACCTTCTGGCGTCGCCCTTGGCGCCTCCTCAAGCCGTCTATCAATCCTTCACGAATCCGACTCCATTTTCATGCGGCTCCGCCAGAGATAGTCGGATCCGACTCCAAGACCCAACAAGCGACCTCAAAGCCCGCGATCGGCGGGGACTCGCCCGGTCGGCCGGGGTAGTGCCATCGGCCGGGGTATGCCGGTCGGCGGGGACTCGCCCGGTCGGTCCGGGGACTGCGCCCGGTCGGCCCGAGGCAGCGTCGGTCGGCGGAGACGAGCTGACCGGGGACTTCGTCGGTCGGCCCAGAGCTGCCCTGTCGGCAGATTCCCCAATTCAGACAGAGGCAGCGAGATCCAACCCGCCGCCTCGGCCCGGCCGCCCTTGTCCAAGTCGGCGTGGTGGCGGTTGAAGAATAGCAGCACCTTCATGGCGCAGCCATCCTCAAGTTCCTAGTAAACAAGGAGTTACCAGCAGGCGAGACTACGGCTCGGCAAGTACAACGCCGGCGGCAGCCTACCATAGTCAGCAGAGAGCTAGTTAGGCGCGGCGTTCTGGTGTCCACCAGCTGCGTGGAATCGAGCAAGGCAGCGATCCTCGAGACATCCATCGAGGCGAGTGTGGCCACCATGCGGCCTCGGCGCTTCGTGGCCAAAGCCTTTCCGACACGGTTTCTTTTGGCCGACTGCCTGGAGGAAGCTAAAGAACTAGTCAAAAGTGCAAAGGGTGCGGTGTTCCACTCCAAGCCCCTTGACCGGCTTACGATGAAGACAATCCCCATCGCTGGCCCTTCGCAGTTTGGGGCTGGACATGGTGGGACCTTTCAAGACGGCCCGGCGGCCTGCCTCATTGCTTCGTTCACGGTGGACAAGTTCACCAAGTGGGTAGAAGCGAAGCCCATCAAGAAATTAAACGGGCCTGGCGGTGACCTTCATTGCCGACATCCGCGGTCGCGGCGCATAAGGCGGCGTCGACCTCTGGAAGAGGGCCGATTGTTGGCACTCGATCGGTCCAGCATCTACGGCAGAGTCTGCGCCGATACATCAACCGCAAGGTCAAGCCAAGATCATTCCAAGAGGCGACCTTGTGCTCGGCTGATTCAGAGAACAGGCCGGCCTAAGTTGTCGGCGCCTTAGGAAGGTCCCTTCATCATCAGCAAGGTGCTGAGAGCAGCGCCTACTATTTGATCGGCGCTTCGAAGCCTCGAGCGCATAAGAGGGGCGACTCGGCAAAAGCAGGCGCCCGTGGAGCATAAATCTTCTTGAAGATTTTACGATTGATCACGATATGTATCACACTACCCCCCTTTTGTATTAAGTACTAAGACCTTAGGCCACTCGGGACGATCTTGGGGACTGCCTTTTTGATTATCTGTATGATATGGATCTCGCTTCCGAAATGCTTTCTCCCTTCTTATCATACTGTCTGGCAACGGGTCCGACTAGTCGGCCCAGGGACTCGCCGCCTTGTGCTATGAAATGCTCCCTGAGGTCAGACAAGTAATGTGCCGCGCTCAAAGCCGTCTCCTCACGGAGCCGCAGCTTCGCAGAGCGGCCATCGATAGCGGGGATGGAAAAGCGGCGCACACATGAAAAACAGCTAAGGACTTAAGAGCTACGCATAGCCCAAGCGGCTCCCGTTTCCCCCCTCTGAGCCGACTCATGACGATCGGCTCATAGTTTCAACTTTATCAAAGGCGGCCGACTTTCGAGAGTCGGCTGTCGATTCAACCAAACTTGCTACGGCGTTCTAAGCGACTAAGTACTTGCCTCCCTAAAGTAGTGAGCACTTGACCGGTGGCGATCCATGAAGCGGCTGCCCGATTAACAAGCGGCACCGAAGGAAGGCGGCAAAGGAAAAACAGTCTAAAGAACCAAAGCAAGGAAAGGCGGAAATTTGATAAATATTTACATAAGGCCCTTGGCCGAATACACCCCGCGGGTGGAATTGTTCGCAACTGACAAGTTTTTTAAAGAACAAAAGAGACAAGTAAAGCTGATGCACTCTAGGGGGCGGCCTCCGGAGCCGGAGGGCCGGAGGTGGCGGCGGTGTCGGACGTCGGGGCAGTCGGCTGGGCGATCTCGACTTGGTCGCCTTCAGCGACGGTCGCCTTGTCCTTCTGAGGCTCGTTGCTGGAGGCACGATCAGGCTGAGGTTGGCCGCCTGCTTCGTGTTCTGGCGCCTCCTCCTCGCCTCTGTCCTCCGACTCGTCCTCTTCCTCGGCGCTGGAGCCGATCACCTCCGCCGAGTCCTCCTCGTACCCCGGGTGCATCCCAAACCACTCCGGCGGAACCTCCTCGCCGTCGGCGGTCCGCTCGGGCACAAAGACACTGGTGTCTGTGTACTCGGCGACGGCCGCCGCGCGCTCGACAAGGGCGCCTTCCACGGCCCCCAACTCGGCCTGGGCCTCGGCCGAGCAGCGGCGGTCGAGGTCCAGCCAGTACCACCCCTTGCGAACTCAAGGCGGCGTGCTCGCACGCGGCCGAGCCTCAACTTCGGCGACCGACGGCGACCTCGGCCGGTCGGCCATCCGGCTGGCGGTGCGGAGCGGCACCTCCGGCCATAGGGCGGCGGCGACTTAAGCGCCAAAGCGTTGAAGGCGGCGCGGCGAGACGGTGGCGGGGCGGCGAGCCCGATGCTCAAGAGCTGCTCGTCGATGGTTCGGGGCGTTGGCGGCAATCACCTCGCCTCTTGCCCTCCGCTCTTCCCGATCCGCCTCGATGGCGGAGGGGCGGCTGCAGTGGCGGGAAAAGAAGTCTGCGAAGAAAGGAAAAGGGGCGGTCGGAAAAACCAGAAGGCGAGTTCGACCGCAGTGAAAGACCAAAGAAGAGAAGCCGGAGTTACCATCGACGATGTCCTCGAGCTCGTGGTAGCCGGAGGTCAGCATCGCCTCACGGTCGGTCCAGGCGGCCCGCTCCATCGCGAACTCAGCTAGGAGGGCCTCTTCCCGCGACTTGGCGTCCTCCTGCGCTTTTCGAAGCAGGTCCTTCTGCTCGGCCAGCTGCGTCGCCAGCAGGTCGCGCTCTCGGACAAGCTTGTCGCACTCCTCCTCCTTAGGGCGACGGGCGGTGTTGGCCTCGCCCAGCTGCTCCTGAAGGGCGGCATTGGCACCTGAAGATCAAAGAAAGACAAAGCATCGTCAACAAGGAAGGTCGCCGGGGAGATCCGGCCCGACTGCTCAGCAGTCGGCTCGAATCTCGTGGACTACAGCCCGCGGGCGCGCCAGTGCGCCCCCGCGGAGAAGAAAGAAGGAAGGTCGCCGAGGAGATCCGGCCCGACTGCTCGTGATCGGCCCGAATCTCGAGGACTACAGCCAGCAGTCGCCAGCGCCCATGAAGAAAGAATCGGCTCACCTCGACTGTCCGCCAGATCGGCGGTCCGCTTCCTCAGCTCCTCAACATTGCGGTTGAAGGCAGTAGCGCGGAGGTTGTGGTACTCCTGCAAGGCCGGCAAAGTAAAGTCAGCCTTTGGAGCTCGCTAAAAGGAGTTCCGAGCCGCCTGCACAGCAGCCGACTCCGAACTCGGGGACTACACCCGGTGGAGTCTTGCGCGCCTTACAAGAAAAGACAAGAGACCAAAAAGGAAAAGCAAGCATACCCGGACGGAGGTCGCGAGGCGAATCGTCTGGTATGCGATTGGAGGCTTTCCTTCCTTGCACAACTTGGACTGAACGTCGAAGAGCACTGTTCAGCGGGCGGTGCCGCCAGCGCACCCAGCGGTGGGCGGCAACTTTGAGAGCCTCGGCATCCAGGTTCGCCATGCTGGCGACGTCAGTCTCCCGAGCTTCGTGGCGCCAAGCTCGTCCTCTCAATCCGGCGGCGCGTTGGCACGGCGACTTGGAGAAGCAGCCGCGCGTCGGCATCGTCCGCAATCGGCGGATCCTGCGGGTCCACCGGCTGCTTGCCGTGCGGCCTCGAAGACGGAGACGGCGGAGGCGGCGGGCGCGCATTTGTATCGAGCACGAGCATCACCGCCCCCCCTCCCGAGAGGTTTTGCGGTGCCGACCTCCCAGTCTGCCCGTGAACTTCGAGGCGGCGGTCTTGGCAACAGCGGAGGGACGAGCATCGCCGCTCGGCGACGAACAGCCTCCTCAGCATCCCGCTTCGCCGCGGCCGCGACCACGGCCTCCTCCAGGTGCCGCTGGGCGTTGGCGGCCGCCTTCTCGGCCTGCGCCTTCTCTAGGCGGTCGGCCTCCTCCTCCTCGCGCTTCTCCCGCGCGTTCCGTGCCGTCGCCTCCCGGAGGTCGGCAGCAGGGTCAACCCGCCGCGTATTGGCGGACGTCGCCCCCGACCCCATGACGGAGGGCACGGTGGCTCTCTCAAGGGAAAGGGGGGCGCTGGAGAAGAGGGGGAGGAAAGTCAGAAAGAATCAAGCAAAATCCAGAAAAGAAACAAGGGGCAAGAGACTTACGAAGAAACCAGTGGCGGCCTTCTCACTTCCTTCCGGAAGCGGTTGGCCTTCGCGGCCGCCTCCTCCCGCTTGGTCGCAGCGGCGGTTCCCTTGGGCTTCTTGACTGCCGCGGGCGCGCTTCGGCCAGCGCCGCCTCTTCGCGCCCGGCCTGGTTGGAGGGCGGCTCTCGGTTGGCGGCGGGGCGACTTCAGCGTCGGCGTCGTCCTCGAGCGATCGGCGAAGGTCGCCCGGCAGTGCGGTACCGTCTTCCTCTTCTCGCCGCCTTCGGCGTCGGCCTCAGCGCCGCGGCCCCAAATCGGGTCGTCGGCGTCGGCGACCTCGCGATCGTGGACGTACTCACGCGGCTCTCTCGCGGCGCCGGCAGCAGGCGCCGTGAGAGGGTTCTGCTCAAAGATGTCAACAAGATCAGAGCTTGAAGTCGGATGCAAGCGAGATCGAAATACAGACAGAAACAACTTACCACTGGCGGAGGGTTGTCACGCGAGTACGGCTCCTTGCCGAACTGCCACTCGTCCGTTGTAACGCCCTGGATCCGATGCGCCAGGTGTCCATTAGTTATTCGCCGTCGTTGCCATGTCATTTGCTTGCGTGTTGCACTCTGCCATGTCATCATCTGCATTTCATATCATGTCATCATGTGCATTTCATTTTGCATACATGTTCATCTCATGCATCCGAGCCTTTTCCCCGTTGTCCGTTTTGCAATCCGGCGCTCCTATGTTCCCTGGCGTTCCCCTTTTGTCTCTCGTTGTGAGCGGGTATTAAACTTTCTCGGAATGGCCCGAGGTTTGCCAAGCGGACTTGGTATAGCATCGGTAGACCGCCTGTCAAGTTTCATGCCATTTGGAGGTCGTTTGGTACTCCAACGGTTAACCGGGTAACCATAAAGCCCTCTTTTGTTGCAGCCCACCACCCCTTCCAAAGTGGCCCAAAACCCACCAAACTCCTCTCCATGCTCTCGGTCGTTCGATCACGATCGCGTGGCCGAAAACCGCTCCTCATTTGGACTCTCCTAGCTCCCTCTACCTATAAATATGTGGCCACCCGAAATCCCGCATCAAACCCTAGAAATTCCCCTCTCGGCGCCACGGGACGCTGTCTCCACCGCGCGGACATGTCCGTCCTCGCCCGCCACGTCGCTTCGACGAATCGGAGGCGACCGTCCACCGCGCGCCGCCCTCCGCCACTCTTCGCGCGCCACTGTCCCCAGCCACCGTGCGCCGCCCTGTGAACCATGAGCCAGCGGGGCCCGCCCGGCCCGCTCCGCCCGTCGCCGCCCGTGGGGCGCTCCGCCGCCGCCGACGCCGCTGCTCCCTCGCCGCTGCGGCCGCCGGCCGCCCGCCGCCGCGCGTCCTCGGCGCCGCCGTCTTCTCCGCCCGCTATTGCTGCCCGTCCATGATCGCCGCCGCCAGCCATAGGCGCCTCGAAACCCGCCGCCCGTCCATCTCCAGCAAGGCGCGCCCTTGCTCGGCACCGCCGGCGACCTCCAGCCTGCCGCCCCCGCGCCCACCGGAGGAACGCGCCGCCGCCCGGCCCGCCGTCCTCGGCGCCCCCGCCTCGCCGGATCGCCCTGCGCCGTCCCCGAGCCTCCGGCCGGCCTCTCCTGCCTCCCCGGCGCCCGTGCTCCGGCGAGCCGCGCCCTGTTCCGGCGAACCTCGTCTTCCGCGCCGAACGCTAGATCCAGATCCGGGAGGTATAAAACGCCAGTCCTTTTCTGCATATATTTTTGTGGCATTTTCATCGCATCACATCTTCGCACCCGTAGCTCCGTTTTGCGCGTATAATATGTCAAATTGTTCGTCTCGACGAGTACATCATTCCATTCCAGTGCATCATTTGCATTTGAGCTCATCTTGATGCCTGAAATGCTGTTGGAAGAGGGCTTCAGATCGTTAGTTCCAGAATCTTATCAGCACGAGCTCTTTTGTCATTTTTGCCATGATTTATGTGTGCATCCTATGAGTATGAGCTCTACATGAATGTTGGACTATGCCATGCCTTCTTTCCAGAGGTGTTGACCTTGTATTTTTGTGAGTTGTGTGCTGAGTGTATCAAGCTTGTAAAGTAGGGTAGTTCTTTGTTCTTTGTTTTCTGACAGATTCTGTTATAATTTGTTGCTATGTTAACATGCTTTCATTAATCATTCTATGCATAATCTGGAGATGCTCTATAAACATGTTTTGATATACATGTCTTGCTCTATCCATTCATGCCCTTGTTTGCAATTATAGCCTGCCGGAACATGTTTATATCTTGCTCCAAAGTTGCTTGAAAATGTTTCCTGACAGATTGTTTGCATGAGATTCAATTTTCACGAGGTCGTTGTAGTTGATCCGTGTATGCTATGACCTTGCTCTTGCCATGCTTAGCTTCATAAACATGCCTTCTTACTATTGGTTGCCTTGCCATGCCATGTATTGCTCTGTAGTGAGTGGTTCGAGCTCACGAACATGCCTACTTATTGTTGTTCCTGCCATGTTTAAATCTGTAATATAACTTGCCATGTTTACATGGGTGCCATCATATTTTTCGTGCCTTTTTGGCTTATGGTCAGTAAGGGTCTTTTGATATATGCTATTAGTAGTTTCATGCCATGCCTTTGGTTGCCATGATAAGTTCCTGTAACATGTTGTTTGTTAGCTCTAAACATTGCAACCTGATGTTATTTCTACTAAAGTCTGAAACTGTTATTACTTGCAATATCTCCATGTCTTTTTGAGCATGTTCTAGTGATTTCTGGAGATAGCTCAGTGTTCATGTTTTGTTATGCTTTACATGTACTTCATGCCCATGCCTTTTGTTATTATGTTGGGGTGTTGTAGCATGTTGTTTTGATGCTTGCAAGATGCCTAGTTGCTGTTTTGGGCAGATTGTTGCTATGACTTGTATAGTGTGTGGGTGTTGAACCGTTGCTCCGTTTTGAGTGTGCTCTATATGAAACTTGCTTGATTTTGCATGTAGCTTCATATTATCATGTTGCATCCTTGTTTTGGTGTGTTTGCTTGATGTTTGGGTGCATTTTGCATCAATGCCATGTTTAACTTGTTTTGCTTATATCTTCTAGACCGTAGCTCCAAATCTAATGAACTTTATATGGAACTTGACTAGAATTTCGTGTAGATCATCTTGGTGATCTTTAACTTGCCGTTTAACAACTTCAATATAAGGTTTATTCAGTTCTGGACCAATTTCGAAAATTGCATATGAGGACTTACCGGAATTGTTATATGTTGTTCCCGGCCTCAATTAAACTTGCCTTAATGTGTTGTTCTTGTTTGCATCGTCTCTTGCCATGAGTAGCTTCATGTAGCTTGGTCATGCATCATGCTTGTTGTGCATCATGCCTTGGTCATGTGTGGTGTGTTTACCTATGTTCTGTGCTTCTTCTTGTTAGTTCCTGTTTCGTTGCGTTCGTGAGGATTCGTTCGTCTACATGTGGTTCGTCTTCGTGGCTTCATCTTCTTCATGGACTTGTTCTTCTTCCTAGCGGGATATCAGGCAAGATGACCGCTACCCTGGATCTCACTACTATCATTGCTATGCTAGTTGCCTCGTTCTTTCACTATGCTGCGCTTCCTATTACCTGTTTGTCCAGCCATCCCATATTGCCATGAACCTCTAACCTTTGACACCATTCCTAGCAAACCATTGTTTGGCTATGTTACCGCTTTGCTCAGCCCCTCTTATAGCGTTGCTAGTTGCAGGTGAAGTTGAAGATTGCTCCATGGTGGACAGGGTTTATGTTGGGATATCACAATATCTCTTATATTATTAATGCATATATATACTTGGTAAAGAGTGGAAGGCTCGGCCTTATGCCTGGTGTTTTGTTCCACTCTTGCCACCCTAGTTTCCGTCATACCGGTGTTATGTTCCCGGATTTTGCGTCCCTTACGCGGTCGGGTGATTTATGGGACCCCCCTGACAGTTCGCTTTGAATAAAACTTGTCCAGCAAGGCCCAACATTGACTTTTACCATTTGCCTCACCACCACCTACTTTTCCCTTGGGAGTCGCTCTCTCGAGGTCATCTTTATTATAGCCCCCGGGCGTTGCTTGTCTAAGCGTTGGTCCAAACTAGAGCACCGTCTTGGGACCATCCCTTAGCAACTTGGGTTACGTCGGTACACATGCGCTTAGCTCATCCGGTCGTGGCACGAGGCGAGATACTGCGGCTACTATCGGGATGTCGGCACGCGGGAGGTTTTGCTGGTCTTGTTTTACCATTGTCGAAATGTCTTGATGTACGGGATACCGAGTCGATCGGAGTGTCTCGGGTGAAGGTCTATTCGCCGATGATCGCGAGAGCTTGTCATGGGCTAAGTTGGGACACCCCTGCACGGTTTAAACTTTCGAGAGCCGTGCCCGCGGTTATGTGGCAGATGGGAATTTGTTAATGTCCGGTTGTAGACAACTTGACACTTGATCCGAATTAAAATGCATCAACCGAGTGTGTAGCCGTGATGGTCTCTTCTCGGCGAGTCCGGAAGTGAACACGGTTTCGTGTTATGTTTGGCGTAAGTAGGTGTTCAGGATCACCTCTTGATCATTGCTAGCTTCACGACCGTTCCGCTTGTTCTCTTCTCGCTCTCATTTGC
The DNA here is from genome assembly GCA_021437245.1 of Aegilops speltoides. Taxonomy (NCBI): domain Eukaryota; kingdom Viridiplantae; phylum Streptophyta; class Magnoliopsida; order Poales; family Poaceae; genus Aegilops; species Aegilops speltoides. The sequence goes on from CM038141.1 coordinate 159,696,715, forward strand.
GTATGTTAGCCACCATATATGCTTAGTCGCTGCTGCAACCTCACCACTTTACCCCTTCCTTTCCCATTAAGCTTTGCTAGTCTTGATACCCATGGTAATAGGATTGCTTGAGTCCTCGTGGCTCACGGATACTTCAAAACCAGTTTGCGGTGCCTATGTTACTGAAAGCGGTGGCGCAATCAAGCTCAAGGAGGAGCTCGATGAAGATCTTGCCCTTTGTGTTGTTTCGTTCTAGTTGATCGAGAGTGGAGCCTGTTGGGGTCGATCGGGGACCTTTTATGCATTTGGGGTTCTTCTTTTATTTTGGTTCCGTAGTCGGACCTTGATTGTATCTGGATGATGTAATGCTTTATTCATGTATTTGTGTGAAGTGGCGATTGTAAGCCAACTATGTATCTCTTTCCCTTATGTATTACATGGGTTGTGTGAAGATTACCTCACTTGCGACATTGCTTTCAATGCGGTTATGCCTCTAAGTCGTGCTTCGACACGTGGGAGATATAGCCGCATCGAGGGCGTTACAAGTTGGTATCAGAGCCTTCCCCGACCTTAGGAGCCCCACTGCTTGATCGTTTTTAGCGGCCGAGTTGTGTCCAGAAAAATGTTTTGAGTCATTTAGGATTATATATATCGGAGAGTTAGGAATTCTTTTTAATCCTCAGTCTCTTCGTCGCTCTGGTGAGGTATCCTGACGTAGAGTTTTGACTCTTCTCTTCTCAAATTTCACTAAATTTTTTTTAGGATCACGGGTATCTTGGAATCGTTCGATATTCTTATGACGAGAACATTGTTCTTGGTGCCTCCTGACATTTAGGGGTTGTGGCAGTGTCCCGGGGAGTTGAGCTCTGAGGTGTTGTCGTCATAATTTTATCGTTGCAGTTCTGGAATACCTGAGTTTAGTACGCCGACATCGAAAATGTCACATCCCTAGTTCTGACAATACCTAGTGCATGCATTAGAGTGTTGCATCATGTTTAAATTTCATTTAAACCTGAAATGGGAATGACAGAACTCCCAGCCCCCTCTGAATCAACTAGGGTTTACTAAAAAATATTTTCAATGAACCTGAAATGCCCTTCTAAAATGTCCATCATTTTTGTCTTGGTTCAGAACCTCTGCCAAAAGTGATGCACAATTTCCTAGGTTATCCTAAGGTCTTTGAATTAAATCATAATTATTTGAATTTGGGCATTTAAAATTATATAAAATATTTCAAATGCTCAAAAATCTCCAAACTAAAATGTTCCATGTTGGAAATAATCTAGCTATGGACCAGGAGTAGTTTGGTGAATTTTAGAACCTTTTAGGCATTTTTAATAATTCAACAAAGTTGCAGAAAAATAGAAAAGGAAAATAACAGAAACAGAAAATAACAGAAAGACTTACAGGCGCCGCTAACTTGGCCCACTGCTGGCCCAGCCCAGCATTGCGCCATGCTGCTTGGCCGGCCAGGCGGCGCAGCAGTGCTCGACGACGAGCACCGCATGGGTGCCACGACTCGCCGCCTCGCTGCTTCTCTCGCCCGGCTAACGCCGTGAATCCTCCCCTCTCTCCCAGAACCCCAGACGCCTCCTCTCCTCTCCGGCTCCTTCCCTCCGCTCCCCGGCCATGGCCGCGCCACCGCCGCCGTGCCACGTCGTAGCCGTGCTCCCGTCGCCGTCGTCTTCTCGTCGTGTCTAGGAGCTCCGCCGCCGTCCACTTCGTCGAGCTACCCGAGCCCCGTGTGCTCGCGAGGCCCGAGTCCACCGCACCGACCTCGCCGTCGCCGGAGATCCCCTTCAACGCTGCCGCCGCCTCAGCTCGTCCCCGACCCCGCCGGAGGCCTCTACGAGTGCCAAGTGAGCCTAGCTACCCCTCCTACCCTTCCTCCCTCGCCCCCGAGCCGTGTAGCCACCGCACGAAGTTCGACCGCACGCGCCGCCGCGGACCACGTCGCCCGGCGTGCCTCCGGCTAACCAGCGCCACCTCACCTTGTCCAACGCATTCAAGCGCGCGCTGAGGCTAACCGTGCACTCCCGCTCCTCAAGACACCCAAGCCCGAGTTCGCTCTCACCGAACTCCGGTGGCATAAAATCGCCGCCCGGCGCTAACTCCGCCACCCGACCCCAACGGACTCCGCCAAGAGCGCGGCTCGTCCTCGGCTCCACTCCGTGCCTCGCGGCTCGTTTGGTTGCTTGAACAGCTAAAATCACTTCCGCCGCCGCGCGTCGCTTCGCCGGCGGCTAAGCGCCGGTGCATCCGTGTCGACTTTGACCACGGGTGGGCCCGGTTGACTCCGTTGAGTCAATGACAGTGGGGCCCCTTACGCTAATTACCGGATCGGTTTAAACTAAATTAAATTAGTTAATTAGCCAGCGACACGCGGGACCCACAGTCGGTTTGACTGGACCAGCCGTTGACCTGATGACGTCACTATGAGGTCATGCTGACGCAATAATTACTTTCTGGAATTTAAATAAATCTTAAATGATTTAATATATTCAAAAAATTGCCTACACTTCTAAAATTCATATAAAATCAACCGTAGCTCCAAATCAAACAAATTATATATGAAAAATTATCAGAAAAATTCAAGGAATCCATCTATACCATTTTCATGCATGTTTGGACAATGATTGTCCTCTGTTTTGGACAAAACAAATAAAGGGCATTTAAATAATCATATATGGAGTTGGAATTTGAATCATGTATTCAAACCAACTTCATTTAAATCATAGCTAGGTGCATTAGCTCAAATCACAGCATATTGCCATGTCATGATCATGCATCATATTGTAGCATTGCATTGATTGTGTTCTTTCTCAGTTGCCGGTGTTCGTCCCCTCTCGATAGACATGGTTCCGACGACGAGTTCGATAACACCGATGAAGAACTATATTATCTTCAGAAGTTCCAGGCAAGCAAAACCCCCTTGTTCATTCCGATATAATCCCACTCTCTCGCTCCTACTCTCTTTTACTGCATTAGGACACAACGAATCATTTGTTACTTGCTGCGGTAGCTGAACCCCTTTATCCTTTGCATGACCTGTCATTCCACAGTAAATAGATGAAACCCACTAGCATGAGTAGGAGTTGTTTGAGCCCTGTTGTGCCTACTCATACATGCTTGTTTGTCATGCCTGCTACTGCTTAGAGTTGAGTCGGTCTGATTCATCGAGGATGAATCAGAGGTGTGTAAACATGTCCTATTGTGTGTGAGCTAAGTGTGTGAACACGATTTGGTAAAGGTATCGGTGAGAGGCCATGTAGGAGTACATGGTGGGTTGTCTCATTGAATCCGTCCTTAGGAACTGAGTTCTGTGTTTGTGATCCATGATTCAGCTACTACCACGCATTGGGCCCGAAACCAATGGACCCTCTCGGCTTCTTAATCACCCTTGTCCTCTGTCCGGGAGTTGCAAGTAGTTTACGTGTTTGTAGTATCTTTGGAGGCCGTCTTGCGCACGACCGTAGGGGTGGGCTGTGATCACGGTAGGCACGTGGCACGGTGTACCGGGCGCCCGTTTGGTGTCTCGGGAACCCTGTTCACATCGTTTGGGGCTGTGGCGAAACTTGGCGAAACTCCTCATAGATGGAACCCAAATAGGCGATAAACCCGGACTAGGGACTTGAGTGTTTAGGTAGGTCGTGGCCGACACCCACGTTGGGCTTCCGCTTGAAGGTTGCCGAGTACATGTCGTAAACGGCGGTAAGTGGTGAGCGTGTGTGAAGTACACCCTGCAGGTTAACATCATCTATTGAATAGCCGTGTCCGCGGAAAAGGACTTCGGGTTGCTTATATCGGTTCATAGACAAGTGAAAGTGGATACTCTAAAATCGCAAGATAAGCGTGAGTGCTATGGATGGCGTTCTCGTGGGAGGCGGGAGCGGATCCATAGTGGTGTATTGATATGGTGAATTTGTGGACTCGTGTGCGCCACCTCAAAAGAGTTACTTGCGATCGTAGTTTAGGATAGCCACCGAGTCAAAGCTGGCTTGTCAGTAGTTAAACTCCACCACCCCTTTGTTGATAATGATGCATATGTAGTTAGTTCGATGTAAGTCTTCTTTGGGTACATTTGTACTCACGTTTGCCTATTTTATGTTTTTGCGAGAGACTTGGTCTCGCTAGTAGTTCCACGTGGACTTGACGTTTAGCTTGTTACCTCAGCTATGATCTTGTGCCCTCGGCGGATCTCAGTAGTTAGTCAGGCTTTTCAGCCTTTTTCATTTATAGATGTCTGTACTCAGACATGATAGCTTCCGCTTGTGTTTGACTTGTATGCTCTGAATGTTGGGTCATGAGACCCCTGTTTGTAATATCTCGCTCCTCGGAGCCTAATGAATAAATACTTGAGTCGTAGAGTCATGTTGTGATGCCATGTTGTATTTGCACATATCGAGCATATTGTGTGTATGTTATTGAAATGCTTGGTATGTGTGGGATCGACTATCTAGTTGTTTATCTTTAGTAGCCTCTCTTACGGAAATGTCTCCTAGTGTTTCCACCGAGCCATGGTAGCTTGCTCTGCTCCGAACACTTAGGCTGGCCGCATGTGTCCTTCTTCGTTCTGTATACGTCCCTTCGAAATGTCACGCGATGAATACCAGAGTCTGTTAGCCGCTACAGCCCGGTTCACGAGTCTGCTAGCCGGTGCTACAGCTGGATTCGCTTCATTGTTGGCCGACACGTTCGATCTTTGGGTCATGGATGCTGTCCTGTTAGTCTGTGCCACTTTGGGTTTCACGACTAGCCATGTCAGCCGGGCTCCTTATCATATGGATGCTAGCGACACTATCATATCGTGTGCCAAAAGGCATAAGCGGTCCCGGGCAAAGGTAAGCGACACCGTGGGAATCTTGTGCGTGAGGCCGCAAAGTGATATGAGGTGTTACATGCTAGATCTATGTGGCATTGAGTCGGGTCTGACAGCTTTGGTATCGAGCTTTGATCATCTGTAGGATTACCAAGCCAAACTGGTGAAGTTGAGTCTAGAAATGCTTTAGTTATATGTAGGGGAATTGATTGTGGGATGGGAACGTAAGGCTCTTTTTACTCCTTATACTTCATGGCCTTCTGATCTGAGTCATCCTCTTCTCTTCTACGGGGATTAAGAACTAGGCCTTCCCATCTATCTATCAGGATGACGTGTTACAAATCCATAGACTTATAGAATTGTTATTTACAAATCTCAGCTCAGTTTTACTACTTCCGTATGTTCATAACTGTTGATCTCGAAACCTTGATATTGTGCTTCGGAGTGGCTATGCCACCATTTTTGTTACATGTCTCCAATCTTTTGAGCATTTACAGCCGTTATGCTGTCCGAGTCATCCCAGGTTTCTAAATAGTCTAATGCATTTGCAAATTCCTTTTTACCGTTCTGAAGATCCTTTGTGCCATATCAACCACACTAACTAGTGTGTTGGGGTATTTCATTGCCTCAGCATTTATGTTGGAGCTAATATTATGACCCTAGGCGTCTAGAGTATCACCTAGTAGTTTAGCCGTGCTTTTGTTCCCAGTGTGATGATTCTGGCCTTTATTCTCGAAAGCATCCCGTGATGCAATTTAGTTAGTAGGTATTCTATTCCTGGGTTTTGAACCCGAGATTCACCCTACTTATTTCATGTTGATAGTGTTTGCTAGTTCCTTTAGGAAATTAGTAACCTTTGCATTAGTCCTCGAGGTCCGTGGTATTTCCTTCTTCCAAATACTATGAACCGCTTATGGCAGAAGTTTGTTGGATCAAAAGATCACAACAGGGGTGCTCTTGATGAGTTCTCCATTTTATAGGGTGACTCTGCCAGTTCTACCCTTCCGCATGGATTATCCGGAAGAAATTTGTTGAACTTCGTTCGACATACTAATCTATGCATCCACAACTCAGAAAATCATATGTTCCTTGAGTTGTCCCTCTTAGTTATATTCTGACCCCCGTCTATCAATTGATAGTCAAGAGTATGCGTGCATTCGTTTATCGATGCCTATCACTCTTGTGGTCCGTCAAGCCATTCTATTCCAGAATGACTAGGAGAAACAAACTCCAGTACCTCATCCATATCCAGGATTGGGTCAAAGCAATTGTACTTCGCAGATCAAAATGCTAATCCAGCTTTTGTTCTGTTCTACCTTGGAGTATTACCATCTTTATATCAAGAATGTCATGGGAATTGCACACCATCCTATTTACTCTTGATACAGTGATACTTCTCGCCATCATTATTCATTCCTCGGTCCCGTGTTGTCACAACCGGAATGCCGACAAGTGAACCATGATGTGTGAAATCTATACTCCTAGCAAGTCCGTTGCTTGGTAGTTATAGGACGATAATTTCATTCTTAGCATGTTGGTTCTTGAATCATCATCCTAAGATAGATCGTGCTACCTAGTCCTTACTTCCGGTGCACCCTTCGATCAATGAGTTAGGATTGTGCCAATCCCTCGCTCTTATGATCATATCGTCTTGCCCTGAAAAGCAAGATCATTCTCGAGCTTAGTGACATACCGGTGGTTCGTGATTTTCTGAATATCTTCTCGGAAGTATCACCAGGTCGTCACCTGACCGCTATGTTGAGTTCGTGATCAAGTTGGTTTCCTGTAAACCACCCTTTCTCCAAGAATCCATGTTGGATACCCCTGAGCTAGTTGGTTAAGCTAAACAACAACTTGGAGAGTTGGAAGATAAAAGCTTGTCTGACTTGGTTCATGTTAAGGGATATCTTGTGTGTGTGTTGAAGAAAGATGATATCTTCATCAATTGATCCTCGAGACCAGTTGTTGGAGCTGTTGTCTTGCCAAAACTTTGATTTGAGTGTGGGCTATTCTCAAATCAAATCGTAACTAACGATGTTAAGTAATGTTGTCTTACTCGTGGATTTTCCTCGAGCATACACCATTATATCTTTTGGGTCTGACCAATACTATCACCTTGTTCACATAATTATGGAATTCCAACTCCATGGGAGTCTGGATAAATTGCTGTTGAGCCCATCGACAACATCCTTGTCTTCTCCATAGTTTTGTTGAACATTAAGCTAGTGTTGGAAACTTTTTAAAGCATTTGTTCATGCTAGCTCATGAAGCATATGTTCGGATGTAAGAAGTGACTTCCTCTAGTTCATGTACATTTGATGCAAGTTGCCACCGTGAATTCGAGAAAGTCAATGTTGCTTCCTTTGGAATCATCCCAAATCAGTCATGCATACGTACGAAGTATTCTATGGTTTGGTAGATTAATTACCTCCACTCCATATGTGTTCCTAGCACACCAAGCCACTGATTGATTTGTTCAAGGAGAAGAAGTTCCTTCGTGGGCTCGAGACTTATGCCAGACTTGATATCCTCGATGATGGTTTCCCTCTGAACTTGCTAGTGTTTTATTATAAGACTACTATGTGGTCATGCTTGTCTTGGACAGCGTGTTCACAGTTTGTAGCGAACCAGCTCATGTTTTGGAGCTTGCTATCGTAGTTCATTTCCCGAGAATCTCGCGACGTCATCTCGTCGATTTGTGTTGCAAACTTTCATTTTTCTTTCTAGCCTCGATGAGTCTGGATTATTCTGACACCAACCAGATCTGAATCTCAGGCAGATATGATGGTTGGAACATTTCCCAAGAACTATAATATTGGTCTCGCGATAACCGGTAAAGTGGATGTCATGGCCGACACACCCAACCGGAAGACCTGTTACTGTAGTATCTTGATTGAAGAAGTTGGCCACCTTCCCACAAGGACTTTGTAGGATTTACTCCCTAGCTGTGCCTTATGATTTTGTGTTCCCGAAGTCCGACCTTTACTTGATGTTCTAGATGCCAGACCATCTCAATGAATGGGATACGCTAGTACATCAAGGAGAACATTAGAAGCGGAGTGCTAAGTGTCTCTCGGTCAATCATCCAGATTTTGTCCCCTTGGTTTCGCTAAGGTGAAATCTGAGAAAGTATTATTTTTCTTTGCATCTGCATCGTCCATCGTTGTTCATCATGGTAGTATGTTGTGTTGTCAGCACCCTTGACATGGATGTTGGTAAAACCTTGATGAATATGGAAATGCTCAAGTTCTTGAGAGCACGCACAAGCACTATGTATTATCACCGGCACTAACTGGAATTGTTCCTAGTCTTTTCGGTTATGCTATAACCACTCCAATAGTGGAATCACTCTCTACTGTTGAGCTTCTCCCCAGTTACCAAAATCATTCCTTATGTTGTCTTCAACAAGGTAATCCACATCATCCAACCTGGCCGAGAATGTCATTCCTTCGGACTCCTTCAAATGATCGATTGTGAATTGCCTTAGGCTGGTATAAAGAGTTTCAATGATCTCTAAATCAAATATAATTCTTTATGCCACTTAAGGGGATATATCTTCGAGTCACCTTCCCTAAGGTGCATTATTATGGTGTCATGTCAAAATAACTCCTCGCTACGTTGACAACCGTTCACCACCCTCTTAGGTGTGGAATTGTTGTCTACCTAGTGAACCTTCGTCATCTGTTCCACTCCATTCCTCTAGACGTATGCCTTGTATCTCAGCTTGAGAGATGTTTTTTTTACTCATCCCGCGAGCTGATCCTAAGTTGTTCGATCTTCGAGAAGATCGATCCTTCTAGAGTTTTCTTTCTCCTCTTGTTGTCATGTCGATTAGAGTTCTTAGAGCAAGACATCAAGATAATGATGGTGAGCGAATCAACGTTCATTTGAAGTGCACCCTGGATCGTGAAGGTTGTGTTCGTTTGCGTCCCCCCCTTCGCCTTACCCTACGCTTGAATCTCGGGACGAGATTCTTGTTTAGTGGGGGTGAGTTGTCACATCCCTAGTTCTGACAATACCTAGTGCATGCATTAGAGTGTTGCATCATGTTTAAATTTCATTTAAACCTGAAATGGGAATGACAGAACTCCCAGCCCCCTCTGAATCAACTAGGGTTTACTAAAAATATTTTCAATGAACCTGAAATGCCCTTCTAAAATGTCCATCATTTTTGTCTTGGTTCAGAACCTCTGCCAAAAGTGATGCACAATTTCCTAGGTTATCCTAAGGTCTTTGAATTAAATCATAATTCTTTGAATTTGGGCATTTAAAATTATATAAAATATTTCAAATGCTCAAAAATCTCCAAACTAAAATGTTTCATGTTGGAAATAATCCAGCTATGGACCAGGAGTAGTTTGGTGAATTTTAGAACCTTTTAGGTATTTTTAATAATTCAACAAAGTTGCAGAAAAATAGAAAAGGAAAATAACAGAAACAGAAAATAACAGGAAAGACTTACAGGCGCCCTTCTAACTGCCCACCTGCCGCCCAGCCCAGCCAAGGCCAATGGCTGCTTGCCAGCCCAGCAGGTGAGCAGTGCTCGGCAGCGAGCACCGCATGGGTGCCACGCACCTGCTCGCCGCCTCGCTGCTTCTCTCGCCCGGCTAACGCCGTGAATCACTCCCCCTCTCTCCCCAGAACCCCCCAGACGCCTCCTCTCCTCTCCAGCTCCTTCCCCTCGCGCTCCCCAGCCATGGCCGACGCCACCGCCGCCGTGCCCACGTCGTAGCCGTGCTCCCCGTCGCCCGTGCGTCTTCTCGTCGTGTCCAGGAGCTCCGCCGCCGTCCACTTCGTCGAGCTACCCGAGCCCCGTGTGCTCGCGAGGCCCGAGTCCATCGCACCGACCTCGCCGAGTTCGCCATCGCCGGAGAGCCCCTTCAACGCTGCCGCCGCCTCAGCTCGTCCCCGACCCCGCCGGAGGCCTCTACGAGTGCCCAGTGAGCCTAGCTACCCCTCCTACCCTTCCTCCCTCGCCCCCGAGCCGTGTAGCCACCGCACGAAGATCGACCCGCCGCCGCCGCCATGGACCACGTCGCCGACGCGTGCCTCCGCTAACCACCGCCACCTCACCTTGTCCAACGCATTCAAGACGCCACCTGAGGCTAACCGTGCACTCCCGCACCTCACCGCACACCCCAGCCCGAGTTCGCTCTCACCCGAACTCCGGTGGCATAAAAATCGCCGCCGGCGCCAACTCCGCCACCCGACCCCAACGGACTCCGCCAAGAGCCGCGGCTCGTCGTCGGCTCCACTCCGATGCCCTTCGGCTCGTTTGGTTGCCGGAACGCCAAAATCACTTCCGCCGCCGCGTCGCTCTCGCCCGGCGACTAAACGCCGGCAGCCGTGTCGACTTTGACCACGGGTGGGCCCGGTTGACTCCGTTGAGTCGATGATGTGGGGCCCCTTACGCTAATTACCGGATCGGTTTAAACTAAATTAAATTAGTTAATTAGCCACTGACACGCGGGACCCACATGTCAGTTTGACCTGGACCAGCCCGTTGACCTGATGACGTCACTATGAGGTCATGCTGACGCAATAATTCCTTTCTGGAATTTAAATAAATCTTAAATGATTTAATATATTCAGAAAATTGCCTAAACTTCTAAAATTCATATAAAATCAACCGTAGCTCCAAATCAAACAAATTATATATGAAAAATTATCAGAAAAATTCAAGGAATCCATCTGTACCATTTTCATGCATGTTTGAACAATGATTGTCCTCTGTTTTGGACAAAACAAATAAAGGGCATTTAAATAATCATATATGGAGTTGGAATTTGAATCATGTATTCAAACCAACTTCATTTAAATCATAGCTAGGTGCATTAGCTCAAATCACAGCATATTGCCATGTCATGATCATGCATCATATTGTAGCATTGCATTGATTGTGTTCTTTCTCAGTTGCCGGTGTTCGTCCCCTCTCGATAGACATGGTTCCGACGACGAGTTCGATAACACCGATGAAGAACTATATTATCTTCAGAAGTTCCAGGCAAGCAAAACCCCCTTGTTCATTCCGATATAATCCCACTCTCTCGCTCCTGCTCTCTTTTACTGCATTAGGACAACAACGAATCATTTGTTACTTGCTGCGGTAGCTGAACCCCTTTATCCTTTGCATGACCTGTCATTCCACAGTAAATAGATGAAACCCACTAGCATGAGTAGGAGTTGTTTGAGCCCTGTTGTGCCTACTCATACATGCTTGTTTGTCATGCCTGCTTCTGCTTAGAGTTGAGTCGGTCTGATTCATCGAGGATGAATCAGAGGTGTGTAAACATCTCGTATTGTGTGTGAGCTAAGTGTGTGAACACGATTTGGTAAAGGTATCGGTGAGAGGCCATGTAGGAGTACATGGTGGGTTGTCTCATTGAAGCCGTCCTTAGGAACTGAGTTACGTGTTTGTGATCCATGATTCACTACTACCACGCATTGGGCCCGAAACCAATGGACCCTCTCGGCTTCTTAATCACCCTTGTCCTCTGTCCGGGAGTTGCAAGTAGTTTACGGTGTTTGTAGTATCTTTGGAGGCCGTGCTTGCTGACCGTAGGGGTGGGCTGTGATCACGGTAGGCACGTGTACGGTGTACCAGGCGCCTGTTTGGTGTCTCGGGAACCCTGTTCACATCGTTTGGGGCTGTGAGAGAAACTTGGCCGGAACTCCTCATAGATGGAACCCAAATAGGCGATAAACCCGGACTAGGGACTTGAGTGTTTAGGTAGGTCGTGGCCGACACCCACGTTGGGCTTCGCTTGAAGGTTGCCGAGTACATGTCGTGTAAACGGCGGTAAGTGGTGAGCGTGTGTGAAGAAGTACACCCTGCGAGGTTAACATCATCTATTGAATAGCCGTGTCCGCGAAAAGGACTTCGGGTTGCTTATATCAGTTCATAGACAAGTGAAAGTGGATACTCTAAAATACGCAAGATAAGCTGAGTGCTATGGATGGCGTTCTCGTAGGGAGACGGGGCGGATCCATAGTGGTGTATTGATATGGTGAATTTGTGGACTCGTGTGCCACCTCAAAAGAGTTACTTGCGAATGTAGTTTAGGATAGCCACCGAGTCAAAGCTGGCTTGTTGCAGCTTAAACTCCACCACCCCTTTGTTGATAATGATGCATATGTAGTTAGTTACGATGTAAGTCTTCTGGGTACATTTGTACTCACGTTTGCCTATTTTATGTTTTTGCAGAGAGACTTCAGTCTCGCTAGTAGTTCCACGTGGACTTCGACGTTTAGCTTGTTACCTCAGCTATGATCTTGTGCCCTCGGCGGGATCTGGTAGTTAGTCAGGCTTTTCAGCCTTTTTCATTTATAGATGTCTGTACTCAGACATGATAGCTTCCGCTTGTGTTTGACTTGTATGCTCTGAATGTTGGGTCATGAGACCCCTATTTGTAATATCTCGCTCCTCGGAGCCTAATGAATAAATACTTGAGTCGTAGAGTCATGTTGTGATGCCATGTTGTATTTGCACATATCGAGCATATTGTGTGTATGTTATTGAAATGCTTGGTATGTGTGGGATCTGACTATCTAGTTGTTTATCTTTAGTAGCCTCTCTTACCGGAAATGTCTCCTAGTGTTTCCACCGAGCCATGGTAGCTTGCTCTTTGCTCCGAACACTTAGGCTGGCCGGCATGTGTCCTTCTTCGTTCTGTATACATCCCTTGGGAAATGTCACACGATGAATACCAGAGTCTGTTAGCCCGCTACAGCCCGGTTCACGAGTCCTGCTAGCCCAGTGCTACAGCTGGATTCGCTTCATTGTTGACCGACACGTTCGATCTTTGGGTCATGGATGCTGTCCTGTAAGTCTGTGCCACTTTGGGTTTACGACTAGCCATGTCAGCCGGGCTCCTTATCATATGGATGCTAGCGACATCATCATATCGTGTGCCAAAAGGCATAAACGGTCCGGCAAAGGTAAGGCGACACCGTGGAATATCGTGCGTGAGGCCGCAAAGTGATATGAGGTGTTACATGCTAGATCTATGTGGCATTGAGTCGGGTCCCGATGGAAAATCTCTTTTATGCGCTTGTTGGTGAGATAACCCGCTAACCCAATCTCGAGGTGAGTACGGGAGTATTGCCATGACTTCATATAACGGATGCTTTTGAAGGTTGAGGTAGACGATTTCGAAGGTTTCTTGGTTATGTGTTGACGGATGGATACAAATGGATGTAGGGATTGTTAGTTTGGGTGAGATATATTGCTCCCTGTATCCCCAACACCGATTGCATAACCAGAAAGTTTCGGGAGTTTCATAGGTGGGAATTCAAGTAGCTCTTAGGATATCTTTCCGACGGATGTATGATATGAAATTGGGGTTCGACGTCTAGTGGTCCGCCTATTCACGGTTAGTTTTACAGTGGTCTCGTTGTGTCTTAAAGAGTCCTTGGCTATGCCGACTCGGGGACGCTTCGTATGCATTGTGCACTACCTTGTACATGATGGTGGTGTATGATTGAGCCCGTGTAGGCCCCACCACGAAAACTTCGGGCGAAATCTCTATCATATGTTTGTTCCGGCTTATTCTGCAAGCCAAATCCTTTGTTTTGTGTTATTCGTGGTATTCGAGTTGCTTCAAAGTCAAATGTTGAATCCATACCTTTCCTAAACGGTGTTCTCATATTGCTATGTGAATACTAATCCTTTTTGATCATTGAGGTTGTCATGTTAATCCTTTTCCAACCGGTGCGCTTCTCTTCGAGATGATCCCATCATTCTCCCCATCAGCAAGACCAATTATCATTTCTTCTCAATGGTGTTTGTTCCATCTTCCCCAAATTGCCTTTGTTTTCCCACCCTCCCACCCTTTTTCTTCAAGGACACAGATTTCTTTACCAAGTATCCTTTTATTTTTTGTGAAGTTTCTCCATTCTTTTCTGTCAATGTTCTTACCCGGTGGTTCTCAAGAAGATGTTCTTCTAGTTCGTCATTCCTCATTCTTTTCTCTTCTCCGGTGGATTCAAGTCAAGTTTTGTTGATCATATCTTTGTCCTCATTTCAATGTCTTCTCATACCGGTGCACCTCATTATCATTCTACTTCTCGCTATTTGTTATTCCGGAGTGCTCAAGATATCTCGAAGATTTGCGTTTCCATTCTCAATCCCTTCAAGATATTTCGAGATTGGTATCCCATTCAAGTCATTTAATTCAACCGGTGCAACATCTCTTTTAAATCATTTCCAATGGTGTTTCTTTTGAGTGGGCCCTAACCCACGTGTCTTTTTCCGGATCTTACCCGACTCTTCTATTTTCCCGAGCTATCCTAAATTCTTCTCCAAGTTTGACGAAGAATGAGTTATCATCACCAAATGCTTTTCTCCAAGATCTTTGGAATTCTTTTCATAGTTGGCTCAACCTCTTCGCTTTTGATTCTTCCGTGTGCCTCAATAATTCTCGGTGGTGTTTCTCGTCATCATTCTCAACATTTGAAGACCAAGAAGAGTTTCTCTTTAATCTTGCTCTATTCTCTTCAAGATCGTGGTTCTAGCTTGTTGCCATCCTCTCATAATTGTTTTCGATTGTGAGAATTCTTTTCACCCATCCGGAGCATTTCATGAGTTGTTTCCATTTCTTTCCTCCGAAGGCCATCATTTCTGAATACTACTCATTCTCAGCTTTCAGCTCTCGTTCTTGAATTCTTACCGGTGAATCGTTCAAATATCCTCTAATCAGTTCATGTTCTCTTCATTCTCATGTATCTAAATCCCCTCAAGTATCTTCATTCGTTTTCCAATTCTACCGGTGAATTGTGCATTTGCTACTCTCTTTTTCAATCTTACGGTGGTTCTTTCAAGATCTCTCTTCCTTGTTCATCATATCAATATTTGTTGTTTCCAAATCCCACCGGTGGTTCCATCAATACCTTCTCAAGCTTGCGCCATATCTATCTTAATCCTTTCTACGAGAATAAGTGGCATGCCAAATCCATTGTGGGTCATCAATTTAATTGGAGAAGGATAGGCATAACGTAATTCTTATTATTGTTTCATCCAAGTGATTAATTCCTTCTTTCGGAGTTTATTCATGATGAATAAATTCTCGGTTTCATTTGTTTCATCTTCTCTTTTTCCCGGAGTTCCAAGCTCTCCTTATCACGGAGATCCATCTAAATCATCGCAAGGCTTCACCTTGTGTTTTCAACTTCTCTTTCTTTTTATCATCCTTTTATTACCGGAGTTCTTCATGGAGGCACTACATGACGGTTCGTCAAGGATTCCTTTCATTCTTCAATTGTTCTTCATGATTTCTCTCGAAGTTATGATCCGCCAAGCTATACTCTAAAATAAACATGGTGCTCAACACATGTTTTTCCTGAGGAGTTCAAGTATTCTTCATCTTGCATTCCAAAGTGCATTTTCTTCTATCCTATCTTTTGAGATGGTGTTATGTAACTCTTGACAATTCCATTCATGTTTCATGATTCATTTGTTGTCAAAAGTGATGTATTTTAAATCCATCAATCTCTTCCTTGGAGTTATCTTGGTATAGATTTCACCTAAAGCCTTTCCTAAGGAATGTTGCTATTTATGGTGTTTATCAATGATCCAAGTTTTTCTCCTATCCTCTCGGCGAAAGCAATTTTCATCTCTTCGTTGATCTCAAGCAAGCAATTGTTTCCATCAATGGCCGGTTGTCACCTCATAATTTTGAGATGTTTTCATAAGCCCGCCACAAGCTTATTCTTTTCGTTGTTGGTTTTCTAACAACTCCGTTCAATCCTTCTTTTTAAGGAGGCTCTTCCAAATTCAATTGTGGTAGAAGTTGTCATTTTCTTCTCCATTCTGTTATTCCAATGGTCTATCTTGTATTCTTTCGTTACGAAGATATTGTGATGTTGTGCTCTTCACCCATCACCTCTTTTTGTGAGGATCGTGTTCTTTTCTTGCTTATCCATTTAACCGGAGTGGTTTCGAATTTTATCTTATCCATTAAGCTCTTATTTCCATGTCTTTGCAACCTTCAAGTTCTCGTAATACTCCTTGTTCATCTTTTCTAACGAATTGTTTGCAATCTCGTTCATCTCTGTTCTACTCTTTCTTTCAATTTTCTCAACCTCTCAAGGTTCTTTGGTTTCACTCATTGGTCAAAGAAGCAACTTAGTTTTACCTCTTCTCTTTCTCTTCCGTTTTCCCTCCGGTGCCATCCTAGATCTCGGGACGAGATCCTCTCGTAGTGGTGGAGTGTTGTAACGCCCCGGATCCGATGCGCCAGGTGTCCGTCAGTTATTCGCCGTCGTTGCCATGTCATTTGCTTGCGTGTTGCACTCTGCCATGTCATCATCTGCATTTCATATCATGTCATCATGTGCATTTCATTTTGCATACATGTTCATCTCATGCATCCGAGCCTTTTCCCCGTTGTCCGTTTTGCAATCCGGCGCCCTATGTTCCCCGGCGTTCCCCTTTTGTCTCTCATTGTGAGCGGGTATTAAACTTTCTCGGAATGGCCCGAGGTTTGCCAAGCGGCCTTGGTATAGCATCGGTAGACCGCCTGTCAAGTTTCGTGCCATTTGGAGGTCGTTTGGTACTCCAATGGTTAACCGGGTAACCGTAAAGCCCTCTTTTGTTGCAGCCCAACACCCCTTCCAAAGTGGCCCAAAACCTACCAAACTCCTCTCCATGCTCTCGGTCGTTCGATCACAATCGCGTGGTCGAAAACCGCTCCTCATTTGGACTCTCCTAGCTCCCTCTACCTATAAATATGTGGCCACCCCGAAATCCCGCAGTCCAAACCCTAGAAATTCCCCTCCCGGCGCCACCGGACGCGTCTCCACCGCGCCAGACATGTCCGACCTCGCCCGCCACGTCGCTCCGACGAATCGGAGGGCGACACGTCACCTGCGCCGCCGCCCTCCGCCACTCTTCGCGCGCCACTGTCCCTCAGCCATCACATACACATGGGCCATGAGCCCAGTAGGGCCGCCCGCCCGCTCGCTGCCGCCGCCGCCGCCCGCCGTCGCCGCTCCCTGCGCCCGCCACGCCCGTGCCCATGTTGTCGCACAGTGCCTCCGGCCGCCGCCGTCTTCTCCGCCGCCGCCTTGCCTTGCTGCCGTCATGATGATCGCCGCCGCCATGCCAGCGCCGCCTCGAACCCACGGCCGTCCATCTCCGCGCCCGCCAGCGCCTGCTTCGGCAGCAGCGCCTCGCCAGGCCAGCGACCTCAAGCCGCCGCCGACGCCACCAGAGGGGCCGCCGCCCGCCCGCCCCGCCGTCCTCGGCGCCCTGCTCGCCGGATCCGGCCACGGCGCCGTCCCGAAACCTCCGGCCGGCCTCTCCTGCCTCCCCGGCGCCCGTGCTCCGGCGAGCCGCGCCCTGTTCCGGCGAACCTCGTCTTCTGCGCCGAACGCTAGATCCAGATCCGGGAGGTATAAAACGCCCAAGTCCTTTTCTGCATATATTTTTGTGGCATTTTCATCGCATCACATCTTCGCACCCGTAGCTCCGTTTTGCGCGTATAATATGTCAAATTGTTCGCCTCGACGAGTACATCATTCCATTACATTGCATCATTTGCATTTGAGCTAATCTTGATGCCTGAAATGCTGTTGGAAGAGGGCTTCAGATTGTTAGTTCCAGAATCTTATCAGCACGAGCTCTTTTGTCATTTTTGCCATGATTTATGTGTACATCCTATGAGTATGAGCTCTACATTAATGTTGGACTATGCCATGCCATCTTTCCAGAGGTGTTGACCTTGTATTTTTGTGAGTTGTGTGCTGAGTGTATCAAGCTTGTAAAGTAGGGTAGTTGATGTTGCTGTTTTCCTGACAGATTCTTTTATAATTTGTTGCTATGTTAACATGCTTCCATTAATCATTCTATGCATAATCTGGAGATGCTCTATAAACATGTTTTGATATACGTGTCTTGCTATATCCATTAATGCCCTTGTTTGCAATTATAGCCTGCTAGAACATGTTTATATCTTGCTCCAAAGTTGCTTGAAAATGTTTCCTGACAGATTGTTTGCATGAGATTCAATTTTCACGAGGTCGTTGTAGTTGATCCGTGTATGCTATGACCTTGCTCTTGCCATGCTTAGCTTCATAAACATGCCTTCTTACTATTGGTTGCCTTGCGATGCCATGTATTGCTCTGTAGTGAGTGGTTCGAGCTCACGAACATGCCTACTTATTGTTGTTCCTGCCATGTTTAAATCTGTAATATAACTTGCCATGTTTACATGGGTGCCATCATATTTTTCGTGCCTTTTTGGCTTATGGTCAGTAAGGGTCTTTTGATATATGCTATTAGTAGATTCATGCCATGCCTTTGGTTGCCATGATAAGTTCCTGTAACATGTTGTTTGTTAGCTCTAAACATTGCAACCTGATGTTATTTCTACTGAAGTCTGAAACTGTTATTACTTGCAATATCTCCATGTCTCTTTGAGCATGTTCTAGTGATTTCTGGAGATAGCTCAGTGTTCATGTTTTGTTATGCTTTACATGTACTTCATGCCCATGCCTTTTGTTATTATGTTGGGGTGCTGTAGCATGTTGTTTTGATGCTTGCAAGATGCCTAGTTGCTGTTTTGGGCAGATTGTTGCTATGACTTGTAGTGTGTGGGTGTTGAACCGTTGCTCCGTTTTGAGTGTGCTCTATATGAAACTTGCTTGATTTTGCATGTAGCTTCATATTATCATGTTGCATCCTTGTTTTGGTGTGTTTGCTTGATGTTTGGGTGCATTTTGCATCAATGCCATGTTTAACTTGTTTTGCTCATATCTTCTAGACCGTAGCTCCAAATCTAATGAACTTTATATGGAACTTGACTAGAATTTCGTGTAGATCATCTTGGTGATCTTTAACTTGCCATTTAACAACTTCAATATAAGGTTTATTCAGTTCTGGACCAATTTCGAAAATTGCATATGAGGACTTATTGGAATTGTTATATGTTGTTCCCGGCCTCAATTAAACTTGCCTTAATGTGTTGTTCTTGTTTGCATCGTCTCTTGCCATGAGTAGCTTCATGTAGCTTGGTCATGCATCATGCTTGTTGTGCATCATGCCTTGGTCATGTGTGGTGTGTTTACCTATGTTGTGTGCTTCTTCTTGTTAGTTCCTGTTTCGTTGCGTTCGTGAGGATTCGTTCGTCTACGTGTGGTTCGTCTTCGTGGCTTCATCTTCTTCATGGACTTGTTCTTCTTCCTAGCGGGATATCAGGCAAGATGACCGCTACCCTGGATCTCACTACTATCATTGCTATACTAGTTGCCTTGTTCTTTCGCTATGCTGCGCTTCCTATTACCTATTTGTCCAGCCATCCCATATTGCCATGAACCTCTAACCTTTGACACCATTCCTAGCAAACCATTGTTTGGCTATGTTACCACTTTGCTCAGCCCCTCTTATAGCGTTGCTAGTTGCAGGTGAAGTTGAAGATTGCTCCATGGTGGACAGGGTTTATGTTGGGATATCACAATATCTCTTATATTATTAATGCATCTATATACTTTGTAAAGAGTGGAAGGCTCGGCCTTATGCCTGGTGTTTTGTTCCACTCTTGCCACCCTAGTTTCCGTCATACCGGTGTTATGTTCCTGGATTTTGCGTCCCTTACGCGGTCGGGTGATTTATGGGACCCCCGACGTTCGCTTTGAATAAAACTTGTCCAAAAAGGCCCACCATTGACTTTTACCATTTGCCTCACCACCACCTACTTTTCCTTGGGAGTCCCTCTCGAGGGTCATCTTTATTATAGCCCCCGGGCGATGCTTGTCTAGCGTTGGTCCAAACTAGAGCACCGTAGGGACCATCCCTTGGCAACTTGGGTTACGTCGGTACAGACGCTTAGCTCATCCAATCGTGGCACGAGACGAGATACACGCGGCTACTATCGGGATGTCGACGCACGGGAGGTTTTGCTGGTCTTGTTTTACCATTGTCGAAATGTCTTGATGTACCGGATACCGAGTCCGATCGGAGTGTCTCGGGTGAAGGTCTATTCCTTTGATGATCGCGAGAGCTTGTCATGGGCTAAGTTGGGACACCCCTGCAGGGTTTAAACTTTCGAGAGCCGTGCCCGCGGTTATGTGGCAGATGGGAATTTGTTAATGTCCGGTTGTAGACAACTTGACACTTGATCCGAATTAAAACGCATCAACCGAGTGTGTAGCCGTGATGGTCTCTTCTCGCCGGAGTCCGGGAAGTGAACACGGTTTCTGTGTTATGTTTGACGTAAGTAGGTGTTCAGGATCACCTGTTGATCATTGCTAGCTTCACGACCGTTCCGCTTGTTCTCTTCTCGCTCTCATTTGCATATGTTAGCCACCATATATGCTTAGTCGCTGCTGCAACCTCACCACTTTACCCCTTCCTTTCCCATTAAGCTTTGCTAGTCTTGATACCCATGGTAATGGGATTGTTGAGTCCTCGTGGCTCACCAGATACTTCCAAAACCAGTTTGCGGGTGCCTATGTTACCGAGCAGGTGACGCAATCAAGCTCAAGGAGGAGCTCGATGAAGATCTTGCCCCTTTGTGTTGTTTCGTTCTAGTTGATCAGTAGTGGAGCCCAGTTGAGGTCGATCGGGGACCTTTTGTCGCATTTGGGGTTCTTCTTTTATTTTGGTTCCGTAGTCGGACCTTGATTGTATCTGGATGATGTAATGCTTTATTCATGTATTTGTGTGAAGTGGCGATTGTAAGCCAACTATGTATCTCTTTCCCCTATGTATTACTTGGGTTGTGTGAAGATTACCTCACTTGCGACATTGCTTTCAATGCGGTTATGCCTCTAAGTCGTGCTTCGACACGTGGGAGATATAGCCGCATCGAGGGCGTTACATCCGTGAACCTGCAGTGGGCGATGAGGTTTACCATGTTCGCCACCTCTCCACGCGGCATGTCCTTGGTGCACAGCCGGCTTGGATCGTGTCGGCCGCTCATCTGACAGATGAGGTGGGGCCGGCCTTGGAGCGGAAGTACCCGGCGCGCCACGAAGGCGGCCAGGAGATCGGAGGCGATGAGCCCCTCCGACTGCGTCATGACTCGGAGGCGCGCCACGGCGCCGACTCCGGAGGTCGAAAGCGACTTCGCCCGATGGGACCAGCTAGGCGGCCGGCCAGTCAGCGGCTCGGGGTCGAAGGGCGGCAAGTTGACCCAGTCGCCGTCGGTGGAGACGTTCTTCACGTAGAAGTACGTCTTCTGCCACATCTTCACCGATTTCACCAGCGGATGGGCGGAAAGGGTTGTCGGCCGTCGTGGCGCCGCGATCGCTACGTAGGTGCCGCCTTTACGCGGCGTCAGCGAGCCGAGGAGAAGAACTCCCCCACAGCTCGAGGGTGGGGAGAACGCCGATGTAGCCCTCGCACGGGGTGGCGGCGGAGAATCACCACCGCATTGGGGGTGAGATGGTGCGGCTGCAAGCTATGGAACTCGTGGAAGGAACGGAGGAACCCGCTCGCCGGGAGCCCCATCCCGCACATGAGATGCGAAGGAAGATGACCCTCGCCCTCACGGCTGGGCCGGATCTCTCCCGCCGGCGCAGGACGGGCCTGAACCAAATCCGCGCTCGGCAGGCGGCGGGTTCGGCGAAGGAACTCGATGTCCTCCGCGTCCACGTCCGAGCCATCCCATTCGCCGGAGCGCGAGACGGAGGGCGCGGCGGAAGAAGAGCTCATTGTCGGCAAGGAGGAGCACCTGCGCTCACCGCGAGGAAGAAAGTGATGGAGCGGGGCGAAGGAAGAAGAAAGGCAAGAGAGCGGGGGAGGGAGTGCGCGTGCTATGCCGCCGCTCCCCCTCTGTGTAGGATCGAAGAAGGTGAGAGTGTCTAGAGGGGGGGGGGTGATTAGACTACTCGACAAGATAAAAATTATGCCTTTTGACAAAGACAAGTTTTTGGCAGATTTTGCATATCACACAAGTCAAGTAGCATACTACACATGCAATTCTAGAGTATGGGCAGCGGAAAGTAAATTGCACAAGTAGTAAAGAGAGGTGGAGAAGATCAAACGCAATTTGGAGACACGGAGATTTTTCTCGTGGTTCCGATAGGTGGTGCTATCGTCAATCCACGTTGATGGAGACTTCAACCCACGGAGGGTAACGGCTGCGAGAGTCCACGGAGGGCTCCACCCACGAAGGGTCCACGAAGAAGCAACCTTGTCTATGCCATCATGGCATACGCCCACGGAGGGCTAGCCTTACTCGGGGTAGATCTTCATGAAGTAGGCGATCTCCTTGCCCTTACAAACTTCTTGGTTCAACTCCACATCTTGACGGAGGCTCCCAAGCGACACCTAACCAATCTAGGAGGCACCACCCTCCAAAAGGTAATAGATGGTGTTGGTGATGATGAACTCTTTGCTCTTGTGCTTCAAATGATAATCTCCCCAACACTCAACTCTCCTCACTGATTTTGCTGTGGTGGAAGAAAGGATTGAGTGGAAAGCAACTTGGGAAGGCTAGAGATCAAGCTTCATATGGTGGGAGTGGAGCTACTTGATCTCAACACAAGGGTAGGTAGTTTTCTTCTCGAAATGTAAGGTAGGAGTGGTAGTTCTTTCGATGGCTCTCTCCACGAATGAAGAGGGGTGGAGGGTATTTATAGCCTCCACACAAAATCCAACTGCTACACACATTTGACCAATCTCGGTCGGACCGAAGTTGACAACTCGGTGAGACCGAAAGTTCAAAACATGTGAGCGTTGGGATTTTCGGTGGGACCGAAAATACAATCTCGGTGAGTCCGATTCGTAAAGACTAGGGTTTGCCAATCTCGGTGGGACCGACTTCATCATGTCGGTGACACCGATTTGATGACGAAGGTTCTGAAGCTTGGCAACACTAGTTTCGTGAGACCGAGTTCGTAATCGGAAATCCGAAATTTCTAGGGTTTGGTTATATGGTGAGGTGGTTCATCTCGGTGTGGTGAGTTTAGGAAATCGGTGGGACCGAGATTACTTATGAGTGTATATTGCGGTGAGAGTTGCTTGATAGTTTAGGAGATGTATCACTAAGCACTTTGAGCAACCAGATCATTATCATAACCTCATCCCTTTTAATAGTATTGGCTTTCCTATGGACTCAATGTGATCTTGGATCACTAAACCAAAATGGAGTCTTGAGCTTTTGCCAATGCTTGCCTTAGCATTTTAGGGGTCCACCTCTTCAGTCCTTTTGCCATGCCAATGTGATTGACCTTCCTGAAACATACTTGATGAAAGTATTAGTCCAACCACAAAGTATGTTGTCATTAATTACCAAAACCACCCAGGGAGCAAATGTGCTTTCAATCTCCCCCTTTTTGGTAATTGATGGCAACACACAAAACAAGACATCAAAGCTTACTGAAAGAAAGACAGAATTATCACTAAAGCTTTGACAAACATGTAGTACACAGGCTCCCCCTACAAGTGTGCAAGATTTTCATAGATTATGGTTTTGGACTACCACAAGCACACAAGAGAGAAAGGCAAGATGTGCTACATGCAGCTTGGCCATATGCATCAGAGCAGATGAAAAGAAGTGAGTGATAATGCATATTTGCATGGTGATTTCTTGCAAACAGATATTCACAAGCAAGTCACCATCATGCACATTCTGCAAGATGCATATACTTACCTTGAGGTTCCTTGGCATTGTACCTGAAGAAATAAACTTGGGAAAACAAGGTTAGATAACACAAGAGCATTTCTTCAACCAATAGCAAGAACATCAAGAGTACCAAGCCAGGGATGACATGTATAAAGAGTGTCTCATATTGAGCACTAGCTTGAATTAGCAACCATGTCTCCTGAAACTAAAAAGATTTTCAATGAACTCTGAGAGATTTTGCTTTCCATAATATATCAATTGTGAAAGTTCCTCTCCCTTTGAGGAAAAAGCAAAATCAAAAGAATGATGCCAAATGTAATAACCAATGTGGAACACGGCAAAGCTTTGATGTGATTCTCTCCCCCTTAAGGTAAGATTGCTCTTCTTCTCCTCCTAAATCTTCTCTTCTCCCCTTATCTCCCCCTCCCCCTAAATCTTCTCCCCCTTTGACATCAAGTGCCGAAAAGGACAGCAGACTAGGAAGTTCAGGAAAGATGGAAGGAAAGAAGTGGGATCCTTAAGAATCACAATTGGGCAATAAGAAATATGCAAAGAAAATCATTGAGTGAAGCTGCAGAAGATGTCATCTTGAAAGAAGTAAATCGGTGACACCGAGTTGATATGGATCGGTGGGTCCGAAAGTCTGGGACTTAGGGCAGATCCTTTTCGGTTAGACCGAAGTATTTAAGTCGGTGACGCCGAGTTTAATTCCAAGGAAATACAGAAATAATTCAACTCACTTGCAAGGATTGTTTCAAAGGATTTGCAATGAATTTGTAAAAGATTTTCAAGGAATTGATCAGAGCCAAAAGGATATTCACAAAAACATCAGAGTAGAAATGAAAAAGATTGCTAGATGAAGGTCATTTTTTTTAAAGAAAACATAATGAGAAAACATAAGAGCAACTAGAAAGACTGCAAAAACATATGTACTTCATCTAGATAAGGGTTGGCGACAAAGTCACCTATGTTTGAGTATATTGACTTAGGAGTCAAATGAGAACATTTGATCATAGGTCATACTCATTGTTTAAGCTCAAAATGGGGTTGCCATTTTTCGATTAAGCATTTGATGTGATCACATCTTATGAGGCTGCTTGTACTCATGTCTTTGAGCAAAGCTCCTTGAAGATGTGAAGAACATACCTTGGGCTTGTTGTTGCTTTGCTCATGTAGGTGAACTTGATGTAGGTGCTCATAGAATGTGAAGTTAGAGCGCCATTTCCACTTGGGTAGTTCATCTTCCTACATGGGTTAGGCAAGCAAGGAAATACTCAAGAATATCCAAGATGACAAGAGTGAAATACTAGATGTATAATGTGTCAAAAAGGATATGTGGAATTTTGTTCCTTGAACTCAACATCCCAAAGGGCTAGATACTTGGTCAATGACAAGATTACTCAAGATTTGAGTGTGTGGTAATCTTGTGGAATGTAGACCATCCAAGTACCTGCAAGGAGTTAGATGCAATACAAGGGGGCAAATGTGTCCAAGACATATGATCATCATCAAAAGAGAAATATCAAGGATTAGTCAAGTAGGCTCATGCCTTGCATGCATCAATGGAGTTTTTACTCCAAGTTTGAAGCATCAATGATGTTCAACTCACTCCTTAAGCGACAAAATACCTTCTCATCAAGTGGTTTTGTAAAGATATCAGCAAGTTGTTTGTCAGTTCGAACATGCTTAAGATTGATGTCACCCTTCGCAATGTGATCACGAATAAAATGGTGACGAACTTCAATATGTTTCGTTCGAGAGTGTTGCACAGGATTGTGTCCAATCTTAATCGCACTCTCATTGTCACAAAGCAAGGGAACATGTCTCGCATGTATCCCATAATCCTTAAGCGTTTGTGTCATCCATAGTAATTGAGCACAACATGAACCAGCAGCAATATATTCTGCTTCGGCGGTAGATAATGATACCGAATTTTGTTTCTTGGAGGACCAAGATACAAGGGATCGACCAAGAAATTGACACGTACCCGAAGTTGACTTTCTATCAACCCTGTCACGGCATAGTCCGAGTCGGAATAGCCAACAAGGTCGAAAGAGGCCCTCTTAGGATACCAAATGCCAAAGTTAGGTGTGTGTATCAAATATCTCACAATTCTTTTAACATCTTTAAGATGACATTCTTTAGGGGCTGCTTGATATCGAGCACACATGCATACACTCAACATTATGTCAGGACGAGAAGCACAGAGATATAGTAGAGAACCAATCATAGATCGGTAAACCTTTTGATCAACGGGTTCTCCATCTTTTGTCAAGTCATTATGTCCACTAGTAGGCATGGGGGTTCTCATACCTTTGCTTTCTTGCATGTTGAACTTCTTGAAGAGATCCTTAGTGTACTTTGTTTGTGAGACAAAAGTACCCTCCTTAGATTGCTTGATTTGCAACCCAAGGAAGAATTTGAGTTCACTCATCATGGACATCTCATACTTTTCCGACATGAGCTTTCCAAACTTCTCGCTAAAATGAGGGTTAGTTGAACCAAAGATAATATCATCAACATATATTTGGCACACAAATAGTTCACCGTCAACCCTTTTCGTAAATAGCGTTGAGTCTATCTTTCCAATATCAAATCCTTTTTCAAGAAGAAAGCTAGTCAAGCATTTGTACCAAGCTCTAGGAGCTTGTTTAAGACCATAAAGAGCTTTGTGCAACTTGTAAACATGATTAGGCTTTTTAGGATTCACAAATACGGGAGGTTGTTTCACAAATACTTCCTCCTCAATTTCACCATTTAGGAAAGCACTTTTGATATCCATTTGATAGAGAGTAATATCATGGTGATTGGCATAAGCAAGAAGAATGCGAATAGACTCAAGTCTAGCAACGGGGGCATAGGTCTCACCATAGTCCATACCTTCGACTTGTGTGTAACCTTGAGCTACGAGACGAGCCTTGTTGCGGATGACTTGTCCATCTTCATCTTGCTTGTTCTGAAACACCCATTTGGTTCCAATGACGTTTTGATCATCCTTGGGCTTCTCTACCAAAGTCCATACGTTGTTCCTCTCAAAGTCGTGTAGCTCTTCGTGCATAGCGTTCACCCAATCCGGGTCTTCAAGTGCTTCTTCTACCTTCATAGGTTCAAGACTAGAAATAAATGAGTAATGCTCACAAAAGTTAGCTAAGCGAGTTTTAGAGCGAGTAATTCTCCCGGAGTCGATATCATTCATCATTTGTTCCACGGGATGATTCTTCTTGACTCTTGCTCGGACTCGGGATAGCTTTTGTTGAGGTTGTGGCTGAGCTTCCTCATCATCCTCTTCTTCCTCTTCTTCTTCATTGTTGTTGGTGTTGTCTTGAGGTGGTAGAGAAGGAGGTTGTGGTGGATCTTCTTGTTGCACTTCCTCATCTTGGTGAGTTCCACTTGTGGAAGCCTCCATGTTGCCTTGAGGTTCATCTTGCCGTGAGGTAGGGGGCTCCACATATGCAGATGAGGTACTCTCCTTCACTTCCATGGGACGGATCTTTCCAATGGATAAATCTTGAATGGCTTCCGATGGGTCCTTGTCTCCTACATCAATAGGCATTTGCTCTACTTGCGAGCCATTAGATTCATCAAACTTCACATCTACCGTCTCTTTAACCTTTCGGGTGAAATTATCGTAGACACGGTAGGTGTGGGAGTTTGATCCATAACCGAGGAAAAAGCCTTCATGAATTTTAGGAGCAAATTTAGACCGACGATGCTTATCAAGGATATAGCATTTTGAACCAAAGACACGAAAGTATCCCACTTGGGGTTTGTTACCGGTGAGGAGCTCGTATGAAGTCTTGCCGAGGAGCTTATGAAGATAAAGCCTGTTGATAACATGACAAGCTGTCTCGACCGCTTCACCCCAAAAGTGCTTCGGTGTCTTATATTCATCAAGCATCGTTCTCGCCATCTCTATGAGCGTTCGGTTCTTCCTCTCAACAACTCCATTTTGTTGAGGAGTGTACGTAGCCGAGAACTCATGTAGAATCCCTTCCTCATCGAGAAAAGAGTCCACATGGACGTTCTTGAACTCCGTTCCATTGTCACTCCGAACTTTCTTGATCTTCACCTCAAATTGATTTTGGGCCTTTCTGGCAAAGGTTTTGAAGATTCTCTGAACCTGCGATTTGTCATCAAGGAAAAATACCCATGTAAATCTGGAATAATCATCAACTATAACTAGACCAAAGGAGTTACCACCAAGGCTTTTGTAAGCATTGGGACCGAAGAGATCCATATGAAGAAGCTCAAGCGGTCTCCTTGTGGTCATGATGTTCTTCACGGGATGACTTCCACCTACTTGTTTTCCTGCCTGACAAGCACTACAGAGTCTATCTTTGTCAAAGAAAACATCTTTAACACCAAGAATATGATCACCTTTGATTAGCTTGTCTAGATTACGCATACCAACATGTCCAAGCCTTCTATGCCATAGCCAACCTTTAGCGGATTTAGCAATGAAGCAAGTTCTAGGTTGAGCTTTCTTAGTGAAATCAACAATATATAGATCACCTCTACGGATACCGGTAAAAACCATGTTATGATTGTCACGACGAAAGACTTGGCAATCTACTTCGGTGAATAGCACATTGAATCCAAAGTCAGCTAATCTAGACACGGAAAGTAAATTGTATCCAAGTGATTCAACAAGCATGACATTTTGAATAGAGCTATCATGGGATATGGCCACCTTACCAAGGCCAAGTACCTTACCCTTGGAGGTGTCTCCAAAAGTCACATACTTGCGTGGACCATCGTTCTTTGCGAGCTCTCGAAACATGTCTTCGTCTCCGGTCATGTGATCGGTGCATCCACTATCAAGAATCCACTCTTTTCCACCGGATATGTAGTCTCTCAGATTTGCCATAAGATTGAGACTCTTCATGATCTTGTCTAGCTCGGTGTCCGAATCGGAGTAATCATCATCATGCTCATGCTCATCATCATATTGACCCATAGATTGTTCATCATCAATACCTAGGTCAATTTGAAAACGACTTGCATTAGTTTTGTCAATGTGACAATAATCACCGGAATGCAATACAAGAGCATTTATAATTAGAGAATTAATAAGACAAGGATCACCCTTCTTTTTCGTGAGATCACGAAGCTCAAAGAAGCATTTATCAAAGTTGGGATCATTGGGGCGCATCATATCAAATTCAATAGTCTTGTATAGAATTTCATCAAGACCTCTCAAAGAGTAGTCCGGATAAAGTTCTTCCAAGAACTTCCACATAGCATAGGCACACTCAAAGTTTGTGACAAGCTTAAGCAAGTTATCGGGCAAACCTCTAATGATAAGATTTACAGTTCTAAGGTTACGAAGCAAATCAAGCTCTTCATCCATAGTAGGGTGCAAGGGGTCAAATGGAGGCACATATGGGGTTTCAACATATTTGCGCAAGTTATACATCTTAAAGATAATAAGCATTTCAATCCTCCACGAGTTATAGGACACTCCATCAAGAATAGGCACTCTATGGCTAACACTCCCAAACGCGTGACACGCCCATCTTCCCCAATGGTGTGTAAACCAAAGCAATGGAGACCAATGCTCTGATACCAATTGTAGGATCGAAGAAGGTGAGAGTGTCTAGAGGGGGGGTGATTAGACTACTCGACAAGATAAAAATTATGCCTTTTGACAAAGACAAGTTTTGGCAGATTTTGCATATCACACAAGTCAAGTAGCATACTACACATGCAATTCTAGAGTATGGGCAGCGGAAAGTAAATTGCACAAGTAGTAAAGAGAGGTGGAGAAGATCAAATGCAATTTGGAGACACGGAGATTTTTCTCGTGGTTCCGATAGGTGGTGCTATCGTCAATCCACGTTGATGGAGACTTCAACCCACGGAGGGTAACGGCTGCGAGAGTCCACGGAGGGCTCCACCCACGAAGGGTCCACGAAGAAGCAACCTTGTCTATGCCATCATGGCATACGCCCACGGAGAGCTAGCCTTACTGGGGTAGATCTTCACAGTAGGCGATCTCCTTGCCCTTACAAACTTCTTGGTTCAACTCCACATCTTGACGGAGGCTCCCAAGCGACACCTAACCAATCTAGGAGGCACCACCCTCCAAAAGGTAATAGATGGTGTTGGTGATGATGAACTCCTTGCTCTTGTGCTTCAAATGATAATCTCCCCAACACTCAACTCTCCTCACCGATTTGGCTGTGGTGGAAGAAAGGATTGAGTGGAAAGCAACTTGGGAAGGCTAGAGATCAAGCTTCATATGGTGGGAGTGGAGCTACTTGATCTCAACACAAGGGTAGGTAGTTTTCTTCTCGAAATGTAAGGTAGGAGTGGTAGTTCTTTCGATGGCTCTCTCCACGAATGAAGAGGGGTGGAGGGTATTTATAGCCTCCACACAAAATCCAACTGTTACACACATTTGACCAATCTCGGTCGGACCGAAGTTGACAACTCGGTGAGACCGAAAGTTCAAAACATGTGAACGTTGGGATTTTCGGTGGGACCGAAAATACAATCTCGGTGAGTCCGATTCGTAAAGACTAGGGTTTGCCAATCTCGGTGGGACCGACTTCATCATCTCGGTGACACCGATTTGATGACGTATGTTCTGAAGCTTGGCAACACTAGTTTCGTGAGACCGAGTTCGAATCGGAAAATCCGAAATTTCTAGGGTTTGGCTATATGGCTGAGGTGGTTCATCTCGGTGTGACTGAGTTTAGGAAATCGGTGGGACCGAGATTACTTATGAGTGTATATTGCAGTGAGAGTTGCTGATAGTTTAGTAGATGTATCACTAAGCACTTTGAGCAACCAGATATTATCATAACCTCATCCCCTTTTAATAGTATTGGCTTTCCTATGGACTCAATGTGATCTTGGATCACTAAACCAAAAATGGAGTCCTGAGCTTTTGCCAATGCTTGCCTTAGCATTTTAGGGGTCCACCTCTTCAGTCCTTTTGCCATGCCAATGTGATTGACCTTCCTGAAACATACTTGATGAAAGTATTAGTCCAACCACAAAGTATGTTGTCATTAATTACCAAAACCACCCAGGGAGCAAATGTGCTTTCACTCTGCCTATTTATAGCCCAGCGGGCTGAGAAGCCGAGGGGGCGACGTGGGGACTAACTGTGCCCACGACCCCACGACGCCCCATGATTAACCCCCCACGAAGTTACTGCCCGCAGTAACCACGTGGGGATGCCAACCGCCCTCGGCCGCAGCGGATCCGCTCGGGAGCCGAGGCGCGGTAATGGCGGGCCCCACCTGGCGGCCCGTCCCGTCACGCGCGTGGGCAGGCAGGCTATCGCCTCCACGTGGCACCACGTGACCGGACCGTCTCATAGATGGCAGGGAGGCGTAACCGATACGCCGCCGGTTTCCCGCCACGGCTTGCAAACGGCGGCTCCTCATGGGGCCAGACCGACTCCAGCGAGGCGGCCCAAGGACGCAGCAGCCGAATCTCAGAGTCGGCACCGTAGAGATCGAATCGCCGCCCCACGAGGCGGCGCCGCCGGCCGCCAGGCCGGGGACTCTGTCGAGTAATGGGCCATGGGTAGGCTGACCCAGGACCCAAGATCTTTCAAGACATCGGGGCAGGCCGCGCCCCTCAGCCAAGTCCCAGACTAGCGACCTTCGAGAAGGCCGAGTCCCAGCAGGCGACCTTCGAAGAAGCAGAGTCCCCAGACGGCGACTCTGAAACAAGCCGACTCCGGGCTTGCGACCTCTCAAAGGGCCGACTATGAGAGTCGGCCCGCGACCTTCCACGAAGACTGATGCGGGGAACAGCCCCGACATGGCTGTCCCCTCATGACCCACGGGAGGAAGGCATGGCTACAGTAAGCCGCGTCGCCAGGAGATCTCCGGTGAGGCGCGCATCGCCCATGCCTCCTCGACTCAGCCACAATGCACAAGACATGCCCCCATGACGGCGGCGTCGACGCCCCGAGATCGCCGGGCCCCCAGCTGCTGAGATAGAAGAAGACGGCGGAGAGCTCGAAGACGGCCTGCGAGGCCGGCCTCTCCAGAGTCGGCCGCCTCCCGGCCAGGGCCCCACAAGCCATAAACCAGATTGGACGGGGAGTGGCGACAGTGATCGCCTGACAGACGGCGGCACTGTTCCCACGACCCCATGACCAAGCCTGCGTCATCGAGTATCTTGCCAAGATGTTACGCTTGTCCCATGGGCCCGCCAGTCGGCGGGCCCCTGAAGCCGGCGGGGAGGACGGCTGCGAGAGAGACTGACGACTGGGGGCCACGCCCAGTCAGATTACCGTTGTAACCCTGGGGGGTAGGCCTATATAAACCCCCCGGGGCACCCATGCAAAGGGTTCGGCCCTAGACAGGTTTAGACACATAGAAGGAGGGGAAAGAGCTAGCCTTGCTCTTCCCTGCCTCCAAACAGCTCGAGGAGCACCTTTGTACTATCACCCCATAGTGATCATGCGGAGACCCCGCAGAGCAGCAGTAGGGGTGTTATCTCCTCGGAGAGCCCCGAAGCTGGGTAAGATTCGCCGGCGTGCATGTCTTCGCCTCATCCCGTTTCCAGGCACCGGCGACGTTCTACTCGCCCCCACCATGATAAGCCACCCGTTGGCATATGTCGCATCCAACCCCCGACGGTGTCAACTTAAGTAGTAGTACAACTTTGTACTAAAGTTTGCACAAAGTTGAGACACTTATTTTGGAACGAAGGGAGTACATATTTGCTATGTTCTGTCAATCATTGAGATGCAATAGCATGCATGTTAGTGTCCTGTGTATTTGATGAAATGTTGCAACGGGCAACCTTGGATGCAAGATACATGTAACAATAGCTGGAAGCTTCATAGCATTGTACAAATTTATCTCACTGATAAATTATTGTACGTACTAGTACTATACTAGTACTTCCTCTGTTCCTAAATATAAGTCTTTGTAGAGATTTCACCATGAACCACATGCGGATGTATATAGATGCATTTTAAGTGTAGATTCATTCATTTTGTTCTATATGTAGTTCACCTTGTGGAATCTCTACAAAGACTTATCTACTAGTAATAGCTAGCCCCCACTATTAGGAATTCTCTATCCTCTCCTTGAGCCACATCATCAAAATTGATGTAGCCGTTAGATGAAGTAAATAAGTCATAATAGCCGTCTGATCTAGACGTTGAGAGGCTCCGCACTAAGCCACATGCAAGCATGCAGAAATACCGTGGCACATGCATGTGAGTGGGTTTTAAATCACATCAACATGTCTGCACGCAAGAATGCACTGGTAGCATGCATGTAAGTGAGCTTTTAAGTCCCATCAACATGTCAAAAAGAAAAATATAATCCCATTATGAAGTAGGAGGTTGCTGATCTTTTTTCCTTACGTGGGATGATCTAAATGATGATGGGAGTTTATTTAGTTTGGCTACCACATTTGTCATGCGGTTATATGTTTTTTTAGTTCTATGAAATCGATAATTTTTCGCAGAGAGATATACCGCTGTTCCGCGGCAACGCGCGGGGACTCAGCTAGTAATATTTTGGAACGGAGGGAGTACTATGTAAAGAGTTAGGTGTCGCACGGTGATAGTGTGAGGTGGGCCATGTAATCACTGAGCCTGCGTGTTTTCACTGCTCTTGCACTCCTCCGCTGTAAGAATGGAGAAAATTGTAATCTACTACCTCCTTTACGAAAGCGTGGGACATCCAAAGAGTCCTACCACCTTAGTAATAAAGACCAATGAGCCGTCAAATCACATAGACCCAGCAGTAAGTTGGACGGACGAAGCTACCATCACTCTTGCGCCAGTGAGAGGTCGCATCCGCTCTGCCAGGGCATGAGTGCGGCACCGATTCTTTGGAGCGGCGCTAACCGTTTCGGACGGGAAGCGCTCGCGGGCGATGGAGGGGCTTTGGGTGGGCCAGGCTGGTCAAGAGCGGGCGTGGCAGTTGTCCGCATGTCCCTACCGGACATGCCCGGAAATGAGAGGATGCACCGACTCTCGCGGCTAAAATCGTACACTACACACCATCTCTCTGCAGGAGTAGGTCGATCTGTCGCACTCTCTAACACACACATGCTGTTAAACACACACACACACACGCACGCACCTTGGTCCCGTTGCACCTTCTAACGTGACTTATTACACCTAGACGGAGGGAGTAGTAAGTATACGAGATACGGTGGCACACTGACTTAAGTCGAATACAAGTGCCCAAAATTTGTGTGCATGTTATAATAAGGATTCACTTAAAATAGTACGTGAGCGAACAAAGGGGTCAATTGGACAGTGTTCCCGAGCAGTAGTGAGATGTGTGAGGTAGTAAGATACACCGCTGGCGCTTTTAATTTTTCTTATTAATTTGTTTGTTTCACCCTCTGACTGGTGGGACTCAACATACTACGTGGAGAGAGGTAAGGTGACTAAGGTTGCATTATTTCTGCACCACTGTGGATAGTCTTACCACCAAAGCCACATGACACGATTATGATTAAAATCCTAATGACTCCCACACACACACACACACACACAAAAACACAGCATGCCTGTCACACGAATGCAGGAATGTATAAAAGGTTATTTTCCTCTTGTTGAACATAACGGGAGGGTTGTGTAGCTGGTTAGCCTGTTCGCTCATCAAACTTGAGGTCTCGGGTTCAATAACTACACTTGAGCATAATTTTTGCTAGGAGGATTCTTTGACTGGTCAAAATGTTTTCTAGGGTTTGCAAGCTTCACACACTCTCTCTCTAGTATATATATATATATATATATATATATATATATACATGCTGGAGCCTCAGTGCTTGTAGTTGCTCTCTTCACACTCTCTCGCCCTCTCCCGCTGGAGCCTCAGCGCTTGTAGTTGCTCTCTTCACACTCTCTTGCCCTCTCCAGATCTAAACAAGACTTTGGTGGCCTCTCTGTAGGATTGTTGAAGGCAAGAGTGTCTAGAGGGGGGTGATTAGACTACTCGACAAGATAAAAATTATGCCTTTTGATTTGAACAAGTTTTTAGCAAGTTCACAATGAAGATCAAGGCAAGCATCATGCATTCAAGTCAAGCAACAAGCTACACATGCAATTCTAGAGTATGAGCAGCGGAAAGTAAATTGCACATATAGAAAAAGGAGGGGAGGAGAAGAGCAAACGCAATTTGGAGACACGGAGATTTTTCTCGTGGTTCCGATAGGTGGTGCTATCGTCAATCCACGTTGATGGAGACTTCAACCCACGGAGGGTAACGGCTGCGAGAGTCCACGGAGGGCTCCACCCACGAAGGGTCCACGAAGAAGCAACCTTGTCTATGCCATCATGGCCTACGTCCACGGAGGACTAGCCTTACTCGGGGTAGATCTTCACGAAGTAGGCGATCTCCTTGCCCTTACAAACTTCTTGGTTCAACTCCACATCTTGACGGAGGCTCCCAAGCGACACCTAACCAATCTAGGAGGCACCACCCTCCAAAAGGTCATAGATGGTGTTGGTGATGATGAACTCCTTGCTCTTGTGCTTCAAATGATAATCTCCCCAACACTCAACTCTCCTCACTGATTTGGCTGTGGTGGAGGAAGGGATTGAGTGGAAAGCAACTTGGGAAGGCTAGAAATCAAGTTTCATATGGTGGGAGTGGAGCAACTTGATCTCAACACAAGGGTAGGTAGTTTTCTTCTCAGAAATGTAAGGTAGGAGTGGTAGTTCTTTCGATGGCTCTCTCCACGAATGAAGAGGAGGTGGAGGGGTATTTATAGCCTCCACACAAAATCCAACCATTACACACATTTGACCAATCTCGGTCAGACCGAAGTTGACAACTCGGTGAGACCGAAAGTTCAAATCTTGTGAACGTTGGGATTTTCGGTGGGACCGAAAATACAATCTCGGTTAGTCCGATTCTTCCAAAGTCTAGGGTTTGCTAATCTCGGTGGGACCGACTTTCTCATCTCGGTGACACCGATTTGAGTACAGAAGGTTACAGAAGCTTGGCAACACCAATTTCGGAATGACCGAGTTTGGAATCGGAAAATCCGAAATTCTTAGGGTTTGGGTATATGGTGAGGTGGTTCATCTCGGTGTGGTGAGTTTATGGAATCGGTGGGACCGAGATTACTTATGGGTTTATGTTGGAATGAAAGATTGCTGATAGTTTGAGAGATAAATCACTAAGCACTTTGAGCAACCAGATCATCATCATAACCTCATCCCCTTTTAATAGTATTGGCTTTCCTATGGACTCAATGTGATCTTGGATCACTAAAATAAATGGAGTCTTGAACTTTTGCCAATCCTTTCCTTAGCATCCTAGGGGTCCACCTTTCTAGTCCTTTTGCCATTCCAGAGTGATTGACTTTCCTCAAACATACTTGTTAAAAGCATTAGTCCAACCACAAAGTATGTTGTCATTAATTACCAAAACCACCTAGGGAGCAAATGTGCTTTCAATCTCCCCCTTTTTGGTAATTGATGGCAACACACAAAATAAGATATCAAAGCTTACTAAAAGAAAGACAGGATTATCATTAAAGCTTTGACAAACATGCAGTCCACAGGCTCCCCCTACAAGTGTGCAAGATCTTAGATTTTGGTTTTGGACTACCACAAGCACACAAGAGAGAAAAGCAAGATGTGCTACATGCAGCTTGGCTATATGCATCAGAGCAGATGAGGATAAGTGAGTGATGATGTATATGTGCATGGTGATTTCCTGCAAACAAGTATTCACAAGCAAGTCACCATCATGCACATTCTGCAAGATGCATATACTTACCTTGAAGTTCCTTGACATTGTACCAAGAAATAAGCTTGAGAAAACAAGGTTAGATAACACAAGAGTATTCCTTCAACCAACAAAGAAGAACATCAAGAGTACCAAGCCGGGGATGACATGTATAAAGAGTGTCTCATGTTGAGCACTAGCTTGAATCAGCTAACATGTCTCCCAAGACTAAAAGATTTTCAATGAGCTCTGAGAGATTTTGCTTTTCAAAAGATACCAATTGTGCTTTTCAGAAGATACAAATTGTGAGAGTAAGAGAAGCAAAAATCAAAAGAATAATGCCAAATGTAATATCCAATATGGGACATGGCAAAGCTTTGATGTGATCCTTTCCCCCTTAAGGTAAGATTGTTTTTCTTCCTTATCCTCCAATCTCCCCTTAGCTCCCCCTAAATCTTCTCCCCCTTTGACATCAAGTGCCGAAAAGGACTGTAAACTAGGAAGTACAGGAAAGATGGAAGGAAAGAAGTGGGATCCTTAAGAATCACAACTGAGCAAATTAAGAATAAACCATTTAGTTGAGCTGCAGAAGATGATATCCTGGTGAATGTAAATCGGTGGCACCGAATTGATATGGATCGGTGAGTCCGAAAGTCAGAGACTTAGGACAGATCCTTTTTCGGTCAGACCGAAGTGATCAAATCGGTGACGCCGAATTTAATTCCAAGGAAATGTAGAAATAACTCAGCTCACATTGCAAGGAATGTTTCAAAAGTTTTGTAATGAATTTGCAAATGATTTTCAGGGAATTGATCAGAGCCAAAAAGATATTCACAAAAACAGAAAGAAAATAGAAGTAAAAAGATTGCTAGATGAAGTTTTTTTTTAATTAAAAGGAAAACTCAACGAGAGTATCAAAAGAGACAATAGCAAACTCCAAAACATATGGACTTCATCTAGACAGGGGTCGGCGACTAGGTCACCTATGTTTGAGTATATTGACTTAGGAGTCAAATGAGAACATTTGATCATAGGTCATACTCATCGTTTAAGCTCAAAATGGGGTTGCCATTTTTCGATTAAGCATTTGATGTGATCACATCTTTTGAAGCTGCTTGTACTCATGACTTTGAGCAAAGCTCCTTCAAGATGTGAAAAACATACCTTGGGCTTGTTGTTGCTTGTGCTCATGTAGGTGAACTTGATGTAGATGCTCATAGAATGTGAAGTTGGAGCACCATTTCCAATTGTATAGTTCATCTTCCTACATGGGTTAGGCAAGCAAGGAAATACTCAAGAGTATCCAAGATGACATGAGTGAAGTACTAGAAGTATATGATGTCAAAAAGGATATGTGAAATTTGTTCCTTGAACTCAACATCCCAAAGTGCTAGATACTTGGTCAATGACAAGATTACTCATGATTTGAGTGTGTGGTAATCTTGTGGAATGTAGACCATCCAAGTACCTGCAAGGAGTTAGATGCAATACAAGGGGGCAAATGTGTCCAAGACATATGATCATCATCATAAGAGAAATATCAAGGATTAGTCAATTAGGCTCTAGCCTTGCATGCATCAATGGAGTTTTCACTCCAAGTTTGAAGCATCAATGATGTTCAACTCACTCCTTAGCGACAAAACACTTTCTCATCAAGTGGTTTTGTGAAGATATCTGCAAGCTGTTTGTCGATCTGAACATGCTTAAGATCAATGTCTCCCTTAGCAATGTGATCACGAATAAAATGATGACGAACTTCAATGTGTTTCGTGCGAGAGTGTTGCACGGGATTGTGTCCAATCTTAATCGCACTCTCATTGTCACAAAGCAAAGGAACATGTCTTGCATGTATCCCATAATCCTTAAGCGTTTGTGTCATCCATAGCAACTGAGCACAACACGAACCAGCAGCAATATATTCTGCTTCGGCAGTAGATAATGATACCGAATTTTGTTTCTTGGATGACCAAGATACAAGAGATCAACCGAGCAATTGACACGTACCCGAAGTTGACTTTCTATCAATCTTGTCTCCGGCATAGTCCGAGTCGGAATAGCCAACAAGATCGAAAGAGGCCCTCTTAGGATACCAAATGCCAAAGTTAGGTGTATGTATCAGATATCTCACAATTCTTTTAACAGCTTTAAGGTGACATTCTTTAGGGGCTGCTTGATATCGAGCACACATGCATACACTCAACATTATGTCAGGACGAGAAGCACAGAGATATAGTAGAGAGCCAATCATGGATCGATAAACTTTTTGATCAACAGGTTCTCCATCTTTAGTCAAGTCATTATGTCCACTAGTAGGCATGGGGGTTTTCACACCTTTGCTCTCTTGCATGTTGAACTTCTTGAAGAGATCCTTAGTGTACTTTGTTTGTGAGACAAAAGTACCCTCCTTAGATTGCTTGATTTGCAACCCAAGGAAAAACTTGAGTTCACTCATCATGGACATCTCATACTTCTCCGACATAAGCTTTCCAAACTTCTCACTAAAATGAGGGTTAGTTGAACCAAAGATAATATCATCAACATATATTTGGCACACAAATAGTTCACCATCAACCCTTTTCGTGAATAGCGTTGAGTCTATTTTTCCAATCTCAAACCCTTTTTCAAGAAGAAAGCTAGTCAAGATTTGTACCAAGCTCTAGGAGCTTGTTTAAGACCATAAAGAGCTTTGTGCAACTTGTAAACATGATTAGGTTTCTTAGGATTCACAAATCCGGGAGGTTGTTTCACATATACTTCCTCCTCAATTTCACCATTTAGAAAAGCACTTTTAATGTCCATTTGATAGAGAGTAATGTCATGGTGATTGGCATAAGCAAGAAGAATTCGAATGGACTCAAGTCTAGCAACGGGGGCATAGGTCTCACCATAGTCCATACCTTCGACTTGTGTGTAACCTTGAGCTACGAGACGAGCCTTGTTGCGGATGACTTGTCCATCTTCATCTTGCTTGTTCCGAAACACCCATTTGGTTCCAATGACGTTTTGGTCATCATTGGGCTTCTCTACCAAAGTCCAAACATTGTTCCTCTCGAAGTTGTGTAGCTCTTCGTGCATAGCGTTCACCCAATCTGGGTCTTCAAGCGCTTCTTCTACCTTCATAGGTTCAAGACTAGAGATAAATGAGTAGTGCTCACAAAAGTTAGCTAAACGAGTTTTAGAGCGAGTGATTCTCCCGGAGTCGATGTCATTCATCATTTGGTCCACGGGATGGTCCTTCTTGACTCTTGCTCGAACTCGGGATAGCTTTTGTCGTGGTCGTGGCTGAGCTTCCTCAACATCCTCATCTTCTTCTTCATCATTGTTGTTGGTGTTGTCTTGAGGTGGTGGAGAAGGAGGTTGTGGTGGATCTTCTTGTCGCACTTCCTCATCTTGGTGAGTTCCACTTGTGGAGGCCTCCATGTTGCCTTGAGGTTCATCTCTCCGTGAGGTAGGGGCTCCACATATGTAGATGAGGTACTCTCCTTCACTTCCATGGGACGAATCTTTCCAATGGATAAATCTTGAATGGCTTCGATGGGTCCTTGTCTCCTACATCAATAGGCATTTGCTCTACTTATGAGCCATTAGATTCATCAAACTTCACGTCTACCGTCTCTTCAACCTTTCGGGTGAAATTATTGTAGACACGAGTGGGTGTGAGAGTTTGATCCATAACCGAGGAAAAAGCCTTCATGAGTTTTAGGAGCAAATTTAGACCGACGATGCTTATCAAGGATATAGCATTTTGAACCAAAGACACGAAAATATCCCACTTGGGGTTTGTTACCGTAAGGAGCTCGTATGAAGTCTTGCCGAGGAGCTTGTGAAGATAAAGCCTGTTGATAGCATGACAAGTCTGTCTCGACGGCTTCACCCCGTAAGTGTTTGGTGTCTTGTATTCGCTCTAGCATTGTTCTAGCCATCTCAATGAGCTGCTCGATTCTTCCTCTCAACAACTCCATTTTGTTGAGGTGTGTACGTAGCCGAGAACTCATGTAGAATCCCTTCTTCGTCAAGAAAAGAGTCCACATGGGCGTTCTTGAACTCCGTTCCGTTGTCACTTCGAACTTTCTTGATCTTCACCTCGAATTGATTTTGGGCTTTTCTTGCAAAGGTTTTGAAGATTTTCTGAACCTGCGATTTGTCATCGAGGAAAAATACCCACGTAAATCTGGAATAATCATCAACAATAACTAGACCAAAGGAGTTACCACCAAGGCTTTTGTAAGCATTGGGACCAAGAGATCCATGTGAAGAAGCTCAAGCGGTCTCCTTGTGGTCATGATGTTCTTCACGGGATGACTTCCACCTACTTGTTTTCCTGCTTGACATGCACTACAGAGTCTATCTTTGTCAAAGAAAACATCTTTAACACCAAGAATGTGATCACCTTTGATTAGCTTATCTAGATTACGATACCAACATGTCCAAGCCTTCTATGCCATAACCAACCTTTAGCAGATTTAGCAATGAAGCAAGTTCTAGGTTGGGCTTTCTTAGTGAAATCAACGACATATAGGTCACCTCTACGAATACCGGTAAATACCATGTTATGATTGTCACGACGAAAAACTTGGCAATCTACTTCGGTGAATAGCACATTGAATCCAAAGTCACTAATCTAGACACGGAAAGCAAATTATATCCAAGTGATTCAACAAGCATGACATTTTTAATGGAGCTATCATGAGATATGGCCACCTTACCAAGGCCAAGTACCTTACCCTTGGAGTTGTCTCCAAAAGTCACATACTTGCGTGGACCATCGTTCTTTGCAAGCTCTCGAAACATGTCTTCATCTCCGGTCATGTGATCGGTGCATCCACTATCAAGAATCCACTCTTTTCCACCGGATATGTAGTCTCTCAGATTTGCCATAAGATTGAGACTCTCCATGATCTTGTCTAGCTCGGTGTCCGAATCGGAGTAATCGTCATCCTGCTCATGCTCATCATCATATTGACCCATAGACAATTCATCATCAATCCCTAGGTCAATGTGACAACGACTTGCATCAGTTTTGTCAGAGTGACAATAATCATCGGAATGCAATACAAGAGCATTTCTAATTCAACATTGATAAAACCGATCACCCTTCTTTTCATAAGATCACGAAGCTCAAAGAAGCATTTATCAAAGTTGGGATCATTGGCGCATCATATCAAATTCAATAGTCTTGTATAGAATTTCATCAAGACCTCTCAAAGAGAAGTCCGGATAAAGTTCTTCCAAGAACTTCCACATGGCATAGGCGCACTCAAAGTTTGTGACAAGCTCAAGCAAGTTATCGGGCAAACCTCTAATGATAAGATTGACAGTTCTAAGGTTGCGAAGCAAATCAAGCTCTTCATCTATAGTAGGATGCAAGGGGTCAAATGGTGGTACATATGGGGTTTCAACATATTTGCAAAGTTGTACATCTTAAAGATAGCAAGCATTTCAATCCTCCACGAGTTATAGGACACTCCATCAAGAATAGGCA
Organism: Aegilops speltoides; assembly: GCA_021437245.1. NCBI lineage: Eukaryota > Viridiplantae > Streptophyta > Magnoliopsida > Poales > Poaceae > Aegilops > Aegilops speltoides. The sequence continues at coordinate 159,738,238 of CM038141.1, forward strand.
CTCTATGACTAACACTCCCAAACGTAGACACGTCCATCTTCCTCCAATGGTGTGCAAACCAAAGCAATGGAGACCAAAGCTCTGATACCAATTGTAGGATCGTTGAAGGCAAGAGTGTCTAGAGGGGGGGTGATTAGACTACTCGACAAGATAAAAATTATGCCTTTTGATTTGAACAAGTTTTTAGCAAGTTCACAATGAAGATCAAGGCAAGCATCATGCATTCAAGTCAAGCAACAAGCTACACATGCAATTCTAGAGTATGAGCAGCGGAAAGTAAATTGCACATATAGAAAAAGGAGGGGAGGAGAAGAGCAAACGCAATTTGGAGACACGGAGATTTTTCTCGTGGTTCCGATAGGTGGTGCTATCGTCAATCCACGTTGATGGAGACTTCAACCCACGGAGGGTAACGGCTGCGAGAGTCCACGGAGGGCTCCACCCATGAAGGGTCCACGAAGAAGCAACCTTGTCTATGCCATCATGGCCTCGCCCACGGAGGACTAGCCTTACTCGGGTAGATCTTCACGAGTAGGCGATCTCCTTGCCCTTACAAACTTCTTGGTTCAACTCCACATCTTGACGGAGGCTCCCAAGCGACACCTAACCAATCTAGGAGGCACCACCTCCAAAAGGTAATAGATGGTGTTGGTGATGATGAACTCCTTGCTCTTGTGCTTCAAATGATAATCTCCCCAACACTCAACTCTCCTCACTGATTTGGCTGTGGTGGAGGAAGGGATTGAGTGGAAAGCAACTTGGGAAGGCTAGAAATCAAGTTTCATATGGTGGGAGTGGAGCAACTTGATCTCAACACAAGGGTAGGTAGTTTTCTTCTCGTAAATGTAAGGTAGGAGTGGTAGTTCTTTCGATGGCTCTCTCCACGAATGAAGAGGAGGTGGAGGGTATTTATAGCCTCCACACAAAATCCAACTGTTACACACATTTGACCAATCTCGGTCGGACCAAAGTTGACAACTCGGTGAGACCGAAAGTTCAAATCTTGTGAACGTTGGGATTTTCGATGGGACCGAAAATACAATCTCGGTTAGTCCGATTCTTCCAAAGTCTAGGGTTTGCCAATCTCGGTGGGACCGACTTTCTCATCTCGGTGACACCGATTTGAGTACGTATGTTCTGAAGCTTGGCAACACCAATTTCGAATGACCGAGTTTGGAATCGGAAAATCCGAAATTTTAGGGTTTGGGTATATGGTGAGGTGGTTCATCTCGGTGTGGTGAGTTTATGGAATCCGTGGGACCGAGATTACTTATGGGTTTATGTTGGAATGAAAGATTGCTGATAGTTTGAGAGATAAATCACTAAGCACTTTGAGCAACCAGATCATCATCATAACCTCATCCCCTTTTAATAGTATTGGCTTTCCTATGGACTCAATGTGATCTTGGATCACTAAAATAAATGGAGTCTTGAACTTTTGCCAATCCTTTCCTTAGCATCCTAGGGGTCCACCTTTCTAGTCCTTTTGCCATTCCAGAGTGATTGACTTTCCTGAAACATACTTGTTAAAAGCATTAGTCCAACCACAAAGTATGTTGTCATTAATTACCAAAACCACCTAGGGAGCAAATGTGCTTTCACTCTCTCTCCCCTCACTGCTGCTCAAAGAGCCGGTAGGATCCGTCCGCCGGGAAGGGAAGGAGGCTTAACGCTGTCGCTGTCCGCGAGGGAGGGAATCCACAACTGGCGCAGCTGTTCACTTTCCATGCAACGGCGGTGCGGGAGGGCCTCCGACCCCTTCTTCTTCGCCGCCATACCGTCGCCCACCGAACCACGCCCCAAGAACCTTAAGGTATATTTTACTTACTCCACATGCATTGCTCTAGCTGCATGTATACCATGAATCTAGGACGTGGTTCAAAGAGGAAAGGAGTGGGGGAAAGTAGTGGGAAAAGTTGTATATAGCATGAATCTAGGACGTGGTTGAAAGAGGAAATGAAGGGGGAATGTTGTATAGCATGAATCTAGGACGTGGTTCAAAGAGGAAAGGAATGGGGGAAAGTAGTGCGGAAAGTTGTATCGCATAAATCTAGGACGTGGTTCAAAGAGGAAAGGAAGGGGCGAAAGTACTAGTTCAAAAAGGAAAGGAAGGGACAAGGCTATAGAGTTTGAGCAGACTAGATTTGTCGCGCACATAGGGAAAGGTGTCTAAAGATAACAAAACTGGGACCAACACAAATATGCTCCTTGGTTGTTTGTTCTTTGTTGCAATAGATCGCATGACCACAAGACATCGGTAGATGCACATGGTGCTGGTGGCCCACCGTCCCGTGCAACTCATTAGCTCTTGTTAATCTAAGGCCCTGTTTGGTTAAAAACTCCCTAGTCCCTACCTGCTTGGTTCCAGGGACTATACATGGACTAGAGGTTATAAAATGACATGCTAAAAGACCATGTTACCCCTAGTAATGAACTAATAGAAACAAGGTGCGATGCGTGGCAGGGGCAACTGTTGGAAAAAGTCCCAAAAAGACTCCCTCGGGGTCTTCTTTCTTTAGTCCCAAATGCCCACTTTTAGTCCCTAAAAGTCCCTCCTGTTTGGTTTAGATGTGACTAACACGGAGTTTTTTTAGTCCCTACACCAAAATGTCCCTATAAAAAAACACCCTCTAATAATGCCGCTGGAAAATTGATGCAATGCCACACTTAAAAGCAAATTACATGTTTAACGAATTTTATTGTTAATATAATCTCTATGTTAATATTAATCAATGCCACCGTTTGAGAAATGCTACTTGCCTTGATTTCTTTCCCATTTAGATAAGGTAGATGCTTCTTTTGTTGGCTTCGTGTCATCCACCGTTATTGACCACTAATTGTTTCCTTTGTACCTCTGTAAACAGGTTATCTATTTCACCTCATTGCCATTGTGACCTTTTGTTGCCTTTGCACAAAACACTTTTGTTTTAAGAGTGTTTTGTGCGCTTCAACCAAAATGTCACAATCGACAATGTTGCTTGATTGCTTGATCTTAGTGGAACTGCACAAGAGGAGATCTTACTTCCTATCCGCTAAGGCGAATTTGGTTCAGATCTTCTTCTTGTGAGTTGTTTGAATTCCGAATCATGAGAGGTCAGTACTAGCCTTCTTTCACATGATTCTGTAGTGTGCTTTCATATGTTGTGCTACTTGTATGATAATGTTTCTTGATTTTAGTGAACTGCACAAATGGAGACAAGACTTCCGATCTGTATGTGCACCGTAATATCCCATTGAGGTAAGATAAGGATATTTCACTACTGTTGGCCTGTATTTTGCCACTTTCATCAGAAAATTAAGTTTAGTACTATACTTGTGCTCCCTAATTGACATGCCAAATCTTACATTGAAGGCGAAGCTTGTCTGTTATTGAACCAAGTGATGAAGGGGAAGAACAAGCGGAAGAAAAACAAAAATCAACTCCCGGTGCTGTAATGATGCACTGGAACTGTGATGACACAAGTAATGATATAGTTTTGCTTCTTAATTTATTGCTATGGCTGGAACGAGCAATTGTGTTGCCACTGATTTGATGACATACGTAATTATCTCTACTTGTGCAAAAAGGGATCTTCTTTGAAGATACCATATATTTTAGTGGAACTACACAAGAAGATGTTGGAAACATTAAAACAATCGAGGAGTATATAGTAAGCATGGCCACCCCCGTAGATAGCAACATATGGTTCCGGAGAAGTGCTTCATCTGTATGCTCTACATAGTCAGCCTCCTGACAAATGTTGGTACTCGCCCACTGATTTCATCCTTATGATTGAGCTTTGTCATCTCTATTGGTGGTGTGCTACTGTTTAGATACTGTCATGAAAAAGTGGTATTGTCCTTGAGAAGTGCTTCATCTGTGCTATTTTAAATATTTCCTTTCCTTTTTTCGAGCAAACAGGGATGCTAGCATTTAGTAGTCCTCTTGTCTTTGCACAACAGGATCATCTTCCTTTGAAGAAGAATATGGAGTACGTGAAGTGACTAGTTTCAATTATGCCAGGATGAAGAAGCCCTGTCTATCTTCTCATCAGAAGGAGCAGCTGAAGGATGGTTACATTACTCCCCACAAGACCATACTAACTTCAGCTTAGAAGGACTGACAAATCTCCATTTTTTTGCTGTGATCGCGAGTACAATGTTGTACCAGGATTCTTTCTGGTGAGTTCATTTTTCTAAAAGTGTGCTCTACATGGACCATGTATGTGCCTGTTGAAACTGTCAATTCATAGTACAATTTGCTTTGTACTAATCACTTTTTTGTATTTGTGCAAACATGGGTGCTCAGCTTGATTTCAACGGGAACTGCACAAAATGTTCATGAATACATCGAATCATGCATTTCCACCACAAGAAAGGAGGTGGCCATAAGTTCAAGGCGTTGCAACATATAAGGGCGAAATCATACAAGCTACGCGCGAATATGGTTGATTTTGGTGGAACTGCACAAAAAGAACAGCTGGTTTATTTAGCACGAGGTTATAACACCCCGAATACAACTTTACATTATTGTAACTCCAACTCTTGCCATTTCCGGCTAGGCGATTTATTATTTTCTCCGTGGTTGGGTTTTTGTCTTTCATTTTGCATTTTGGCCATGGCTTGCATCTCATCACGTAGCATCATCCGCATTGCATCCATGTGTTTTCATAAAACCCGTATCCGCTTGTAGTTGCCGCGTCACCCCTTGCTTTCGTTGATTGTTCCGAGACCAACCGTGTTTTCGTTTCCCTCTTGTCCAACCACCTAAACCTCTCTTGCCAGCTCGCAGCCCCCCTCGCGCGCGTGTCCAAAACTTCCCCGAACCCGAACCGCACGGTCATGACCGTTGGATTCGAATCATCCCCCAACATCTATAAAACATCACCGTTTTCTTATTTGGACTCCCTATCTATTGATTTCTAGACCATCTGTTTAAAGTCGGAGGGACCAAATCCCCCCTATCCAAAATTCACTGTTATATAAAGACTAACCCTAGAACCTAGGGACCTTGTCCCATCCACCCGTCGCCGCCGCCGCCACTCCACCAAATTCCCCTCGGGATCCATCCCCCAATCAGCCTAGCTTCCTTGCTCCAACCCGCACCTGCAGCCTCCTCCCTCGATCTACGCAGCCATCCAACCAGCGCCCGAGCCCGAGCTCCTTCGGTCAGAGCCACCAAGAGATCCCTGCTGCCCCGACCGAAAGCGAGCTTCTCCCGTTTGCTCCTTTCTCCATGGCGCCGTCACCGCCGGCGAACCCAGCCACCCCGAGCATCGCTACTCAAGCTCGAGCACGCACCCAGGACCCATGGTGCCCCTCCCATGCATGCCTCCTCCTCCCGCTGCTCCCTGCGTCCCTTTTGCACTGTGCAACGCCCGAGGAGAGCCGAGCTCCTCCCGATCCAGAGCTCCGCCATCTTCCTCGCGACCCCCGCCGCCTCGTCTCACCGCCGACGATCACCAACACCTCCAGGTCACGCCGCCGGGCCTCTCTCGCGCCCTCTCTTCCTTTCCCTCTCCCAGTCTCACCTCTCTCTGTCTCTCTTCGCCAGGGACAGGAACCAGACGAGCCCCGTGCGCCTGTGCCTCAAGGACCTCCTCGTCCCCAACCAGCATCGCCTCCGGCCTCCTTCCGCCTTCAGTCGCCTACTTCGTGCACCTGCACTCCACGCCGAGCTCGACCTCGAGCCCGACGCAGGTCCCGCCGTCCCTTCCCTTCCTTCCTCTAGTTCCTTCATTCTCCTCTCAACATATCTGCCTCCCTTTTCTCCAGGGGCTTCGCTTGCGCTGCCGCCATGGACTGGATCCAGCCCGGAGCTGCTCATCCGCCTGACCTCCCGCCCTGGCTGCAAGCCACCGCCACCCGGATCCTCCCCGAGCTCCATGTCCCGCGCCTGCTAGCCCTGCTGCGAGTCCCCAGCGCCGCATGTTCGAGCGAGGGAGACGAGCAATGAGTCTTCTGCATCGAGCTCCTCTGCCCGAGCGCCCGCGTTGACTTCTCGTCGTGAGGCTCCTGCCGACCCGTGCTCAGATCGCTAAGCCCAGCAGACGATCTCAGATCTGCCGGACGCGAACCCTCTGCTCGGTTGCCTTTGAGCCCATGGTGAGAAGCCCAGTCGATCCAGATTTTGGCCTGATACGTGTTTTTTTCCCTGTTGCGATTTTGCTAATTAACCAGGGATTTACAGTTTTGTAGAAAAACCCTCAATGTTCATGCATTTAATAACTCATCAACCGTGCATCGGATTAAAATGTTGTAAACATGTAAAATGCTTGGAATTTTGTCTAGTTTCATAATCTCCAACTCTCATCCATGTTTAAAATGTTTAAACTTGTTGTTTGTTTAAATTTGCATATATGACATGCTAAAATGATTAATTTCATAACTAAAAACCGTAGCTCCAATTTTAATAAACTTTATATGCAAATGGGGTGGAAAAATGCCTAGTTTAACATGGTGGACTTTATTTTCGTGTTTAACAACAATAAAATATTTTTTAGGGTAGAACAGTACCAAATTTGAAATATGGACATGATGATTTTCCGGAATTGTTATTTGTTGTTTCGGCCTCATTTAAACTTGCCTAGATACGTAGTTTTATTATGATTCACCTCTTGCCATGTTAATCAACATTTAGTATTGTTGGGTACCTAAACGGGAGCTAACTAAATAGTTGAATGTGGTGTTTCGTCAATATGCAACTCGTTGCATATTGAGCTCCATCTAACTTGTAGTATTGTTTGTTGCATTTCGCCATGCCATGCCTCATTAAACCGGACATGCATCATACTTGATTGTGCATCATGCCGTGCTTATTCTTATGTGTTTACCTTGTTGTTTGTTTCTTTCCGGGTTGCTCTCTCATTAGCTTCGGTTTCGTTCCGGAGTTGTGAGGATTCGTTCGACTACATCTACTTGTCTTCTTCATGGACTCGTTCTTCTTCTTTGCGGGATTTCAGGCAAGATGGCTGTCACCTTGGATATCATTACTATCATTGCTATGCTAGTTGCTTCGTTCTATCACTATGCTGCGCTTCCTATCACTTGTTCTTCAAGCCTCCCCAAATTGCCATGTCAGCCTCTAACCTTTTCACCCTTCCTAGCAAACCGTTACTTGGCTATGTTACCGCTTTGCTCAGCCCCTCTTATAGCGTTGCTAGCTGCAGGTGAAGTTGAAGATTGCCACATGATGGACAGGATTATGTTGGGATATCACAATATCTCTTATTTAATTAATGCATCTATATACTTGGTAAAGGGTGGAAGACTCGGCCTTATGCCTGGTGTTTTGTTCCACTCTTGCCGCCCTAGTTTCCGTCATACCGGTGTTATGTTCCTGGATTTTGCGTTCCTGACGCGGTTGGGTGATTTGTGGGACCCCCTTAATAGTTCGCTTTGAATAAAACTCCTCCAGCAAGGCCCAACCTTGGTTTTACCATTTGCCTCACCTACCCCTTTTTCCCTTGGGTTTCCGGAGCCCGAGGTCATCTTTATTTTAGCCCCACGGGGCCACTGCTTCTCTAAGTGCTGGTCTGAACCGAGCCGCCTGCGGGGCCCCCTCGGGGAAACTCGAGGTCTGGTTTTTACTCGTAGCCTGTCTCATCCGGTGTTGCCCTGAGAACGAGATATGTGCAGCTCCTATCAGGATTGTCAGCGCATCGGGTGGCTTTGCTGGTCTTGTTTTACCATTGCCGAAATGTCTTGTAAACCGGGATTCCGAGACTGATCAGGTCTTCCCGGGAGAAGGAATATCCTTCATTGATCGCGAGAGCTTATCATGGGCTAAGTTGGGACACCCCTACAGGGTATAAACTTTCAAGAGCTGTGCCCGTGGTTATGTGGCAGATGGGAATTTGTTAATGTCCGGTTGTAGATAACTTGACACCAGATACGAATTAAAATGCATCAACCGCGTGTGTAGCCGTGATGGTCTCTTTTCGGTGGAGTCCGAGAAGTGAACACGGTTTTGGGTTATGTTTGACATAAGTAGGAGTTCAGGATCACGTCTTGATCGTTGCTAGCTTCACGGCCGTTCCGTTGCTTCTCTTCTCTCTCTTGTTTGCGTATGTTAGCCACCATATCTTGCTTAGTTGCTTCTGCAACCTCACCACCTTACCCCTTCCTTACCCTTTAAGCTTTGCTAGTCTTGATACCCATGGTAATGGGATTGTTGAGTCCTCGTGGCTCACAGATTACAACAACAACAGTTGCAGGTACAGGTTATGCGATGATCATGACGCTAGAGCGATGCTTGCTTGTTTTGGAGTTCTTCTTATGCTTCTTCTTCGATCAGGGGATAGGTTCCAGGTCGGCAGCCTGGGCTAGCAGGGTGGATGTCGTTTGAGTTTCTGTTTGTGTTTCATCCGTAGTCGGATGTTGATCTTATGGATGATGTATTGATGTATTCTTGCGGTGTTTGTATGCCTTGTATGTATCGCCAACTATTATGTAATGGTACGATGTAATGATATCCACCTTGCAAAAGTGTCTCCAATATGCGCTTCTATCCTTGGTGGAACCTTCGAGTTCCTTTAGGATAGGGTCGCATATTGGGCGTGACAGTTCCATGTCAATGTCCGAACTGATGGCAAACCCTGCCCATTCCACAATCGTAGGCATTTGATATTTTGGAATGGGACAACCTTGTCAAATTTTCCTCATTGATTTTAGCAAGATATGCGTTTGATATTTCGAATGGGACGCAATTTTCTGTGAGAAGTGTCGACAATTTTTTCTTTATTCTTTAGTTGTGAAGTAAATATTGCCTCTGGCATGTGAGTCGCTGAGATGCATAATCATCAATTGTTTTGAATGTTCTCTATGAATTGCCAGGCCTGTGTGTTTGATTGCAATGTACAAAAACGCAAAAAAGCTGCTCAAACTCTTTGTACTCCTTCTATTCCTTTTTACTTCGCACATTATGAAAGTGCATGCTTTTTTGCACAAGATTGGTCAAAGTAGAGATACTTTGACTGCAGACAAAACTTGTATGCAGACTAGAAAGGACCAGAGGGAGTACATGTGAAACTGCTGCAAACGTGGTGATCACCACAGGAATAATGCTAGTACGTATTGTTTTGCATGTTCATCCAATGCCGTTGATACAGAATTGAACTAATCGAAATAAATTCAGTCATACACGGTCGAATTTCATATAAACATGCCAGATTTCATTACATTTCATACATTCTTCAACTAAAAGGGGTGTTTGTGGCGCATGCATCTCCCGATGCACGAGGCCGGGGTCATCCTCCTTTTCTAAAAAACTAAAAGGTGCGCTGGAGGTATAATTAATTAACCGGTTACCCACCGTGTCCCGCCGAGCCAAACAGAAGCTTGGTGATTTAATCTGCAGTGTGCGATTCGCGTAATCGACATGTGGCATGTTGGGCCCACGTGTCACCACCAACCGCACCAGCGAGCTAAGTAAAGCGATGTTCTTCTCCAGCGAGCTCTTCGACTCCACGTCGCCGCCAAGAAGCTAACCGGCCGTCAATGGTCAACCCGCCTAGCTTGGCTTCAACCGGAGGGTAGCAGCGGTGGCCTTACTTGGACCCGAGCGGCGGTGACCTAGCGTGTTCTACTCTTCCTCGTTTTCTGTGTGGCGCGACCTCGTTGGCAGCGGGACGGGCCCTCGGCGGAGCCGGCGATGTCCTCTGTCTTGTTGCCAGCGGGCGGCGCCTCAGTAGAGCGGTGGAAATCCTCCCCCACGTTGCCGGCAGGGTGGGGCCTCGGCTAAGCCGGCGATGTCCACTTCCTCGTTGTTGGCGGGGCGGGGCCTCAGCAGAGCCGGCGGTGTCCTCTGCCTTGTTGTTGGCATCGTGGGGCCTCGGCCGAGCCAGCGGTGTCCTCTGCCTTGTTGTTGGCGCCGCGGGGCCTCGGCGGAGCAGGGCGTCATCGACGCCAGCGGAGCGGGAACTCGTCGGAGCCGGCATTGTTCTCCGCCTCGTCCTCAGTCTCGCCAAACAGAGCCTTGACCGCTTCATCGCCCTCTTTGCTAGCCTCTTTGTAGGCGGCTGCAGCCTCTGCCACCCGCATGCGGTACTGCCAGCGCTCGAGCCGGCCTTGCGGGCGGAGCGGTACGAGTTGAGCAGCGCCTCCTGCTCCGCCCGCTCCGCGGCGATCTGCTCCTTCGCCTGCAGGTGCTCCTGGAGGAGATGGTGGTTGTAGACGGCGTCAGCCTGCGCCTCCCGGAACTGCTCCTCACGCATCTACCTCACCCTGTCCATATATTGGGCACGGGCCTCGCCGATGGTCATGGTGCAATGCACCGGCGAGGATGGCGCGGACGAGGGGGTTGGCGCCAGATCGTCGACTACCATGTTCTCTATTGGGACGTCGTCGTCCTCCGGCTGCCTGCCGGCCAGCCAGTCGGCAGCAATGGCTGCCATCTCCTTGTGGTCCGTCGTCCGCCCATCCCGAAGAGCGCTGGAGCACGAGGAAGCCATGGTGGGTAGTAGTGATGTGGACAGGAGAAAGGGAACGGATGCGGATGACTGCGGCTATGGCTGGCGCAGCAGTTTATATAGCAATGGTGGGCGGGCGAAGGGATGGACGTGTGGCGCCGGAGTAGCCGCCTTGGCAACTGCGTATCATTAACGTGTGCGGCAGATGGACGGATGGACGACACTTGTGTCATTTTAAGGCGGACCAATCGCCTGCACCGGGAAGAGGAGCGGCCGACACTAACTGTTTCGGGCAGAAAGCGCGCGCGGGCGAGGAGATGACTTTACTTGGATAGGATGACAATGGTGACCCACCAGGTCCATAGCCTCACGTACGCAAGTGCCTCTTTATTGTGTGTGTATATATATATATATATAACTATAATTTATTTTGCTTCCTCCTAGTTTCCTGACATCACGGTCCCACACAATTGTCAACCTATGTACTCCCTCCTTTCCTGTTTATAGGGCTTATCTCAAAATTTTAGTTTTTCCATTTTATAAGGCTCAATTTGGTTGTTTTCCATCACATGTTCAGATTCCAAGGTGCATTAAATCATTGCATGCAAGTATTAAGAGAAAATTGACCAATGCATGTACTTTATGCATGCATGCATTGCAATTAATGCATTGATAAACATAATTTTTTGAGGATAACAAGAGCATTAATTAGGTGCTTTTGCAAAACTACAAAAAGTATTCCACCACTCGCAATCTACCTTGATTGGTGAGATTTTTGAATTAAGCATTATAAATCGGAAAGGAGGCAGTAGTCAATAAACGAGAGAATTGCACAAGAAGCGGTCGATAATTTGGGACCAAGCAGCTCGAGCGAGATTTGTGTTTTTGAGGTGTGAGCACTGCAGAGTTTTTTGATGTTTACCCCAGATATTAATTTTTATCCTCTGAACAACAACGAAAACATCGCTGCAAGTATTAACTGGGTGGGCTGTGGCCCGTCTAGCCCAGGCCAGATATCCAGCCCAGATATTAATTTTTTTCAAGCTAAAAATGGCTAGCCAAGCTATATAATAACTTTTTTTAGGAATACCCAGGCAAGGTCAAGTTGTTATTCTCTGCCCCGCTGGACTGCAAATCTTTCCTAGGAGGGATGCATTAGGCTTAACAAGAAAATGGGCTTTAAGAAATAATAAATGGGATGTAATTATAAAAACTGGGTAGTAACTATAAAAAAATGCACCAAACTGTTATTACTTTATAAAATATTATTTTTGGATATTGAAAATTTTAATTTCATTAATTGTTGCGAGCGCAATGTTTCGTTGGATTTGTATGTAATATATATTTATATTGAAATTGTATTTAATCTGACTAGAAATTTCGGGATAAAAATATTTGGATTCCATAAAAATGTGGGAAATTGTATTGAATTCCGTTTTGAACGGTTGGTTGAAATGGGCTGTACTTTTAACAAACTATAAATGGGCTGTAGTAAATTCCATTAGAATTCAAAAATGGGCTACACATTCTTACAAATCTCAAATGGGCTATAAGTTGTCTGCCACACACTTCTGGCATTACTAAGTTGGCGCGTCCCCTAAAAAACAGAGTTGACGCGTATGCAAGGCTTTGTCAACTTATAGTCAACACATGGTTCTAGCAGCAGTGGCCACTGGGTGTCCATCCAACGGATGCCGTGCTTCTTCTTCAACCTAGGATATTCTAGCTTCACCCACCCAAAAAATGATTCCTCCCCCTGACATCTGGGGCGCACCGTTTCAGAAGCTGACCTGTGGGCCTACTAAGTTGACGTACCAATGGCTTTGTAAACTTATTGAATATAAACGATTCTAGCTACAGTCATCGTACGATGTCCATCCAACGGCCGTCGTGCTTGTTCAACCTCTGGTCTTCTTGCTCCAGCCGCCCAAAGCAACGTCGGTCGTGCCGCCTGCTCCTGCCTCCCGTGGCTGGTTGTGCTACCGCGGAGGCCTCACCGCCCCTACTACTCACACCGCTGGCCAGGCCATCCCTCCACTCACCCACACCCCCTGTTATTCTGCGGCGACTGCAGCGCAGCCGAACAAGTGAACCCTCGTACTCCTCTCCGTGTGTGCATCCACTACCGCATCTTCTCCCGCTCCGTGTCGTCCCCTTCCTAGGCCTCGCCTTCGTCCACCGCCGTGGTGCTCTCGGCGCGGCGTGGTCAACGTGGTCAAGGAACGACTTCCATCAAACATGGACTGTACATGGAGAGGCTGACAGCTGGGTCCACGGCAGCCGCAAGGAAGTGCCTCCGTATTATGCGCAAAATAATTATTCCTCCACCTGACAGCGGGGACCCACCGAACGGGCCACCGTATTTCACAAAAAAAATGATTCGCCCCCTGACTGCTGGGACCCACGAGCTACATCTTCGCATGCAAGGAAGTGCGTCCGAAAAAAAACGATTCGGCCCCCTGACTGCTGAGACCCACCAGCTACATCCTCGCACGCAAGGAAGTGCGTCCAAAAAAAACGATTCGCCCCCGACTGCTGGGACCCACCAACTACACCTTCGCACGCAAGGAAGTGCATCCGGGCAAAAAAATGATTCGCCCCCTGACTGCTGGGACCCAGCAGCTACACCTTCGCATGCAAGGAAGTGCGTCCGGCCAAAAAAATGATTCGCCGATCTGCCGGACCCAGCAGTTACACCTTCGCAGGCAAGGAAGTGCGTCCGGGCAAAAAAAACCAAAACGATTCGCCCCCCCTGACTGCTGGGACCCACCAGCTACATCTTCGCAGGCAAGGAAGTGCCTGACAATCGGGACCCACCTGGTCGAAGCGTACGTAGCGTTGTCATCCTGGTCGCAAACGTGTACGTACATACTTGTCGATGTAGAGGCGCGCACGTGTCATAGTATAGGCGTGCATGTGTCATAGTAGAGGCGCGCACGTAGCATGTACACGTACGAACAGCGGCCAGGGTGCAAGAAAGAAAATATGGCCACGTATGTGTACATACGGGCGGGGTCTCGAACGCCTAGTCGCGCATACGTACGGCGAGGGCTCATGTTCATGGGGAGGCAATGGAATGCCTCGTGTTCATGGGGAGGCAACGGAATGCGTCGTGTTCATGGGGAGGCAACGGAATGCATCGTGTTCATGGGGAGGCAACATAATGCGTCGTGTTCATTGGGAGGCAACGGAACGCGTGGGAGCCAACCGTCTTGGACAGAACAGGCGATGGAAACGAGGCCTGGTGTACCGCACAACGGAGGAAGCGGACCTCCTACGTTTGGAACGGGGTCCTGTTGATCGGGAGGGGTGTGGCGTACCGCAAAACGGAGGAAACGAACCTCCTATGGTCGAAACGGGGGTCCTGTTGATCGGGAGGGGTATGGTGTACCGCAAAACAGAGGAAACGGACCTCCTACGGTCGAAATGGGGGTCCTGTTAATCGGGAGGGGTGTGGCGTACCGCAAAACGGAGGAAACGGACCTCCTACGGTCGAAACGGGGGTCCTATTCATCGGGAGCGGTGTGGCGTACCACAAAACGGGACTCCACGGGATACTGTTCATCTCCACCGTCGACCTCCTCCAACCTCCACGGGCTACCGTCGACCTCCTCCAGCCTCCACGGGCTCCTGTTCGTCCAGCCTCCACCGCGCGCTACTCCACCGGCTATTGTTCAACCACCCCTCCACCGTCTACAGTTCATCCAGCCCTCCACCGTCTACTGTTCATCCAGCCCTCCACACCACGGGGTCCTGTTCAACCACCCCTCCACAGCCACCCCTCCACCGTCTACTATTCATCCAGCCCTCCACATCACGGGGTCCTGTTCATCTAGAGGCAACGCCACTGCTCACTGTTCATCCAAACCCCCCCGGAACGCTCACTATTCATCCAATCGATCGGCTTTAGTTAGCAGCAGTAGCGAAGGAATCGCTCCATCGGGTTCAGTTAATAGCCATCGATCGATCGCTCGGATTCAGTAACGTGTAGCCTGCAGTGCAGTCGCTCCGGTTCAGTTAGAGCCCAACGCCTCGCTCGGGTTTAGTTAGAGCCAACGCCTCGCACACACGTGCGTACGTGTACGAGAGAAACGTGCATCCTCGGCCCCCGACCTCACACCATAACCGGCAACTCCCCGAAATTTTCCTCCCCCTCTCTTCTACCACGGTTTTTTCCGTCATGGACGGCCCAAAGAATGTCATGCAGCTCCGTCTCCGGCCCACCCAGGACGAAAAGCCCATTTTCTGTCATGATTTTTTGTCATGGAAGTAGGAGCCCACCACATCTATGATGATACCTGGTTTTGTCACAATTATTGTCATAGAAGTGTCATATGTATGACAGAAAAAAATTTCATTCGGCCCAAAATGTCACGAATGTGTCTTTTTTTGTAGTGCTTCACGTTGAGTAGGAGCTGGAATGACGATTTCTTCTTTAGCCTGTCCCTCGGTGGGTATGATTTCTCCAGTACCCATTAGCTTCATAGATTCACTAGGATAAGCTTCATCTAGCACATTTGGCAAGTGCTCTAAGTGAGTTGTTCATAAGATGTCTTCTTGAAGAATTTGTGAAGATAATCTCTTTTGATGATATGGCATGCAGTATCAATTGCTTCACGCCAGAACTTTCTTGATGTCTTGTACCCATCGAGCATCGTACGAGCCATCTCAATAAGGGTCCTATTCTTGCGCTCCACGACGCCATTCAGCTGATGTCACCCCCAATATGCGACCCTATCCAAAAGGAACTCGAAGGTCCCACCAAGGATAGACCCGCATATTGGAACGCTTTTGCAAGGTGGATATCATTACATCAACATTACGTAATAGATAGGGATACATACAAGAGGCATACAATGCCACACGAATACAACAACATCATATAAGAGAGCACCATCCGACTACGGATGAAACACAAATAGAAGCTCAAACGACATCCACCCTGCTAGCCCAGGCTGCCGACCTGGAACCTATCCCCTGATCGAAGAAGCAGAAGAAGAACTCAACGCAAGCAAGCATCGCTCTCGCGTCATGATCATCGCATAACATGTACCGCAATCGTTGTTGTAGTAATCTGTGCGCCACGAGGACTCAGCAATCCCATTACCATGGGTATCAAGACTAGCAAAGCTTAATGGGAAAGGAAGGGGTAAAGTGGTGAGGTTGTAGCAGTGACTAAGCATGATATGGTGGCTAACATACGCAAAAAAAAGAGCGAGAAGAGAGCAAGCGGAACGGTCGTCAACTAGTAATGATCAAGAGGTGATCCTGAACTCCTACTTACGTCAAACATAACCCAAAGACCGTGTTCACTTCCCGGACTCCGCCAAGAAGAGACCATCACGGCTACACACACGGTTGATGCATTTTAATTCGGATCTGGTGTCAAGTTATCTACAACCGGACATTAACAAATTCCCATCTGCCACATAACCGCGGGCACGGCTCTCGAAAGTTTATACCCTGCAGGGGTGTCCCAACTTAGCCCATGATAAGCTCTTGCGATCAACGAAGGATATTCCTTCTCCCAGGAAGACCCGATCAGTCTCGGAATCCCGGTTTACAAGACATTTCGACAATGGTAAAACAAGACCAGCAAAACCGCCCGCTGTGCCGACAATCCCGATAGGAGCTGCACATATCTCGTTCTCAGGGCACACCGGATGAGCAAGACGTCGGGTTGGCATAGACCCTGGTTGCCCAGGGGGCGCCGGACATCGCTTGGTTTGGACCAACACTTAGACAAGCATTGGCCCCGGGGGGGCTAAAATAAAGATGACCCTTGGGTTAAGTACTCCCAAGGGAAAAGTAGGTGGTGGTGAGGCAAATGGTAAAACCAAGGTTGGGCCTTGCTGGAGGAGTTTTATTCAAAGCAAACTGTCAGGGGGGTCCCATAAATCACCCAACCGCGTTAGGAACGCAAAATCCGGGAACATAACACCGGTATGACGGAAACTAGGGCGACAAGAGTGGAACAAAACACCAGGCATAAGGCCGAGCCTTCCACCCTTTACCAAATATATAGATGCATTAATAATATACGAGATATTGTGATATCCCAACATAACCCTGTCCACCATGGAGCAATCTTCAACTTCACCTGTAACTAGCAACGCTATAAGAGGGGCTGAGCAAAGCAGTAACATAGCCAATCAATGGTTTGCTAGGAAGGGTGTCAAAGTTAGAGGTTCATGGAAAATTGGGAGGCTTGAAGAGCAAATGATAGGTAACGCAACATAGCGATAGAACGAAGCAACTAGCATAGCAATGATAGTAGTGAGATCCAGGGTAGCGGTCATCTTGCCTGAAATCCCGCAAGGAAGAAGAACGAGTCCATGAAGAAGATGAAGCCACGAAGACGAACCAAGCGTAGACGAACGAATCCTCACGATCGCAACGAAACAGGAACTATCGAGAAGAAGCACACAACATGGTAAACACACCACACATAGGCAAGACATGATGCACAACAATCATGATGCTTGACAAAGCTACATGAAGCTACTCATGGCAAGAGATGATGCAAACAAGAACAACACATCAAGGCAAGTTTAAATGAGGCCGGAAACAACATATAACAATTCCGGTAAGTTCTCATATGCAAATTTCGAAATTGGTCCAGAACTGAATAAACCTTATGTTCAAGTTATTAAACAGCAAGTTAAAATGCACCAAGATGATCTACACGAAATTCTAGTCAAGTTACATATAAAGTTCATTAGATTCGGAGCTACAGCGTAGAATATATGAGCAAAACCAGTTAAACATGGCATTGATGCGAAATGCTTACAAACATGAAGCAAACACCTCAAAACAAGGATGCAACATGGTAATATGAAACTACATGCAAAATCACGCAAGTTTCATATAGAGCACACTCAAAACGGAGAAACGGTTCAACACACACACTATACAAGTCATAACAACAATCTGTCCAAAACAGCAACTAGGCATATTGCAAGCATCAAAACAATATGCTACGGCACCCCAACATAATAACAAAAGGAATGGGCATGAAGTACATGTAAAGCACTACAAAACATGAACACTGAGCTATCTCCAGAAATCACTAGAACATGCTCAAACACACATGGAAAGATTGCAAATAATAACAGTTTCAGACTTGGCAGAAATAACATCAGGTTGCAATGTTCAGAGCTATCAAACAACATGTTACAGGAACTTATCATGGCAAAAAAGGCATGGAATGATACTACTAAATGCATAGAACAACAGTCCCTTACTGACCAAGAGCCAAAAGGGCACGGAAAATATGATGGCACCCAAGTAAACATGGCAAGATATATTACAGATTCATACATAGCAGGAACAACAATAAGTAGGCATGTTGGTGAGCTTGAACCACTCACCACAGAGCAATACATGGCATGGCAAGGCAACCAGCAGTAAGAAGACATGTTTATGAAGCTAAGAATGCCAAGAGCAAGTTCATAGGGTGCATGGATCACTAGCAAACAATCATGGAAACATTGAACTTAATGTTAACAGGCTGACAACAACATCATTTAGCAACTTTGGAGCAAGATTACAACAAGCTACAGTAGTCTATAAATGCAACCAGGGGCATGAATGGATAGATCAAGACATGTATAACAAAACATCCTTAGTGAACATCTCCAGAATAATGCACGAAATGACTAGTAGAAGCATGTTTACATAGCAACAAAATATAACATAATCTGCCTAGCAAAACAGCAACAGCAAGTACCCTCCTTAACAAGCTCAATGCACTCAGTACAAAACTCAAAAAAATACATGGATGTCACCTCTGGAAAGATGGCATGACATAGATCAAAACACATGTAGACATCAACCTCATAGAATGCACACATCAATCATGGCAAAAATGACAAATGAGCAAGTTATAACAGTTCCAGCAGATCAACATCATCATGCACTCTTCCAACAGTGTTTCGGGCATCAATATGAGCTTAAATGAAAATTATGCAATGGAATGAAATGAAGTACTCGTCGAGACGAACAATATGACATATTACACGCACAAAACGGACCAGTATGCATGAAGTTATGATGCAATGAACATGGCATGATAATATGCAGATATGGGGACTTTGTGGAAATTTTACCCTCCGAAAAGTCAACGGGACGAAGACGTGCGGGACGAGGAGATCCGGGACGCAGCAGGGTTGTTTGGTTCGGGACCGGGTGGATCTCATCCCACCCGGCCGGATCTTGGACGGGGCGGCTGCCGGCGGCGGCGAGGTCGCCGGAGGCGTGGAAGATGGCGGCGGAGGGAACCGGAGGTGGGGAGGATCCGGCGAGGCCGGACGCGGGCGAGGCGGATCCGGTGGCGGCGGAGCCGCCCGGCGGCGACGGGAGACGGGCTCGGGGAGGCGCGGACGGACGGGCGCGGTCGCGGGAGGCGGGAGGCGGCGGCGACAGGTGTCGAATCCTGGTTCGTTGAGGGTGGCGGCGCAGACGGAGCGGACATGTCCGGCGGGGTCCGGACGTGTCCGGCTACGGGAGGAGGAAGAAGCTAGGGTTAGGGGTGGATTAGACCACGAAAAATGAAGGGGGTGACTTATTTATAGGTAGAGGGAGCTAGGAGAGTCCAAATGGGGAGCGGTTTTCGGCCACGCGATCGTGATCGAACGACCGAGAGCATGGAAGAGACTTATATGGGTTTTGGGCCACTTTGGAAAGGGTGTTGGGCTGCACACAAAAGAGGCCTTTGCGGTTACCCGGTTAACCGTTTGAGTATCAAACGACCTCCAAATGGCACGAAACTTGACAGGCGGTCTACCGGTGGTATACCAAGGCCGCTTGGCAAACCTTGGGCCATTCCGAGAAAGCTTAACACCCACTCACGAAAAGAGAGAAGAGGGGGACACCGGATGACATAGGAGTGCCGGATTGCAAAACGGACAACGGGGAAAATGCTCGGATGCATGAGATGAACACGTATGCAAAATGAAATGCACATGATAACATGATATGAAATGCATATGATGACATGGCAAAGTGCAACACGCAAGCAAACGACATGGCAAGGATGGCGAATAACTGGCGGACACCTGGCGCATCGAATCCGGGGCGTTACAACACTCCTCCACTAACAAGAGATCTCGTCCCGAGATCTTAGGACAGAGACGGAAGGGAAAAGGGATGAGGTGAAACAAGAACTCAAGAGAAGAAGTAAAGAATCGAGAGCACTCGAGAAGAAGAGAGGAATGACGAGAATGACGAGAATCGAAAGCTCATTGAATGAGATAGACTATGAAACCACTCCCATTGGAACGAGATAGGAAACGAATAAGACTGAAAGGATTGAGGCAACACTCCGGCTGAACATGGAAAGAATAGAACATGAACTTGAGAGGATGGAATGATATTTGATGAACTCTTGAAGGATGAAATAAATCACGAAGAACCACCATGAAGAACTCCGGTGACAAAAGGATGATTAGATAGAAATGAAGGATGAAAGAATAAGATGGGCCTTGCGATGATTTAGATGAAGGTTCCGACGAAATGACCGAGGAAAATTTGAACTCCGGAAAAGAAAAGATGAAAACACTTGAAACTAGAATTTATTCATGAAGAACTAACTCCGAAGAAAAGGATTAATCACTTGGATGAAATAAGAATAAGATTTATTGTATGCTTATCCATCATCAAATTAAATTGATGACAAGCAATGGATTTACATATTACTTATTATTCTTGAAAAAGAATTGAGAAGTGACATATCTCAAACTTGAGAAAGTCTTCATGAATCACCGGTAGGATTGAAAAGAATGAATGAATTAATATGATAATCAAAGAAAAAGAATCTTGAACGAACCACCGTAAGAATTCGAAAATGACTGATGAAAGAGACTGAATCACCGGGAAGAATTAGAAGAACAAATATGCTAGAGGGGATTTAGGTGCAAAAGAACAAAGAGATCATGAGCTGATTAAAGAACACTTGAATGAAGCACCGGGATAAATAGAGAACGATAACTGAAGTGATGGCCTCCGGTGAAAACAAATGGAAAAACAACTCCTGACATGCTCCGGATGGGTAAGCAAAAGAATATCTGACAAATGGAATAATTCGAGAGGACGATATGAAGCTAGAACCGCAAATCTTCGAGAGAACGGACAAGATTTAGAGGAAAAACTCTTCTTCAATCTTCAAATGATGACGAGAAACACCACCAAAATTACTGAGATACTCCGGGAGAAAGAAAAGCAAAGAGGTTGAGCCGACGATGAAATGATTTGAAATCGATCTTGGAAAAGGCTTGTGGCTGATGGAATTCATTCTGACGTCACACTTGAAAGAATTTGAGAATAGCTCCGGGGAAACCAAAGAGTCAGGTAAGATCCTGGGAAAAGACCTGTGGGTTAGGGCCCACTAAAAGAAAACACCGTTGGAAAAGATTGTTGAAGAGATAGGTGATGCGCCGGAACAATTGAAATATTTGAATGAGGTGACAACCTCGACTTAATTGGAACATAGACGAATCTTCTGAGATGTCTTCCGAACTCCGGAATGATTGAATGATGAGAGGCAAACGAGTAAGGAGAACACTTTACAAAAGGAAAAGAATGTGATCAACCCGAAAAACTTGAATTGAATCCCCCGGAAAAGAGATGAAGAATGTCAAACAAAAGAGAATTCACCGGTTGAAATAATTGACGAAAGACTGAAGAGGCTCCACACAAATGAAATAGATGGTCGAGAGAGAGTCAGACTCCGGGAAGAAGAGGGTGGGAGGGCGGGAAAACAAAGGCAACTTTGAAGGGGAACCGACGAATATCTTGAAGAGAAAACACCGGTTGAAATCATTGAGGAAAGAAGGCCAAGACTTCGCACGAGTAGGATGGATGCTCGATTACAGACTCCGGTTCCGAGAAGAAAAGAGGTGGGCGGGTGGGAAAAATAAAGGACAACTTCGGACAGGGAAACAACATTGATTAAAAAAAAAGCTGAGGATTGATCTCCCAAAGACAAAGAGGTTCGAGTCAACTTGACGAGAAATGCATCGAATAAAAGAGTTGGGGAACAACGATCGGAAAACCAACTGCGTGAACCTAAAGAAAAAATTTGAAGGGGAAGAGGGGTAGTTCAAAACACCTACGTCAAGATTCCTCACCAGAGCGACGAAGGGGCTGAGGATTAAAAAGAATACCTACTCTCCGATATAACTAGACTCCGAAAACAGCTTTCTTCTAGACTCAACAACGGCCAAACTACACGATCAATCAAGGGGGCTCCTAGGGTCGGTCGAGGCTCTGATACCAACTTGTCACGCCCAATATGCGGCCCTATCCAAAAGGAACTCGAAGGTCCATATTGGAACGCTTTTGCACGGTGGATATCATTACATCAACATTACGTAATAGATGGGGATACATACAAGAGGCATACAATGCCACACGAATACAACAACATCATACAAGAGAGCACCATCCGACTACGGATGAAACACAAACAGAAGCTCAAACGACATCCACCATGCTAGCCCAGGCAGCCGACCTGGAACCTATCCCCTGATCGAAGAAGCAGAAGAAGAACTCAACGCAAGCACGCATCGCTCTCGCGTCATGATCATCGCATAACATGTACCTGCAACTGTTGTTGTAGTAATCTGTGAGCCACGAGGACTCAGCAGTCCCATTACCATGGGTATCAAGACTAGCAAAGCTTAATGGGAAAGGAAGGGGTAAAGTGGTGAGGTCGCAGCAGCGACTAAGCATGATATGGTGGCTAACATACGCAAAAAAAAAGAGCGAGAAGAGAGCAAGCGGAACGGTCGTCAACTAGTAATGATCAAGAGGTGATCCTGAACTCCTACTTACGTCAAACATAACCCAAAGACCGTGTTCACTTCCCGGACTCCGCCGAGAAGAGACCATCATGGCTACACATGCGATTGATGCAATTTAATTCGGATCTAGTGTCAAGTTATCTACAACCATACATTAACAAATTCCCATCCGCCACATATCCGCGGGCACGGCTCTCGAAAGTTTATACCCTGCAGGGGTGTCCCAACTTAGCCCATGATAAGCTCTCGCAATCAACGAAGGATATTCCTTCTCCCAGGAAGACCCGATCAGTCTCGGAATCCCGGTTTACAAGACATTCGACAGTGGTAAAACAAGACCAGCAAAGCCGCTCGCTATGCCGACAATCCCGATAGGAGCTGCACATATCTCGTTCTCAGGGCACACCGGATAAGTCAAGTTACGAGTAAAACCAGACCTCGAGTTGCCACGAGGTGGCCCCGCAGGCTGCTCGGTTCGGACCAACACTTAGACAAGCACTGGCCCGGGGGGGGGGGGGGCTAAAATAAAGATGACCCTTGGGTTAATTACTCCTAAGGGAAAGGTAGGTGGTGGTGAGGCAAATGGTAAAACCAAGGCTGGGCCTTGCTGGAGGAGTTTTATTCAAAGCGAACTGTTAAGGGGGTCCCATAAATCACCCGACCGCGTAAGGAATGCAAAATCTGGGAACATAATACCGGTATGACGGAAACTAGGGCGGCAAGAGTGGAACAAAACACCAGGCATAAGGCCGAGCCTTCCACCCTTTACCAAATATATAGATGCATTAATAATATAAGAGATATTGTGATATCCCAACATAACCCTGTCCACCGTGGAGCAATCTTCATCTTCACCTGCAGCTAGCAACGCTATAAGAGGGCTGAGCAAAGCGGTAACATAGCCAAACAACGGTTTGCTAGGAAGGGTGTCAAAGGTTAGAGGTTCATGGCGATTTGGGGAGGCTTGAAGAGCAAAAGATAGGTAGCGCAGCAAAGCGATAGGACGAAGCAACTAGCATAGCAATGATAGTAGTGAGATCCAGGGTAGCGGTCATCTTGCCTGAAATCCCACTAGGAAGAAGAACGAGTCCATGAAGAAGATGAAGCCACAAAGACGAACCACACGTAGACGAACGCATCCTCACGATCGCAACAAAACGGGAGCTATCGAGAAGAAGCACACAACATGGTAAACACACCACACATAGACAAGACATGATGCACAACAAGCATGATGCATGACAAAGCTAGATGAGGCTACTCATGGCAAGAGATGATGCAAACAAGAACAACACATCAAGGCAAGTTTAAATGAGGCCGGAAACAACATATAACAATTCCGGTAAGTCCTCATATGCAAATTTCGAAATTGGTCCAGATCTGAATAAACATTATGTTCAAGTTGTTAAACAGAAAGATAAGATGCACCAAGATGATCTACACGAGATTCTAGTCAAGTTACATATAAAGTTCATTTAGTTCGGAGCTACGACCTAGAAGATATGAGCAAAACAAGTTAACAATGGCATTGATGCAAAATGCATCCAAACATCAAGCAAACACCTCAAAACAAGGATGCAACATGATAATATGAAACCACATGCAAAAACAAGCAAGTTTCATATAGAGCAAACTCAAAACGGAGCAACGGTTCAACACATACACTCTATACAAGTCATAGCAACAATCTGTCCAAAACAGCAACTAGGCATCTTGCAAGCATCAAAACAAAGCTACAGCACTCCAACATAATAACAAAAGGCATGGGCATGAAGTACAGGTAAAACATAACAAAACATGAACACTGAGCTATCTCCAGAGATCACTAGAACATGCTCCAAAAGACATGGAAAGATTGCAAATAATAACAGTTTCAGACTTTGCAGAAATAACATCAGGTTGCAATGTTTAGAGCTCTCAAACAACATGTTACAGGAACTTATCA
This sequence comes from Aegilops speltoides, assembly GCA_021437245.1. Classification (NCBI taxonomy): domain Eukaryota; kingdom Viridiplantae; phylum Streptophyta; class Magnoliopsida; order Poales; family Poaceae; genus Aegilops; species Aegilops speltoides. Next base: position 159,762,372 of record CM038141.1, read on the forward strand.
TGGCAAACAAAGGCATGGCATGATACTACTAAATGCATAGAACAAAAGTCCCTTACTGACCATGAGCCAAAAAGGCACAGAAAATATGATGGCACCCATGTAAACATGGCAAGTTATAAGACAGATTCATATATGGCAAGAACAACAATAAGTAGGCATGTTGGTGAGCTTGAATCACTCACCACAGAGCAACACATGGCATGGCAAGGCAACCAACAATAAGAATACATTTTATGAAGCTAAGCATGGCAAGAACAAGTTCATAGGGTACATGGATCACTAGAAAAGCACATGGCCAAAACTGAACTTCATGTTAACAGGTTGACATCAAGATTATTTAGCAACTTTGGAGCAAGATAACAACATGATACATCAGGCTATAAATTCAACCAGGGACATGAATGGATAGAGCAAGACATGTATAACAATTCATCCTTAGTGAACATCTCCAGATTATGCATAGAACGACTTGTAGCAGCAGGTTTACATAGCAACAAAATATAACAGAATCTGTCAGGAAAACAGAAACAGCAAGTACCCCACTTAACAACCTTGATGCACTCAGTACACAAATCACAAAAATACATGGATTGCACCTATGGAAAGATAGAATGTCATATATCAAAACACATGTAGACTTCAACCTCATAGGATGCACACATCAAACATGGCAAAAATGACAAATGAGCATGTTATAACAGTTTCAGCAGATTAACATCAACATGCACTCTTCCAACAGATTTTCGGGCATCAAGATGAGCTCAAATGAAAATGATGCAATGGAATGAAATGAAGTACTCGTTGAGACGAACAATTTTACATATTACATGCACGAAACGGAGCAGTATGCACAGAGTTATGATGCGATGAACATGGCATGATTATGCAAAATATTCAGGACTTGGCCGAAAACGGGGGGTCAACCTGAGGATCCGGATCTGGGGTGCGGAAACCGAGGACGGCCGGAGCTGCTCGCCGGAGAATGGCCGGAGACGGAGGGGGCGGGTAGATCCGCGGCGAGGGGCGCCGGATCCGGCCGCGGAACGGCGAGGACGACGCTGGCGAGGAGCTGCGGGCGGCGGCGCTTCAGCCTGGGCGCGGGCGGAGCGGGCAGGTGGTGGGGCGGCGACCTGCCGGTGGGCGGCGATCGCCAGCCGAGGAGGCGCGGCCGACGATCGGAGGCGCGAAGGCTGACCTCGGGCCCCATGGGCGGCGGCGGCGGCGACTGGCCGGAGGGCGGCCGTGGGCTCATGGGCCCAGCGGCGGCGCTGCTGTGGGATCCGGGCGGGGACACGTGTCGCGGCGTGATTGGCTGCGGGCGCGGGTGGACGTGTCCGGCCGCCAGGCGGACATGTCCGGCGGCGCGAGGAGGGAGAGGACTAGGGTTTGGACTGCGGAAATTTCGGGGGAGGCCACATATTTATAGGTAGAGGGAGCTAGGAGAGTCCAAATGAGGAGCGGTTTTCGCCCACACAATCGTGATCAAATGACCGAGAGCATGGAGGGGGTTTGGATGGGTTTTGGGCTACTTTGGCAGGGGTGTTGGGCTGCAACAAAAGAGGGCTTTTACAGTTACCCGGTTAACCGTTGGAGTATCAAACGACCTCCAAATGGCACGAAACTTGACGGGTGGTCTAACGGTGCTATACCAAGGCCGCTTGGCAAACCTCGGGACATTCTGAGAATGTTTAACACCCGCACACGAAAAGAGACAAGAGGGGGACGCCGAAGGACATATGAGAGCCGGATTGCAAAACGGACAACGGGGAAAATGCTCGAATGCATGAGACGAACACGTATGCAAAATGAGATGCACATGATGACATGATAAGAAATGCAGATGATGACATGGCAAAGTGCAACACGCAAGAAAATGACATGGCAACGATGGAGAATAACTGGCGGACACCTGGCGCATCGAATCCGGGGCGTTACATGCTCCTAGGGGGATAGATTGGTAGGAAAAGACCATCGCTCGTCCCCTACCGCCACTCATAAGGATGCACAAGCCAGGTACACTTCATGTTTCAAATTTGATACACAACTTTAACCATACGTTACGGGACTTGCTAACTACAACACAAGCATTCTTTGAATTCATAATCACCCAACTAGCATGACTTTAATATCACTACCTCCATATCTCAAAACAATTATCAAGTATCAAATTGATCATAGCATCCAATTCACTTCCTATGATAGTTTTTATTATACACAACTTGGATGCTCATCATTCTAGGACCAACTTTATGACCATAGCAAATAACATGCTGTTCTAAAAGACTCTCAAAATAATATAAGTGAAGCATGAGATACTAGCAATTTCTTCAAAATTAAGACACCACTGTGCTCTAAAAGATATAAATGAAGCACTAGAGCAAAAACTATCAAGTTCAAAAGATATAAGTGAAGTACATAGAGTATTCTAGCAAATTATAATCAAATAGGATTCTTCCAAAAGGTGTGTACAGCAAGGATGATTGTTGTAAACTAAAAAGCAAAGACTAATATAATACACGACGCTCCATGCAAAACACATATCATGTGGCGAATAAAAATATAGCTCCAAGTAAAGTTACCAATGAACGAAGACGAAAGAGGGGATGCCTTCCCGGGGCATCCCGAAGCTTAGGCTTTTGGCTATTCTTGAATATCTTGGGGTGCCATGAGCATCCCCAAGCTTAGGATCTTTCCACCCTTTATTCCATAGTCCATAAAAGCTTTACCCAAAACTTGAAAACTTCACAACACAAAACTCAACAGGAAATCTTATAAGCTCCGTTAGTGAAAGAAAACAAAACCACCACATAAGGTACTGCAATGAACTCATTCTTTATTTATTTTGGTGTTAAACCTACTGTATTCCAACTTCTTTATGGTTCATGGACTGAATTACTAGCCATAGATGCATTGAAATAAGCAAACAACACACGAAAAACAGAATCTGTCAAAAACAGAATAGTCTGTAGCAATCGGTAACTAATGCAAACTTCTGGAGCTCTAAAAATCCTACCAAAATAGGAAGTCCTGGAAAATTTATTTATTGAACAGTATAAAAAATAATCAACGCAAAATCACGCCCTGTGATTTAACAAAATTATATTCGTGCGCGCAAAGTTTCTGTCTTTCAGCAGAATCAAATCAACTATCATCGTAGGTTATCCTATAGGTTCTACATGGCACAAACACTAATTAAAAGATAAAAACACATCTAAACAGAAGGTAGATGCAAGATTTATTACTAACCAGGATCAAAAACAAAAAACATAAAGAAAATTGGGTTGCCTCCCAACTAGCGCTATCGTTTAACGCCCCTATCTAGGCATAAAAGCAAGGATAGATCTAATGAGTGCCATCTTTGGCACTAAATTCATAAGTAGCACGCATGATAGATTCATAAGGTAATTTGACTTTCTTTCTAGGAAAGTTCTCCATTCCTTTCTTTAAGGGAAATTGGAATCTAGTGTTCCCTTCCTTCATATCAATAATCGCACCAATCGTTCTAAGGAAAGGTCTACCAAGAATAATAGGGCAAGAAAGATTGCAATCTATATCAAGAACGATAAAATCTATGGGCACCAAATTTCTATTTGCAACAATAAGAACATCATTGATCCTTCCTATAGGTTTTTTAATGGTGGAATCCGCAAGGTGCAAATTTAAAGAGCAATCTTCAAGATCATGGAAACCTAGAATATCACATAAAGTTTTCGGAATCGTGGAAACACTAGCACCCAAATCACACAAAGCCAAACACTCATAATATTTAATTCTAATCTTTATAGTACGTTCCCACTCATCGTTAAGTTTTCTAGGGATACAAACTTCCAAATTAAGTTTTTCATCATAAGATTGCATCAAGGCATCAACAATATGTTTGGTAAAAGCTTTGTTTTGACTATAAGCATGAGGAGAATTAACAACGGATTGCAACAAGGAAATACAACATTTTAAAGAACAATTATCATAATCAAATTCCTTGAAATCCGAGATAGTAGATTCAATATTATTAGAAGTTGAAGATTCTCTAATCTCACTTTTACCAAATTTAACATTAAGATCTAAAGACTCCGAATTCTTGGGACGCCTTCTAGGCAAAGTTGATTCATCATCACTCCCATAATCATCAAAATTCATATTGCAAAACATAGATCTAATCTGAGACGCATCAATAACTTTAAGATCCTCATCATTATTTTCATGGAAACTAGAAGAACACGCTTTTATAAAGCTTTCTTTTTTAGCACGCAATCTAGCGGTTCTTTCCTTGCACTCGTCAATGGAAATTCTCATTACTTTGAGAGACTCATTGATATCATGCTTAGGAGGAGAAGATCTAATTTTAAGAGAATCAACATCAAGTGAAAGTCTATCAACTTTCCTAGCCAAATCATCAACTTTGAGCAATTTTTCTTCAAGCAAAGCATTAAAATTCTTTTGAGAAATCATAAATTCTTTCATACTATTCGCAAAATCAGTGGGCATATTATTAAAATTACCATAAGAATTATTGTAGGAATTTCCATAATTATTAGAGGAATTACTAGGGAACGGTCTAGCATTAAAATTTCCCCTATAAGCATTGTTTCCAAAACTATTCCTACCAACAAAATTCACATCCACAGATTCATTATTATTCTCAATCAAGGAAGACAAAGGCATATCATTGGGATCAAGAGGAGTATTTTTAGTAGCAAACATCTTCATAAGTTCATCCATCTTTCCACTCAAAACATTGATTTCTTCTATAGCATGCACTTTTTTACTAGAAAATCTTTTGGTGTGCCATTGAGAATAATTAGCCATAATATTATCAAGTAATTTTGTAGCATCTCCTAACGTAATTTCCATAAACGTGCCTCCCGCGGCCGAATCTAAGAGATTTCTAGAAGCAAAGTTCAAATCGGCATAAAAATTTTGTATGATCATCCATAAATTCAAACCATGAGTAGGGCAATTGTGAAGCATCAATTTCATTCTTTCCCAAGATTGGGCAACATGCTCATGATCAAGTTGCTTAAAATTCATAATATCGTTCCTAAGAGTGATGATCTTAGCGGGAGGAAAATACTTAGAGATAAAATCATCTTTGCACTTGTTCCAAGAATAATTACTATTTTTAGGCAAAGACGAAAACCAAACTTTAGCATGATCTCTAAGTGAAAACGGAAATAACTTCAATTTGACAATATTGTTATCCGTATCTTTCTTCTTTTGCATATCACACAAATCAACAAAATTGTTTAGATGAGTAGCGGCATCTTTACTCGGAAGGCCGGCAAATTGATCTTTCATAACAAGATTCAGAAAAGCAGTATTGATTTCACAAGACTCAACATCATTGAGAGGAGCAATTGGAGTACTAAGGAAATCATTATTATTGGTATTCGAGAAATCACACAATTTGGTATTATCTTGCGCCATGGCAACAAGTAATCCAACACACAAGCAAACAGAAAAACGGCAAGCCAAAAATAGAGGAGGAGATTGGGAAAGAGAGGGCGAATAAAACGGCAAGGGTGAAGTGGGGGAGAGGAAAATGAGAGGCAAATGGCAAATAATGTAAATACGAGGGAGATGGGTTTGTGATGGGTACTTGGTATGTCTTGACTTGAGCGAAGACCTCCCCGGCAAAGGCGCCAGAAATCCTTCTTGCTACGTCTTGAGCTTGTGTTGGTTTCTCTCGAAGAGGAGAGAGTGATGCAGCAAAGTGTAGCGTAAGTATTTCCCTCAGTTTTGAGAACCAAAGTATCAATACAGTAGGAGGCTCGTCAAAAGTCCCACGCACCTACACAAACAAACTGAGAACTTGCAACCAACGCAATAAAGGGGTTGTCAATCCCTTCACGGCCACTTGCAAAAGTGATATCTAATAAAGATAGTATGATAAGATAAATATATTTTTGGTATTTTATGATATAGATGCAAAAAGTAAAGATGCAAATAAAGGTAGATTGAAAGCAAATATGATAAGAGATAGACCCGGGGGCCATAGGTTTCACTAGAGGCTTCTCTCAAAATAGCATAAGTATTATGGTGGGTGAATAAATTACTGTCGAGCAATTGATAGAAAAGCGCATAGTTATGAGATTATCTAGGCATGATCATGTATATAGACATCACGTCCATAACAAGTAGACCGACTCCTGCCTGCATCTACTACTATTACTCCACACATCAACCGACTCCTGCCTGCATCTAGAGTATTAAGTTCATAAGAACAGAGTAACGCATTAAGCGAGATGACATGATGTAGAGGGATAAACTCATTCAATATGATATAAACCCCATCTTGTTATCCTTGATGGCAACAACACAATACGTGCCTTGCAACCCTTTCAGTCACTGGGTAAGGACACCACAAGATTGAACCCAAATGTAAGCACTTCTCCCATGGAAAGAAAGATAAATCTAGTAGGCCAAACCAAACTGACAATTCAAACAGACTTGCAAAGATAACTCAATCATACATAAAAGAATTTAGAGAAGATTCAAATATTATTCATAGATAAACTTGATCATAAACCCACAATTCATCGGATCTCGACAAACACACCGCAAAAAGAGTTTACATCGAATAGATCTCCACAAGAGAGGGGGAGAACATTGTATTGAGATCCAAAAAGAGAGAAGCAGCCATCTAGCTAATAACTATGGACCCGTAGGTCTGTGGTAAACTACTCACAACTCATCGGAGGGGCAAGGATGTTGATGTAGAGACCCTCCGTGGTTGATTCCCCCTCTGGCAGAGTGCCGACGAAGGTTCCAATATGAGATCTCACGGATACAGAAGGTTACGGCGGTGGAAATTGTGTTTCGTGGTGCTTCTGGATGTTTTCGGGGTACGTAGGTATATATAGGAGGAAGAAGTACGTCGGTGGCCGCCCGATAGGACCACGAGACAGGGGGCACGCCCTACAGGGGGGACCCCCTATCTCGTGGGGCCCTCGGGAGCTTCTTGGCTAGCACTTCAAGATCTCTGGATCACGTTCGTTCCAAAATTCACGCTCCCGAAGGTTTCATTCCGTTGGGACTCCGTTTGATATTCCTTTTCTTCGTAATACTGAAATAGGTTAAAAAAAACAGCAATATGGGCTGGGCCTCCGGTTAGTAGGTTAGTCCCAAAATGATATAAATGTGTAAAATAAAGCCCGTAAACATCCAAAAGGGGTAATATAATAGCATGGAACAATCAAAAATTATAGATACGTTGGAGACGTATCAGGCCACAGTTTGCTCCTCCGTGCGGAGGGAGCACTCTGTGTTTCCATTGACTGTTATATGCCCGCGAGGTCCTGGCATCTTGAGCTTGAGGTAGGCATAATGCGGCACTGCATTGAATCTAGCAAATGTGCTTCGTCCGAGCAGTGCATGATAGCCACTGCGGAAGGCGACATTATCGAAGATTAACTCCTGGCTTCGAAAGTTGTCCAGAGATCCGAAGACTACTTCCAGTGTGATTGAGCCCGTGCAACGGGCCTCTACACCTGGTATGACACCTTTAAAGGTGGTTTTGGTGTGTTTGATCCTTGAAGGATCGATGCCCATTTTGCGCACTGTATCCTGATAGAGCAGGTTCATGCTGCTGCCACCGTCCATGAGGACTCGTGTGAGGTGGAATCCGTCAATGATAAGGTCAAGGACCAGTGCGGCCAAACCGCCATGACGAATACTGGTCGGATGGTCCCTGCGATCAAAGGTGAACGGACAAGAAGGCCATGGGTTGAACTTTGGGGCGACTGGCTCCATCGTGTATACGTCCCTTAGTGCACGCTTCCGCTCCCTGTTGGGAATATGGGTGGCGTATATCATATTTACCGTTTTCACTTGGGGAGGAAATTTCTTCTGTCCTCGTGTGTTTGGCGGCCAGGGCTCCTCGTCGTCATCACTATGCAACCCCTTTTCCTTGTTTTCTGCATTTAACTTGCCGGCCTGTTTGAACACCCAACATTCTCTGTTGGTGTGGTTGGCTGGTTTATCAAGGGTGCCGTGAATTTGACATGAGCGATCGAGTATGCGGTCCAGACTGGACGGGCCCGGATTGTTTCATCTGAATGGCTTTTTCCGCTGACCGAACTTAGAGCCACTGAATCCGGTATTGATGGCCGTGTCTTCGGCGTTGTCGCCATTATTGCGACGCTTATGTCTGTTGCGTCGTGGCTTGCCGTTGCTATCTCTGGCGTCTGAGGTGCCAAGATTTCTTGATGTGTTGTTGCTACGGGCCAACCAGTGTCCTCGCCCGCACAAAAGCGGGTCATGAGTGTCGTGAGGGCTGCCATGAACTTTGGCTTCTCTTGGCCGAGGTGTCGGGCAAGCCCCTCATCATGGATGTTATGCTTAAAGCCGCTTGGGCTTCGGCATCCGGACAGTCTACAATTTGGTTCTTTCTAGTTAGGAACCGAGTCCAGAATTTTCTGGCTGATTCTCCGGGCTTGTAACGCCCACGATGCGACTATATCTCTCACGTGTCGAGGCACGACTTAGAGGCATAACCGCATTGTAGGTTTTGTCGCAAGAAGGGTCATCTTCACACAATCCCATGTAATGAACAAGAATGGGATAAAGCGAGTTGGCTTACAATCGCCACTTCACACAATACATAAATAAATTTATACATCATTCAAAATACACTCATAGACTGACTACGGTCAAATCCAAATGAAAAGAAGATAACCCCAAATGCTAGATCCCCGATCGTCCCAACTGGGCTCCACTACTGATCATCAGGAAATGAAACATAGTAACGACCAAGGTCCTCGTCAAACTCCCACTTGAGCTCGATTACGCCACTTGCACTGGTATCCTCGGCACCTGCATCTGTTTTGGTAGAATCTGTGAGTCACGGGGACTCAGCAATCTCACACCCGCGAGATCAAGACTATTTAAGCTCATGGGTAGGAAAGTGGTAAGGTGGTGGAGCTGCGGCAAGCACTAAGCATATATGGTGGCTAACATACGCAAGTGAGAGCGAGAAGAGAAGCAACGCATCGGTCGAGAGGCTAGAAATGATCAAGAAGTGATCTTGAAACTACTTATGTTCATACATAACCCAAGCCGTGTTCACTTCCCGGACTCCGCCGAGAAGAGACCATCACGGCTACACACGCGGTTGATGCATTTTAATTTATGTCAAGTGTCAAGTTCTCTACAACCGGACATTAACAAATTCCCATCTGCCTCATAACCGCGGGCACGGCTTTCGAAAGATAATACCCTGCAGGGGTGTCCCAACTTAGCCCATCACAAGCTCTCACGGTCAACGAAGGATATGCCGTCTCCCAGGAAGACCCGATCAGTCTCGGAATCCCGGTTTACAAGACATTTCGACAATGGTAAAACAAGACCAGCAAAGCCGCCCGAATGTGCCGACAAATACCGATAGGAGCTACACATATCTCGTTCTCAGGGCACACCGGATTGTCCAAACTTCCGATAGGCCGGCCCAGAGTTGCCCCTGGTGACCACCGGCGGCTGACAGGTTGGACCAACACTCATAGGAGCACTGGCCCGGGGGTTTAAAATAAAGATGACCCTTGGGCTCGTGAAAACCCAAGGGAAAAAGGCTCAGGTGGCAAATGGTAAAACCATGGTTGGGCCTTGCTGGAGGAGTTTTATTCAAAGTGAACTGTCAAGGGGGTCCCATAAATCACCCAACCGCGTAAGGAGCGCAAAATCAAGGAACATAACACCGGTATGACGGAAACTAGGGTGGCAAGAGTGGAACAAAACACCAGGCATAAGGCCGAGCCTTCCAACCTTTACCAATTATATAGGTGCATTAATTAAAGAGGAGATATTGTGATATCCCAAAATATACATGTTCCAACAAGGAACAAACTTCATCTTCACCTGCAACTAGCAACGCTATAAGAGGGGCTGAGCAAAAGCGGTGACATAGACAAACAACGGTTTGCTATGAAAGGATGGTTAGAGGCTTGACATAGCAATATGGGAGGCATGATAAACAAATGGTAGGTAGAGCAACCATAGCGATAGAGCGAGCAACTAGCAAAGCAAAGATAGAAGTGATATCGAGGGTATGGTCATCTTGCCTACAAGGTTCTCAGATTGTTGAAAGCTTGATCCTCGTTAGCGTACTCAACAGGTTCCTCGTGCACATACTCGTCTCCCGGCTCTACCCAAATCAAGAACACAAGCAATGGAATCACAATCAACCACGGTGCAATGCACAAGCAACATGATGCAATACATGGCATGATATGCGAGATGTGATATGCAATGCATATGCGTGCTCCAGAAGGAAAATGATGAAAAAGGCATCAACTTGGTAAACCAAGTATTCCACTGGAAAGATGATATGATTTCGGTCGAAATCGATATAAAGACCACCGGAATCGGATGCACGGTTTGCAAATGGCATGCAAAACAAGAATAACACAATTCTGCGATTAACAGCATGATAGCACTTCGATTACATCAAGGAACTGTGCTACAGCACCCCAACATATCAACGAAGCAGACGGAAGTGAAGTACAAAAGATGCTTGACAAAAGATGAACACTGAGCTATGGCTAATTCACAAACTAAGAGGTTCAAACAAGCATGGAAAAAGTGCAAAAGCTATTAGCTTCACAGACTTGGTACAAATACTGAACATGACAGAAACAACATCATGAAGAAATGTTTAGGGCAAGCAAACATCATGCTACAGGAATATAACATAGAAACTTAAGGCATGTCATGATACTAATAAATGCATAGAACAAAAGTACCTTACTAACCATGAGCCAAAAAGGATCAGAAGATATGATGGCACCCATGTAAACATAGCAAGTTTCGTTAACAGATTCAGCAAATAGAGCATGGCATTAACAGAATTATGAAGGCATTTTTGTGAGCTCGATTCACTCACCACAAGTCATTTCATGAAAAGATAAGCATAGAAACATCAAGAAGACATGTTTAGGAAACTAACCAAGGCAAGAACAAGTTCATAGCATGCAAGGATCAACTACAACAACCTTGGCAAAATTGAATAACATGTAAACAATCTGCCAGGAAACATTTTATAGCAAAAGTAGAGCAAGAAAATGACATGCTAGACTACTCCATAATTGCAAAAAGGGGCCTGGATGGATAGAGCATAACCATATGTTCAAAACATCCTTATTGAAGTATCTCAAAATAAGCATGGATCTCTCTGTAGCATCAAGTTTACATGGCATCAAAATAACAGTAGAGCAGAGACTGAAATCAGCAACATCACGAAGCCTAGTTTGCATGCTTGTTCTAGTCACCACATAAATCACAAAAATACATGGAAAGCACCTATGTAAATAATACATGGCATAGTTCAAAACACATGTAGAGCTCATGCTCATAAGATGCACACGTCAAATGCAACAAAAATGACAAAACATCAACTTCTGTTAACAGACCGCAGTAAACATCATATAGCAGTTTACAACAATGATTTGGGCATCAAGATGAGCTCACACAGACATGGCACAATGGAACAAAATGGAGAGCATCTCATGATGAACATTTCTATATATCATATGCATGAATCGGAGCTATGTGCATGGAGTTATGATGCGATGAACAGAGCCACATAATGTGACAGAACAGAAGACTTGGAGGAAATTCGGGTCAACCTCGTCCAGATCTAGGGTTTGGGGCGCGCGAACCGAGGTTGGCCGGAGTTGCTCGCTGGACCTGGAGGAGGGAGGTGGCCGATGGGTCGGGGGAGGTCGCCGACAGGCCGGGGGCGCCAGATCTGGGCGGCGCTGCCCGGATCTGGCGGCGCGGCGCGGCGAAGCCGCAGAAGATGACGGGCTGCGGCGGCGGGCACGCCTGCGGCGGGCGCCGCGCCACGGCGGCAGTGTTCAAGGCGGCGGCGGCGGCAGACGGCGGCCGGTGGCGGAAGCGCGGGCCGAAGCGGCGGCATGGAGGCGGAGACGCGCAAGCGCGGCGGCGGAGACGGGCGCAGGGCCTCAGCTGGCTGGCGGCAGCGGCGGCACGCGGTGGCCGGGCCACATGGAGGCTCTGGCTGGCTCGTGTCTTGGCGGCGGATGCGTCCGGCGCCGGGCGGACGTGTCCGGCGTGCGGAGGAAGGGGGAGACTGGGTTTTTGCCCGAAAATTTCGGGGGGGGGGGTCACATATTTATAGGTAGAGGGAGCTAGGAGACTCCAAATGAGGAGCGGTTTTCGCCCACATGATCGTGATCCGACGACGGAGAGCATGGAGGTGACTTAGATGGGTTATTGGGCTGTTTTGGAGGGGTGTTGGGCTGCAACACACAAGAGGCCTTCGCGGTTACCTGGTTAACCGGTGGAGCGTCAAACGACCTCCAAATGGAACGAAACTTGACAGGTGGTCTACCGGTGGTGTACCAAGGCCACTTGGAAAGCCTCGGTCCATTCCGAGAATGTTTAACACCCGCTTACGAAAAGAGTCAAGAGGGGTGCGCCGGTGCATGCGGGAGTGTCGGATTGCAAAACGGACAACGGGGAAAAAGCTCGGGTATTTGGAACGGAGGTGGAGTTACAAATATGGAAAGTTACATCCGAGGTGTTACAACACTCCACCACTACAAGAGGATTTCGTCCCGAGATCTAGGACTTAAAGAACTCCGGATATTTGGAACGGAGGTGGTCCTCGCGCTCCCTGGTGGCTTCTCGGTCGGAATGGTGTGACCACTTCACTTTCAGGAATTTGATTGAGTTGTTGCGAATCTTGCGCTCGGTTTCTTCAAGAATAGCAATGGGGTGCTCATGATAGGACATATCTTCTTGGAGGTCAATATCTTCAAAGTTGATGGTACGCTCAGGCGTCTTGAAGCACTTGTGAAGCTGTGACACGTGAAACACATCGTGCACGTTCGCGAAGTTGGACGGAAGCTCAAGTTGATAGGCGAGATCGCCACTTTTGCCAATGATCTTGAAAGGACCCACGTATCTAGGGGCAAGCTTCCCTTTGAAACCAAAGCGATGAGTGCCTTTCATTGGAGAGACGCGGAGGTAGACATGGTCTCCGATTTCAAAAGCCACATCACGGAGCTTGTCATCATAATAGCTCTTTTGGCGCGATTGCGCGGCTTTGAGATTCTCATGAATGACTTTGCACATTTCTTCGGCTTCTGTGATCAAGTCGTTGTCAAGAAGTTGGCGTTCACCTCTCTCAGACCAATTGAGTGGAGTACGGCACTTTCTACCATAGAGAATTTCAAATGGGGCCTTGCCCGAACTCGCTTGGAAGCTGTTGTTGTAGGAGAACTCGGCATATGGAAGACAATCTTCCCAATTCATACCGAAGGAAATGACACAAGACCTAAGCATATCTTCAAGGATTTGATTGACTCGCTCGACTTGGCCACTTGTTTGAGGATGGAAAGCTGCGCTGAAACGAATGTTGGTGCCCATGGCCTTTTGAAAGGAGTCCCAGAACTTAGAATTGAAAATGCTTCCGCGGTCTGAAGAGATCAATTGTGGAATGTCGTGCAAGGAGACAATCCTGGAGGTGTATAGCTCTGCCAACTGAGCTGCTGTGATGGATTCTTTGATTGGAAGGAAATGAACCACTTTAGTAAGCTTGTCGATGACAACGAAAATAACATCATTTCCACGCTTGGACTTAGGAAATCCAGTCACGAAGTCCATCTCGATATGATCAAACTTCCATTCCAGAATAGCAAGAGGTTGGAGGAGACCAGCTGGTCGTTGGTGTTCTGCCTTCACCCTTCTGCAGACGTCACATTCATTCACGAATTAAGCAATCTCTCGCTTCATTCGAGTCCACCAATACGACTGCTTGAGGTCATGGTACATCTTTGTACTTCCAGGATGAATGGATAGAAGGGAATTGTGTACCTCGTTCATAATGACTTTTCTCAGATCGCCTTTAGGAACCACAATATGATCCTCGAAGAAAAGAGTATCTTTGTCATCAATGTGGAAGCACTTGTATTTGGGAATGCCCTTGTCGATACCACGTTTCACCTTTTCGCCATGGTATCTAGGAGTTCTGCCTCACGAATTTGGTCTTCCAAAGTAGGAGAGACTATGAGGTTGGCAAGAAAGCCTTGAGGAACAACTTGAAGATTGAGTTTGCGGAAAACTTCACAAAGATCTGGTTGGAAGGACTTGAGAATTAAGCTGTTGCAATAAGCCTTCCTGCTCAAAGCATCTGCAATCACATTGGCCTTGCCTGGAGTATATTCAATACTTGGATTGTACTCTTGAATCATTTCGACCCATCGAGTTTGCCTAAGGTTGAGGTTGGGTTGAGTGAAGATATACTTGAGGCTCTTGTGATCGGTGAAAATGTCCACTTTCCTTCCCAACAAGAGATGTCTCCATGTTATTAATGCATGGACAACTGCCGCTAGCTCAAGATCGTGAGTGGGGTAGTTCTTTTCGTTGGGCTTCAACTGGTGAGAGGCATAGGCCACACCTTTCTTCTCTTGCATTAACACAGCACCGAGTGCTTGAAGAGAAGCATCACAGAAAACTTCGAATGGCTTGGATTCGTCAGGAGGAGTCAAGACATGAGCTGAGACTAGCTTCTCTTTGAGGGTGTCGAAAGCAACGTCACACTGAGGCGACCAGACATACTTGACATGCTTCTGGAGTAAGTTGGAAATAGGCTTTGCAATCTTAGAGAAATTCTCAATGAATCTTCGGCAATAGCTTGCAAGGCCAAGAAAACTGCGGAGCTGCTTGACATTATGAGGAGGTTCCCAATTCACAATTGCACACACCTTCTCGGGATTAACAGCAATGCCCTTGGTGGAGATGATGTGACCAAGATAAAGAACTTCATCAAGCCAGAACTCACATTTGGAAAACTTGGCATAGAATTGATCCTCTCTGAGCTTGTCGAGCACCAATCACAAATGTTTGTCATGATCCTTCTTATTCTTGGAGAAGACCAAAATATCATCAAGATACACCAGGACGAATTGATTGGTGTAGGGGTTGAATATGAAGTTCATCATGCGAGAGAACGTTGGAGGAGCATTGACAAGGCCGAAAGACATGACAGTATTTTCATAAGAACCATAGCTTGTTCTGAATGCTATCTTGGGAATATCTTGTTCACGAATGTGAATCTGATGATAACCCATACGGAGGTCAAGCTTGGATAATACTTTAGCACCTTTGAGTTGCTCGAAAACCTCATTGATGTTGGGAAGTGGATACTTGTTCTTGATTGTCTTCTTGTTCAATGGACGGTAATCGATGCACAGTCGGTCCGTGCCATCCTTCTTCCGGACAAAAAGAACTCCACAACCCCATGGAGATGAACTCGGTCTGATGAAACCCAGAAGCTCTTGTTCATCGAGCTGTTTCTTCAATTCCTTCAGCTCTTTAGGTCCAAGCTTGTATGGACGCTTGCAAACGGGTTCAGTGTCAGGCTCAAGATCGATACCGAACTTGACTGGCCGATGCGGAGGCATACCCGGAAGCTCTTCTGGAAAGACATCTTGGTACTCACAAACGACTAGAATTTGAGAAATAGCATCCAACTCGCCCTTCTCATTGAGAGAAAACACCAAATGGTTTCGTCACGAGCGGCATAGATGATAACATCCTCAGTAAAGTGTGTCAACTGAATTTCCCTGGCAGCACAATCAAGATGAGCTTTGTGCTTAGAAAGCCAGTCCATCTCGAGAATTAGATCAATATCAGAGTCACGAAGAACAATTGGTTTAGCCAGAAATTTATAGTTCCCCATCTTGATGGAAACATCCGGAACCATGTAGCTTGCGTTCATGCATTTACCCGGAGAGACAACTGCTAACGGTCTAGGCAAATCTTGGAAAGACAACTCATGCTTAGATGCAAATGGTCTTGAGATGAAACTAAGCGATGCACCGGTGTCAAAAAGAACTTTTGCAGGAAAATCGTTAATAGGAAGATTACCCATGATCACATCTGAAGAATCCTCTGCCTGAGCTGCATTCATTATGTTGACCTT
Source organism: Aegilops speltoides (assembly GCA_021437245.1). Taxonomy (NCBI): domain Eukaryota; kingdom Viridiplantae; phylum Streptophyta; class Magnoliopsida; order Poales; family Poaceae; genus Aegilops; species Aegilops speltoides. Next base: position 159,778,312 of record CM038141.1, read on the forward strand.
TGCAAACTTGGAATTATGCTTGACCACTGCATTGCTTGAAGATCTCACAGGAGGAGGAGGCGGAAGGTGCCTTTGGTTGAAGCACTTGTTCGCGTAGTGACCTTTCTGCTAGCACTTGTTGCAAGTCACCTCTGAGAGCGGACGATGATAAGGAGCATTTGACCTTGGAGATTGAGAATTAGACTTGCTCTGATAGCCTAGGTTGGGTGGGTGGGAAGATCCACGAGCACCTGAGTTCTTCTACTGGTAAGGCTGACGAAATGGAGGAGGAGGAAGGTAGAACTTCTGCTGCTTAGCTGCCACTTGTGAGGAAGAAGAAGACTGAACTACATCCCTGATTCTCTTCTTGGAAGCCTCACACTTGAGATGGGCACCTTCTTGCTTGAGGGCCATATTGTAGAATTGATCAAACTGAGTAGGCTCGACAAGAACGAGAGCTAACTGCAGATCCTCTCTAAGGCCACCTCTGAATTGATAGATCATACTCTTTTCATCAGGACCGTCTTGTTTAGCGAAGCGAAACAAGTTCTCAAACTTCTTGTTGTATTAAATGCGTAGACATGCTGCCTTGCTTGAGATTGCGGAACTCCTCACACTTGCTCTCAACAACACTGGTAGGAATGTGGTGAGCTTTAAAGTCCTGACAGAAGTCAGTCCAAGTAATCACTCGACCTCCTCTGGAATCCTTGTATTGCTGGAACCAATCAGCTGCTTGGTCCTCGAGCTGAAAAGAAGCGAACTTGACGTAGTCCTCAGGCCTGACATTGCTACATTCAAAATGCTTGTTGATATCCAAGAGTCAATCATCCGCGTCTGTGGCCTCGGCACAGTAGCTAAAAGACTTCGACTGATTTGCAAGGAACTGGTTGAGGGTAGGAAAATGAGGCTGATGGTTGAACTGCCCTTGACCTTGATTCCCTTAGTTGCCTTGGCCTTGGTTGCACTCTTGCATGAGCTGAATCATCATCTGAGCGTTGGCGTTTTTGGCTGCCATCAAAGCTTTCCATGCCTCCGGAGGCGGAGGTGGAGGTGGATGGTTCGCATGACTCCCATCATTGCGTTCCGGATTCTGACGCGTTGGCAGAGCTATCCTGAAGAGGGTGACATCCGTTAGCATCTTGATAGACAGATAGACAAGTTGAATCAATGGATAGAAATTGCAACATATAGTCTTCACAATAAACATTCGAACAAGGATGAACGAATGAATTCCAAAGCTAACATCACGTCCATTAAGGTGAGAAGCCACTTGATAAGAGATTGATGAAAGAAAAAAAACCAAGGTATGAATGGAACAAATAAGTGGTAAGGATTACGCAATCACAAACCAAATATCTGCGGGAAGAAATGCTAGAGCTACTTGAATCCCACCTATAACCTCCCGAAACTTTGTGGTTATGCAATCAGGTGTTGGGGATACAGGGGAATCAATATATCTCACCCAAACTAACAATCCCTACATTCAGCTGTATCCATCCGTCAACACATAACCAAGAAACCTTCGGAAATCGTGTACCTCAACCTTCGAAAAGCATCCGTTATACGAGTTATGGCAATACTCCCTAACTCCCCAGTACTGGGTGACGTCGAGGTTATCTCACCAACAACTGCATAAAAGAGATTTTCGATGTCGGCAAAACTCAGGTATTCCAGAACTGCAACGATAAAATTGTGACGACAACACCTCGGAGCTCAACTCCCCGGGACACTGCCACTACCCCTAAATGTCAGGAGGCACCAAGAACAATGTTCTCGTCACAAAACCATCGAAACGATTCCAAGATACCCGCGTGATCCTAAAAACTTTTTTTAGTGAAATTTGAGGAGAAGAAAGTCAAAACATCTACGTCAGGAGACCTGACCAGAGCGACGAAGGGACTGAGGAGTAAAAAGAATCCTACTCTCCGATATATATAATCCTGAGACTCAAAACATTTTTGTTCTAGACTCAACAACGCCAGCGATTCAATCAAGCAGGGGGGCTCCTAAGTCGGGGCTGGCTCTGATTACCAACTTGTAACGCCCACGATGCGGCTATATCTCTCACGTGTCGAGGCACGACTTAGAGGCATAACCGCATTGTAGGTTTTGTCGCAAGAAGGGTCATCTTCACACAATCCCATGTAATGAACAAGAATGGGATAAAGAGAGTTGGCTTACAATCGCCACTTCACACAATACATAAATAAATTCATACATCATTCAAAATACACTCATAGACTGACTACGGTCAAATCCAAATGAAAAGAAGATAACCCCAAATGCTAGATCCCTAATCGTCCCAACTGGGCTCCACTACTGATCATTAGGAAACAAAACATAGTAACGACCAAGGTCCTCGTCAAACTCCCACTTGAGCTCTATTGCGCCACTTGCACTGGTATCCTCGGCACCTGCATCTGTTTTGGTAGAATCTGTGAGTCACGGGGACTCAGCAATCTCACACCCTCGAGATCAAGACTATTTAAGCTCATGGGTAGGAAAGGGGTAAGGTGGTGGAGCTGCGGCAAGCACTAAGCATATATGGTGGCTAACATACGCAAGTGAGAGCGGGAAGAGAAGCAACGCATCGGTCGAGAGGCTAGAAATGATCAAGAAGTGATCCTGAAACTACTTATGTTCATACATAACCCAAGCCGTGTTCACTTCCCGGACTCCGCCGAGAAGATACCATCACGGCTACACACGCGGTTGATGCATTTTAATTTAAGTCAAGTGTCAAGATCTCTACAACCGGACATTAACAAATTCCCATCTACCTCATCACCGCGGGCACGACTTTCGAAAGATAATACCCTGCAGGGGTGTCCCAACTTAGCCCATCACAAGCTCTCACGGTCAGCGAAGGATATACCTTCTCCCAGGAAGACCCGACCAGTCTTGGAATCCCGGTTTACAAGACATTTCGACAATGGTAAAACAAGATCAGCAAAGCCACCCGAATGTGACGACAAATCCCGATAGGAGCTGCACATATCTCATTCTCAGGGCACACCAGATTGTCCAAACTTCCGATAGGCTACCCCATAGTTGCCCCTGGTGACCACCGGCGGCTGACAGGTTGGACCAACACTCATAGGAGCACTGGCCCAGGGGTTTAAAATAAAGATGACCCTTGGGCTCACGAAAACCCAAGGGAAAAAGGCTTAGGTGGCAAATGGTAAAACCACGGTTGGGCCTTGCTGGAGAAGATACTGAACATGGTAGAAACAACATCATGAAGCAATGTTTAGGGCAAGCAAACATCATGATACATGAACATAACAAAGAAACTTAAGGCATGGCATGATACTACTAAATGCATAGAACAAAAGTCCCTTACTGACCATGAGCCAAAAAGGATCAGAAGATATGATGGCACCCATGTAAACATAGAAAGTTCCGTTAACAGATTCAGCAAACAGAGCATGGCATTAACAGAATTATGAAGGCATCTTTGCGAGCTCGATTCACTCACCACAAGTCACTGCATGACAATATAAGCATAGAAATAGCAAGAAGACATGTTTATGAAACTAACCAAGGCAAGAACACGTTCATAGCATGCAAGGATCAACTACAACAACTTTGGCAAAATTGAATAACATGTCTACTACGGGCACAGATGGCGACTCCCACCCTCCCAAGGCGACTCCCATAGCGATGGTGACTCCCTGCCCTAGTTACCCTCCCCGGTGACCTCAATGGACGGCCTCCTCCATTGGGATTTCTCCCCGGCCTCAAGGTCGAGGGCCAGGTGCGTGCTCGTTTTGGATCTACGGTTCACTTCGTCCGCAACCCCTACTCCAAGGAGTTCTTCCTTGAAGTCTCTTTCTCCTCGGCCTCTTTTCCTCTCTCAGTGGAATCTGTGGGATTGGCTCTTCAGTCTTGCATTGGTGGAATCAGTGATGGTTTCAATGTATTGCGTCTGGGTGATAAACATTTCCGGTTTTCAGTGGCATCTAATCGGGTTGGACATTTTATTTATGGCCTCCATGACCGCATTTGGGCGGATTTCATATGCCACTTCCATCTCCATCGAGGTGCTCGGTCTCATGTTCAGTCATTTGGATGGAATCCGGATTCTGAGATCAATGACCTAGCCTCTTCACCTGGTGTGGCTATCAAGTCTAAATGACTAGCGTCAAAATCTGTGGCAATTTCTGACCCGGTCTCTCTTGCTGTGTTTGATAAGTTTGGGCTCACCATCATGCCGACGGTGAGACATTCTGGCGACGGTGACGTACCGGATCTCACTTTTGGAAGGTTATCTTTTCCGACTTCTCGGGATAATCATCAATTTTTTCGTCTCGGGACTGTTAATTTGCCTATCCGGCCGGTTTCCTCAGATCAGTTACCATCCTTTCAGGGCAATCGGTTTAAGCAGGGTTTATGGGATTCCATTCCAACTGATAAGCTCTTTCATATTTTAGATGGCTGGCAGGCTGGTTACAACAATGATAGTGTACGGCTAATGGTTGATATTCGTTCTATGCCAACAAAGTATTATATATATAATCGGCTTCAACATTGCTCGCAGTGTGATCATTTTGGTCATTTGGAATCTTTGTGCACAGGTGTTTTTTGCCAGCGTTGTGGTGACACTACAGGGAAATGTCCTTGTTTAGCACCAAGGACTGATATTGCGTTACATGACTCTCCACGTCATGTGCCATGCACTCTGGGCCGGTCTAACACGTTAAATTGCTCTGTATGTCTGGCCTCGGGCCACCGTTCAGTAAACTGTCCTGGGCTTACTAGATGTCCATTTTGTCTGCATATTGGCCAGAGGGTCTGCAAGCCCGCTTTGTGTACTAAACTACCTAAGCTTTGCTGGGCACCGACCATACCCCACGAGTCCATATCTAATGGGATCCTACCCAACAGTGATACAGGATCTTCTATGGTAGGTAATCAAATGGTGGCTCATGCAACACGCAGAAAACAGGACCAGAAAGCACATCTTGTTTGGATACGGAAGCAAAAGATCCCACTCCCTTCGGACGTGGCCCCTTCTCATTGCTCGACGATACGCCTCCCTTATGCAGGTGTAGTCACGTCCGCCTGCCAAAACCCCCAATCGGGTGTAGAGTCGTCCACCTCGAGTTTGACGACCCTGCTGCCCCTGCATCCACACAAAACCACCGTTTGCTCATCCTCGCCGGCCGCCCAAATTCCAATCTGCAGTTCCTCCCGAGCAGCGGACATGGTGAACTTTGCGGTGCGCCCCTTCGCCTTTGCTCCTGAAGGATCAACTTTTGACTGAGGTCCTGCACATCACATCCAGCGTCAGGTCATGGTGGTCGACGATCCTCCGCGTAACCATGATAGGTATGCCATCGTCACCAATGACCCCCTAGTACCTGATCATCTGAAGGAGTATTGGCTTGCTGAGGTCTGTCGCATCATCACTGTCGATCTTGGATATGAGCTGCTAGATGATTTCATTTATCCGCTGGGCATTGGATGCGTAGTTTTCTCCGACATGGAAAGCAGGGATAATGCGATTAGAGAGGGTCCTCATGCTTTGAGAGATGATTCCTACTTCTCTCTAATTCCGCATGATGAAGGCCCAAACATGCGCATGCCTGCTTTTGAGTATGAGGTTTGGATTATGATGCTTGCCTTTCCTATGGACTATCAGACTGAGCAGTATGTGCATAAGGCAGTTTCTAACTTTGGGAAGCTTCTGGTGTGGCCCCGCCCGGGTCAAAAATAGGCTAGAGTTCTTGTTAAATGTCATATTAAGAATGTTGCAGAGGTTCCTCACAGCCTGCTTGTCACCAGGGTAGGTTTACTGCCAGGTTTGGGTCGTTCATGGTCTGTACCTGTGTATGTTCTCAATGGTCGTCACACTGTTCCTGGTCTGATGGGCACTAAGGACCCACCACCGCTTCTGAATGCTTCGCCTCACCCATATCAGCTACCTTTCTACACTCTCATGTAGCAGGCTCACCTAGGTGATCTGGCTGCCCAACAGGCTCAGAACGAGCAGGCTTGGAATGCCCCTGCCCCTGCTCATAAGCAAATTCAGGGATATGGTTGGAGGGCTTGGCCTGTGGTGCCCCCACCATACACAGGTTTCAGCTTCAGGTCTTTCTTTCAATATGATGGCCCCTCTCTAATGGATGGAGTGGATCCTGAGCAAAATGTGCATGACAATCTATCTGACGTTTGGGCATCTGAAGATGAAGTTGCTGCAGTGGAGAGCCTGGCGGATGGATTTATTAATGGAAATCTAGCTACCAGGGAGGCTTTTGCTCGTGTTGGGGGTGACTCTGTATATGTCACCATTCCTATGGATCATGAGCTGCTGCTGTGGATGGGCTCGATGCTTAAACGCATCTACACACGAGCCATCACCAATGGACACGCTGAGTCTGTTATGTTTCCTCTTAATCCATTCTATCTTATTCAGGAACACTTGGAGGCAGCCTGTGCTCTTTGGTTGCAGAATCTGAAGCCTGAACCTGACCACATGTCCAACATTTTTAGTGCTCGCTTTCTGTTAGGTGTTTGCATTGGACCTCTGCCCTTGTCTGTATTTTCAGATGTCACAACGGATGTGGCCCATGTCACTGATGGTACCCTATGTCTACCACAGGAGATTTCAACTCCTAATGTGACATTTGACACTGCAATCCAGGCTGACCCAAATGCCCCAACATCTGGCACTGCTCTTCAACTGTTGGCGTCCTCTTCTTCGTTTAATACTGTTGCTGCCCATACTGCCAAGGTTCCTCTCGACACCACTGTTGTCCTTAGGAGTTCTCGATCAAACAAGTATGATGGTTTCAAGGTTTCTAATGCTTTTGAGGTCAAGCACATCCGCTCGACGGTGAAGGCCAGGATCGTCCCAGCCGTCATTGCTGTCTCCACGGCTGCTGCTCCAACCGCGTCGTGCCCTCCACCAACATCCATTCAGGAGCACCAGCAGGTGGGCGATCGGTGCGACATTGTGCCTGAAGACATCTCTGAAAACAAGCTGTTGGCTACCCAGCAATAGCCCCAGATGAGGCGGTCTGATTTTATTTCTGTTAATGAATAAATCGTGGAACATCTTGTCGTGGAACATTAGAGGAATTAACTCTCATCGCAAACTTTTGGCACTTAGAAATGCTATCGACTCTAGTGGTTGTTCAGTTTTATGTATTCAGGAAACCAAGCGGGAATATTTTGATTTAGCATTTATTAAATCTTTCTGCCCCAAGCGATTTGATAAATTTGTTTTTGCGCCATCGATTGGGGCGTCGGGCGGCATAATCACTATCTGGAACAGCTCTGTTTTTGTTGGGACACCATGGCACATGGAATCTTTTGCGGTGGGTGTTTCATTTGTGGCTACTCAGTCAAACGAGTCATGGAATTTGGTGAATGTCTATGGCCCATGTATGGGCCAGAGATGGGCAGATTTCACCTCCCGGCTATTTGATCTCAACATACCGGATGATGAAAACTGGTTCATTTTGGGAGACTTCAATTTCATACGATCCACTGACAACAGGAATAAGCCGGGGGGAGATGCTTCTGATATGTTGTTGTTCAATGAGCTTATACATGCACAATCCTTAATGGAAATCCCAGTTAAGGGTAGAGCCTTCACATGGAGTAATATGCAGGATGACCCACTCCTGGAGCAGCTTGACTGGTTCTTCTCATCTTCGAATTGGACCACATCTTTTCCTAATACAATGGTTCTACCTCTGGGAAAACCGGTCTCTGACCATATTCCGTGCGTGATTTCAATTGAGTCCAAAATCCCAAAATCATACCTTTTTCGGTTTGAAAACTTCTGGGTCAATCACCCTGGTTTCTTTGATGTTGTGGCCAGATCTTGGAATAAACCTTGCCACGCCTCCAATTCTGCAGCTGTCATATGTAAGAAGCTCAAGATGCTACGTTATGATCTCAAACGTTGGAGTAGAGGTATCTCCAAACCGAAGATCATGATGCAAAACAGCAACGAAGTATTAGCCAATCTTGATGCTTTAGAAGACAAGAGGGTTTTGTTTCTCCAGGAAGCAAACTTCAGACGGATCCTGAAAGGACACCTTAACTATCTCCTCAAGTATCAGAACGAATATTGGAGGAAAAGATGCACCGTTAGATATTTTAGATTTGCTGATGAGAATACTAAGCTGTTCCAATCGCTTGCTACAGAGAGATTTAGATATAACTCAATTGCCAGTTTGCAGGACAGAGATGTTGAGGTCACTGATCATGCTGACAAGGAAGGTGTGTTGTTCAACACATACACAGAACGTTTGGGGACCTCTAAAACCACTAACATGCGATTTGATCTTAACCGCATCATACAAAAGGTGGAGGGTTTGGATGTGCTTTCGGCCCCCTTTTCTACTAATGAGATTGATGCGGTGATCAAAGAGATGCCTACTGACAGGGCTCCCGATCCCGATGGTTTTAATGGTTGCTTCCTCAAAAGCTGTTGGCACATTATAAAGGAAGATATCTACAAAATGTGTCACGACTTCCACGAAGGCAACCTTGACATAACAAGCATCAGTGAGGGCTATATCACTCTCATTCCAAAAATCTCCTCTCCTGTAACGGCTAATGATTTCAGGCCCGTAACATTGCTTAACTGTTTTCTGAAAATTATCACGAAAATTCTAGCCAACCGCTTGCAGAAAGTCATTCTTAACATCATCCATAGGAATCAGTATGGATTCCTCAAAGGCCAAACCATCCAAGACTGTTTGGCGTGGTCGTTCGAATACATCCACCAGTGCCAAACATCTGCGAGAGAGATTGTGTTACTGAAGCTTGATTTTGCCAAAGCATTTGATACAATTGAACATGAACCGATGTTACAGATCATGAAACACATGGGCTTTGATGACAGATGGCCTGGCTGGATGAAATCCATTTTTGCCTCCGGGGTTTCTTCGGTTCTTCTGAATGGGGTCCCAGGACGAAAATTTCTGTGCAAATGTGGAGTGAGACAGGGCGACCCACTGTCACCACTCATTTTTGTTTTGGCAGCTGACCTCCTTCAAGCGGCTATTAATGATGTGTAATCCCAAGGATTAATTGATCTACCCTTTCCATCCAACCGGTGAGGGGACTATCCGGTGATTCAATACGCCGATGACATGATCCTAGTCATGCCTGCTTGCCTAGACCAAGCTACCCGTATGAACTCCATTCTGGTTGATTATGCTGAGTTAGTTGGTCTGAAAATAAACTTCCACAAGTCAACATTGATTCCAATCAATCTTGACCTGCAGCAGGCTTCTGTCTTGGCTACAATCTTTGGATGCAACGTGGGGTCGCTCCCATTTACCTACCTGGGACTTCCCATGGGAACAACCAAACCAACGCTGCTTGAGCTAATGCCATTGGTGTGCGGGGTTGAGAGGAAGTTGTCCACGGCCCTGTCCTTGCTTTCAGCTGGCGCCAAACTCACATTGGTCAACTCCACCATCACTTCCATGTTGATCTATGCAATGTGCACGCTAAAACTGCATCCAAACGTGATTGAGCACATTGACAAGTTGCGTAGGTAAGGTTTGTGGGCCAAAAACACTGAAGCAGGTGTCAAGAATAATTCTTTGGCCGCATGGGAACTGGTTTGTAGGCCAAAGAGCAAAGGTGGTCTTGGGGTGATTGACATCAAAACCCAAAATGTGGCTCTGCTCCTCAAACATCTTTATAAATTCTATAACCGCCTGGATGTACCGTGGGTGACCTTGATCTGGGACACATATTATGTGAACACGGTACCGCATGCAGCCGATCCCGTCGAGTCCTTCTGGTGGTGTGATATCATGCAACTCAGCCATATTTTTCGAGGCATATCAAAGGCTACTATAGGTGATGGGACTTTAGTGCTATTCTGGAAGGACGTATGGCTTGTGCACGATCAGGAATCCCCACTCTCCGAGATCTACCCCGGAGCCTTCTCATTTGCCACAAATGAGGATGAGTCTGTCTGCAATGCTCTGCAAGCAATAGACCCAGCCATGCTTTTCCATCTGCCACTCTCCGCGCAAGCAAGAGAGGAAGTCAGGGGGATTCAGAGAGGCTCGATGCATGTCATTCCAGAGAGGGGTGTTGCAGATATTTGGGTCACTACCATCAACAGAAAATTCTCGGCCAAAAGCTACTACAATCATTGTTTTAGGGAGATGATCGCCCATGATGCCTTTCTCTGGCTTTGGAAGGCCAAGAGCCCAATCAAATTCAAAATGTTTGGTTGGTTGTTGCTGGTTGACCGCCTAAACACGCGAAACATGTTTAAGCGTAGACACTATGCTATGGTGGTATACAACAACTACGCCTGTATGCTCTGCCAGAATCCTCCCGAGGAAAGAGTTGAACATTTATTTTTCTTCTGCCTCTTTAGCCAATGTTGTTGGGACAAGGTTGGTCTGACATGGCTGCATGATGGCAAGAGGATCTCCATCCTGCATGAAGGTAAAACCCATTGAAGGCAACCATTGTTCATGGACATCTTTTTGTTGGCCGCTTGGAGCATCTGGAAGGGGAGGGACAATGAATTCTTCAGAGGAGTACCACACTCTTTTGCTGCATGGCTGGATAGATTCAAACATCTGTTGGGCCTCCTTGCTCATAATTGTGAAGAAGAGCTTCGTCCCTTCTTAGACTCTTTCACCCAAAACTTGTAGAAGGCACAAATTTTCTTATTTGTATAGGGTAGAGGGGGACCCTGCAACACCCCCATGTAAAAATGTAACACATGTCTGTGAGTAATACAAAAGTCAGTGGGAGCCTCTCCCACTATCGTTCATTGTCAAAAAAAATTGAATAACATGTAAACAATCTACCAGGAAACATTTTATAGCAAAATTAGAGCAAGAAAATCTAGACTACTCCATAATTGCAAACAGGGGCATGGATGGATAGCGCATAACCATATGTTCAAAACATCCTTACTTAAGTATCTCAAAATAAGCATGGATCTCTCTGTAGCATCAAGTTTACATGGCATGAAAATAACAGCAGAGCAGAGACTGAAATCAGCAACATCACGATGCCTAGTTTGCATGCTTGTTCTAGTCACAAAATAAATCACAATAAATACATGGCAAGCACCTCTGTAAAGAAGACATGGCATAGTTCAAAACACATGTAGAGCTCATGCTCATAAGATGCACACGTCAAATGCAACAAAAACGACAAAACATCAAGTTCTGTTAACAGACAGCAGTAAACATCATATAGCACTTTGCAATAATGATTTGGGCATCAAGATGAGCTCAAACAGACATGGCACAATGGAACAAAATGAACAGCATCTCGTGATGAACATTTCAATATATCATATGCATGAATCGGAGCTATGTGCATGGAGTTATGATGCGATGAACAGAGCCACATAATGTGACAGAACAAAAGACTTGGAGGAAATTCGGGTCAACCTCGTCCAGATCTAGGGTTTGGGGCACGCGAACCGAGGTTGGCCGGAGTTGCTCGCTGGAGCTGGAGGAGGGAGGTGGCCGGTGGGTCGGGGGAGGTCGCCGGCGGGCTGGGGGCGCCGGCCCGGATCTGGCGGCGCACGGCCGCTGCGAGCCGCGAAGACAACGGGCGGCGGCGGTTAGGGCCTGTGGCGGCGCCAAAGCAGACGGCACGGGCGGCGGGTCGAGGAGGAGGCGGGGACGGCGGCCGGTGGCGGAGGCGCGGGCCGAGCGGGCTGCGGCATGGAGGCGGAGGCGCTTCGGGCGGGCGGAGACGGAGACAGACATGGGCCCTGCTGAACTGGCGCGGGCAGCGGTGGCGCGTGATGGCCGGGGCCATGTGGCGGCTCTGGCTGGCTCGGGTGCGGCGGCGGATGCTTCCGGCGCCGGTCGGACGTGTCCGGCGCGCGGAGGAAGGGGGAGACTAGGGTTTTTGCCCGAAAATTTGGGGGGGGGGGGTCACATATTTATAGCTAGAGGGAGCTAGGAGACTCCAAATGAGGAGCGGTTTTCACCCACACGATCGTGATCCGATGACGGAGAGCATGGAAGTGACTTAGATGGGTTATTGGGCTGTTTTAGAGGGGTGTTGGGCTGCAACACACAAGAGGCCTTCGCGGTTACCCGGTTAACCGTTGGAGCATCAAATGACCTCCAAATGGAACGAAACTTGATAGATGGTCTACCGGTGGTGTACCAAGGCCACTTGGCAAGCCTCGGTCCATTCCGAGAATGTTTAACACCCGCTCACGAAAAGAGACAAGAGGGGTGCGCCGGTGCATGTGGGAGTGTCGGATTGCAAAACGGACAACGGGGAAAAAGCTCGGATGCATGAAACGAACACGTATGCAAATGAGATGCACATGATGACATGATATGAAATGCATGACATGAACAAAATGCAAAACGAAAGACAAAAACCCAACCACGGAGGGAATATCATAACACATAGCTGAAAATGGCAAGAGTTGGAGTTACAAATATGGAAAGTTACATCCGGGGTGTTACAGGGTTGTCGGGTTATGTGACTTAAGTCATCAGTGTCCGGGGATCGCACATAAGTGCCCTGGAAGTTGTCAAGAAATGCGTCTTCTAGGTTCTCCTAACTGCCAATGGAGTTTGCCGGCAGACTATTCAGCCAATGCCGAGCCGGTCCCTTGAGCTTTAGTGGGAGGTACTTGATGGCATGCAGATCATCGCCGTGGGCCTTATGAATGTGGAGAACGAAATCTTCGATCCATACCGTGGGGTCTGTTGTTCCATCATATGGTTCTATGTTCACGGGTTTAAACCCTTCTACGAACTCATGCTCCATCACTTTGTTAGTGAAGCATAGGGGGTGAGCGGCGCCTCTATGCCGGGCTACATCACGACGCTGTTCAAATGAGTCTGGTCTGTTGTATTCGGCCCGGCCGGATTTGTATTTAGTATATCCGAAGTGGTGGTCGTCGTCACGTGTTGGGGCGCGCCTTCATGATCCGTAGATCGATCTTGACTGTCCTACTTTGTTTTCCAACTCGTCTCGCAGGTCCTGCGTGTAGCCCCGGCCTTCGTGTTTTTGTTTGATTGGTGACGGGGTGCGGGCTGGTGTTCGGGCTAATACACCACTTTGTCTCGACCACAAAGGTGGCCGGTCAGCAGAATCCTGCGCCGGTAGTGTAGGCTCTATTGCCTCCTCCTCAAATTGAGGTAACAACCTGCGCTTACGGTAACTTTTGGTTGGGAGCTCGAGTCCGTATTCCTCGGCTGCGAGGACCTCAGTCCATCTATCAGTTAGCAGATCTTGATCAGCTTGAAGCTGCTGCTGTTTTTTCTTCAGGCTTTTTGCAGTGGCTATAAGCCGACGCTTGAAGCGCTCCTGCTCGACGGGATCCTCAGGCACGATAAATTCTTTGTCGCCGAGGCTCACCTCGCCTTCGGAGAGGGGCATGTAATTGTCATCCTCCGAGTCTCCATCCATTGCCTGTTCATTAGGGCTAGCATGCCCATCCTCCCGTCCGGCTTGCTCGAAGCTTGGCTGGGCGGGATTGTTTTCGTCTTTGGTATCATCTAGAGTGCTATTGTCTCTTGTGCCGGTATCGCTATTTTTTCTATGGCGGGGCTTAGAGCGGCGCCGCTGACGCCGACGCTTAGATTGCTTCTCAAGGGGATTATCCTCCCTTGCCTCATCGCCATTGTTTTCTTTGGGTGTGTCCACCATATATATATCATATGATGCGGTGGCTGTCCAGCGCCCTGTCGGCGGTGGTTCTTGTTCTTCTCCGGCATCGTTGTTCACACCGTCGATGTTTTCGGAGTCGAAATCAAGCATGTCGGTTAAGTCGTCGACAGTAGCTATCAAGTGGGTGGTGGGTGGGTAATGAATTTCTTCGTAGTCCGCTCCCCCCTCAAGCCGGACATAGTTCGGCCAAGAGTCTCCTGACAGGGAGAGAGATTTTAATGAGTTTAGCACATCGCCCAAGGGTGAGTGCTGAAAGATATCCGCGCAGCTAAACTCCATGATCGGTGCCGAGTCAGGTTTGGTGGGCACGGATGCACGCGGTTTGGAGCCCCTGGCCGGAGACGAGTCCGAGGGTCTGAAGACACAGACGTCCTTGGAGGTGAGATCTGTGTTCGGCTCTATGGCCGCTGAGTATGCGGCCTCTGTGACGGGGTCCATCCACCTGTCCTCGGATGGCACGATCTGCTCTAGATTTAAGGTCGGGCGGCTACAGGTGTGATCTCCTGAACAGCGTCCGATGGCAGATCTAAGTCATGCTCATTGTGACTGTTGGGCGCACCTGTCATGGGCTCGAATCCGTTGAAGATCAAGTCTCCGCAGATGTCGGCAGTGCAGTTCAAGCTTCCAAACCTGACCCTATGGCCAGGGGCTTAGCTATCGATCTGCTCCAGATGGCCAAGCGAGTTGGCCTGCAGTGCGAAGCTGCCAAATACGTAGATCTGTCCGGGGAGGAAAACCTCACCCTAGATCGCATTATTGTAGATGATTGAAGGAGCCATCAAGCCTTACAACAATGACACAGTGGAACTCTCAATGAAAGCACCAATGTCGGTGTCAAAACCGGCGGATCTCGGGTAGGGGGTCCCGAACTATGCGTCTAAGGCTAATGGTAATAGGAGGCGGGGGACACAATGTTTACCCAGGTTTGGGCCCTCTCTATGGAGGTAATACCCTACTTCTTGCTTGATTGATCTTGATGATATGAGTACTACAAGACTTGATCTACCACGAGATCGTACAGGCTAACCCTAGAAGCTAGCCTATGATTATGATTGTTGTTGTCCTACGGACTAAACCCTCTGGTTTATATAGACACCAGAGAGGGCTAGGGTTACAATAGATTCGGTTACAGAGAAAGAAATCTATATATCCAAATTGCCAAGCTTTCCTTCCACGCCAAGGAGAGTCCCACCCGGACACGGGACGAAGTCTTTAATCTTGTATCTTCATAGTCCAACAGTCCGGCATAAGCATATAGTCCGTCTGTCCAAGGACCCCCTAATCCAGGACTCCCTCAGGCATACCATGTGGCACTTCAACGGAGACGACAATGCCACCCGCTGTGGCCTAAAGGGTCTGGACTCCACCACCGCTTTGGTGGAAATACTGTCCGATTTATATAAGGGGAAGAGAGAGGAGTTCGTCCGCATTAAACCACGGGATGGCTTTTCCATGTACAACCCTCCTAGCTGGGTGAGCTGCCATTCATCACTCTACTCTATTCATTCCCTGAGCCTTTGTTTCTATAAATATTTATTTCCGTCTACTTATAACAGGAATGGCAGAAAGTAATCAAGAAGTTCCACAGTCCGGCACCATAGCCAGAGGACCGCAATCGGGCCCTTGACCCCGGATTCGAAGAGGATCTGGATATATTCGTGGAGCTTGTGGAAGGGGTGTTTCACCAGGCGAGCTATGACGGCACAGAGGTGGCCATCATTGCTGACTATCCCGGCCTCCTCCCTGTATCGCATGTAATTAAACAGGAGACTTATCTTACGAAAAAAGATTTATTCCCTCCGTCTTACCCACAGCGCAATTCTTATGCTCTAAAGGGAAGACGATCGGCGCGCCAAGCCGAACCCGAGGCGACTCGCCAGCAAGGGGCGCCTGTGCTGGGTAGGCCTTTTAAAAGGAAGGCGAACAGAAACATGGCGGATCCGTCCTCAAGGAGGTATGGTTCTAAATACCCTCTATGGTTCGTCATCTTAAAGTATGACACTATCTGTTATGCATTAGCAGTAAGAACATCCGCCGAACTATGTCCGGGGATCCTGCCAACCGTGCCTCCACTAGCCATATCCCAAGCCCAGTCTCGAGGACGGAGGCCAACACGGGAGAAACAACGGACTGTCCTCCTACAGAGGATTCGGAAAAAATGTCCGTTACAAATTCTGAAGTGGAGAGCGCCATGAATCATCGGCGCCTGCGGGCCGCACTCCGCGACCCTAGTTTTTCAGATGAGGATTTTAATGCCTTCAACTCGGGTGATGCGTACATCCGAGCCACTCAGGATGGGCTTGCTAGAGCCACGGACCAATACTTGAAAGATATAGGGGTAAGTATAAAAATCTGATAATTATGTATATCAGTAGCCCTGAGACCTAAAGCAGTTGGTACAACTGATTTCAGGATCATTGTGCATATAGGTTCTCTCGGAGAAGAACAACCTGTTGTCTCAAGAGCTGGAAGAGTTTCGAACCCAGCTAACGGCCGCTATGGCAAAGCTGTCAAGATCCGAAGAGGCATCGACTAGTATGTATTCCCGAATTGAGGAGAAACAATATTGTGTTCATAAACCAGTAATGCTAACAATATCTGATGACCAAAATCCTCAGGTAATCCGGAACCGAATCCGGGAACCCCACAAGAGGGTGAGCAAGAGGCACAAAGGCAAGCAGCCCCCGGCGAGCGTGTACTTACACGGGTCATACGGAAGAATAACACGCTCCAAGATGCTAATACCCAGCTGGGTGAAGAATTTAAAGATGTTCGGGCCCAGCTGGCTGACTCCGTGAAGGAAAATAAAAGGCTCCAGCGCGGCATTTTTAGTATGCTCTCAAATGAACACTTACATAGTTCGGTAAAGATAGGAACTAATAGAGTTATGTCTGTAGGTATGCTGACTGGCCGTCCCGAAGAGGAGATGCCCAGATCCTCAGGTGATCTGCTACAAGAGCTTTTACAACTGCACAAGCAAGTTCGGCAGGTTATGCGGAGTGTCGCCAAGGCCTTGTGGCCATCCGCGTCCCTACCAGGAAGTATGGGGGAGTTTTCGCAGCTTTTCAAGGGAGTGCGGCGGCGTTTTCGACTATGGAAGATATTTGCCTATCGAGAAGGGGCAAGAGAGGCTTGGGCCATGGTGAAGACACGGTATACCAAGCTTGACCCGAATCATATGGCCCAGGTCGGACCTGTAGGGTCAGAGGGGAAAGGAATTCCTGTTAGTCTGGTATATGACCAGGTAGGATTAGCTGCAAAATATTCCCAACAGGATTGTAGTCTAGACAACCTGTTGGATGGCATAGAAGAAGAAGCATTTGAGTCTAAATGACTATGTACTTCAATTAACATATTTGTCCCTAGCTGGATTGTAAAACATTTGTCATGGCAGACCTTTTCGCTTCGGCCTCTAGACCTGACAGTTCGGAGTGTGTCCGAATACCCGCTCGGTAATATAAACCAGGGTACGCATGGAAACCAGGCTTATGGGTCATAATTGCTTGAATAGACAAGTACCCAACTAGCTATGTTATATTACATGGTTAGTAAGACACATCTTCCAGAGAGAATAGTTCCGTTAAGGGTTCCTTTCCCTGGGTACGGATGCATTAACGTGCATGTACGAACTGCGATCAAAAAGTGTAGGACAGGTAACATCTAGGGGTTTGTATTGTGATAGGTAAAAAACATCTTTAGTCCACCGACCGAATATTCCCTTAAGAACGCTAGCTTTCGGCTTCACCCAGTCTGAGGTACACGTCCGGAGTACCCGGCAGTAAAGGTGCTCCCTTTATACCCTAGCCGAACTAACATGAACGTAGGGCATAAGCACAGGAGCCAGGTAACCCAGCTTGGCCAAAACTTAAGTCATATCGATGCATATAATGGCGAAGAAAAGGTGCATATGGAGAAAGGACGCATATGCAGTGGGCTTGATGCCCTGAAGATAATTACATTAAGCTTCTGTATAAGAATCCCCCAGGTATAATGAGTGCACATGAAAATTAGTGCGTTACAAGTTTGTAGTCGAGCCACAATAAAGCGTTCGAGATTTTCAAAAAGGAAAGGCAAGAAGAGGGCTAAAAAGAAAATCAAAAGCAACAGAGGGAAGGAGATGAACGGGGAGTTCGGCGCTAGGCGTAGAATCTTCGGAGTCTGGCTGCGTTCCATGGGTTCGGCTCGAGGCGATTATCGGATGCATCCCGCAGTTGGTACGCTCCACCGGTGAGAACTTTGTCAATAATGAGGGGACCCTCCCACTTGGGCTTGAGCTTGTCCTTTTCTTCTCCGGTAGAGGTAGAACGAGTTTGCCAATATTATAAGTCTTGACCCGTACTTCTCTGCTTTGATACCTGCGAGCATGTTGTTGATAGAATGCGGAACAGGCTTTTGTGACGTCGTGCTCCTCTTCCAGGGCATCTAAACCGTCCTGCCGATCGAGCTCGGCCTCTCTCACTTCGTACATGCGCACTCGAGGTGAGTCATGAATAATATCGCAGGACATCACAGCCTCTACGCCGTACACCATGAAGAAGGGTGTGTATCCAGTAGTGCGATTTGGCATGGTCCGCAGCCCCCAGAGTACGGAGTCGAGCTCCTCAGCCCAGTGTGTGTCTGATTCTTTTAAGGATCGCACTGGTCTAGGTTTAATGCCGCTCATAATAAGACCATTGGCTCGTTAGACTTGACCGTTTTGTTTGAGGGTGATAGACGAAGGCATAATCGAGCTTAATGCCCATCTTGCCGCACCAACTTTTCACCTCATCGCCCGTGAAATTGGAGCCGTTGTCGGTGATGATGCTATGGGGGACACCATAACGGTGTACTACACCCGATATGAAGTCTATCACGGGTCTGGATTCGGCCGTTTTGACTGGTTTGGCTTCTATCCATTTGGTGAACTTGTCCACCATGACCAACAAGTATTTTTTCTTTTCGCTTCCTCCTTTAAGTGGTCCAACCATATCAATCCCCCAGACCACGAAAGGCCAAGTTATGGGGATTGTCTGTAGGGCGGTGGGTGGCATATGGCGTTGGTTGGTGAAAAGCTAGCATCTGACGCAATGTTGGACAAGGTCTTGTGCGTCTGCTCGGGCCGTCGGCCAGTAAAAACCTGTACGGAAAGCCTTGCTTACAAGGGCCCGAGCTGCAGCATGGTGACCGTCGAGGCCGGCGTGAATTTCAGCCAAGAGCTGCCGTCCTTCCTCTTTGGAGATACATCTTTCAATTACCCCGGTAGCGCTTTTCTTATAAAGCTCTACCTCATGGACCTTGTAAGCCTTAGAGCATCGCACAATGCAGCGTGCCTCATTTTGGTCGTCGGGGAGTTTGTGCCTATTAAGGTAGTCCAAGAAGGGTTCGGTCCATGGGGCGATTACAGCCATGATGAGATGGACGAAGGTTTTATTTCGGTGGCGGAGCCCCCGATTATGTCCGTGTGTTCAGAATCTGGGGTTGTGGTCGGATCCGGACTAATGTTGCCGGTCACCCCTCCCACACCATGGATGGCTTGAAAAGCCTTTCTAGAAATATGTTAGGTGGCACAGGGTCGCGCTTAGCGCCGATTCGGGCAAGGACATCTGCCACTTGATTGTTTTCTCTAACCACGTGATGAAATTCGAGCCCCTCGAACCGAGCTGACATCTTAAGGATGACATTACGATAGGCCGCCATTTTTGGATATTTGGCATTGAAGTCTCCATTTATTTGAGATATTGCAAGGTTTGAATCCGCATGCACTTCTAGGAACTGAATGGCCATGTAGACGGCCATCTGAAGACCATGTAACAGAGCCTCGTATTCGGCTGCATTGTTAGAGTCTGTGTATAATATTTGGAGTACGTATTGGATTGTATCTCCTGTGGGGGATGTTAAGACAACACCTGCCCCGAGACCCGCCAGCATTTTAGAGCCGTCGCATTGCATGATCCAGTTGGAGTATGCGCCGTACTCTTTAGGGAGTTCGTCCTCTGTCAATTCGGCAATGAAATCCGCTAGTACTTGAGATTTAACGGCTCGCCGTGGTTTATATGTGATGTTGAATGGGAGGAGCTCAATGGCCCACTTGGCAATCCGGCCCATGGCATCGTGGTTGTTTATTATATCGTTGAGTGGTACTTCAGAGGCCACTGTTGGTGTCAAAACTGGCGGATCTCGGGTAGGGGGTCCCGAACTGTGCATCTAAGGCTAATGGTAACAGGAGGCGGGGGACACAATGTTTACCCCGGTTCGGGCCCTCTCGATGGAGGTAATAACCTACTTCCTGCTTGATTGATCTTGATGATATGAGTATTACAAGAGTTGATCTACCACTAGATCGTAGAGGCTAAACCGTAGAAGCTAGCCTATGATTATGATTGTTTGTTGTCCTACGGACTAAACCTCCGGTTTATATAGACACTGGAGGGGGCTAGGGTTACACAGAGTCGGTTACAGAGAAGGAGATCTACATATCCGAATTGCCAAGCTTGCCTTCCATGAGAAGGAGAGTCCCACCCGGTCATAGGACGAAGTCTTCAATCTTGTATCTTCATAGTCCAACAGTCCGGCCAAAGTACATAGTTCGGCTGTCCGAGGACCCCCTAATCCAGGACTCCCTCAGTAGCCCCTGAACCAGGCTCCAATGACGATGAGTCCGGCGCGCAGATTGTCTTTGGCATTGAAAGGCGGGTTCCTTCTCCGAATACTCCATAGAAGATCTTGAATATGAGGATCGTGTCCGGCTCTGTAAAATAATTCCCACATACCACTGTAGAGAGCACAATATTTTACAAATCTAATCTACTGACAACTTTTCATAGCATGACATCACGCCACGACCCAGTCATTATTCGCACCGTTTTTCTCAACCAGCTACTTCACATATTGCGAGGCGGTTTCCTTGGCACGTCTTGTCGATGCAGAGATCGTGTCCCCTTATCATGGGATTCTCATCAATACGGGTATGGGTAACCCAACCGTGCCATCAATCGTGGTGCTTGGGGAATAAGCAATTTTACCAGGCAAGTGGGGAGGCGCATAGTATCTATCGCCTTTATAAAGAGATAGGGATTCTCCTTTTTCACCCACGCCTTCTTCTTCCCTCGTTCATCCATTCTCGCACGCTCGAGCTCCAGCGCCCAAGTTCTCACCTTCTCCGTAAAGCCATTCCAAACATGTCCGGAGCGGGAGGCAATTGGATGGTCTCCTCCATTACGGAGGAGGACATCACAAAGCTCCGGGAGGCCAGATACCTGGCCGCAGACATCGCACACCGGCTCCCGGACGCAGGGCAGATTGTCACTTCTCCAGAACCCCACGAGAGGGTTGTGTTCCTTGCCCACTTCGTCCGCGGACTGGGATTTCCTCTCCACCCATTTGTCTGCGGTCTCATATTCTACTACGGGCTGGATTTCCATGATCTAGCCCCCAATTTCATCCTCAACATCTCGGCGTTTATCGTCGTGTGCGAGGCCTTCCTCCGCATCAAGCCCCACTTTGGCCTGTGGCTGAAGACCTTCAATGTGAACCCGAAGATAGTGGTCGGCCAACAAGCGGAGTGTGGAGGCGCCATGGTGGGCATGATGCCCAATGTCACTTGGCTCGAAGGCTCCTATGTGTAGACCATGAAGGGGTGGCAATCGGGGTGGTTCTACATCATCGAGCCGCGCAACTCCAACTGAGCGGCGGCCCCTGAATTTAGATCTGGCATCCCCATGCAGCTCACCTCCTGGAAAAAGAAAGGCTTAGCCTGGGGTGAGCCGACGGAGCTGACCGGACTCCAGAACTGCGTCAAGAATATGATAACCAAGAAAATCAAGCTTGTTAACGTGGTCTAGGTCATGGTCTTCCAATGAATCCTCCCGTGTCAAAGACGGGCATTCAATATGTGGGAGTTCGACCTGGCCGAACACCAGACATTACAAGAGCTTTTCAACACGACGCATAAAGATGTCTGGAAGGTGTTGTTCAAGGCTGCCGAGGTAACTCCTCCCATTAACGAGGATCGCAGACTCAACGCAAAGCGCCGCGCCAATCTGGTAAGCTATCCGTATTTTACCAGACGCTCCTTTCCCAGTATATTCGCGGGAGATCTAAGTCACCATACCAATTCCACAGGACTGGGTTGTGACCGCGGAGCAGGTCAACTTTCCAGCCCACTGCCTGAAGATCCAGCAACTGCTCTCTTAACGGAGATGCTATTTCCGGCGCCCTATGAGGTGCCGGAAAAGAAGGCCAAGAATAATGCCACGGGGACCAGGAAAGGTCTCCGGCGCAAGGTGGTGTCGGACTCATCGTCCGAAGACACCGATGCACACTCCTCAAATGAAAACGAGGAGGAAGAGGAAAACCCTCCACCCAAACCGAAGGGGAGAAGAAAAGGAAGGCCGCCCCGTCTGGGGAGGCCAAAGGGTCCTAGAAGGGAAGGACCCTCCCTCCGGACCACTCCACAACAGCCGCCTACAACGACGAGGAGTGGCTGCCCAGGGACAAGCCCCCGGCGAAGTCCTAAGTATCCGGACACCATAATACTTCCGGCATGTTTTGCTTTATTGCTTCTTATCATGTTGAATATGATCGCACAGTCCGTCCAAAGCCGGTATCGACTTATCCTCCTTGGATGGGTCTTTATGCGCGTTGGCGATGAACAGTGATTCGCTCCCGACGGCCACCACCCCCCGGCCCGCGGACGACGTCGAGGTGTTGTCTCAGAGGTTTCCGGGCCAGGGGGAGACAGTTCTGGAGGCGCCCCAAGGCGACATCCCCGATGTCGGGCACATGGGGGGGAGACCCCCATGGATTCTGATGAGGGGGGCCGAAGCAAGTTTGGCCACTAGTCGGATACTGCGCTAGAACCTCCAGTGGTTACGGATTAAGGCAGGCAGCCCCTCACTAAGGGGGGCGAGCCGTCTGTGCCGATGACCTCTATCCATCCAGAACACCGTACTCTTATGAGTGCGGTGATTGAGAAGGTTCGGTCCGCCAAGAGCGGATTGACCGAAGCTTGCGCTAGCCTCCTAACAGGCTTTGAGGTAAGTAATTAAATTACAAGAAAGTATCATAGTATAGACAGTAGCCCCTGATGCTCTTTTTGGTGTTCGGAAAGAAAGGCTGAACAGAGGATCAATCAACATCCATAGGAGTTTAATCATATTATGTCTATGTGAATAAGCAGGCGTCACTGCTGGCCGCTGCCGCCCACACTGCGGAGGTCTCCGGACTGAAGCAGGACCTAGGGCGGACCGAGGAAGAGCTCGCCCTCATGAAGAGGCAGCTCGAGGAGAACAAAGGTAAGCGATACCCCATCCGTACATTGATAAAGAAGGAATGGTTGTAGCTTATAGAAGCGTTATGAGTTTTAATAGGGGCCACGACTAAAGTGGCGGCCCTGAAAAAGGCGCTATCCGAGGCCGAAGACAAAGCGGCAAAGGAGCGCATCGAGCGCGAAAAGCAGGCGGCCCGAGTAGACGAGGTCCAGCAAGAGCTCCAGGATTTCATCAAGACATACGAGTCCTTGGAGCGTGACTCTAAGACGCAAGAGTTCGAGCTTGCGAAGGCCCTCCAAAGCGCACAAGATGCCAAGACTGAAGCCCAGAAGGCCCTTCAGGAGATTCAGGCGGCCAAGAAGATAGCTGCGGGTAAGGCATTCATTATGCATAGCAAGCATGTGAAGGAGAGTTTCCTTTTACTTACCCGAATTTGGAGCTCTCAAGGAGCATTCGCAGATCTGCCGCGCAGCGTCTCTGATGCCGCAGAGTTCTACCGAGCTGAGGAAGGGAGCTCGATGGAGAAGTTGTTCTGGTCCCAATATATTGGGGCTGAACACCCGATGCCTTTGAGCGACCAGCTGAAGCAACTGGTCGAACTTCACAAGGCAGCAGAACTGGCCATGAAGGATCTCATAGTCCGGATGTGGCCTGGCGAGCCCCTGCCCAGCAGTTACTTCGGCCTGGTAAAGCGGCTTGGGAATGCCTGTACGCGGCTTGGAGCCATTAAGCGGTCAGGTTGCATTGAAGGTGCGCGCAGAGCCTTCGCCCGTGCGAAAGTGCACTGGGCGATGATGGATGCCAAGAAGCTTGTGACAGAGGGGCCGCCGGAGGGCAAGGAGCATCGCTACCCAGAAAAGTATATGACGGTGTCCTGAAGGGTGCCCACCTTGTGGCGGATGAATGTTCTAAGGATGTAATATTTGAATAAATGTACTCATGTGATCCTGTAATATGAAATCGAGTTCATGTGCGCTATAGAACGCTAGTTGATTTAAAATATTACCTTCTGTGTGGCCGTTTATAAAGTCTGAGAGTTGGCCAGTCGTCGGCTTCTGCCCCCATGTAACTAGTACTAGGGTGTTTGGGATAAATCTAAACATTCTTTATCCAAAATTTTGGTCCTTTAAGGAGGTGTTTAGCGCAGAAAACTTGGCAATCGGACTATACGGCTTTATCACCATCACTTAGCCATAGAAGTCTACAACTTTAAATTTTTGGGGAAGCCCCTATTATTCGGAAGGCCGAACTTGGGGCACTATACACGCCTAAATCGGGCAAGGCCGATTTCTCGCCCGAAGCAGAAAAAACCTTTAAGGATTTGAGACCGCTCGAACAGCGACCAGCTCTCGCCGCATCATGACTGTCAGTTTTCGGCTTTCTCTACTGAGGTGCTCGTCCGGAAGAACTGGGGCATAATCGCAGTAGTTCTACCTGTGCTACCTTAGCCGATATAGTGGAACGTAAGGTACCAAAACATGGGAGCCGGGAAATCCCAACTATTGACCCAAGACATGATTCGGAGCTGATGCATATAATGCTATAAGTTCGGGGTGCCGCACTGTTGAAAGTGTTCGGACTTTGCTTGCCATGTTATGGGGTACACTGAAGCCCCTGGCAAGCTGAACGTACCAATGTGTATGGATGCAATTTGTAGTAAATGAGCAGTCAAGGAAAAAACATAAAGAAATGTAATAATAAGCTGACGCTGTATATTTTTCCATTGTTATTTAAATAATACGTCAAAGTGTATTCATACAAGTATTGTGATAAGAAAAATAGGACTATTTGACATGTCCTAGCCAAGGGTAAGCTGCGTGTGGGTATGTAAAACAGGTATAACAATCGATATCAGAGACCACCTGGGTATTCCCTTATACGTCAAAGCTTCTTGCCTCCTTGGGTTTTCCTTCCCGTGATTAGTACGATAATCTGGCTATCTGAAAGGGCTTCAAGAAAGTATGGTCCAGAAAGAAAGAAGATGATGAAGGTATACGGGTTCTAGTGCAGTTGAGATGCATTGTGGACTGTGTCGTAGCCGTGCCTCTGCCTTTACGCATGGTATTTTGAGTGCGTAATTCTGTACGCGCGGCGCAAATTTTGCTGCTTGACTGGGACTTGGACGGAGGCCGAATTCCTAGTCAAGCTCTAGACGTGCCGGACGATCCTGTTGCAGGGTACTCTGGACTTGCTTGACGGTGTCCGGGGGCTTTATCGCCGATTTGGTGGTCTGCCTAAGAAGGCCGCTTTGTACTTCTGCTGTGAGGGCCGCAGTGTGCTCATCCGTATGGAGCGAGCAATTTGTGTTTCCATTAACTGTTATAACCCCGCGAGGTCATGGCATTTTGATCTTGAGGTATGCATAATGCGGTACCGCATTGAATCTGGCGAATGCGGTTCGTCCGAGTAGTGCATGATAGCCACTACGGAAGGGGACGATACCTAAGATTAACTCCTTGCTTTGCAAGTTGTCCGGAGATCCGAAGACCACTTCCAGTGTGATTGGGCCCGTGCAACAGGCCTCTACACCTGGTATGACACCTTTAAAGGTGGTTTTTGTGGGTTTGATCCTTGAGGGATCGATGCCCATTTTGCGCACTGTATCCTGATAAAGCAGGTTCAGGCTGCTGCCATCGTCCATAAGGACTCATGTGAGGTGGAATCCGTCAATGATTGGGTCGAGTACCAATGCAGCTGAACCGCCATGACGGATAGTGGTAGGATGGTCCCTGCGATTGAAAGTGATTGGACAAGAAGACCATGGGTTGAATTTTCGGGCGACTGGCTCCATCGCATAGACGTCCCATAGTGCGCGCTTCTGTTCCTGCATGGGAATATGGGTTGCGTATATCATGTTCACTGTTTTCACCTAGGGAGGAAATTTCCTTTGTCCCCCTGTGTTCGGCGGCCGGGGCTCCTCGTCGTCATTGCTATGCAGCCCCTTTTCCTTGTTTTCAGCATTCAATTTGCCGACCTGTTTGAACACCAAACATTCTCTATTGGTGTGGTTGGCTGGTTGATCTGGGGTGCCGTGGATTTGACACGAGCGATCGAGTATGCGGTCCAGACTAGACGGGCCCGAATTGTTTCTTTTGAATGGCTTTTTCCGCTGACCGGACTTAGAGCCACTGAATCCGGCATTGACTGCCGTGTCTTCAGCGTTGTCGCCATCGTTGCGACGCTTGTGTCTGTTGCGCCGTGGCTTGCTGTTGCTATCCCTGGCATCTGAAGTGCCAGGGTTTCTTGATGTGCTGTTGCTACGAGCTAGCCAGCTGTCCTCGCCCGCACAAAAGCGGGTCATGAGTGTCGTGAGGGCTGCCATGGACTTCGTCTTCTCTTGGCCGAGGTGTCGGGCGAGCCACTCGTCGCGGATGTTGAGCTTAAAAGCCGCTAGGGCTTCGGCATCTGGACAGTCGACAATTTGGTTCTTTTTTGTTAGGAACCGAGTCCAGAATTTCCTGGCTGACTCTCCGAGTTGTTGGGTTATGTGACTTAAGTCATCAGCGTCTGGTGGTCACACATAATTGCTTTGGAAGTGGTCAAGGAATGCATCTTCCAGGTTCTCCCAACTGCCAATGGAGTTTGCCGGCAGGCTGTTCAGCCAATGCCAAGCCGGTCCTTTGAGCATGAGTGGGAGGTACTTGATGGCATGTAGATCACCGCCGCAGGCCATGTGAATGTGGAGAAGGAAATCGTCGATCCATACCGCGGGGTCTATTGTGCCATCATATGATTCAATATTTACGGGTTTAAACCCTTCTAGGAATTCATGATCCATTACTTCATCCGTGAAGCACAGGGGGTGTGCGGCACCTCTATGCCGGGCTACATCATGACACAACTCAAATGAGTCCGGTCTGTTGTATTCGGCCCGGCCGGACTTGTTTTTAGTAGATCCGACGTGACGATCGTCATCATGCATTGTGGCGTGCCCCCAGGATCCGTAGATCGATCTTGAATGGCCTGCTTTGTTTTCCAATACGTCTTGCAGGTCCTGCATTTAGCCCCGGGCCTTAGTGTTTTTGTCTGATTGGCGATGGGGTGCGGGCTGGTGCTCTGGCTGATACGCCGCTTTGTCTCGGCCACGAGGTGGCCGGTCAGCCGCATTCTGCGCTGGTAGTGTAGGTTTTGATGCATCCTCCTCGAGTTGAGGTAGCAACCTGCACTTTGGGTATATTTTGGTTGGGTGCTCGAGTCCGTATTCCTCGGCTGCCAGGACCTCGGTCCATCTATCAGTTAGCAGATCTTGATCAACTTGAAGCTGCTGCTGTTCTTCAGGATTTTTGTAGTTGCTATAAGCCGATGCTTGAAGTGCTCCTGCTGGATGGGGTCCTCAGGCACGATGAATGCTTCGTCGCCAAGGCTTATTTCGTCTTCGTAGAGGGGCATATAATTGTCATCCTCTGATTCTCCATCTGTTGCCTGTTCCTTAGGGCTAGCTTGCCCATACTCCCGCTCGGCCTGCTTGAAGCCTGGCTGGGCGGGATTGTTTTCGTCTTCAGCACTATCCGGATTGCTATCATCTCTTGTGCTGGTATCGCTATTTTTGCTTTGGCGGGGCTTAGAGCAGCGCCGATGATGCTAGTGCTTATATTGCTTCTCCAAGAGATTATCCTTCATTACCTCATCGCCATTGCTTTCTTTGGGGGTGTCCACCATATATATATCGTATGATGAGGTGGCTGTCCAGCGCCCTGTGGGCGCTGGTTCCTGTTCTTCTCCTGCATTGTCGTCCATACGGTCGATGTCTTCGGAGTCGAAGTCGAGGACGTTGGTTAAGTCATCGACAGTGGCTATTAAGTGGGTGGTGCGTGGGGAACGAATTTCTTCGTCGTCTGCTTCCCACTCCAGCCGGACATACTTCGGCCAAGAGTCTCCTGACAAGGAGAGAGACCTCAACGAATTTGGCACGTCGCCCACGGGCGAGTGTGGAAAGATATCCGTGGAGGTAAAGTCCATGATCGGCGCCCAATCAGATTCGATAGGCACGGATGCACGCAGTTCGGAGCCTATAGCCGGAGACGAGTCCAAGGGTCCGATTACACCGGCCTCATAGGAGGTGAGGTCAGTGTTCGACTCTATTGCTGCTGAGGGTGCGGCCTCCATGGCGGGGTCCATCCGCCCGTCCTCGGATGGCACAATCTGCTCCGAATTAAGCGCCAGGGCAGCCGCAGGTGTGATCTCCCGAACACTGTCCGATGGCAGATGTAAGTCATGCTCGTTGTGACTATTCGGCGCACCTGACATGGGCTAGAATCCTTTGAAGATCAAGTCCCCGCGGATGTTGGCAGTATAGTTCAAGCTTCCAAACCTGACCTGATGGCTAGGGGCGAGGCTATCGATCTGCTCCAGATGGCCAAGCGAGTTGGCCCGGAGTACGAAGTCGCCGAATACGAAGATTTGTCCGGGGAGGAAAACCTCACCCTGGACCGCATCGTTGAAGATGGTTGAAGGAGACATCAAGCCTTATCGTGAAGACACAGTGGAACTCTCAATGAAAGCACCAATGTCGGTGTCAAAACCGGTGGATCTCGGGTAGGGGGTCCCGAACTGCGCGTCTAAGGCTAATGGTAACAGGAGGCGGGGGACACAATGTTTACCCAGGTTCGGGCCCTCTCGATGGAGGTAATAGCCTACTTCCTGCTTGATTGATCTTGATGATATGAGTATTACAAGAGTTGATCTACCAAAAGATCGTAGAGGCTAAACCCTAGAAGATAGCCTATTATTATGATTGTTGTTGTCCTACGGACTAACCCCTCCAGTCTATATAGACACCGGAGGGGGCTAGGGTTACACAGAGTCGGTTACAGAGAAGGAGATCTACATATTCGAATTTCCAAGCTTGCCTTCCATGCAAAGGAGAGTCCCACCCGGACACGGGACGAAGTCTTCAATCTTGCATCTTCATAGTCCAACAGTCCGGCCAAAGTATATAGTCCGGCTATCTGAGGACACCCTAATCCAGGACTCCCTCAGCCACCGTGATTCAACACTCCTAAAAGTAGTGTAGTAGTTTCGGGGATGCCATGAAGACCGCGTATGCTATTTTTTGGTAATGTGGGTACCGGGATTTACATGGTGTGAGGACAGTGGGTACGTAGTATACCGACTTTTGAACCGAGAATTTGTGTCCATCCTCCTCTCGTTCGACAACGAGCAACTCACTCACAACTTGGTGTGTTGCGGCTATGTATAACAACATGGGTTCGCCAATGTTCGGCGCAGCCAGGATTGGGTTGCTCGCTAGAAGAGCCTTTATTTCCTCCAGTCCGGCCATCACCGCGTCCGTCCACTAGAAGTGTTTGGTTCGTTGAAGAAGGCAATAAAGTGGCAGAGCCTTTCTCCTAATTTGGAGATAAAGCGACTGAGAGCTGCCACGCATCCAGTTAGCTTCTGGATCTGCTTGAGATCTATTGGGGTATCCAACTGTGACAAAGCTCAGCTTTTAGCTGGGCTTGCTTCAATTCCTCTATTGGAAACGATGAAGCCCCGCAGCTTTCCAGCGGGAACGTAGAAAACACATTTTTCTGGATTGAGCTTAATATCATATGTTCGGAGGTTATCGAACGTGAGCCTTAGATCGTCTATTAATGATTCGGCGTGTCTGGTCTTGATGACTACGTCATCGACGTACCTTCAACTATTTTGTCGATTTGTTTCTCCAGGCATGTTTGAATCATGATAGGTGGCACCAGCGTTTTTGAGCCCGAAAGGCATAGTGTTGAAGCAGAAAGGCCCGTATGGGGTTATGAATGCCATTGCGGCTTGATCGGACTCCGCCATCTTGATTTCATGGTATCCAGAGTATGCGTCGAGGAAACACAGTGAGTCGTGTCCCGCGGTAGCATCGATAATCTAATCGATGCGTGGGAGAGGGAAGCGATCCTTAGGGCAGGCCTTGATGAGGTCTTTGAAATTGACACATAGGCGCCAGGATTTATCCTTCTTTGGTACCATCACCAAGTTTGCTAGCCAATCCGGGTGTTTTATTTCTCTAATGAATCCGGCCTCGAGTAACTTGGCTAGTTCCTCTTCCATCGCTTGTCGTTTGGGTCCTGAAAAGCGCCGTAATGTTTGCTTGACCGGCTTGTATCCATTCAATATGTTAATGAAGGAAATATGCCCTATAGGCAATAATAAAGTTATTATTTATTTCCTCATATCATGATAAATGTTTATTATTCATGCTAGAATTGTATTAACCGAAAACATAATACATGTGTGAATACATAGACAAACTTAACGTCACTAGTATGCCTCTACTAGACTAGCTCATTAATCAAAGATGGTTGTGTTTACTAACCATAGACATGTGTTGTCATTTGATTAATGGGATCACATCATTAGAAGAATGATGTGATTGACTTGACCCATTCCGTTAGCTTAGCACTTGATCATTTAGTATGTTGCTATTGCTTTCTTCATGACTTATACAAAGTTCCTACAACTATGAGATTATGCAACTCCCGTTTACCGGAGGAACACTTAGTGTGCTACCAAACATCACAATGTAACTGGGTGATTATAAAGGAGCTCTACAGGTGTCTCCAAAGGTACATGTTGAGTTGGTGTATTTCGAGATTAGGTTTTGTCACTCCGATTGTCGGAGAGGTATCTCTGGGCCCTCTCGGTAATGCACATCACTATAAGCCTTGCAAGCAATGTAGCTAATGAGTTAGTTACAGAATGATGCATTACGTAACGAGTAAAGAGACTTGCCGGTAACGAGATTGAACTAGGTATTGGATACCGATGATCGAATCTCAGGCAAGTAACATACCGATGACAAAGGGAACAATGTATGTTGTTATGCGGTTTGACCGATAAAGATCTTCATAGAATATGTAGGAGCCAATATGAGCATCCAGGTTCTGCTATTGGCTATTGACCGGAAACAGTTCTAGGTCATGTCTACATAGTTCTCGAACCCGTAGGGTCCGCACGCTTAAGGTTTCGATGACAGTTATATTATGAGTTTATGAGTTTTGATGTACCGAAGTTTGTTTGGAGTCATGAATGAGATTACGGACATGACGAGGAGTCTCTAAATGGCCGTGACATGAAGATTGGTATACTGTAAGCCTATATTTGGATATCGGAAGTGTTCCGGGTGAAATCGGGATTTTATCGGAGTACCGGGAGGTTACCGGAACCCCCCGGGGGCTTAATGGGCCTACATGGGCCCTAGTGGAGAGGAAGAGAGGAGGCAAGGGGCTGGCCGCCTCCCCTAGTCCGAATCGACAGGAGAGGGGGCAGCGCCCCTTTCTTCCCCTCTTCCTCCTCCTTCCCCTTCTCCTTCTCCAACTAGAAGAAGGAGTCCTACTCCTGGGCGTGGGACTCCCCTTGGCGCGCCCTCCTTGGCCGACCGCCGCCTCCCCCTTGGCTCCTTTATATACGGGGGCAGGAGGCACCTCTAAGACACAACAATTGATCTAAATCTCTTAGCCGTGTGCGGTGCCCCCTCCACCATAGTCCTCGATAACATTGTGGTTGTGCTTAGGCGAAGCCCTGCGACAGTAGAACATCAAGATCGTCACCACGCCGTCGTGCTGATGGAACTCTTCCCCGACACCCTGCTGGATCGGAGTCCGGGGATTGTCATCGAGCTGAACGTGTGCTAGAAATCGGAGGTGTCGTAGTTTCGGTGCTTGATCGGTCGGGCCGTGAAGACGTACGACTACATCAACCGCATTGCTCTAACGCTTCCGCCTTCGATCTACGAGGGTACGTGGACAACACTCTTCCCTCTCGTTGCTATACATCACCATGATCTTGCGTGTGCGTAGGAATTTTTTTGAAATTACTACGTTCTCCAACAGTGGCATCCGAGCCAGGTTTTATGCGTAGATGTCATATGCACGAGTAGAACACAAGTGAGTTGTGGGTGATACACGTCATACTGCTTACCAGCATGTAATACCTTGGTTCAGCGGTATTGTGAGATGAAGCGGCCGGACCGACATTACGCATACGCTTACGCGACACTGGTTTCACCATTACGAGCACTTGTGCTTAAAGGTGACTGGCGGGTGTCTGTCTCTCTCACTTTAGTTGAACCGAGTGTGACTACGCCCGGTGCTTGCAAAGGTTAAAACAACACTAACTTGACGAACTATCGTTGTGGTTTTGG
This sequence comes from Aegilops speltoides, assembly GCA_021437245.1. NCBI lineage: Eukaryota > Viridiplantae > Streptophyta > Magnoliopsida > Poales > Poaceae > Aegilops > Aegilops speltoides. Next base: position 159,810,331 of record CM038141.1, read on the forward strand.
TGTGTACGTAAGAACGGTTCTTGCTCAGCCCGTAGAAGCCACGTAAAATTTGCAACAACAAAGTAGAGGACCTCTAACTTGTTTTTGCAGGGCATGTTGTTATGTGATATGTTCAGGACGTGATGCTCTATTTTATTGTATGAGATGATCATGTTTTGTAACCGAAGTTATCGGCAACTGGTAGGAGCCATATAGTTGTCGCTTTATTGTATGAAATGCAAACGCCCTGTAATTTCTTTACTTTATCACTAAGCGGTAGCGATAGTCGTAGAAGCAATAGATGGTGTAAACGACAACGATGCTACGATGGAGATCAAGGTGTTGCGCCGGTGACGATGGTGATCACGACGGTGCTTCGGAGATGGAGATCACAAGCACAAGATGATTACGGCCATATCGTATCACTTATATTGATTGCATGTGATGTTTATCCTTTATCCATCTTATCTTGCTTTGATTGACGGTAGAATTTTAAGATGATCTCTCACTAATTATCAAGAAGTGTTCTCCTAAGTATGCACCGCTATGAAAGTTCTTCGTCTTTGAGACACCACGTGATGATCGGGTGTGATAGGCTCTACGTTCAAATACAACGGGTGCAAAACAGTTGCACATGCAGAATACTCAGGTTAAACTTGATGAGCCTAGCATATACAGATATGGCCTCGGAACATGGAGACCGAAAGGTCGAACGTGAATCATATAGTAGATATGATCAACATAGTGATGTTCACCATTGAAACTACTCCATCTCACGTGCTGATCGGACATGGTTTAGTTGATATGGATCACGTGATCACTTAGATGACTAGAGAGATGTCTGTCTAAGTGGGAGTTCTTAAGTAATATGATTAATTGAACTTAAATTTATCATGTACTTAGTACCTGATAGTATTTTGCTACTCTATGTTTGTTGTAGATAGATGGCTCGTGTTGTTGTTCCGTTGAATTTTAATGCGTTCCTTGAGAAAGCTAAGTTCAAAGATGATGGTAGGAACTACACGGACTGGGTCCGTAACTTGAGGATTATCCTCATTGCTGCACAGAAGAATTACGTCCTGGAAGCACCGCTGGGTGCTAGGCCTGCTACAGATGCAACTGACGACGTTAAGAACGTCTGGCAAAGCCGATGACTACTCGATAGTTCAAGCAGCCATGCTTTACGGCTTGGAACTGGTCTTCAATGACGTTTTGAACGTCATGGAGCATATGAGATATTCCAGAGTTGAAGTTAATATTTCAAGCAAATGCCCGGATTGAGAGATATGAAGTCTCCAATAAGTTCTATAGCTATAAGATGGAGGAGAATAGTTCAGTCAGTGAACACATACTCAAAATGTCTGGGTAAAATAATCACTTGATTCAACTGGGAGTTAATCTTCCTAATGATAGTGTCATTGACAGAATTCTTCAATCACTGCCACCAAGCCACAAGAGCTTCATGATGAACTATAATATGCAAGGGATGGACAAGAGTATCCCCGAGCTCTTCGCAATGCTAAAGGCTGTGGAGGTAGAAATCAAGAAGGAGAATCAAGTGTTGATGGTCAATAAGACCACCAGTTTCATGAAAAAGGGCAAAGGGAAGAAGAGAAACTTCAAGAAGAACAGCAAACAAGTTGCTGCTCAAGAGAAGAAACCCAAGTCTGGACCTAAGCCCGAGATCGAAAAGTGCTACTATCGCAAGCGATCGACATCGAACGAGAACTGCCCCAAGTATTTGGCGGATAAGAAGGATGGCAAAGTAAAAAAAGGTATATGTGATATACAAGTTATTGATGTGTACCTTACTAATGCTCGCAGTAGCACCTAGGTATTTGATACTGGTTCTGTTGCTAATATTTGCAACTCGAAATAGGGACTACTGATTAAGCGAAGATTGGCTAAGGACGAGGTGACGATGCGCGTGGGAAATGGTTCCAAAGTCGATGTGATCGCGGCCGGCACGCAACCTCTACATCTACCATCGGGATTAGTTTTAGACCTAAATAATTGTTATTTGGTGCCAGCGTTGAGCATGAACATTATATCTGGATCTTGTTTGATGCGAGACGGTTATTCATTTAAATCAGAGAATAATGGTTGGTCTGTTTATATGAGTAATATCTTTTATGGTCATGCACCCTTGAAGAGTGGTCTATTTTTATTGAATCTCGATAGTAGTGATACACATATTCATAATGTTGAAGCCAAAAGATGCAGAGTTGATAATGATAGTGCAACTTATTTGTGGCACTGCCGTTTGGGTCATATTGGTGTAAAGCGCATGAAGAAACTCCATACTAATGGACTTCTGGAATCACTTGATTATTAATCACTTGGTACTTGCGAACCGTGCCTCATGGGCAAGATGACTAAAGCGCCGTTCTCCGGAACTATGGAGCGAGCAACTGATTTGTTGGAAATCATACATACTGATGTATGTGGTCCAATGAATATTGAGGCTTGTGGCGGGTATCGTTATTTTCTCACCTTCACAGATGATTTGAGCAGATATGGGTATATCTACTTGATGAAACACCAGTCTGAAACATTTGTAACGTTCAAAGAATTTCAGAGTGAAGTGGAAAATCATCATAACAAGAAAATAAAATTTCTATGATCTGATCGTGGAGGAGAATATTTGAGTTACGAGTTTGGTTTACATTTGAAACAATGCGGAATAGTTTCGCAACTCACGCCACCCGGAACACCACAACAAAATGGTGTGTCCGAACGTCGTAATCGTACTTTACTAGATATGGTGTGATCTATGATGTCTCTTACTGATTTACCTCTATCATTTTGGGGTTATGCTTTAGAGACGGCCACATTCACGTTAAATAGGGCACCATCAAAATCCGTTGACATGACGCCTTATGAACTGTGGTTTGGCAAGAAACCAAAGTTGTCGTTTCTTAAAGTTTGGGGCTGTGATGCTTATGTGAAGAAACTTGAACCAGATAAGATCGAACCCAAATCGGAGAAATGTGTCTTCATAGGATACCCAAAAGAGACTATTGGGTACACCTTCTATCTGAGGGCAAGATTTTTGTTGCTAAATTCAGATCCTTTCTAGAGAAAGAGTTTCTCTCGAAAGAAGTGAGAGGGAGGAAAGTAGAACTTGATGAGGTAACTGTAACTGCTCCCTTATTGGAAAGTAGTTCATCACAAGAACCGGTTCCTGTGACAACTACACCAATCAGTGAGGAAGCTAATGATATTGATCATGAAACTTTAGATCAATTTACTACCGAACCTCGTAGGTCTACCAGAGTAAGATCTGCACCAGAGTGGTACGGTAATCCTATTCTGGAAGTCATGTTACTTGACCATGGCGAACCTACAAACTATGAGGAAGCGATGATGAGCCCAGATTCCGCAAAATGGCTTGAGGCCATGAAATCTGAGATGGGACCCATGTATGAGAACAAAGTATGGTCTTTGGTTGACTTGTTCGATGACCGCAAGCCATCAAAAATAAATGGATCTTCAAGAAGAAGACCGACGCCGATGGTAATGTAATCGTTTACAAAGCTCGACTTGTTGCGAAAGATTTTCGACAAGTTCAAGGAGTTGACTACGATTAGACTTTCTCACCAGAAGCGATGCTTAAGTCTGTCCAATCATGTTAGCAATTACAGCATTTTATGATTATGAAATTTGGCAAATGGATGTCAAAACTGCATTCTGAATGGATTTACGAAGAAGAGTTGTATATTATGCAACCGAAGGTTTTGTCGATCCAAAAGGTGCTAACAAAGTGTGCAAGCTCCAGCGCTCCATTTATGGACTGGTGCAAGCATCTCGAGTTGGAATAAACGCTTTGATAGTGTGATCAAAGATATGGTTTTATACAGACTTTTGGAGAAGCCTCAGATTTACAAGAAATCGAGTGGGAGCTCTATAGCATTTCGATATTATATGTAGATGACATATTGTTAATTGGAAATGATATAGAATTTCTGGATAGCATAAAGGGATACTTGAATAAAAGTTTTTCAATGAAAGACCTCGCTGAAGCTGCCTACATATTGGGCATCAAGATCTATAGAGATAGATCAAGATGCTTAATTGGACTTTCACAAAGCACATACCTTGATAAAGTTTTGAAAAAGTTCAAAATGGATCAGGCAAAGAAAGGGTTCTTGCCTATATTACAAGGTTTGAAGTTGAGTCAGACTCAATGCCTGACCACAGCAGAAGATAGAGAGAAAATGAAAGATGTTCCCTATGCTTAAGCCATAGGCTCTATCATGTATGCAATGCTGTGTACCAGAGTCGACGATGCTTAGCAATAAGCTTGGGTGTAGGTACCAAAGTAATCCAGAGTGGATCATCGACAAGGGTCAAGAATATCCTGAAATACCTGAAAAGGACTAAGGATATGTTTCTCATTTATGGAGGTGACAAAGAGCTAGTCGTAAATGGTTACGTTGATGCAAGCTTTGACACTGATCCGGACGATTCTAAATCACAAACCGGATACGAAGCATCGTGGCGGGATCTACATGCGAAGCGGAGTACATAGCTGCTTCGGAAGCAGCAAATGAAGGAGTCTGGATGAAGGAGTTCATTTCCGATCTAGGTGTCATACCTAGTGCATCGGGACCAATGAATATATTCTGTGACAATACTTGTGCAATTGCCTTGGCAAAGGAATCCAGATTTCACAAGAGGACCAAGCACAACAAGAGACGCTTCAATTCCATCCGGGACCAAGTCCAGGTGGGAGACATAGAGATTTGCAAGATACATACGGATCTGAATGTTGCAAACCCGTTGACTAAGCCGCTTGCACGAGCAAAACATGATCAGCACCAAGACTCCATGGGTGTTAGAATCATTACTGTGTAATCTAGATTATTGACTCTAGTGCAAGTGGGAGACTGAAGGAAATATGCCCTAGAGGCAATATTAAAGTTATTATTTATTTCCTCATATCATGATAAATGTTTATTATTCATGCTAGAATTGTATTAACCGGAAACATAATACATGTGTGAAGACATAGACAAACTTAACGTCACTAGTATGCCTCTACTTGACTAGCTCATTATTCAATGATGGTTGTGTTTCCGAACCATAGACATGTGTTGTTATTTGATTAACGGGATCACATCATTAGAAGAATGATGTGATTGACTTGACCCATTCCGTTAGCTTAGCACTTGATCGTTTAGTATGTTGCTATTGCTTTCCTCATGACTTATACAAAGTTCCTACAACTATGAGATTATGCAACTCCCGTTTACCGGAGGAACACTTTGTGTGCTACCAAACGTCACAACATAACTGGGTGATTATAAAGGAGCTCTACAGGTGTCTCCAAAGGTACATGTTGAGTTGGTGTATTTCGAGATTAGGTTTTGTCACTCCGATTGTCGAAGAGGTATCTCTGGGCCCTCTCGGTAATGCACATCACTATAACCCTTGCAAGCAATGTAGATAATGAGTTAGTTACGGAATGATGCATTACGTAATGAGTAAGGAGACTTGCCAGTAACGAGATTGAACTAGGTATTGGATATCGACGATCGAATCTCAGGCAAGTAAAATACCGATGACAAAGGGAACAACGTATGTTGTTATGCGGTTTGACCGATAAAGATATTCTTAGAATATGCAGGAGCCAATATGAGCATCTAGGTTCCGCTATTGGTTATTGACCGGAAATAGTTCTAGGTCATGTCTACATAGTTCTCGAACCCGTATGGTCTGCACGCTTAAGGTTTCGATGACAGTTATATTATGAGTTTATGAGTTTTGATGTACCGAAGTTTGTTCAGAGTCCCGAATGAGATTACGGACATGACGAGGAGTCTCGAAATGGTTGAGACATGCAGATTGATATATTGGAAGCCTATATTTGGATATCGGAAGTGTTCCGGGTGAAATCGGGATTTTAGCGGAGTACTGGGAGGTTACCGGACCCCCCCTAGGGGCTTAATGGGCCTACAAGGGCCCTAGTGGAGAGGAAGAGAGGAGGCAAGGGGCTGGCCACGCCCCTCTCCCTCTAGTCCTAATAGGACAAGGAGAGGGGGGCGGCGCCCCCCTTTCCTTCCCCTCTTCCTCCTCCTTCCCCCCTTCTCCTTCTACAACTAGGAAAGAAGGGAGTACTATTCCCGGTGGGAGTAGGACTCCCCCTTGGCGCGCCCTCCTTGGCCGGCCGCCCCCTCCCCCTTGGCTTCTTTATATACGGGGGCAGGGGGCACCTCTGAGACACAAATATTGATCTCCATGATCTCTTAGCCGTGTGCGGTGCCCCCCCTCCACCATAGTCCTCGATAACATTGTAGCGGTGCTTAGGAGAAGCCCTGCGACGGTAGAACATCAAGATCGTCACCACGCTGTCGTGTTGACAGAGCTCTTCCCCGACACCCTGCTGGATCGGAGTTCAGGGATCGTCATCGAGCTGAACATGTGCTAGAACTCGGGGGTGCCGTAGTTTCAGTGCTTGATCGGTCGGGCCGTGAAGACGTACGACTACATCAACCTTGTTGTTCTAACGCTTCCGCTTTCGGTCTACGAGGGTACGTGGACAACACTCTCCCCTCTTGTTGCTATACATAACCATGATTGTGATGCCCCGAGACCGATGCTTCAGAAGACTTCCATATTTTCGTGATCACCGTGTGTTTCTTTTGTGCTTGCTCTTTTATTTTTGCATTGCATCATGTCATCATGCCATCATGTCATTAATATTTGCATCTCAACTCAACTAATAAATTGCATAGATGGTTGATCTATTTAAATCGAGGGAAGGGTGACTTCTCTTTATAACATATCCTCCCAATATTAGGGAGCTATATTAAATATTCCTTTAATTTGGAAATCACCATAACACACTTGCAAATTATCCCAACGCATTTGTTATCTTAATTCTTGGTCTCCAACCTTGCCATATATTCTTTCATCATCTTCCGGAGCTCCACCAAAAATCCGAACATTTTTGGACCTTCCCAACCCTCACTTCCTATTCAAATCATTTGAATTTAAATCAAATGAGTTTGAATTTAAATCTTTCAATCATGGCCTTTTCTATTTTCTCGGACGGGGAAAATTATCCGCGTGTCCAACTTCTTCCCCAACACCCCCGCGCCCTTGCCCCGTCCCTGACCGCCACTCCCCCTGCTCCTCCACGCGGTGCCGACCGGCGACCAAGACGAACGGGAACTGCACTGGAGCTCCTTCCTCTACTCCCTCTCCTGGAGCCGCTCGCTGATGCTGCTCTTCATCGAGGCGTAAGTCCCGCCGCGGTTGCTGCTCTGCTCCTGCCCCGCCGGTCGCCACTGCCTCGACATCGCGTCCTCGCCTCCGGCGACCGTCGCAGCTTCGTGCACCCCGGCCCCCTCCTGCCTCAACGGAGCAGGTCCCCGCACCCCACGACTTTGTCTGCGTCGTCTCCTGCTCCTCACCTCGAGCACCAATGCTCCAAGGCCTGCCTCCTGCAGTTCGTCGTTACCGGAGCTCCCCACCACCAGCAAGCAGCCGACCTCACCGCCTGTCGCCATCAACCCCTCCACCTGCATCCTACACACCGCTGCCCTGAGTGCCCCTGTCCTCGAGCACCTGTTGACTTCGGTTAGGGTTAAGCGCTATGACCCATTGCTGCCATGGCCTTGCATCCATCTGGCCCTGTTGTGTTCATGGAGCCACTATACCATGGCCAAGACCGAGACCCTGTGAACGTCAAGTTCTTCCACGCGCCCGAACGATTACAGGCCGAAACGCCAAGTCCCGCTTCAACAAGTGTACCTCTACTTTGGATTCACCAAGTACCCCTTCGGATGTGCCTAGTTCGACTACATGGACCACCAAGTTCCTCTACCGTCGACCCGAACATCTACGATCCTGCTACCTCTTGAGCACTGTGTTGGATTTCCCCAAAGAGGAGAGGATGATGCAGAGAAGTAGCGTAAGTATTTCCCTCGGTTTTTTAGAACCAAGGTATCAATCCAGTAGGAGACCACGCACAAGTCCCTCGTACCTACACAAAACGATGGCAACTCGCAACCAGTGCTTAGGGGTTGTTAATCCCTTCATGGTCACTTATGAGAGTGAGATCTGATAGAGATAATATTTTTGGTATTTTTGATAGATATATGCAAAGTAAAAAGTAAAAGCAATGTAAAAAACAAAGCAAGTAAATAAAGTGATAGAGATTGATATGATGAGAATAGACCCGGGGCCATAGGTTTCACTAGTGGCTTCTCTCAAGAGCATAAGTATTCTACGGCGGGTGAACAAATTATCGTTGAGCAATTGATGAAATTGAGCATAGTTATGAGTATATCTAGGCAATGATCATGTATATAGGCATCACGTCCAAAACAAGTAGATCGAAACGATTCTGCATCTACTACTATTACTCCACTCATCGACCGCTATCCAGCATGCATCTAGAGTATTAAGTTAAAAACAGAGTAACGTCGTAAGCAAGATGACATGATGTAGAGGGATAAATTCATGCAATATGATAAAAAAACCATCTTGTTATACTCGATGGCAACAATACAATACGTGCCTTGCTGCCCTTCTGTCACTGGGCAAGGACACCGCCAGATTGACCCAAAGCTAAGCACTTCTCCCATTGCAAGAACTACCAATCTAGTTGGCCAAACCAAAAAGGATAATTTGAAGCGACTTGCAAAGATAACTCAATCATACATAAAAGAATTCAGAGAAGAATCAAATATTTTCCATAGATAATACTGGATCATAAACCCACAATTCATCGGACTCAACAAATGCACTGCAAAAAGAAGATTACATCGAATAGATCTCCAAGAAGATCGAGGATAACTTTGTATTGAGAACCAAAAAGAGAGAAGAAGCCATCTAGCTACCAGCTATGGACCCGAAGGTCTGTAGTAAACTACTCACACTTCATCGGAGGGGCTATGGAGATGATGTAGAAGCCCTCCATGGTGGATGCCCCCTCCGGCGGAGCTCCGGAACAGGCCCCAAGATGGGATCTCGTAGATACAGAAGGTTGCGGGGATACGTAGGTATATATAGGAGGAAGGAGTACGTCGGTGGAGCTTCGAGGGGCCCACGAGGTACGGGGCGTGCCCATGGGGGGCGCCCTCCACCCTCGTGACCTCCTCGGGCACTGCTTGGAGTAGAGTCCAAGTCTCCTGGATCACGTTCGGTTGGAAAATAACGATCCCGAAGGTTTCATTCCGTTTGGACACCGTTTGATATTCTGTTTTTTCAAATATCTTGAAAAGGCAAAAACAGCAATTTCAGGCTAGGCCTCCGTTAATAGGTTAGTCCCAAAAGTAATATAAAAGTGGAAAATAAAGCCCAATATAGTCCAAAACAGTAGATAAAGTAGCATCGAGCAATCAAAAATTATAGATACGTTGGAGACGATCGCATCCCCAAGCTTAATTCCTGCTCGTCCGGAGTAGGTAAATGATAAAAAGAATTTTTGATGTGGAGGATACTTTGGCATTATTTCAATGTAAATCTTCTTAATTGTGATATGAATATTCAGATCCGAAAGATTCAAGACAAAAGTTCATATTGACACAAAAATAATAATACTTCAAGCATACTAATCAAAGCAATCATGTCTTCTCAAAATAACATGGCAAAAGAAAGTTCATCCCTACAAAATCATATAGTTAGGCTATGCTTCATTTTCGTCACACAAAGATGTTCCCAACTTCTATACCCCCGATGACAAGCCAAGCAATTGTTTCATACTTAAATAATCTCAAACTTTTTCAACCTTCATGCAATACATGAGCGTGAGCCATGGATATAGCACTATGGGTGGAATAGAATATGATGATGGGGATTGTGTGGAGAAGACAAAAAAGGAGAAAGTCTCACATCAACTAGGCATATCAAAGGGCTATGGAGATGCCCATCAATAGATATCGATGTGAGTGAGTATAGATTGCCATGCAACGGATGCACTGGAGCTATGAATGCTCAACAAAAGAAAACTAGTGGGTGTCCATCCAACTTGCTTGCTCACGAAGACCTAGGGCATTTGAGGAAGCCCATCGTAGGAATATACAAGCCAAGTTCTATAATGAAAAATTCCCACTAGTATAAAAAGACAACTTATGAGACTCACTACATGAAGAACAAGGTGCTACTTTGAAGCACAAGTGTGGAAAAAGAGATAGTAGCATTGCCCTTTTTTATTTTTTATTTTTTTTATTTTCTTTTTTTGGGCCTTTTTTTCTTTTGGCCTTTTTTTCGGCGATGCTCTAATAATGAGGATCATCACACTTCTATTGATTACAACATAAGGATTACAACTCGAAACTTAGAACAAGATATGACTCTATATGAATGCCTCCGGCGGTGTATCGGGATGGTGCAATGAATCAAGAGTGACATGTATGGAAAATAATGCATGGTGGCTTTGCCACAAATACGATGTCAACTACAAGATCATGCAATGGCAGTATGACAAAAGTAATGTATGTCATGATGATGATGGTGGAAGTTGCATGGCAATATATCTCGGAATGGCTATGGAAATGCCATGATAGGTAGGTATGGTGGCTGTTTTGAGGAAGATATAAGGAGGTTTATGTGTGATAGAGTATATCGTATCACAGGGTTTGGATGCACCGGCAAAGTTTGCGCCAACTCTCAAGGTGAGAAAGGGCAATGCACGGTACCGAAGAGGCTAGCAAAGGTGGAAAGGTGAGAGTGAGTATAATCCATGGACTCAACATTAGTTAAAAGAACTCATATACTTATTGCAAAAATTTAGAAGTCATCAAAAATTCAAGTACTACGTGCATGCTCCTAGGGGGATAGATTGGTAGGAAAAGACCATCGCTCGTCCCCGACCGCTACTCATAAGGATGCACAAGCCAGGTACACTTCATGTTTCAAATTTGTTACACAACTTTAACCATACGTGCATGCAACGGGACTTGCAAACTTCAACACAAGTATTTCTCAAATTCATAATCACCCAACTAGCACGACTTTGATATTATCACCTCCATATCTCAGAACAATTATCAAGCATCAAACTTATCTTATTATTCAATTCACTCAAAAGAAAATTTCACATATCTTGAACACCAAGTATATTAACATTAAGCAAATTACCATGCTATTAAAGACTCTCAAAATAATCTAAGTGAAGCATGAGAGATCAATAGTTTCTTTAAAACAAATCCACCACCATGCTCAAAAAGATCTAGGTGAAGTACTAGAGCAAAAATTATCACGCTCAAAAGATATAAGTGAAGCACTATGAGCAAAACTATCAAGCTCAAAAGATATAAGTGAAGCACATAGAGTATTCTAAAAAATTCCAATTCATGTATGGCTCTCTCAAAAGATGTGTACAGCAAGGATGATTGTGGTATACTAACAAGCAAAGACACAAATAACACAAGACGCTCCAAGCAAAACACATATCATGTTGGTGAATAAAAATATAGCTCCAAGTAAATTACCGATGGAAGTGGACGAAAGAGGGGATGCCTTCCGGGGCATCCCCAAGATTTGACTTTTTGGTGTCCTTGGATTATCTTGGGGGTGCCATGGGCCTCCACGAGCTTAGGCTCTTGCCACTCCTTGTTCCATAATCCATCAAAAGAATTCACCCAAAACTTGAAAACTTCACAACACAAAACTCAACAGAAATCTCGTGAGCTCCGTTAGAGAAAGAAAAACAAAATACTACTTCAAGGTACTGTAATGAACTCATTCTTTATTTATATTGGTTTTAAACCTACTGTATTCCAACTTCTATATGGTTTAGAAACTAATTACTAGCCATAGATTCATCAAAATAAGCAAACAACACACGAAAAACAGAATCTGTCAAAAACAGAACAGTCTGTAGCAATCTGTAACTAATGCAAACTTCTGGAACTCTGAAAATTCTACCAAAACAGGAAGTCCTGGACAATTTCTTTATTGATCATCAGCAAGAAGAATAAACGCAAAAGCACGTTCCTGTGATTTATCATAACTAAATTTGTGCGCACAAAGTTTCTGTTCTTCAGCAGAATCAAGTCAACTATCATCGTAGGTTATCCCATAGGTTCTACTTGGCACAAACACTAATTAAAACATAAAATGACATCCAAACAGAAGGTATATGGATTATTTATTCCTAAACATAAGCAAAAACAAAAAACACAAAAAAAAATTGGGTTGCCTCCCAACAAGCGCTATCGTTTAACGCCCCTACCTAGGCATAAAAGCAAGGATAGATCTAGGTGGTGCCATAATAATAAGATAGATCTTGAAAGCTCATCTCGTATTCTCTACGTTCGGCAGCAAGTTTCCTTTGAGGCAAGCAAAAATAATCAAAAGGGCTAAATTTGGCGGGACAAAAATCCCGAAGATCAATAACGGGAGGAACGGGTTCCTCCCTTGGCCCTTCATAGTGCACAACTATTTCATCACTGAAAGAATTCTTTTGACAAAATCTTGTGAGCTTATACTCGAGAGAGTATCCTAGCTGATTATTTCTAAGGGAAAAATCATTATTCGGCTCATTAATGCAATCAATCAAGACATTGATTGGGACCTTTTTTCTAAGGTTTTCATTGAAAGCGACATAGTCCGAAGATTGAAAACATCCAATTTCCTCTTGATCATAGAGGATTGCTTCTATGAGTGGACGACCGGCGTCCACCCTATAGTGCGCAAAGATTTCTTTGGCTTCTCTTATGATAAATCTAAATTCATGAGCCAAAAAGATAGTAACGACGTGTTTAATAGAAGAGTGCCCAATACTAGAGAATTCTAAGAAAATTCTCTGTATGCAAGGGTGCATATGCATAAATTGTCTTTCAAGTTCAACCACAAGCATAGCTATAGCATCCGCAAGACTACTAGTTCTATGAAGAATAGAACAACCCATGGAAGGTAAAGCACCGACACAAGTAAAGAAATCTTGAATAACACCCTTGCCAATGATGTTACCACTACCGATTCGAAACTTTTTAGTATGCAAGATAGGGGGTTCATCGGCCGGAGCCTCGGGATTTTCTGCGTCATCATTATTGTCCATATCGACGATAATCTCCCCAATTTCAGACATAGCAGCAACAGAAGCAAGGCGGAAGAAAGCGAACAAAAAGGGAAAGGAGGAGGAGATTGGGAAAGAGAGGGCAAATAAAATGGCAAGGGTGAAGTGGGGGAGAGGAAAACGAGAGGCAAATGGGAAATAATGTAATGCGAGAGATAGGGATTGCGATGGGTACTTCGTATGATTGACTTGCTTGCGTGAGCCTCCCGGCAACGGCGCCAGAAATTCTTCTTGCTACCTCTTGAGCACTACGTTGGATTTCCCCGAAGAGGAGAGGATGATGCAGCAAAGTAGTGTAAGTATTTCCCTCAGTTTTTGAGAACCAAGGTACCAATCCAGTAGGAGACCACGCACAAGTCCCTTGTACCTACACAAAATGATAGCAACTCGCAACCAACACTTAGGGGTTGTCAATCCCTTCATGGTCACTTACGAGAGTGAGATCTGATAGAGATAAAATTTTTGGTATTTTTGATAGATAGATGCAAAGTAAAAACTAAAAGCAAAGTAAAAACAAAGCAAGTAAATAAAGTGATAGAGATTGATATGATGAGAATAGACCCGGGGGCCATAGGTTTCACTAGTGGCTTCTCTCAAGAGCATAAGTATTCTACGGCGGGTGAACAAATTACTATTGAGCAATTGACAGAATTGAGCATAGTTATGAGTATATCTAGGCAATGATCATGTATATAGGCATCACGTCCAAAACAAGTAGATCGAAACGATTCTGCATCTACTACTATTACTCCACTCATCGACCGCTATCCAGCATGCATCTAGAGTATTAAGTTGAAAACAGAGTAACGCGGTAAGCAAGATGACATGATGTAGAGGGATAAATTCATACAATATGATAAAAACCCCATCTTGTTATCCTTGATGGCAAGAATACAATACGTGCCTTGCTGCCCCTTCTGTCACTGGGTAAGGACACCGCAAGATTGAACCCAAAGCTAAGCACTTCTCCCATTGCAAGAACTACCAATCTAGTTGGCCAAACCAAAAAGGATAATTCGAAGAGACTTGCAAAGATAACTCAATCATACATAAAAGAATTAAGAGAAGAATGAAATATTTTCCATAGTTAATACAGGATCATAAACCCACAATTCATCGTCTCAACAAACGCACCGCAAAAAGAAGATTACATCGAATAGATCTCCACGAGAGAGGGGGAGAACATTGTATTGAGATCCAGAAAGAGAGAAGAAGCCATCTATCTACTAGCTATGGACCCGAAGGTCTGAAGTAAACTACTCACACTTCATCGGAGGGGCTATGGAGATGATGTAGAAGCCCTCTGTGGTAGATGCCCCCTCCGGCGGAGCTCCAGAACAGGCCCCAAGATGGGATCTCGTGGATACTGAGGTTGCGGCAAGTGGAATTAGGTTTTGGCCCTGCTCGATCGCTCGGGATACGAGGTATATATAGGAGGAAGGAGTACATCGGTGGAGCTCGAGGGGCCCACAGGTAGGGGCGCGCCTGGGGGCGCCCTCAACGTCGTGACCTCCTCGTGCACCGCCTCGAGTAGGGTCCAAGTCTCTGGATCACGCTCGTTGGAAAATCACGATCCCGAAGGTTTCATTCCGTTTGGACTCCGTTTGATATTCTGTTTCTTCGAAATACCGAAAAAGGCAAAAAACAGCAATTCTGGGCTGGGCCTCCGGTTAATAGGTTAGTCCGAAAAGTAATATAAAAGTGGAAAATAAAGCCTAATATAGTCCAAAAACAGTAGATAAAGTAGCATGGAGCAATCAAAAATTATAGATACGTTGGAGACGTATCAGATCCATGTACGTCTACCGTCGCCGTGGATCCGACAAGATCCGTGTACAACTACTTCCACTACGGCCGTCGCGAGAACGTCTACTTCCACTACAAACTTGATTCATTTCGAAAATTGCACGTTTCAATGGTATAACCCCGAGAGCGCCCGTGAACGAATGCATGTGTTGTATGAGATGCCCGTGTTTGCACCGTGTCCGAGTTGTCATTGCACATTCCTCCTCGTTCGCCATGCCGTTGACCCGTGGGAACCCGGTAAATGGGATCACCCCACCATCCTTGCATGACTCACTTCCGCACACTTCCTGTTGCATGTGGGGACCCCGACTCATAAGTCGAGATCACCGAATGCACGTGTACAGTGATCCCAGAGATCAATGCTCACTGAACACACAGAAGCTGAATAACAAGAGTCTTACATCCATACGTACTGTCTTACACAAATTATGAACATTATGGTCAAGTCTTACATTGATAATGCCTTAAGGGCTAGACATCAAATGAAACACAAGCAGCGGAAATCTTCGTCGATAAGTAGAGCCCATGCCATCTGCCTTAACTCTACAGGCATTCTGACTGGGAAACGTCCTAGTTCGCATGTTAGTCTCCAAAGAACTCTTCTTCGAACTCCGGTTCTTCCATTCCTGGCCAATTAAATAACCAGTGGCAAGCCAATGAGTACTTTGAATGTACTCGCAAGCAACCCATGTTTTGGTCCAAGATGTAACAACACATGATATAGGTAAGTTTTTGCAGAAAGCTAGTTTTGAGTGTAATGACATGTTCGACAACTTGTAAGACATGCATCAGGAGAATTGAAGTAACCATGAGGACAGGTTACAGATATCACCATAAATAGAGTGGGCACCAACCCAACTCAATCATGTCAAGTCCTTACTTGACCCATGTAGTTTTATCAACTCACACACACGGTTTTAAAACTCTGGACATAGTTTAAGCAGCACCGCCCAACTATCCTTGACCGTGGACACGGCTATTCGAATAGTTTTACACTCTGCAGAGGTTGCACACTTTACCCACAAGATCCGGGGAACTTCCGTGTCATCAACGACCCGTGATACCTCAAGTACCCGGGGTAAGCACCCGATCACTATCTTTCCCTAGACGATACTAACATAGAGTCCACTCGATTGGTAGTAACCCCCCGTGCCCAACATTTCCCATCTTAAAATTGTGGAGCATCGCTCCCATATTCATCACATACTCGCACGGGGTACCAACGGTGTGTCCGGTGCCCCATAAAAATGTTCTTGGCCGCCCTACCTGGCACAACCCCGTTTCGAGAGAGATCACCAACTCTCCCCCGTCACTAGTAATGCGGGCTCCAAGCTAGTATCGACCTAGGTAATCAATAATGCCCTTTCCCATACAAGGGTAGAGTGGTTGCGCATGTAAGGTTGGGACAGTCGACAAATCTTAAATCTAATCCGTTTTCGAAAACAACACACACTTGCCTCGGTACACCACTTCGTCATCAAGTGGTTACCCATCTCATCATCTCCCTCGGGCATAAGTGGCACCCAACAGGGTTTTTGAAAAAGTCTTTTGAAAATACTTTGCCTCCTTCATCATGCATATACCCGTCCCATTTTGCGTAGCATCTACTTTAGCATCCTATCTACTCCCACCGGCATTACCCTCATAAGAAGGTAGGGTCATACACAATGCAAGTATCAACGAGGATGTACGGTGGCAACCCATCAAGGTGGTTACCACCTCATCATGATTCCGTTGTGACAACAATATGGTGCTATATGACATGCATAAAAAGGGTTTCATAGACATGGTCAAAGGGCTGCTTGCCTTGGTCTTCAAAGTCTTCAAGTCCTTCTCCTTCTTCTTATCCAACTACTTCGTCAAATACGGGATCTATTCGTCGCAAAAGAAATGACGGGAAAATAAGGTAATAGTAAAACAGAAAAATCAAAGTGCTCAGAAAAATGTCAACTTATTTTTGTTAAATACTAGGGGGAAATCTAAGAATGGGAAAGTTCCTAGTTTTGGATTTGGAGTTAAGGAACAGTGGAAATAGATTTTCAAAGGAGGACTAAAATGCTCAAATTTGAATTTAAATTTGATCAGTACAGAAAAGTGTGATGGATGTGAATGAAGGTTACATCAATAAATAGGTGGAATTATTTTAAGATTTTAGGAGTTGGAATTATTCCATTTGGATAAATATTTTATCCTATGGAATTTATATAAAATAGACAGAAAAAGAAAAAGAAAAGTGGCATTGTGCCACTGGGCCAGAAAGCCCATAGTGCAGCAGGCCCAGAGGAATTCAGCCCGCGCGAGGCCGCCACGTCGAAGGCATATTTGAGAAATACGTCTCCAGCCGACGCAACGAACCGGTGCGCGCGCGCATGTTTTTAAACCTGACGGGTGGGGCCCACCCGTCAGTATGTGAGGCTGACTGACGGGCCCCACGGCCGTCGTCTTCCACCTCGAGCCAATGAGGGAGGCGAGCTCACCGGCATCGCTGTGGTCAACGACGAGGCGATCTGAGGGCACCAGCATCCTCAGGGCAGAGTCGCCGTTCGGGTGGAGGTGGAGGCGGTCGCTGGAGCGCAGGGGTTCGCCGGCGACGAGGAAGCCGGCGGCAGAGCTTCGGGAGGAGCTTGCCCCGGTCGATTCTGGCTGCAATAGAGAGGGTGAGACAGAGGGGAAATGGTGATAGAGGTGAGGCGGTTCTAGATCGAGAGAGATGGCAAAGGAGGCCTGTACCACGAGATCGACGGCGACCCGAAGCGGCGGAGCTCGAGCTCGATCTCGAGCTTGGGCGGCTCTGGGGGTGAACGGGAGGCCCAGTGGGGCTATTTGGAGTGGGAGGGGACGAGTGGTGGCGATAGGAGGGCTCGGGGATTCCTTATATAGGTGAGCGGCGGTCCACCGTGGGCTCGTGCGCCGGCGAGCTCGTGCTCGTCGCTACGGGCCTCAGGAGGGTGCTGCGCCGAGTCTAGGGCCTTTGTGGAGGTGGTCTACGACCAGGGGAAGGAAGAGAGGGAGCAGGAGGGGCCAGAGGCGCCGCGCGTGTGAGTGTGCTCATTGGAGCTCTCGGGCGGCCATGGTGCGCGTGTGAGGGAGGCCATAGGAGGGAGAAGTAAGAGGGGGACCAGGGCTTAGCGTGCTGCGGACGCCGAGGCGCATCTTCGGGCGCGCTGGGGAGGCCCGAGGTGGCTGGAGGTGGTTGGCAGGGGGCGTCTACAGTGCGGGAGCGCACTATAGCGTGCTCGAGAGCGTGCAAATGGTCGGCATGCCATTTTTTTGGCAAAGTGGGCACGGCCAGGCATGTCTGGTAGCTCTAGGGGGAAGTAAAGAATGGGGGAGGGGCATTGGATGCCCTGGGTAGCCACTGGAGTGAGGAGGGAGGTGAGAAAGGAGAAGAATGCTGCTGTCCAGAAGGGTAAATGGGGATGTTTCACCCTTCAATCATTGAGCTGAGGCCAGGGAAGAGATACTGGAGGTGCATGGGGACTCTGAGGGGTTGTGGTAAAAAGTTGAGCTGAAGGAGAATAGTGTTAGTGGTCAAAATGGTGATTTTTGGAAAGTGGCAGATGGTGTTTGATAATGGTTTGGGCCAGCAGATGATTTCCAACTACCATGAGACTCCACAGGGTGAAATGAAACATATAATTAGGGCCTTCCACCAATTTGGAGATTTTTTGGGCAAAGTTGCCAATGCAACTATTGTAAACCCTAGAAATTAGCAGAAATGAACTTGTGTAGATCTAGTTGAGCAAATCACTTCTCCTTGATGCACCACTTGGTTTAGTGGCCTCATTTGGTCATGTAAACATGCTCACAAAAGTTGGGGTCAAGGAGAGTAAGTTGGTAGTACAAACTTGTTCAAATTTGATTATGGTAACAGAGGGTTTTGAGGCACTTTGATCAAGATACCTTTTCTCCAACCTGTGCCATTTGGTCTAAATGCATGATTAGACCATTGGAGCATGTGCACCAAGTTTGAGAACATTTGGACATGTTTGGCAATGTAGAGTTGCTCAAACTTCAAAATGGAATTGTTAGAGAATATTTCCTTTGTAAATATTTCGAAAGCTTGAAATATCCAGAAAGGGTTTTTGAGGTGTTTGACCAATATTTTGAACATGACCATGTGTTGAAACTCTTATATATGGACAATATATGTCCACTAAGTTTCCTTAAATTTTCACAAGTATTTTTAAAACCATAAAATAATTTTTCCCTATTAAAGACCATTTCTGGCCTTAAGAAAAAGCTTTTACATAAAATAGGAAAATGACTTTTAAAATTATATTTTTGTGGTTTATGGGAATCCTATATCTAATAGGTTTAAAATATACTCTTTTAAATATTTTCATACGCCAAATCAAGTACTTGCAGTGCAAACCTCAATTTAGGGGTTTTTGGAATACTAATTTTTGAAAATACTTTTTGGCCAAATTATTTTTGTAAGAAAATTCTATATTGTACTATACACATGGTATGATCATTGGGCAGGAGTTTTGGATCAGGGAAATGAAGTATAGAAGGTGAAGCTATGTTGACTTTTAAGAGCACTTGAAAACAGAGAGAGAAAACCAACTCAAATAAAAAGTCAAATAATGCAAAAGTTTTTGTCAAACCACACTTTATCATGATTTATCATCTTAAGTGTTGTGCCATGAAAATCAAGGTGTGACATTGCACCGGTATCTCAAGGAGCTACCGGAACCAATATGTTGTGTGGCATCATTTTCGGATTCGTTGCCGTGGCAGCCTTTCTTTCCACCACGGTGACAAATGTTTCATATCTTGCTCATGTAAACATCTTCATAAAAAATTGCCTAAAACTTGCATATGTCATCCGCATCATGATAACAACATTTAAAATGTTTAAAATTGTTGCTTGCTTTAAAATTGCTAAACGACATATGGGGATTTTCCGGAATTATCGTTTGTTGTTTCTGGCCTCATTTAAACTTGCCTAAATAGTTAGTTTACTTATGTTTCACCTCTTGCCATGTTTATAACATCATGTAATATTGTTGTGTTCCTAAGCGAGAGTGAACTAAATAACTCAAGTGTGGTGTTTCATCAATATGCAACTCATTGCATATTGAGCTCCACTTAATTTGTAGTATTGTTTGTTGCACTTTGACATGCCATGCCTATCTAAACCGGACATGCATCATACTTGGTTGTGCATCATGACATGATTATGTGATGGTTGTTTACCATGTTGTTTGCTTCTTTCCGGTTTGCTTCTCTCGTTAGCTTCCGTTTCATTCAGGAGTTGTGAGGATTCGTTGGACTACATCTGTTTGTCTTCTTCATGGTCTTCAGGCAAGATGACCGCTACCATGGATCTCACTACTATCATTGCTATGCTAGTTGCTTCATTCTATCGCTTTGCCGTGCTACCTATCTCTTGTTGATCAAGCCTCACAAATTTCCATGTTAGCCTCTAACCTTTTCACCCTTCCTAGCAAACCGTTGCTTGGCTATGTTACCGCTTTGCTCAGCCCATCTTATAGCGTTGTTAGTTGCAGGTGAAGTTGAAGATTGCTCCATGATGGACAGGATTATGTTGGGATATCACAATATCTCTTATTTAATTAATGCATCTATATACTTGGTAAAGGGTGGAAGGCTCGGCCTTATGCCTGGTGTTTTGTTCCACTCTTGCCACCCTAGTTTCCGCCATACCGTGTTATGTTCCTTGATTTTGCGTTCCTTACGCGGTTGGGTGATTTATGGGACCCCCTTGACAGTTCACTTTGAATAAAACACCTCCAGCAAGGCCCAACCTTGGTTTTACCATTTTCCTCACCTAGCCCCTTTTTTCCCTTGGGTTTCCGGAGCCCGAGGGTCATCTTTATTTACCCTCTCCCCGGCGAGTTCTCCTCCGAGTGCTGGTCCAAAACGAGCGATGTCCGGCGCCCCCTGGGCAATCAGGGTCTACGCCAACCCGACATCTTGCTCATCCGGTGTGCCCTGAGAACGAGATATGTGCAGCTCCTATCGGGGTTTGTCGGCACATCGAGCGGCTTTGCTGGTCTTGTTTTACCATTGTCAAAATGTCTTGTAAACCGGGACTCCGAGACTGATCGGGTCTTCCTGGGAGAAGGAATATCCTTCGTTGACTGTGAGAGCTTATAATGGGCTAAGTTGGGACACCCCTACAGGGTATAAACTTTCGAGAGCCGTGCCGGCGGTCATGGCCAGATGGGAATTTGTTAATGTCCGGTTGTAGATAACTTGACACCAGATAGGAATTAAAATGCATCAACCGCGTGTGTAGCCGTGATGGTCTCTTTTCGGCGGAGTCCGGGAAGTGAACACGGTTTTGAGTTATGTTTGACGTAAGTAGGAGTTCAGAATCACCACTTGATCATTGCTAGCTTCACGACCATTCCGTTTGCTCTCTTCTTGCTCTCATTTGCGTATGTTAGCCACGATATATGCTTAATCGCTGCGGCAACCTCACCACTTTACCCCCTTCCTTTCCCTTTAAGCTTTGCTAGTCTTGATACCCATGGTAATGGGATTGCTGAGCTCTCGTGGCTCACAAATTACTACAACAACAGTTGCAGGTACAGGTTATGCGATGATCATGACGTGAGAATGATGTTTGCTTGTTTTGGTGTTCTTCTTCTGCTTGTTCTTCGATCAGGGGATAGGTTCCAGGTCGGCAGCCTGGGCTAGCAGGGTGGATGTCGTTAGAGTTTCTATTTGTGTTTCATCCGTAGTCGGATGGTGCTCTTATGTAAGATGATGCTGTATCCGTGTGACATTGTATGCCCTTTTTTATGTATCCCCATATATTATGTAATGTTGATGTAATGATATCCACCTTGCAAAAGCATATCAATATGCGGTTCTATCCTTGGTGGGACCTTCGAGTCTCTTTAGGATAGTATCGCATATCGGGCGTGACAAGTTGGTATTAGAGCCTCGACCGACCATAGGAGCCCCCTTGATTGTTGGCCATTGTTGAGTATAGAAGAAAACTATTTTGAGTCTTAGGATTATATATATCGGAGAGTAGGATTCTTTTTACTCCTCAGCCCCTTCGTCGCTCTGGTGAGGACGCTCGACGTATATGTTTTGTCTTTCCTCTTCTCAAATTTCACTAAATTGTTTTTAGGATCACGCGGGTATCTTGGAATCGTTCCGATATTCTTGTGACGATAACATTGTTCTTGGTGCCTCTGGACATTTAGGGGTTGTGGTAGTGTCCCGGGGAGTTGAGCTCTGAGGTGTTGTTGTCACAATTTTATCGTTGCAGTTCTGGAATACCTGAGTTTTGCCGACATCGAAAATCTCTTTTATGCAGTTGTTGGTGAGATAACCTCGACGCCACCCAGTACTGGGGAGTTCGGTAGTATTGCCATAGCTCGTATAACGGATCCTTTTCGAAGGTTGAGGTACATGATTTCCGGAGTTTTCTTGGTTATGTGTTGACAGATGGATACAGCTGGATGTAGGGATTGTTAATTTGGGTGAGATATATTGCTTCCCCTGTATCCCCGACACCAGATTGCATAACCAGAAAGTTTCGGGAGTTTATAGGTGGAAATTCTAGTAGCTCCTAGAATATCTTTCCGAAAGATGCCTGATATGGGATTGGGTAAATCTCTATCATATGTATTTGTTCCGGCTTATTTCTGCAAGCCAATCTTTGTTTTGTTTTGAGTTGTGGTATTTGAGTTGCTTCAATGTCAAGTGTTGATTCCATACCTTTTCTAAACGGTGTTCTCATATTTCTATGGGAGTACTAATCCTTCTTGATCACTGAGGTTGTCATGTCAACTCTTTTCCAACCGGTGTGCTTCTCCTCAAGTGGATCCGATCATTTTCAACATACGCAAGATCAATTCTAAGTTTTCTCAACTGTGTTTGTTCCATCTGCCCCAAGTTGCCTTTGTTTTTCCCACCCTCCCACCCTTTTTCTTCAAGGACTCAGATTTCTCAATCATGTATCCTTTTATTTGTGAGAAGTCTCTTCATTCTTTTCTTTCAATGTTCTTATCCGGTGATTTCCCGTGAAGATGCTCAACAGTTTCAAGTTCATCATCCTTCATTGTTGTTTCTTCTCCGGTGGATCCAATTCAAGCTTTCGATATTCATCATATTCCTTTCCTTGTTTCTAATTCTTTCTCATGCCGATGCACCTCTTAATCATTCACTTCTTTCTATTCATTTGTTATGGAGTGCTGAAGATATCTCACAAGACTTGTGTTTTCATTCTCAATCCGTTCAAGATATTTCGAGGTTGTTATCTCATTCAAGCCATTTAATTCAACCGGCGCAATCTTTCTTTTAAATCGTTCAACGATGTATCTTTTGAGTGGGCCCTAACCCACATGTCTTTTCCCAGGATCTTACCTGACTCTTCTAATTTATCCGGAGCGATTCCCATAGTCTTTCGAAGTTTGACGTACGAATGAATTTTCATCAGTCATATTCCTTCTCCAAGATCGCTTTCAGAATATTTTCATTGTTGGTTCATCATTTCTATTCTTATTTGTTTCGGAGTGTCTCAACAATTGGGTGGTGTTTCTCCTCGTCATTCTTGGATTTTGAAGACCGAAGAAGAGTTCCTTTTAAATCCTTAGTCGTTCTTCCAAAGATGTGTAGTTCAAGCTTGATGCCATCCTCTCGTACTTATTTTCGATTTTGAGAATTCTTTTCACCCATTCGGAGCATTTCATGAGGTATTTCCATTTCTTTCCTCCAAAGGCCATCATGTCATAATTATTCATTCTCATCGTGTAGCTATCGTTCTCCAAATCTTACCGGTGCATCATTCAAATAACCTCTAATCAGTTCATGGCGTTCTCATGTATCTAAATCCCCTCAAGTATCTTCATTCGTTTTCCAATTCTTCCCGGTGAATTGTGCCTTTGCTACTTCCATTTTCAATTCTTATGGTGGTTCGTTCAAGATTCCTCTTCTTTTGCTACCGTATCATTTCATTCGTTGTTTCCAATCCCACTAGTGGTTCCATCAATACCGTCTCAAGTTTGCGCTATATCTCTTTTAAACCTTTCCACGGGAATAAGTAGTATGCCAAATCCATTGCTTGTCATCAATTTAATTTGATGAAGGATAAGCATACAATAAATCTTATTCTTATTTCCTCGAGGTGATTCAATTCTTTTATTTCCGGAGTTCCAAGTTTTCTCGGTTATATCGTCGCAAAGCTCCATCTAAATCATTGCAAGGCTTCACCTTGTTCTTTCAACTTCTCTTCCTTTCTATCATTCTTTTATTATCGGAGTTCTTCATGGAGGGTCTACATGGTGCTTCATCAAGGACTTAATTCATTTTCGAATTGTTCTTCTAGATTCTTGTTGGAGGAGTTCAAGCATTCTTCATCTTTTCAGGTGGTGATATGTCATTCTTGATAATTTCCCTTCGTGTTTCATGATTCCCATGTTGTTAAGAATGAGGTATTTTAAATCCATTAATCTCTTCGTTGGAGTTAGCTTGTGTCATGTTTCACCTAAAGCATTCCCTAAGGAATGTTGCTAATTGTGGTGCTTATCAATGATCCAAGTTTCTCCTGCTCATCTCGGTGAAGAAGTTTTTCATCTCTTTGGTGCTCTCAATCAAATCAATGGTTTCCATTAGTGGCCAATTGTCACCTCATAGTCTCGAGATGTTTTCCGTAAGCCCACTACAAGCTTATTCTTTTCGTTGTTGCTTTTCCAACAACTTCGTTCAATCGTTCTTTTTAAGGAGGCTCTTTCAAATTCAATTGTGATAGAAGTTGTTGTTCTCTTCTCTGTTCTCTTGATTCCACTCTTTCATTTGTCCCGAAGGCATTGATGTTTTCTTCGACCCATCATCTCATTTTGGAGATCATGTTCTTTTCCTTGCTTATCCATTTAACCGGAGTGTCGTGTTTTCATTCGAGCTGTCTCATCTTATCAAGTTTTGCCTCCTTCCTCAACCGGAGTGCGGTCTGAAATCTCTCTTACCCCTTGTGCCATTTTTCAATAGTTCCGGGGGCAGTGTGTTGTTAATTTCATCAAGTATCATCCCATCTTCTCAAGTTCATGTTAATTCCTTCCATTTCCACTCGGGGTGCTGTCCAAATTATATCATTCTTAATCCTACTCTATCTTGTTTTAACCGGAGTGGCTTCAAAATCTATCTTGTCCCCTAAGCATGGGACGAGATATCTTGTAAGTGGAGGAGTGTTGTGACGCCTCAAGACCAACGCTTCAGAAGACTTCCATATTTTCGTGATCACCGTGTGTTTCTTTTGTGCTTGCTCTTTTATTTTAGCATTGCATCATGTCATCATGCCATCATGTCATTAATCTTTGCATCTCAACTCAACTAATAAATTGCATAGATGGTTGATCTATTTAAATTGAGGGAAGGGTGACTTCTCTTTAGAACATATCCTGCCAATATTAGGGAGCTGTCGGGGTTGGGTGCGACATATGCCAAAGGATGGCTTATCATGGTGAGGGCGAGTAGAACGTCGCCGGTGCCTGGAAACGGGATGAGGCGAAGACATGCACGCCGGCAGATCTGACCCAGCTTCAGGGCTCTTCGAGGAGATAACACCCCTACTGCTGCTCTGCGGGGTCTCCGCATGGTCACTAAGGCAAAGTGAATACAAGGTTGCTCCTAGAGCTGTTTCTGGAGGTAGGAGAAGGCAAGGCTAGCTTTCTCCTCCCCGTATGGTCTGTCTAGTGCTAACGGATTCGAACCCTTTGCATGGGTGCCCTGGGGGGTTTATATAGGCCTACCCCCCAGGGGTACAATGGTAAAACCGGCCGAGTGCGGGTCCCAGCCGTCTGTCTCTCACGCCGCCGTCTTCTCCGCCGGCTCCTGGGGCCCACCGACTGGTGGGTCCCACCGACCGCCCGGCACGAGCGCTGCCACTTGTCCGCCATGCTGGTAGTCTTGCCGGCTGCAGACATCAGAGCCGTGCTTCTAATGACGCTGGCTTGGTCATGGGGTCATGGCAACAAGCAGCCGCTACCGACGGGCCATCATCATGCCATTCCCCGTCGCGTCTGGTTAATGGCGTGTGGGGCCCGTGGGAGGGGCCGGCCAACGGGTCCGACTCTTGGCACTCTCGCCGTCTTCAGTATTCCCGCTGACTGGTAGGCCCCGCCATCTCCGGGCCGTACAGACAGGCCGTCATGGGTACAGGGCTCCGCCCCCAAGGGCTGATGTCAGGGCTAGCATGGCAACAGTGCCGCGCCGGGCGGAGATCTCCATGGGTTCGGCGCACTGTGGCCATGCCTGCCTTTAATTATCGAGGTGGTTGGAGTCGCAGGCCGACTCCCCATACTCGACTTCTTTGGAGTCGCCTCTTGGACTCGGCTTATCTTGGAGTCGCCTCTGGGACTCGGCTTAACTGGGAGTCGCCTCTGGGGCTCGGCTTAACTGGGAGTCGCCTCTGGGGACTCGGCTCATCTTGGAGTCGCCTCGGGGGACTCGGCTCATCTTGGAGTCACCTCTGGACTCACGGGGCGCAGCCTGCCCCGATGTCTTGAAATGTTCTGGGACTCGGGTTAGCCTACCCGTGGCCCATTACTCCGACAGGAGCTATATTAAATATTCCTTTAATTTAGGAATCACCATAACACACTTGCAAATTATCCCATTGCATTTGTTATCTTAATTCTTGGTCTCCAACCTTGCCATATATTCTTTCATCATATTCCGGAGCTCCACAAGAAATCCGAACATTTTTGGACCTTCCCAACCCTCACTTCCTATTCAAATCATTTGAATTTAAATCAAATGAGTTTGACTTTAAATCTTTCAATCATGGCCTTTTCTATTTTCTCGGAACAAGCACATTTTGGTGAGTCCGCGAAAATTATCAACGCGTCCAACTTCTTCCCCAACACCTCCTCTCTTCTCCTTTTCTTCTTTGTTATTTTCTATTTTTTAGAGAATAAGAGAGTGGGCGAAGAGAGCCCAGTAGACTACCCAGATCGGCCCAACCTCCCCTAGGCCCAGCAGCCCCCTATCTAACCCTAGGCCGACCCCTCCTCTCTTCCTCTCCATCGATCCCTCCTCCTCATTTCCTCGCGCCGCCGCCCGCAACACACTCACCGCTAGGGAGAGGAGCTCCCCGCGCCCTTACCCCGTCCCTGACCGCCACTCCCCCTGCTCCTCCACGCGGTGCAGACCGGCGACCAAGACGAACGGGAACCGCACCGGAGCTCCTTCCTCTACGCCCTCTCTTGGAGCCGCTCGCTGCTGCTGCTCTTCATCGAGGCGCAAGTCCCGCTGCAGTTGCTGCTCTGCTCCTGCCCCACCGGTCGCCTCTGCCTCAACCCCACGTCCTCGCCTCCGGCGACCGTCACAGCTCCGTGCACCCCGGCCCCACGACTTCGTCTGCATCATCTCCTGCTCCTCGCCTCAAGCACTGACGCTCCAAGGCCGGCCTCCTGCAGTTCGTCGTTGCCGGAGCTCCCCACCACCAGCAAGCAGCCGACCTCACCGCCCGTCGCCATCAACCCCTCCACCTGCGTCCTGCACACCGCTATGCCGAGCGCCCCTGTCCTCGAGCACCTGTTGACTTCGGTTACGGTCAAGCGCTCTGACCCGTTGCTGCCATGGCCTTGCATCCATCTGGCCCTGTTGTGTTCATGGAGCCACTGTACCATGGCCAAGACTGAGACCCCGTGAACGTCAAGTTCTTCCACGACGCCTGAACGATTACAGGCCGAAACGCCAAGTCCCACTTCAACAAGTGTACCTCTACTTCGGATTCACCAAGTACCCCTTAGGATGCGCCTAGTTCGACTACATGGACCACCAAGTTCCTCTACCGTCGACCCGAACATCTACGATCCGTGTACGTCTACCATCGCCATGGATCCGAGAAGATCCGTGTACAACTACTTCCACTACGACCGTCGCGAGAACGTCTACTTCCACTACAAACTTGATTCGTTTCGAAAATTGCACTCTTCAAAGGTATAACCCCGAGACGACACCCGTGAACGAATTCATGTGTTGTATGAGATGCCCGTGTTTGCACTGTGTCCGAGTTGTCATTGCACGTTCCTCCTCGTTCGCCATGCCGTTGAACCGTGTGAACCCGGTAACTGGGATCACCCCACCATCCTTGCATGACTCACTTCCTCACACTTCCTGTTGCACCGGTATCTCAAGGAGCTACCGGAACCAATATGTGGCATGGCATCATTTTCGGATTCGTTGCCATGGCACTCTTTCTTTCACCACGGTGAAAAATGTTTCATATCTTGCTCATATCAACATCTTCATAAAAAATTGCCTAAAACTTCCATATGTCATCCGCATCATGATAACAACATTTAAAATGTTTAAAATTGTTGCTTGCTTTAAAATTGCTAAATGACATATGGGGATTTTCCGGAATTATCGTTTGTTGTTTCCAGCCTCATTTAAACTTGCCTAAATAGTTAGTTTACTTATGTTTCACCTCTTGCCTTGTTTATAACAACATGTAATATTGTTGTGTTCCTAAGCGAGAGCGAACTAAATAACTCAAGTGTGGTGTTTCGTCAATATGCAGCTCGTTGCATATTGAGCTCCACTTAATTTGTAGTATTGCTTGTTGCACTTTGCCATGCCATGCCTATCTAAACCGGACATGCATCATACTTGGTGGTGCATCATGCCATGATTATGTGATGGTTGTTTACCATGTTGTTTGCTTCTTTCCGGTTTGCTTCTCTCGTTAGATTCCGTTTCGTTCAGGAGTGGTGAGGATTCGTTCAACTACATCCGTTTGTCTTCTTCATGGACTCGTTCTTCTTCCTAGCGGGATTTCAGGCAAGATGACCACTACCCTGGATCTCACTACTATCATTGCTATGCTAGTTGCCTCGTTCTATCGCTTTGCCACGCTTCCTATCTCTTGTTGATCAAGCCTCCAGAATTGCCATGTCAGCCTCTAACCTTTTCACCCTTCCTAGAAAACCGTTGCTTGGCTATGTTACCACTTTGCTCAGCCCCTCTTATAGCGTTGTTAGTTGGAGGTGAAGTTGAAGATTGCTCCATGATGGACAGGATTATGTTGGGATATCACAGTATCTCTTATTTAATTAATGCATCTATATACTTGGTAAAGGGTGGAAGGCTCGGCCTTATGCCTGGTGTTTTGTTCCACTCTTGCCGCCCTAGTTTCCGTCATACCGGTGTTATGTTCCTTGATTTTGCGTTCCTTACGCGGTTGGGTGATTTATGGGACCCCCTTGACAGTTCACTTTGAATAAAATTCCTCCAGCAAGGCCCAACCTTGGTTTTACCATTTGCCTCACCTAGCCCCTTTTTTCCCTTGGGTTTCCGGAGCCTGAGGGTCATCTTTATTTACCCCCCGGGCCAGTTGTCTTCCAAGTGCTGGTCCAAACCGAGCGATGTCTGGCGCCCCCTGGGCAATCAGGGTCTATGCCAACCCAACGTCTTGCTCATCCGATGTGCCCTGAGAACGAGATATGTGCAGCTCCTAACGGGATTTGTCGGCACATCGGGCGGCTTTACTGGTCTTGTTTTACCATTGTCGAAATGTCTTGTAAACTGGGACTCCGAGACTGATCGGGTCTTCCTGGGAGAAGGAATATCCTTCGTTTACCGTGAGAGCTTATAATGAACTAAGTTGGGACACCCCTGCAGGGTATAAACTTTCGAGAGCCGTGCCCGCGGTTATGTGGCAGATGGGAATTTGTTAATGTCCGGTTGTAGATAACTTGACACCAGATACGAATTAAAATACATCAACCTCGTGTGAGCCGTGATGGTCTCTTTTGGGCGGAGTCCGGGAAGTGAACACGGTTTTGAGTTATGTTTGACGTAAGTAGGAATTCGGGATCACCTCTTGATCATTGCTAGCTTCACGACTGTTCCGTTTGCTCCCTTCTCGCTCTCATTTTTGTATGTTAGCCACCATATATGCTTAGTCGCTGCTGCAACCTCACCACTTTACCCCCTTCCTTTCCCTTTAAGCTTTGCTAGTCTTGATACCCATGGTAATGGGATTGCTGAGTCCTCGTGGCTCACAGATTACTACAAAAACAATTGCAGGTACAGGTTATGTGATGATCATGACGCGAGAGTGATGTTTGCTTGTTTTGGAGTTCTTCTTCTGCTTCTTCTTCGATCAAGGGATAGGTTCCAGGTCGGCAGTCTGGGCTA
This sequence comes from Aegilops speltoides, assembly GCA_021437245.1. Classification (NCBI taxonomy): domain Eukaryota; kingdom Viridiplantae; phylum Streptophyta; class Magnoliopsida; order Poales; family Poaceae; genus Aegilops; species Aegilops speltoides. Next base: position 159,840,281 of record CM038141.1, read on the forward strand.
GCAGGGTGGATGTCGTTTGAGTTTCTGTTTGTGTTTCATTCGTAGTCAGATGGTGCTCTTATGTAAGATGATGCTGTATTCGTGTGACATTGTATGCCCTTTTGTATGTATTCCCATATATTCTGTAATGTTTATGTAATGATATCCACCTTGCAAAAGCGTCAATATGCGGTTCTATCCTTGGTGGGACCTTCGAGTCTCTTTAGGATAGTATCGCATATTGGGCGTGACAATGATCTTGCGTGTGCGTAGGAATTTTTTTGAAATTACTACATTCCCCAACAGTTAAGGCTATATTAGGCCAGCCCGCGTGGGATCCCTGGCATATCGGAAGGGTGCCAGGCGAAAATATCCCAGTTCTTGCGTAGGAACATCCGTAGTGCGACGTCGATTGTGGGGTCCAGCTATGCCCCGATGGATGTTGTCTTCAAGAAGTCCATTGGGTGGACTTGGAATTTGACTATTTCGTCCGCTGGTTTGAAGGAGGTGGACTTAGATCGCTTATCGAGTATAACGTCGTCCCTATCCACTGTGGAGCGCAATTCAGTTAATTCTTCGGCTGCGAGGGCTTCAGACAATGCTTCGAGGGCCAAGGCGGCTGTTTTATTTTCGGCGTGGAGTGTTGTGTCCAGATCACTCGCAAGGGTGATGATTCCATTGGGCCCAGGCATTCTGAGCTTCATGTATCCGTAATGGGGTATAGCTTGGAAGCTCACAAACGCATCCCGCCCTAATAAGGCATGATATCCATTGGTGAAAGGGGCCACCTGAAAGGTTATTTCTTCGGACCGATAATTCTCCGGCGTGCCGAATACCACATCGAGTGTGATTTTTTCCGCGCATCGTGCCTCCCGGCTGGGAATAATTCCACGAAAGGTTGTGCTACTTTGTTCAATGCGGCTCCTGTCTATTTCCATTTTATTGAGAGTTTCCTCGTAAATGAGGTTTGGTCCGTTACCGCCGTCCATGAGCACTTTGGTATGCCGAAAGCCGTCCACGATTGGACTGAGGACTAAGGCGGCTAGTGCCCGGACTGTCTTGAATTGTGGTTCATCACTGGCACTAAAAGTTATGGCCGTGTTGTTCCACGGGTTTATTGCTATGACTTGGCAGACTTCGGCGAGGCCGCGGAGCGCTCTCTTGCGCCTATTACCTAAGGCAAAAGTCTTGAAGACTGTCAATACTGTAGCGTTGTGCTCTGTGGGATGTTGCTATGCGGTGTTTCTTATGAGGAGATCCTCGCCGCTCTTGGCCATCTTCCGAAGTATCCAACATGCTCTAAGGCTGTATGTTGGTATGGTATCCGGTGTGGTGTGTATTTTGCATGGCCTATTGAGCCATCCCTCCAAAACGGTTGCACGCCCTGAAGTGGGCTTTGATTTCTTCGCGATTAGATCGGGTGACCTACGAGGGTACACCCTTTTTTCTGACGAGGGGTTTGGCGAGAGCCAGTGGATCCCAAAAGGCTGCCTGAGTTTTCCAGGTGCTTTCCATCGTGCAGTACTTCTATACTATGATCACCAAGTCTTCGAAGCGTGATATGTGACAGCGATTTATGGTGCTGAGAAGTCCCTTGTCCATGCAATTTTTTGCACAATATAGAGATTGCGACTTCATTGCAACAGTCCTTGACCTTGTCCTTGATGATGAGGAATCTGGCCCAAAAGTGATGTACAGTCTCTTGGGACTGTTGTCTGATGCGGGAAAGATCGCTTGAATCTGGGCAGGTGGGTGGATTTAAGTCCGAACCCAGATCTGGTTCGTGGCCCAGAGCTTCAGGAGTTTTCGAACTTAATAGTTCGGACCCCGAGATGTAAACCAATTTTTCTAGTGTGTAGTCCGGTTCTAAGTTCGGAGTTCGGGGCGCGTCTTCCCGCAGGCATGTATCCGGCTTGGTGAGCTTGGAAATCCGGACATATTTCATCCTCAATATGGGGCGCGTCTTCCCGCGGAGATTCAATCTCTCTTTGATCGGGTTTAAGCCCAATCAGATCGTAGTCCGAAGCGACTCCCAGAGCGGCGATGCGATCCAAGAGCCCATTTAAACACGATAACTCCGTTGGATCCAAGTGCTCGGCGTACTCCGAGCTGACGCGGAGGCGATTTTCGATGACTTGAGAAGTCATGGTCGGCCCGACGGCCGAATGGGCGGTCATGATGAAGCCGCCCAGCTGGAGAGTTTTGCCTGAGGCCAGAGCTCCCGCGGAGGTGATGTTGTCCTTGATAACAAGGCGAGCCATCAATCCTATCTTCGATGTCACAGTGGAGCACTCAATGAAAGCACCAATGTCGGTGTCAAAACCGACGTATCTCAGGTAGGGGGTCCCGAACTGTGCGTCTAAGGCTAATGGTAACAGGACACGGGGGATACAATGTTTACCCAGGTTCTAGCCCTCTCGATGGAGGTAATACCCTACTTCCTGCTTGATTGATCTTGATGATATGAGTACTACAAGAGTTGATCTACCACGAGATCGGAGAGGCTAAACCCTAGAAGCTAGCCTATGGTTATGATTGTTGTTGTCCTATGGACTAAACCCTCTAGTTTATATAGACACCGGAGGGGGCTAGGGTTACATAGGGTCGGTTGTAGAGAAAGGAATATTAATATCCTAACTGCCAAGGTTTCCTCCCACACAAAGGAGAGTCTCATCCGGACACGGGACAAACTCTTCTTTCTTGCATCTTCATAGTCCAATAGTCCGGCATTCGCATATAGTCCGGCTGTCCGAGGACCCCTAATCCAGGACTCCCTCAGTAAGTGCATCCACTGTCCACAATCCATTTAGTAGCTTTCGGAGTCATACCCCACAGTGTTGTTAGCGGGATAGGCTTCACCAAGATTATTGTGAAGCACAAACATTTGATGAACAAGCATACTATCAAAATTAAGATTCTTGGATGGTCAGATAGGATGCATATTAAGAAATCCTAGGACGAAATAAATGGTAAGACCATTTTGGCATTTTATCTTGCGTCCCACAAGATGTTTTAGGTCCCCAGCATTGCCTTCAGAAGTCAACGATTTCCAGCTGCAGAACTTTCCCTGCAAGAGAAGTTAATTCTTCTTAACCACCCACATCTTAAGGGGTGGCTTAGAAGCAATGAGTCTAAGTGCAGCATCTGCGAAATTTGGCTTTGGAGCCCTAGCAAATAGTTTCAAGAGGTGAATAATACTCATAAGAATATGCAGAAAAGTTTTTTGTTTTGTGAACATAGCGGTTTGAAGAAACAGACTCATATTCATGAGTCTGATGGTGGTTTCCCTGCAAAACATTGGTGTTAGGGTGACCTTGTGAGGTCCTCTGTCTGTATGAAGCCTTTCGGCCATATGAAGCCTTTGGTCTGGGGTTTGTCTTCTTCCCTGGTGGTGTCATGATGACATTCACGGGAAGCTTCTCAAGACAACTTTTAGGGACCTAGATCTTCTTCATAGGTGGCTCGTTCCTGCAGCTAGCCAAATAAACCTGGCAAACACTTCACCATTCTGATTCTTAAACAACTTATAGTTGGAGTCAAAGGACTCATCAATGATAAATGGGGTTAGCACAAGTGAAGCCAGATAAAGTAGATGATCTACTGAAGGACCCTTTGCAGCAACCCATGTGGTTTTGGGGTACTGCTCAGGCTTCTAGTAAGAACCATCAGCATTCATTTTCCTCTCAAAACCAACACCCTCTTTCCTAGGGTTTCGGTTCAAAATCTGTTTCTTGAGGACATCATAGAGTGTCTGATGCCCTTTGAGGCTTTTGTACATGCCTATTTCGAGTAATGTCTTGAACCTGGCATTCTCATGAGCAATAGCAGTGGTATCCTCACAAGAGGGATTAGTTACTATCGGATATCGGGTTCCGGCAAAACCCTTAAGGTTCGAACTCTGGGGTGCGCGCGAAGATCTTCCCCCTACCGTTCCATGTCCCAACGCCTCGCTGCGAATCTAAGCTAAACGATTAACAACACAAGGGACTCGAGGTTTATACTGGTCCGGGCCACCGTTGTAGTGTAATACCCTAATCCAGTGTGTGTTGTGGTGGATTGCCTCTGGGGCTGATGGTGAATAGTATAGAGGAAGAACAACCTCGCGAGGGGTGTTCTTGTGGTGGTGTGCTTGGAGAGGAATTGCTCCGCCTCTGTTGGCTCTGGGTGAGATCCAGATGCCCCACCCTCTACTGTGATGGCTATCTCTATATATAGATGCCCTGGTCATCTTCCCAAAAATTGAGTGGGAAGGGAGCCAACAACGGCCATTTTGAAGGGGAACATCTAGTACAAGTTATCCTGACTAAAGTTGGTCTTCGGCTGGCAAAGGCACTGGCGATGACGCCGTCTTAGGCTCCATGGTTACCTCCGTCCTGCCGCTCTGCTGGTCTTGGTCTCGTTGCACTGAAAAGGTAACCTTTGCTTGATGCCTCGGTACTCCGCGCCTGCGCTTGCCCCCTTTGCACCAAAGAGGAAACAAGGACACTGCGCAGGCCGGCGCCCGCCTGGCACCCGCCTGGTCTCGATCGTCATGGCATGCATCACGAGCACCTCGAGAGGTACCCCTGCCTTGATCTCTCTGCCTCCTCGCGAGCCTGACTGGTGAGGCTGTTCCTGAGGAAGCCTTGCATCATCCGCCCTGCGAGGCTTGGCCCCTCGCGAGGGTCTTGAGCTTGAGTTGATGAAGATGGGCCATACTGGGCCACCACTTGAGCCACGCCGCAGGCCGCAGGCAGGCAAGTCTGGGGCCCCCGTTCCCAGAACGCCGACAGTAGCCCGCGGGCCCAAGGTGCGCTCGGACTTGGCTTAGCAGCAATGCGAAGGGGCAAGTGTAGAGCACCGCTGGCCCCAACAGCATGCGCCCTTGGTTCCCGCGGGGCGGTTGATTGGTACGTGGGCGTCTCCGCTTCCCCATGCTCCCCCAATATCCGCCTGGCTAGGTGGCCATGAAACTGTACACAATTATTCTCTGCTTGCTGCCCGCGTGCTTCCTGTTCCCCTTTATTCTTTGAGCCTCTATTTCTGCCTCAAATCGGACTTGAGCTCTGCCCTACTCCTGTTGCTATGGCGCCAACAAAAAAGGAGAAGGGGAAGAAGCCTGCGCCTTCGGCCAGCTCGCCTCCGGCAGCTGCGCCCGCCGTCGACCGGTCACTGATATTTAATCTGGAAACCTTGGACAAGGTCCGCTCTGCCCTCGCCTCCAGCTTCAATGAGTGCGGAAGGACGACGGCTTGGCCCGCGTCCCATGCCTCCTTTGATAGGATCGTCACGGAGGTTCGATTCTTCGCTGATGCCTTGTGGTTTGGCCTGATTCCTCCCTTCTCTGCCTTCTTCAATGCGGTGCTTTCCCACCATCAGATCAACATGATGCATCTTGACCCCCAATCTATTAGTCTTTTTGTTGTCTTCACCTTTGTCTACGAAGCCATGGTGGGCATTGCTCCTTCTATTGCCTTCCTGCGCCACTTTTTCTCTCTGCGCCTGTCCGACCCTTCACAGTGCTCGGGGTGTGTCGGTGTCAAAACCGGCGGATCTCGGGTAGGGGGGCCCGAACTGTGCGTCTAGGCGGATGGTAACAGGAGACAAGAGACACGATGTTTTTACCCAGGTTCGGGCCCTCTCGATGGAGGTAAAACCCTACTCCTGCTTGATTAATATTGATGATATGGGTAATACAAGAGTGGATCTACCACGAGATCAAGGAGGCTAAACCCTAGAAGCTAGCCTATGGTATGATTGTTGTTGTGATTGTTGTCCTGAGGACTAAAACCCTCCGGTTTATATAGACACCGGAGAGGGCTAGGGTTACACAGAGTCGGTTACAATGGTAGGAGATCTACATATCCGTATTGCCAAGCTTGCCTTCCACGCAAAGGAAAGTCCCATCCGGACACGGGACAAAGTCTTCAATCTTGTATCTTCATAGTCTTGGAGTCCGGCCGATGATGATAGTCCGGCTATCCGGACACCCCCTAGTCCAGACTCCTCAAGAGTCCCGAACCAGGCTTCAATGACGACGAGTCCGGCGCGATATTTGTCTTCGGCATTGCAAGGCGGGTTCCTCCTTCGAATAATTCATAGAAGATTGTGAACACTAGGATAGTGTCCAGCTCTGTAAAATAAATTCCACATACCACCGTAGAGAGAATAATATTTACACAAGTTCAATCTGCTGATGTATTTCGTGGTGTGACGTCACACCACTACCAAGCCTTTACTTGAATCGTTTTTATTATACCACCTCAGCGTTTAGCGGCGGTTTCTTGGCACGCCTTGTCGAGCAGAGATCGTGTTCCCTTATTCCGGGATTCCCATCAATACGGACGGGGAAACCCAACCGCTTATTGATTGTGGTGCTTGGGAGATAAGCGAGTTTTACCAGGCGGTGGGGGCGATAGTCTTCGTCCGCCCATATATAAGGGGGTAAGGATCCACCTCTTTTACCTACGCCTTCTTCCTCCTTTGCTTATCCATCTGCGTGCACTCGAGCTCCAGCAACCAAGTCCGCACATCTCACCTCAACCTTCTCCAACCATGTCTGGAGCGGGAGGCAAGTGGATGGCCTCCTCCATTATGGAGGGGAACATCGAGAAGCTGCGCAGCACCGGATACCTGTCCAGTGACATCGCGCACCGGCTGCCTGACGAGGGGCAGCTCATCCCCACCCCCAGGCCCCATGAGAGGGTCGTATTTCTTCCCCACTTCCTCCGAGGAATGGGCTTCCCACTTCACCCCTTCGTCCGGGGGCTCGTGTACTACTACGGCCTGGACTTCCACCATCTGGCGCCAAACTTCATCCTCAACATCTCGACGTTTATCGTCGTGTGTGAGGCCTTCCTCTGCATCCAGCCCCACTTCGGCTTGTGGCTAAAGACCTTCAATGTCAAGCCGAAGGTGGTGAGGGGCAGCCAAGCGGAGTGTGGAGGCGCCATGGTGGGCAAAATGCCCAACGTCACTTGGCTTGAGGGTGCCTTCGTGGAATCCATCAAAGGGTGGCAATCGGGGTGGTTCTACATCACCGAGCCGCGTGACCCTAAATGCGCAGCGGCCCCCGAATTCAGATCTGGTATCCCCATGCAGCTCACCTCCTGGAAAGAGAAGGGCTTGCTATGGGGTAGTTCGGAGGAGCTGACCGGACTCCATCTGCCTCCAGCACTCGTGAACAAGAAGCTTAAGCTTGTCAATGTGATCCAGTCATGCTCGTCCACGGATTCTCCCCGCCAAAGAACGAGCCTTCAATTTGTGGGAGTTTGATCCGCACAGCACTGCACCTTGAGCGGGCTCTTCGACATGACGTACGAAGCCGCCTGGAGGGTGCTGTTCAAGGGCGGAGAAGCCCCCGCATCCGCAACCGAAGATCGCGGGTTCAGCACACAGCGCCCGGCCGGCGAGGTAAGCTATGTTATCCTTTATGGGACACTCATTTCTTTCATAGTTTGACTCTATGTGGGATCTAAACTCCCGATGCCTTTAATAGGACTGACAGAAGACGTCCGGACAGGTTAACTGTCTGGCTCCCCTTCTAGAAGACCCAGCGGACACCCGTTTGATGGGGCTGCTGGTCCCGGCAGTTTACGTGGTGTCGGAGAAGAAGGCCAAGAAGAAGGCCACGGGAACCCGAAGGAGTTCCCGGCGTCAGGTGGTATCGGACTCATCGTCCGATGACTCCGAGGCGAACTCCTCCCCTGAGGATGAGGAGGAGAAGAAAGAAGCCTCTCCCCCAGCGGGGGAGAGAAGAAGAGGAAGGCCTCCCTAGCGAGGGAGGCCGAAGGGTCCAAGAAGGGAAGGACCCTTCCCCCGGACTGTTCCCCCAATGTTGGCGACGGCAACGAGGAGTGGCCTTCAAGGGCCAAGCCCCTGGCAAGATCGTAAGTATCCGGACTCCTAGATAGTTTATAATTTTTCATTTTGCCACATGGAGTCTTTCTAATGCCGCATACAACCTGTAGTCCGGCCAAGGACGATCTTCCCGCTTCGTCCAGCGGGTCCTTAGACACGTCGAACATGGATTCCCTTCCGACTGCCTCAACTCCCCGTGACGCTGACGACGCCGAGGTGGGATCCCGAGAAGGGACTCGCCAGGAGGAGGAGGCCCTGGAGGTGCCATAAGGCAACCTCCCGGACTCTGCACCGAACTCCGCAGTGGAACCTGCAGTGGTTCCGGAGTCCGGCAAGCGGCCCCTTCGTAAGAAGGGCAAGACTGTGACACCGGCAGCCTCTATCCAACCAGAGGCGCCGGATAACTTGCTGGAGGCGTTCAACGACGCTTCCATCAAAGAAGAACACCGCACTATCATGAGTGCGGTGATTCCGAAGGTTCAGCTCGCCAAGAGCGGGTTGACCGAATCCTGCAGCAGCAGTCTAACAGGCTTTGAGGTGAGAATTTTAAGATATGTAATATAATACCGCATAGACAGTAGCCCATGATGCTTGGTTCAGTGTTCGGATAGAAAAGCCGGACTGAGGATCTAAAAAGATATACGCAGGAGTTCTAAAAAATATGTCAATATGGGATTGCAGGCTGCGCTGCTGACCTCTGCCAGACCGATCATGGAGGTCGATGCTTTGAAGCAGAACCTCGAGCGGTCCGAGAGCGAGCTCGGCTGTGCCAAGAAGCAGCTCGAGGACAAGGAAGGTGAGTAACACCGTATTAAATTTGTACCTTACAGAAAAGGATTTGGTTGCAAGAGAAATAACAAGGATAACATGGGTACTACTGGGGCCACGAATGAGGTGGCGACCCTGAAGGAGGGGGTGTCTGTGGCCGAACGCAATGCGGCCGCAGAGCGAGCCGAGCGGGAGAAGCAGGAGGCACGGGTGGCGGAGGTGCAGCAAGAGCTCCAGACTCTCATGGAAAAACATGAGAGTTTGGAGCGCGACTCAAAGACTCAAGAGTCTGAGCTTGCATCGGCTCTTGAGAGCGCCAAAGCCGCTAAGGCCGAAGCCCACAAGGCCCTCCAGGAGCTCGAGGATTTGAAGAAAATAGCAGCGGGTAAGGCATTTTTCATGCAAAGCAAGCATGTGAATGTGAATTACCTATTACTTACCCGAATTCGGAGCTCTCCAGGAGCGTTTGCGGATCTGTCCCGCAGCGTGTCAGATGCTGCCGCTTTCTTCCGGGCCGAGGAGGGGAGGTCGACGAAGAAGGTCTTCGGTCTCAAGATGTCGAGGCCGACATCCGGTGCTTTTAGCGACCAGGTGAAGCAGCTGGTCGAGCTCCACAAGGTAGCCGAACAGGCCATGAAGGGCCTCATAGTTTGGCTGTGGCCCAAGGAGGTCATGCCTGGAGCTACTTCGCCCCGTGCGGCGGCTGGTGGACGCGTGTCCCAGGGTTGAGGTTGTCAAGCACTCCAGATTGAAGGTGCCTGTTGGCCCTTGCCCGTGCAAAAGTGCACTGGGGCAGGATGGACGCTGAGAAGCTTCTGACGGACGCGCCGCCAGCGGGCAAGGAGTATCGTACACCCGAGATGTATTATAAGAGTGTCCTGAAGGGTACCCACATGATTGCGGGTGAGTGCTCCAAAGATGTAACATTTGAGTAGACTCGCATTTTGTTATCCTGTGCGCTGAAAACTTTGTTCATATGTGCTAAGCAACGCTTGTTAATTTAAAATATTACCTTTTATGTGGCCATTTATCAAATTCGAGAGATGGCAAGTCGTCAGCTTTAGCCCCCATGCCACTAGTGCTGGGGTGTTCGGGATAAACATGAGCGCTCTTGTTCCCATTTTGCGTCCATCTAGGGAGGCGCTCAACACAACGAACGAGGCAACCAGACTTATAATGCTTGAACACTCTCACTTAGCCATAGAATTCTATAATTTTAAATTTCGGCGAAGCCCGTAGTGTTCGGAAGGCTGAGTTCGGGGCGCTATCCACGCCTGGGCCGGACGAAGCCGGTTCCTCGCTCTAAGCGACATAAGTCTTTAGGGACTTGAAAAAACCTCTCGAACAGCGACCGGCTCTTGCCTTATCATGACGGTCAGTTTTAGCTTTCTCCACTAAGGCGCTCGCCCAGCTCAACCGGGGCGCAATCATAGTGGTTATCCCAGTGCTACCTTAGCCGATACAACGGAACGTAAGGTACCAAAACATGGGAGCCGGGCAAACCCAACTATTGACCCAAGACATGATTCGGAGCCGATGCATATAATGCTATAAGTTCGGGGTGCCGCACTTGTGGAAGTGTTCATACTTATCACACCATAATGTGGGGATCTTAAGCCCCTGGTGTATTTAGCTGTACCGAAGTGTACGGATGCAACATGTCATAAATGAACATATATAAGAAAGAAATGCAATTATAAGCAAAAAGCAATGCATTGTTTATTCCAGAAATACTGCCATGAATGCAGAATGATACAAATAGTGCGGTAAGCAAGGGATTGGACTATTAAACATGTCCCCCTCCAGGGGTAGGCTGCGGAATGGTGTATTAAACAGATTTAATGCTCATAATGGAGACCACCTGAGTGTTCGTCGTAGCCTTTCTCCTTCCCTGGCTGTTGCATCGTGAGTTCGGCAGTTCATCACGGACAGGGCCTCCGTGAACGGAGTCCCGTGGGTAAGAAAAAGAAAAGAAAAAAAGCGACACACTTGGGAGCCCCCGTGTGGTTGAGCCATACTGGGCTGTCGTGGTCGTGCCCTCCCTATGCCCATGGTATCTCCAGAGCGTAATGATGTACGCTGGCGACTAGTCTTGCCATTATGCAAGGGCTGGGGTTAGCCGCATTGCTACGCTGCGTCGTAACGTGCTGTGGTCTTGTTGTAGGTTACTCCGGCGCTGTTTGGCCATGTTTGGTCGCTAACGACCAGACTGAAAAACTGCCTTAAGAGGCTGCTCAGCATTTCGCCGCGAAGCCGCCAGGTGTTCCTCCGCTCGAGGGAGCGCTCAGTGTTTCCGCTGACCGTGATGACTCGAGGGCCTCGCATCTTGATCTTGAGGTATGCGTGAGCGACACCGCGTTGAACTTTGCAAACGCGTTCGTCCGAAAGCAAAGCATGATAGCCATCGCGAACGGACTATATCGAAGATTAACTCTCGCCGAAGTTATCCGGGATCCAAGACCCGCTCCAAAGGTAACCGAGCCTGCATAATTGGCCTCTACACCTGGTATAACGCCTTTGAAGGTCGCCTTTGTGGGTTTAACTTGAGGGTCTATGCCCATCTTGCGACCAGTATCCCGATAAAGCAGGTTTTATCTGCCGCCATCCATCGACTCTAGTGAGGTGAAATCCATCGATGATTGGGTCTAAAACCAATGCGGCGAATCCGCATGGCGATATCGTGGGTGGTCCTTCGATCAAAAGTGGTCGAGCAGGAGGACCATGGGTTGAACTTTGGGGCGACCGCTCCATCACAGATACGCCCCTCGAGTGCATGCTTCCGCTCCCTCTTGGGTATGTGAGTTGCGTATATCATGTTCACCGTCCACACTTGTGGGGGGAAACCTTTTTGTCCTCTATTGTTCGGCGGCCGGGTCTCTTCCTCATCATCCCTATGCAGCCCCTTGTCATTGTTTTCGGCAATTAACTTGCTCGCTGCTAAATACCCAACAATCCTCGTTGGTGTGATTAGCTGGCTTTTCGGGGTGCCATGTATCCGCAAGAGCGGTCGAGTATTCGGTCCAAATTGGCGGGGCCTGAGTAGTTCTTTTGAATGGCTTTTTCCACGACCGGTTTAGAGCCTCTGAATCCAGCGCTTGACCGCCAGATCCTCGTTTTATCACCATTAACGTGGCGCTTTGTTTTGTTTCGACGCGACACGCCATTGCGGTCCTTGGTATCCGGACTGCTAGAATTTTTGCCGAGGTTGTTACTGCTGGCTAGCTGGTTGTACTCTCCCGCCAGGCGGGTGATGAGTGATGTGAGGGCTGCCATGGATTTCGCTTTTCCTGCCCTAGGTGCCGGGCCAGCCACTCGTCATGATGTTATGTTTGAAGGCTGCGAGGGCCTCAGATCCGGACAATGACGATTTGATTTTTTCTTTGTTAAGAACCGTGTCCGTAACTATCCGCCAATTCGTCTGCTATCAATTATGTGGCTTAGGTCATCGGCGTCTGGAGGTCGCATATATGCACCCCGAAGTTGTCAAGGAATGCGGCTTCCGTGTATTCCCAACACCCAATTGATTCTGCCGGCAAGCTGTTAAGCCAATGCCGAGATGGTCCTTGCTTGAGTGGGAGATATTTGATGGCGTGAAGATCGCCACCGCGGGCCATGTGGATATGAAGGAGATAGTCTTCGATCCAAACCGCGGGTCTGTTGTGCCATCGTAGATTCAATGTTCACGGTTTAAACCCTTTAGGATTTGATGCTCCATTACTTCATCTGTGAAGCATAGTGGGTGTGCGGCGCCTATATTGGGCTATATCACGACGTAGCTCAAACGAAGCTTTGCTTCATCGTGTTTGGCCCGCCAGACTTGTTGGTCCGCGCGACGGTTGTCGCCGCGTCGTGGCCACCCACGTGATCCGTGAGATCGATCTTGATTGTCTTGCCTTATCCTCCAATGTATCTCGCAAGTCCAGAGCGTTCCCCTGTGGTCTTGTGCTTTTCGAGCGATGCCGGGGTACGGTTCTGATGGAGGGCCTAAAGGCCTCTCTGTCGCGACCACGAGGTGGTCGGTCAGCCGTATTTTGCTCTGGTGATGCAGGTTTATATGCCTCCTCCTCTAATCGAGGGAGCAACTTGCGTTCGGGGTAGCTTCTGGAGGGGCGTTCGAGTTCATGCTCTTCGGCCGCAAGGACTTCAGTCCATCTGTCGGCTAGCAGGTCTTGATCAGCTCTAAGCTGCTGCTGCTTTTTCTTTAGGCTGTTCGCCGTGGCCATAAGCCTGCGTTTCAAACGCTCTTGTTCGACGGGATCCTCGGGCACGACGAATTCGTTGTCGTCGAGGCTTGCCTCGTCTCCGGAGGGAGGCATGTAATTATCATCCTCTACCTCTTGATCTGCCGCTCTCTCATGAGGGCTGGCTTCTCCGTCCTCCTGTGCTGAATCTTGCTGGAGGGGGTTGCCTTCGGCACTCTTTGGGGTGTTATTATCCCCGGTGCCGGAATCTCCATTCTTGCTGTGGCGAGATTTAGAGCGGCGCTGCTGACACCGGCGCTTGGGCTGTTTCTTGGAGGAATCTGCCTCCACTGCTTCTTCACCATTCCCATCCTTTGGGATGTCCACCATGTATATGTCGTATGATGAGGTGGTCTTCCAGTGCCCCGTAGGCGCTGGTTCTTGGTCGCCTCCGGCATCGTCATCCATACCGTTGAAGTCTTCGGAGTCGTAGTCTCGCATGTCAGTTAGATCGTCGACAATGGCTACAAAGTGGGTGGTGGGTGGGCTTTGAATTTCTTTGTCGTCCGCATCCCAACCCTCCTGACCGCAATTCGGCCAAGGCTCTCCTGATAGCGAGAGATACCTTAGTGAATTCAGAATGTCGCCAAAAGGTGAGTGGTTAAAGATGTCCGTGGCGGTGAACTCCATGATCGGCGCCCAATCGGATTCGATTGGAGGGGGCGCAGGATGTTCGGAGTCCGGCGAGGAGTCCGCACCTGAGTCACGAAGCGTAAGGACAAGGTCAGATTCGCCCATCGCCATAGAGGTTGCAGCCCCGAGGCGTGTCTAGCCACCCATCCTCGGCTCTGCGCGGTCGGCTCCGATTAAGGATCGAGCGACTCATGTGCGGCTTCCGTGGCACCGTCCGCAAGAGAGCTAAATCATGCCCATCGAGACAAAGGTGCGGCGTTCGGTGTGGCTCCAATCCATCGAAGATCAAGTCTCCGCGATGTCACCGTGAAGTTTAAGCTTCCAAATCTGACCGATGGCCAGGGTGTAGCTTTCGATCTGCTCCAGATGGCTGCTTAATTGCCCGCAGCAAAGCCGCCGAACACGAAGATCTGTCCAGGGAGAAAAGTCTCACCCTGGACTGCGTTGTTGTTGATGATCGATGGAGCCATCAAGCCTATCGGTGATGACACAGAGGAACTCTCAATGTAAGCACCAATGTCGGTGTCAAAACAGGCGGATCTCGGGTAGGGGGTCCCGAACTGTGCATCTAGGCGGATGGTAACAGCAGACAAGGGACACGATGTTTTTACCCAGGTTCGGGCCCTCTCGATGGAGGTAAAACCCTACTCCTGCTTGATTAATATTGATGATATGGGTAGTACAAGAGTGGATCTACCACGAGATCAAGGAGGCTAAACCCTAGAAGCTAGCCTATGTTATGATTGTTGTTGTGATTGTTGTCCTAAGGACTAAAACCCTCCGATTTATATAGACACCGGAGAGGGCTAGGGTTACACAGAGTCGGTTACAATGGTAGGAGATCTATATATCCGTATTGCCAAGCTTGCCTTCCACGCCAAGGAAAGTCCCATCCGGACACGGGACGAAGTCTTCAATCTTGTATCTTCATAGTCTTGGAGTCCGGCCGATGATGATAGTCCGGCTATCCGGACACCCCCTAGTCCAGGACTCCCTCACGGTGCGTGAGCTTCCAGGCCGTGCCGGAGACAGCCACATCGGGGATCGATTTTGGTCTTCCATCTTCTATGAGTGAGTTCTGGGGGCGGTGGTTGTACGTGGACGTCGGGGTGCCCAGCCCCCTGCTCGCGCATCCGACATTGCCTGCTATCCCCAATCGTGGCTGGGGTCACGAGAAGCTCACGAGCCCCCAGTTCGCTTTTATCTTGTGCCGCTTTGAGAGGTTGAGGACGCTTGGCGTGACGGCGCCCCAGGTGGTGAAGGAGTTCCTCTAGTGCCGCATTGCTCCTCTCCAGCGCCACTCCTATCCGATGTGGACCTTCACTGGGCATCAAGATCGCATGAGCCTCCAGGAGGGGGATCTTGCGCCTGAAACACTAAGGAAGGTGCTGAGAGCCTTTACTGGCGACCCCTCTCCGGGCAGCATCCGGCATGGGGCGGCCTCTTGTATCTTTGCTCGAGCAGGGCCGAGTTCGCGAGGTAGATGCCCCGCTTCGATTAATGGGGGTTGCGCCCAGCTGACCTCATGGGGCCCCGCGAGAATCCAGTTGTCATGGCTCCTCCCTCCGTCGCCCAAGTCGACCCTGCCTCAAGAGGTGGTGCAGGAAGGCAAGCATCACCGGGAGCTGGGGGATCTGGTGTCGAGACGCCGATGTCACGCGGAGCTCCCAAGGCGTCATCCTCCGGAGCTTGCGAAAGTTGTCCCGAGGCGGTAGCTGATGAGGGGACGCAGCCTGTGGCTCCCGAGGCCGAGAGTCCCGAGGCCTCGGTGGGCCACCAAGAGGTGGTACCTGATCGCTCCTCCCAGCCTGGCGCCCTTGATGCAAGTCGCCTTGGTGCTTCTTCGTCCACGCCACGCGCCGGCCCTCACGTCAAGAGCTTGGGTCGGTTCCGCATAGACTTCGACGCCCTCCGCAAGAGGAAGGAGGCTTCGGGTGGCAGTGATCGCCCCTGCCACCCGTTGAAGCACAGGAAGTACTTCGCCATGGACGAGTAAGTTCCTTCTTCTTGTAACTCCTCGTTTGTTGTTCCCTTCACTGACTGTGGCCTTTCAGGATCCCTCCTGCTGATCCTGCGGAGCCGGACGAGAGGCCATCTCCTCAGGCTTCATCTTCATGGCTGACCTTGAGCGGCCCGAGCCTGAGCGCCACCCCCAACGCAAGTCTGGCTGGAGAGGCGGGCCGAATCGCGATGTTCCTTGAGCCTGTGTGCTCGCCGCTCTTCCTTCACGATCTTTCCCGGGGCACAACCAGCTTCCCCCAGGATCCTCCCCTGATCATGGACGGCGAGTGGTTGAATTCGATCTTCGGCTCCTCTTCTGGGGATGGATCATCGACGGGCTAGCTCCCTCGCGGGCCCCGTCCGGCGATTGTGGGGGCGCTAGCCCCCAGCCCCCTACCGAGAGGGGGTGAGACACTTCAGGGCCCTCCGTCGACGCTGATGGTGGCGGACGACGTTGACGACATGCTTAGGCGTGTGCGGGATTGCAGCACCGTCCGCCGAGAGTTTCTCCAGAAGGCGACAGACGCGGTGAGCCAGCTCGGTGTAGAGCTCGCAGGCAAGGGTGCGCGTCTTGAAGCTGAAGGCCAGCGGCTGCCTGAGGAAAGGCGCAGGGTGAAGGTGGTCGTCAGCCTTGCGCGTCATCAGCATGATCTTGAAAACGCAAAGGCTGAAGCATCACTGGTGGCCTCGCAGAAGGCCTTCTCCTAAGCCATCGAGGAGGCTCAGGAGGCAGACCGACGACACGAGATCACGGAGGAGCGCGCGTGGGAGCTCCAAGCCTGGTGCAATTCCCTGGTGTCGGTGTCCAAACCGGCGGATCTCGGGTAGGGGGTCCCAAAGTGTGCGTCTAAGGCTAATGGTAATAGGAGGCAGGGGACACGATGTTTTACCCATGTTCGGGCCCTCTCGATGGACGTAATACCCTACTTCATGCTTGATTGATCTTGATGATATGAGTATTACAAGTGTTGATTTACCATGAGATTGTAGAGGCTAAACCCTAGAAGCTAGCCTATGATTATGATTGTTCTTGTCCTACGGACCAAACCCTCCGGTTTATATAGACACTAGAGGGGGCTAGGGTTACACAGAATCGGTTACGGAGAAGGAAATCTACATATCCGAATATCCAAGCTTGCCTTCCACGCCAAGTAGAGTCCCATCCGGACACGGGACGAAGTCTTCAATCTTGTATCTTCATGGTCCAACATTCCGGACAAGGTATATAGTCCGGCTGTTCGAGGAACCCCTAATCCAGCACTCCCTCAGTAGCCCCTGAACCAGGCTTCAATGATGATGAGTCCGGCGCGCAGATTGTCTTCGGCATTGCAAGGCGGGTTCTTCTCCAAATCCTCCAGAGCATTGTTGTAATGAGCAGTGTCCGGCTTCTTATCAATGTCGCTCCTTGGCTTCTGTGCTTTAATTATGGCCGCTTCCACGTGTTGAGCGAATGTGAGAGGTCGAGGCATTTTTACATTTGCCACCCCAACCATGCGAGTAAATCTTCTATAAAAGAGGTGAGGATTCTCAGATCCAAATCACACCATCTCCTCCCAGTGGGTTTTCATCAGATCGGCCCGAAATAATCCACACCACCATGACCGGTCGTCATGGTTCCTCCTCTCGCTCCCGTAGCACTAGGCCAGGCGACTATGAGAGATGTTCTGTTCCCCACAGCCAATTAGTAGAGTTGCAGACCAAGAGGTTTCTCCCACCTGCATACATGGTCCCCGTCCGAGCTGGACTAGCCACTTATAATGGCGGGGAGCAAGCGAAGAGCTTTCCAAACCCATCCAAGGGAGAGAGGGTGTGCTTCGTCCCTACTTGTTGAGGGGGCTCGGATTTCCAATCCATCCTTTCCTCCGCAGGCTTCTGGAGTTCTACGGCCTCCAGCTTCACAACTTGACCCCAGCCTCCATACTGCACATCGCAGGCTATATTGCCTTCTACGAGCTTTTTCTGGGCTGCGAAGCTCATTTCGAGCTGTGGGAGAGGCTATTCTGCCTCGTACCCCGTACTCAGGAGGGGTCGGTATATCAAGTGGGCGGTTTAAATATGGCGATCTCCAGACCGGATATCTATCCGGAACCCCGAAGAAGACATCCAAGGATTGGCCCTCGGAACGGTTCTACGTGGAGGACGTCCCTCTTCCGGACCCTGTTCGAAAAGGCCTTCCGGGGTTCGTAAATGCCCCGCTGAAGAAACGCCACAGCTGGCGCCCCAGGAGCCCCCAGGACAAAGATAACAAAGAGATCCTTTTCCTGATGGACAGGATAAATACATTGGCCAAATCAGGACTGACAATTATTGAAGTCATGTCCATATGTATAATGCGGGGAGTGCGGCCACTTCAATATCGTGGAAAATCCATGTGGCACTTCAATGGAGAAGATGATGCCACCTGCTGCGGCCGTAAAGGACCGGACTCCCCCGCTGCTCTAGCGAAGATACTGTCTGATTTGTTCAAAGGAGAAGAGGAGGAGTTCATCCATATCAAGCCACAGGATGGATTCTCCATGTACAACCCCCCAAGCTGGGTGAGTCGCTATCTTTTATTCCAATCTTCCCCACATTTTTAGCACAAATGTTTAGTTTGTCGATTCATAGCAGGAACTGCGAAGGGCTATGAAGAATGTTCACATCCCATCTCCATAGCCATAGGACCCTAACCGGGCTCTCGACCCCGGACTCGAAGAAGATCCGGATACGTTTGTGGAGCTTGTTAATAGGACATTTTACCGGCTGAGCTGCGATGGTGCGATGGTTGCCATCATAGCCGATTATCCTAGCCTACTCCCTGTATCCCAGGTAATTAAAGCCACAGTCCCGACTTCCAAAAAGAATTCCCTCTTTACACTTCACCCACCGCACATGTATTGCGTCTTACAGGGAAGGCCATCGGGGCGCCAAGTTGAACCCGCGGTGACTCACCAACAAGGGGCACCGAAGCCGGGTAGGCTTAAAAGAAAGGCGGTCAGGACCGAGACGCCGTTGCAAAGGTATGTTTAAAAACTTGCGATGAAGTTATCATTGTTAAAATATAACGATGTCTTCTGCCTTCTGACAGAAAGAGCGCTCGCCCGACTGTATCCGGAGAGCCTGCCGGTCACGCTTCCACCAGCCGAAGTCCAACGCCGGACTCAAGGGCGGAGGTCAACGCGGACGATCCTCCTACAGAGGATGCGGATATATTTTCCGCTACCAACTCCGAAGTGGAGAGCGTCATAAATCATAGCCGCCGACGGGCCGCGCTACGCGACCCTAATTTCTCTGAAGAGGCATTCGACGCCTTCAACTCAGGGGACGCGTACATCCGGGCTGCTCAAGGTGGCCTAGCCAGGGCCACGGACCAGTACGTGAAGGATATACGTGTAAGAAAATTTGATAAGTGTATATATCAGTAGCTCTTGAGACTTGAAGCAGTTGGCACAACCGATTTAAGGATCCTCATGTGCATAGGTTCTGACAGAGAAGAATACCCAGCTATCCAAAGAGCTGGAGGAGTGCAAGGCCCAACTACGGGCCGCAACTGCCGTGATGGAGGGGTCTACGAAGGCCCCATTTGGTAATGTTTGCGTTTAAACGAGAGTAATGTCATGGTATATACGAGTTAAGTATTCGGCAGGAATGCGATTCTAACAAGAGAACTTGCAGACAATCCCGGAGGCAATCCGGAGATCATACCCGAGGATGAGCAACATGTTCGGGCGATCGCCAAGGCTGGCCACAGGTGCTTACCAAGGTTATAAAGGAGAGAAATACTCTCTAGGATGCGAACGTCCGGCTGGACGTCGAATTAAAGGATGTTCGGGCCCAGCTTGCTGACTCTGTGAAGGAGAATAGGAGGCTTCGACGCGGCATATTCAGTAAGTGTTCTGATGAATCACTATAAAGTTCGGCGAAGAAGCATGCTAACAGAATTATGTCTGTAGGCATGCTGACACGTCGTCTTGAAGAGGAAATGCCCGGATCTGCAGGCGATCTTCTGCCGGAGCTCTCACAACTGCACGAACAAGTTCGGCAAGTGATGTGGGACATTGCCCAAGCCTTATGGCCATCTGCCTCCCTTTTAGGAGGCATGAGGGAGCTTATGGAGATGCTCAAGGGAGCGCGGTAGCGCTTTCGATTATGGAAGATTTCAGCCTGCCGACAAGGTGCAAGGGAAGCCTGGGCCATGGTGAAGACGCGGTACACCAAGGCTGACCCGAACCACATGGCCGAGGTCGGACCTGTAGGGTCAGATGGGAAGAAGATCCCTGTACATCTGGTGTATGAACAAGTAGCATTAGCCGCTATGTATTCCCAACAGGACTGTAGACTAGACAGCCTGTTGGATGGTATAGTAGAAGAATTTAGTCAGTGTAAATGACATTGTACTTTGAAGGACATATTTTGTCCCTAGCCGGATTGTAAATCATTTGTCTTGGCCGACCTTTTCGCTTCAACCTCTGGACCCGATAGTCCGGAGTGTATCCGAATACCCGCTCGGTTATGTGAAAACCGGGGCATGCGTGGAAACCAGGCGTAGGGGTCATAAGTGCTTGAACAGACAAGTACCCAACTAGTTATGTTATATTATATGGGTAGTAAGAAACATCTTCCAGGGAGAATTGTTCTGTTAAGGGTTCATTTCCCTGGGTGTGCATGCATTGATGTGCATTTCCGAACTGCGAAAATTTACGCAGGATATAAGAATCTAGGGTCATGTTTTGTAATAGGTAAAATACTGTTGAATGTTGGGTTCCGGCAGACCCTTGAGGTTCGAACTCTGGGGTGCGCACGAAGTTCTTCCCCCTACCAATCCACGTCCAATCGCCTCGCAAGAATCTAGGATAAATTGATGAACAACACGAGGGACACGAGATTTATACTAGTTCGAGCCACCGTTGTGGTGTAATACCCTACTCCAGTGTGTGGTGTGGTGGATTGCCTCAGGGGCTGATGATGAACAGTATAGGGGAAGAATAGCCTCGCGAGAGGTGTTCTTGAGCTGGTGTGGTGTTCTCGTAGGAAGGGATTCGTCCCTACTCTACTGTGGTGGCTATCTCTATTTATAGAGGCCCTGGTCCTCTTCCCAAATATTGGAAGGGAGCCAACAACGGCCATTTCGAAGGGGAACATCTAGTACAAGTTATCCTAACTAAAGTTGGTCTTCGGCTGCCAAAGGCATTTGCGATGACGCCGTCTTGGGCTCCACAGTGACCTCCATCCTGCCGCTCTGCTGGTCTTGGTCTCGTTGCACCGAAACGGTAACCTATTCCTGATGCCTCAGTACTCCACGCCTGTGCTTGCCCCCTTTGCACCAAAGAGGATACAAGGACACTGTGCAGGCCGGTGCCCACCTGGTCTCCATCATCATGGATTGCGTCACGGGCACCTCGCGAGGTACCCTTGCGTTGATCTCTCCGCCTCCTTGCGAGCCTGCATGGTGAGTCCGCTCCTGAAGAAGCCTTGCGTTGTCCACCCCCGCGAGGCTTGGCCCCTCGTGAGGGTCTTTAGTTGCGTTGATGAAGATGGGCCATACTGGGCCACCACTTGAGCCACGCCGCAGACCGCAGGCAAGAAAGTCTGGTGACCCCGTTCCCAGAAGGCCAATAGTAGCCCGCGGGCCCAAGGCGCGCTCGGACTTGTCTTAGCAGAGAAGCGAATGGGCAAGTGCGGAGCGCCGCGGGCCCCAACAGCCTGCGGCCTTGGGCGTCGCATGGTGGTTGATTGGACGTGGGCGTCTCCGCTTCCCCACGCCGCCTCGGCATCTTCCCGACTAAAAAAAAGGCTGGCCCGGGGCTAGGCTTACTTTCATTGCTCTCATTCGCCTTGCTCTAGATCCCCTTTCTTGCTCTTCGCCCTCCTGCTTCCGAAATCTCCAGATCTGCCTTAGCCTTTCATCTCCGGCGAGCAATGGCGCCCCGCAAGACCGCAGCCGGGGCTCCACTGGCCTGGTATTCGTCGGCTCTGGATCCTCCAAACATGATGGAGAAGAATCTCGCCCTCACGCACCAGAAAGCGGTGGCGCAGGGCAAGGAGATGGGGGAGACTGTGCTCCGTCTCGGCTCCGCCCAGTCGGAGGACAAGGGGAGCACCTTCTACCCCCTCTTCATGAGCGACGTCATCGCTGGTCTGGTGCCTCCTTTCTCTGAGTTCTTCCTTGCTGTCCTCCGCCAATATCAGCTGCATGCTCTGCATCTCCACCCCAACTCCGTTCTCCTCCTGTCGATCTTTGCCTACTACTATGAGGCACACGTCGGGGTGATGCCCTCCGTGGCCTTGCTGTGCCACTTCTTCTCCCTCCGGGTCACTGGCGCCAATATCTCGGCGTGCGCAGGCTTTGTCGCGTACTCCAAAGCTAACACGATCTCAAAGGCCGGGAAGAGGGCCGACGGCTTCTGGAGCAAGTGGGTCATGGTGGACGCCCGAAGCACCAACTCTCTGCTGGAGCTGCCCATGGAGCAGCCCCAGGCTGTCGAGGCGTGGTCTCGCACGAAGCTCGATGACCTATGGGCAAAGCTGGTGCTGGAGAAGATGAACGCTGACCTGAGGCCGGGCAACCGGAGGGCGGCGAAGCTGACCGGGGCCATGCTCCTGAGGGAGTTCCTGTCGCACCGGGTGGCCCCTCTTCAGGCGCACTCGCGCCCACTATGGAGGCTCGAGGATGTGGACGCCGTCCTCCACCTCAGCTCGGCTACCTTGGCTGACGAGGATCTGACCGCATCCCTCTGCTTCCTGGTCGGAATGGACATGGCAAGCCCGGAGGGCACTCCGGTCCCCTTGTTCCTTCGCGACGACTAGGAGCGGGTGGTGGACACCATGCCCACCTTCGACGGGGTCGGCTTGGTGCCGGCGGAGGCCCTTGAGGGCCAAGTGGTGACCGCGACGGTGGACTTGTCTTCTGATGATTCCGGCGGGGGAGAGGAGGAAGATGATGATGATGAGGAGGAGCGTGACTTGGAGGCGACCATCGAGGGGATGGGGGAGACTCCCTCCTGGCGCATGTCGGTGTTCTGGGAACGGGGGTACCCAGACTTGCCTACCTGCGGCCTGCAGCGTGGCTCAAGAAGTGGCCCAGTACGGCCCATCTTTGTCAACATATGCTCAAGACCCTTGCAAGGGGCCAAGCCTCGCGGGGAGGACGATAGTAGGCTTCCTCAGGCCCGGCCTCGTCAGGCTGGCTCGCGAGGAGGCGGAGAGATCAAGGCGGGGTACCTCACAAGGTGCCCATGACGCAAGCCATGACGACCAAGGCCAGGCGGGCGCCAGGCGGGCGCCGTCCTATGCAGAGTCCTTGTTTCCCCTTTGGTTCAAAGGGGGCAAGTGCAGGCAAGGGTATCAAGCAAAGGCAACCATTTCGGTGCAACAAGACCAAGCTGTTAGGACCCCGACTCAATGCCACATCGATCTAGCATGTAACACCTCATATTACTTTGCGGCCTCACGCACGGTATCCCCACGGTGTCGCCACCTTTGCTTCGGGACCGCTTTGCGCTTTTGGCACACGATATGATAGTGTCGCTAGCATCCACATGATAAGGAGCCCGGCTGACATGGCTAGTCGTAAACCCAAAGTGGCACAAACTTATAGGGACAGCATCCATGACCCAAAGATCGAACGTGTCGGTCATCGCCGAGTGAATCCGGCTGTACCATCGACTAACAGACTCGTGAACCGGGCTGAAGCGGCTAACAGGACTCGGTATTCATCGCGTGACATTTCCCCAAAGGGATGCATACAGAATGAAGAAGGACACATGCCGCCAGCCTAAGTGTTCCGGAGCAAGAGCACGCTACCATGGCTCAAAGGAAGCACTAGAAGACATTTCCGTAAGAGAGGCTACTAAGGATAAACAACTAGATAGTCGATCCCACACATAGCAATACACATTACACGTACGCATAACATGCAAGTATGTGCTGTACAACATGGCATCACAGCATAACTTAACAACTCATATAGATAAGGCTCAAAGAGCCATCATAGCCTTTATTGCAAACAGGGGTCACAGGACCCATCATACAGAGCATACAAGCAACAAGCGGAAGCATTACATGTCTGAGTACAGACATCTACAAATGAAAAAGGCTGAAGAGCCTGACTATCTACAACATCCGATCAAGATCGTAGCTGAGGTACAATCTACTTGTTGAAGTCCACAAGACACTAGTAAGACTGAAGTCTCCGCTGCAAAAACATAAATAAAGCAACATGTGTACAAAGGTACTCAGCAAGACTTACAATAGATCCTATCATACATGCATTTGTATCAAGAGGGTAATGTGGGGTTTAGTTGCAGCAAGCCAGCTTTGACTCTGTGGCTATCCTGTTCTACGACTACCAGAACTTCTTTGAGGTGATATGGCGCACACGAGTCCACTAATCACCACACAATACACTACTATGCATTCATCCCCGTCACCCTACGAGAAGGCCATCCGTAGCAATCACACTTGTCTTGAGCATTTTAGAGTATCCACTTCAAGTTGTCTATGTACCATGTAAGCATCCAAGAAGTCCATAACCGCGGACCCGGCTATTCAAATAGATCATGTTAACTCTGCAGGGGTGTACTTCTTCACACACGCTCTCGCCACTTACCGCCATGCACATGTCATGTATCTCGGCAACCTTCAAGCGGAAGCCTGGCAAGGGTGTCGGCCACGACCTGACTAACCACACAAGACTCTAGTCCAGGTTTATCGCCTATTCGGGTTCCATCCGCAAGGAGATCCGGCCGGGGTGTCGCTCACGGCCCCAAACGATGTGTGCATGGTTCCCAAGCCCACCTCGCCGGATGGATCTACGCTTGGTACACCGTGCCACTTGTGCCTAGTCTGTCCCAAGCCCACATGTCCGGGTGCCACTTGGTAGACTACTAACACTACCTACAAACACCAGAAACTAGTTGCGACCCCTGGACAGAGATCAAGTTGGTTAATAAGTCGAGAGGGCTTGGAGCGCCCGGATCCCAATGTGTGGTAGTATCGAGTCATTGGACAACATACATAGAACTCGGTGCTTAAGGACGGTTCCAGTGAGACAACCCACCATGTACTCCTACATGGCCTCTCACCGCTACCTTTACCAAATCGTGTTCACACACTTAACTCTCAAAGACCGAACATATCGAACACTCCAATTCATTCCCAATGAATCAGACCTGACACAACTCTAAGCAATAGCAGGCATGGCATGGTAGGAACACAACATGGCTCAATCAACTCCTACACATGCTAGTGGGTTTCAACTATTTACTGTGGCTATGACAGGTCATGCAGAGGAATGGGTTCAACTACCGCAGCACAAAGTAGCAGTTGAAACGTTGTTGTTCTAATGCAATAACTGAGAGCATGAGCGAGAGAGTAGGATTGTATCGGAATGAACAAGGGGGTTTGCTTGCCTTTTAGATCAACAGAGGAGGCACTGCTTCACAGACAGGTACTCTGGAACGGACTCCGGAGCAGGACCTATTGAGAAGGAACAGTGTCGGCAATCAATACACAAACATATGCAAGAATATGATGCATGAACATGGCATGTAGATGTGATGCTGTTTGAGCTAATGCAACTAGTATTCAAATTTAATGAAGTCCATCTGAATCAAGGGTTCAAATGCAACTCCAAATTAAGCTCTTATATATGCCATTTTAGTGTTTCATTTATACAGTAGGTGTAAGTTTGTTTGTCATGCATGATACTAAAACATATGGATAGATTGAATTTTCTGATAATTTTTCATATATAAATTATTTCAATCTGAGCTACGGTTGAATTTCTATGATTTTTTGAAGTTTATATCATTTTATGGAATTTCCTGATTTAAATTTAAACCAGAAAATGGATAAATGCGTCATGCTTGCGTCGGCAAGTCAACAGCGGTGATTGGTCAAACCTGACGTGTGGGGTCCACACGTCAGTGACAGGGGTTAGTTTAAACCTAATTAAAAGATTAGTGGCGCTGGGGCCCACTGAGGGGTTAAATAAGCGGTGATTAGCACTAAGCTAATCACCTGACGGGCCGGACCCACCTGACAGGCCGGCGCGGTCAAGGCTGTCAACCCCACCGGCGTTAAGCCACCGGCGAGGCCCGAAACGGCGGAGCGCCGCGAAAAAGGCTACAAGTTCCCGTTCGCGCGCGGATGGGCTGCTCGAGAGCCTGCACCAGCGCTGCAGCTGTGGTGCCAACCGGGCCTGGGGAGGCCGGAGGCGACAGCGAGGAGCTCGGCCGTGGCGGCCGGAGCTCGGTGAGGCGCGAGCGGCACTGTGGTGCGCGTGCGGGAGAGTTAGAGTGTTGGTGTGTGCTTGCGTGATGCGGCGAGCGAGATGGACACGCCCGGTGGACCAAATGGTCACCGGAGGCGTGTCGGCGGCGAGCACAGGCGGCGGTCGGTGCGGTCGAGCTAGGTGCAGTCACTACGCCGTGCGAGGAGGAGAATGGAGAGGGGGAGAATGGCCAGTAGCTCACAGCGGTCACGACGAACGGGTCGGCGTGGTCGAGGAGTTACCGGAGCGGTCGTAGCGGCAAAGGGGATCTCCAGCGGCCCGAGGAGGAAGAAGGGGTCGGGGACGACGCTGCAGGGTGCTTCCGCTCACGTGGCTTGACGGGGAGGACGATGATGATGCGGCGGTGCTTCTGGGCGCGGCGGCAGGGCGAGGGGTGGCCGGTGGCCATGGCGGCGAGCAGCGGCGCTCTCCGGTGCGCTCGGTGAAGAAAGGGAGAGGGAGCCAGAGGAGGGGAGAGGCATGGGAGAGAGGGAGGAGGCTGGGGATCGGGCGCACCGAGAAGAAGCATCGCGCGCATGCCGGGCAAGGGAGTCAGCAGCGAAGTTGGTGGCGTGGCGCTCGCCTGCGTCGCAAGGCGGCCACACGCCTGGCCGATCGGGCGCCAGGAGGACGACGGTGGTGGGCTGGGTCGGCTCTGGCTGGGCAGTCAGCCAAGACAAAGCTGTGCTGCACAGGGAGGTAAGCACCAGGTAGGTTTTCTCCTGTTTTGTTTTTCTTTTCTATTTTCTGACATTTGTTTTGATTTAACAAAAATACTAAATCATTTTATTTTCTTATGCCAATTTTTGTAGGAGCTAGTTATATTATTCCAGAGCTCCTCAGCAACTAGCATAATTATTGGACATATATTATATATATAACATATATATCCAAAGCAAAATAATTACTGGATTAATCCAAATTCCCAAAATAAATACTTATGAGCTCATTAAAAATATTGGTTTAACTTTTATCTCTGTCCAATATTTTCAGAGAGCAACATGAGCATTTTCTTGCACCTTTTTGGAGCAATTTTTATTTGGGTCATTTCTAAAAATGATTCTGAGGTTTTCACAAATCCTCATTTCATAATTAAATGGAATTTAAACATGATGCACACATGACTAGCTAGTCTAGGTCATACCAGAACTAGGGATGTGACACAAGACCAGCAGGACGGTAGAACGGAGGTCATCGTGGAGCCCAAGCCAGCGTCATCGTCAGGGTCTTTTGGCAGGCGAGGACCAAATTTAGTCAGGATAAGTGTACTAGATGATCCCCTTCAAAATGGCTAATTGTTGGGGCCCTTCCCGCTCAATATTTGGGAAGAGGCCCGGGGCCTTCACCTATAAATAGGACTAGCCACCCACAGGGTAGGGGGGGAGATCTGATCGGATCCGCACCCAAGACACACAGAGAGAGAGGCTGTTCTTCCCTTGTACTGTTCCTCATCAGCCCCAGAGGCAATCCACACACCACAAACTGGAGTAGGGTATTACACCACAATGGTGGCCTGAATCGGTATAAATCTTCTGTCCCTTGTGTTGTTCTTCGTGTAGTTTAGATCCTTACGAGGCGGTGAAATATGGGTAGGCTGGGGGTGTGATCTCCGCGTGCACCCCAGTGTTCGAACCTCAAGGGTCTGCCGGAACCCGAAATCCGACATTTGGCGCACCAGGTAGGGGTGCGCCGGAGCTCTCCCTTCCGTCGACCCGTTCTCCATCAGCACCGCGCTCCCAATGTTATGCACTGAAAGTGCGTTATATCGACTAGAGGGGGGTGAATAGGCGATTTTTATGAATTCTTCATCGAGGAATTTGTGGTGAGGAAATTCCTTAGCTAAGAACTACTTGCAGCGGAATAAGTACTCAGAGGTAAACATAACAGATACAAACATAGTCATCATGATGAAATGAAGACTGGCACAGAGTACAGAAAGCGTAAACACAGGATAACAAGATGAAGACAAACAGACTGAAGAAATTGAACTGAGGAATTTGTGAAAGTCTTCAGTCAAAGTCTTCAAGCACAGATATGAACAACATACAACACAGTAATGAGGAAATGAAAGAGTTGAGGAAATAGAACACAGTCCTGAGTTCCAACTGCTGTCTCAGCTGTACGTCTGGTTGGAGCGGCTAAGTATTTAAACTCGAGGACACGCAGTCCCGGACACCCGCCTCTCGAGCCGCAACTCAGACACCCAGTCCTCACCGTATTCTCCTTGAACTAAGACCACGCAGACTCGGCCCAATCACTGTGGTAAGTCTTCAGTGACTTCCAAACCTTCACAGACTTGGTCACTCGGTGATCCACAATTCCTCTTGGATGCTCTAGACCTTGATGCCTAACCGTCTGGAAGAAGCACAGCCTTCAAAGGTAATAAGCATCGGATCCACGCAGGATCAATTTCTTCATGATGCTCAATCACTTTGGGTTTGTGGGGTTTGGTTTTGGGATTTTTCTCACTTGATGATTTTCTCTCAAAGTCCCTGAGGATGGGTTGCTCTCAAATGACAAGTGTCAAGTTCTTCTCGAGCAGCCAACCAACTAGTGGTTGTAGGGGCGGCTATTTATAGCCTAGGAAGCAGCCCGACATGATAAGACATAAATGCCCTTCAATGATATGACCGTTAGGTGGATAAGATATTTTAGACAGCCAAGCCAAGACAAAGAACAAATGGAAATTTGACTCTCAAATTCCTCGTAGGCTATCATGTTCTCATCAGTGTAGGCAATTCAGACCGGCGAATTCCTAACTCCTCGCCGAGAAAGTCCTCAAGGACTGTAAGAACTACGCTCTCTATCATCAAGAAATTGACTGAATCAGTATGAGATTTCCAATGGCTTCACTCAAGGGATTGGTAGGTGTAGGATTTTGAGTTGAGCATCACATGGAAATTTTTCCTTAGTATTTCTCGACCCCTTTAACACTACGGTGTTTTATGACTCAAGAAAGAGAAAATGAAACTACGAAAACAAAAGTCTTCACGCTTCATGTTCCTCGAATGAATACCAAGTCTTCAAGGTCACACCAATTTCTTCACTTTCAAAGTCTTCGTAAAGTCTTCGAATATCAAAGTCTTCAATCGAAGAACTTCATTTTTAGGGTCGACTTTCTCGTAAATATCAAACTCCTCATAGACTTATAGACCTGTGTACACTCACAAACAAGATCACCACTTAACCTATAAGTCTTCAATACACCAAAATCACTAAGGTGCACTAGATGCACTTACAATCTCCCCCTTTTTGGTGATTGATGACAACATAGGTTAAGTTTTCAACGGGGATTAACATATGAAGTGTAAATACTGATATTGAGGAATTTGATTTCAAGATATAGAAGAACTCCCCCTGAATATGTGCATAGTGAGGAATTTGCTTTTGAGGCAATGCACATTTGATGAATTGAATCATGGAGATCTCCCCCTATATCTTGTAATTCATACACGCATTTGATATCTAATATGAAGAATTTGAAATGCATGATGAAATATGGTGTCTGATGAGATTCAACATGCGTGCAATAATATTAACGAGGAATAAGCATGCAGAATAACACATCAAAGTATCGAGCACAGCATCAAAGTCGAGCACAATGCACCGTCCAAAAGTATCAGGGCACCATCGGATTTAAGATTACAACTCGATCCAATAAAAGTTTCGGAAGAACGAGAGTTGTAACTTAACAAAACGCTCATAGTATAAACCCGCTTGAAGACTAACTCAGATTTCTCCCCCTTTGTCATCAAATGACCAAAAGGATCGAAACTGAGGACTAACGCCTCTGAAGAATTTCAAGTCGATGGAGGAGCGCCAGCGTTGTCGGGGTTGTTCGTTGAAATAGGGCCTACCGCAGTGTCGTCCAAATCTTCATGCTCATCAGTTTCACGCGATGAAGAATAAGAACTGGCCACCAGATCAGGAACTTTGACTCTCTTGAATTTCTTCGGAGGTGGTGCAGACCAGTCAAATGCTTCTTGGAGACCCATAGTCTTCAGTTCTTCCACGGAATATACATGAGTGAGAACAACCCAGGTGCGGTTGAGGGTTTCATGAAGGTGATACTGATTTTTCTTCACTGCATTATGGGTTGAGGTCTTGTTGTGAAGAATTGCAGCAAACTGACGTTTCACCCATTTGTGATTGCGATCAACCTTCTGATGAAGACTGAGGAGTAACTCACGGTCAGTCATCACCCTGGGTGCTTTTGCTTGAGGCTTTTGCTTGAGGCTTTTGCTTGGCTGATGTATTTGCGGCAGTGTCATGTGTTGCAGAATCGTCATTGGTGGAGTAAGATGTAGCTAGACGAAATTGACCATCCAATGGACGAGTGTCTTCATCGATCACACCAGCTGCCTTGCCCTTATCATCAGATGATGAAACTGGTAACTTGAGGACTTCAATGGGCGGCAAGTAGCTACCATGGTTCAGAGTGTCAGTCTTGTAATTCAGTGAAGATCTAGCCCTTATGAATTTCATAATCCAAGGTGCATAGGGCTTCAGCTCAAAAGGTGACATAGCAACATTAGCCAGAGTCCTCATGAAGAAATCATGGAAGTTGACGGGAACGCCATGAATGATGTTGAAAAGCATGTTCTTCATGATGCCAACGACATCTTCATCATTTGAGTCGTGGCCTTTGATAGGACTCATTGTCTTCGTCAGGATACGATAGACAGTCCGAGGCACATATAACAATTCCTTGACGAGGAATTTGGTTCGTGGGGCCTGCCCTGGCTTCAAAGGCTTCATGAGCACTTGCATATAATGATCTGTCAGTTCGCGGTCATTGTAGATGCAACGTGCACTGGCATGGGGAGGATCAAGAGGAAGGACATGAAGCAATTCAGTTGCTGGTGCCTTATAAGGAGTGTTTTCGGTCATCCAATCCAGCACCCATGAATTGACATCTTCAGCATTTCCGGCGATATGCAAAGTGGCATAGAACTGAAGAATGAGTTCTTCATTCCAATCACAGGTATCAGTGCAGAAGTTCAGTAGTCCTGCATCGTGAATAACTTGGAGGACCGGCTCGAAGCATGGCAGAGATTCCATATCCACATGAGGAATATGTTCATGATCGAAGATTTTGTCCTTGTCAAAGAGCACTGAGGAATAGAAGTTGGCTTGAGTAGCAGTCCAGAAACGTCTCTTCCTTATGCGAGCAGAGTCATATGGATTGTAATCAAGAAGAACACATGCTCGTAAAAGAAGTCTTCACTTTGAATTTTGCTTGCTAGAGAACGGATTCTTCGGTTTGGGCAGAGGAGTGTCGTGATTTGCAACACAACCTCGTGAATGACGATCTCGTGTGCTTCAGCCGAGGAATTTCTGGTTCCTCTTCTTGTGCAGTTTGGGGATCAGAAGAAGAGGTTCTTCAAAGACTAGCGGCTGGAATTTCTTCATGAATGACGATGTGGGATGAGTTTCTTCAGAGCCCATTTGAACAGTTGTAGCCGGGATCGAGGAATTTGTTGAATAGGAGTGAAGAGAGGAGTATTGGGATGCCGACTTTCCCAAAAGTCATCGCTCATCACCGTGTAGTGCATCCAATATCCACATCTTCATCTTCTTTTCAATTTCTCAACACCAGCCTCTTCACCGTGAACCGAGGCATAGATGAGGAAATGACCGGCGTTGAAGGGAATGTTTCCACTTCAATTTCTTCATCAAACTGCTCGAGGTAGCAATGTAATGATTTTCTTCATCGATCCGCTTGGGATCTTGTAGTCTTCTCCATAAGGAACAATTTCCTTGGATGACATGGAGGAAATCGGAATGGCATCAATAGGATTTTCAAGCGAGCTGGTCATTGGCTTCATTTTCTTCGCGGCCGAAGAATTTGACGCAGCTGATGCCTTCCTTTTCTTCACTGCAGCTCGCTCTGCAGCCTTGGTCTTCTTCACTTCATAAGCAGAAGGAAGAATTGGAGTTGGTGTTGGCGCAGGAGGAGCTGAGGACTATGGTTCATTTTCTTCAGGCGCAACAGGTGCAGTTGCCCTGATCTCTTCAGTTTCTTCAGGCGCACCACTAGTGGATGCCCTGGGAATTTCTTCAGTTTCATCAGCCATGGAACTTGTATTATCATCAGCAGGCTGAAAGTCATCAAGAAGGGTTGGCTCTTTCTTCAAAGAAGCTGAGCAGAGTCTGCAGCCGAGGATTTTCTTGTTGCGATGGGGCTGCAATAGCTTGTCATTTTCTTCACAAATTGATTTAATCTCACTTTGGCTCCTTGCCAATCAGCATTGTATGCATCAAAGTCCTTGCTGAGGGCTTGGATCTCAGATTGAGCCTTGAGAGGTTCTTCAGGTGTTAATCTGACAACGTTCTTCTTCAAAAGCTTCTCCTTTCTAGCTTGTGCTCTCTTTCTCTCACGAGCCTTTTCAAACTTCCATTTCTCTTGAGAGATGAAATGGGTCAGCATATGACTTTGACCAGGAGTCAGAGGCAGATCAGGCATTGGAGTGTTTGGATCCTTATGCCATAAGTCAATATAGTCGAGGATCTTCTTCGATCCGTAAAGGGGCACAGTGTTCCTTTGGCTCTAGCGGCCTTTGCTTGTCTCTGTCTTTGATGATTTCTGCAAGTTCTTCATCAGAAGCCTCATCATCAGAGGGCACATGGAAAGCAACCTGTTTCTTTCTTGGACTTGGCCGAGGACCGTGTCCAGCTGTTGCTTTTGTCTTCAGCAGAGTGGGACCTGATGAGGACATTGTGAAGCTGAGGAACTCGCTGAGACACCAGAAGCAATTGAGAAACCCTGAGTCCTTTGACATGTAGCCAGATGCACAGGAGTTGAGGACTTGGAGGGAGCTGCTAAGGACTTTGGTGGAGCAGCCGTAGTCTGAGGAATTTGCCGTGAGGGCGCGGCTGAGGAACTTGGCCGTGAGGGCGCTGATGGTGAAGCACTTGGCTTGCGAGCAGGCTTCTTCGGCATTGATTTCCTCGGCTTGACCGAGGTCTCAGCGGCAACAGCAGCAGCAGAATCCTCATTAAATTTCCTCACTTCCTCCTTGGCTTGTCTTGCCAATTTTGCTTGGCGACTAGCCCATTCTTCAGGAAAGTCTTCACCACTTTTGATGCTAGTGGGATCAGCGACTTGGCCAGGTGCCAATGGAGCTCTTGGGCATGGAGGATTTAAGGCGAATTTCTTCATGTACTTTGGAGTAACATATCGATATTCCCTCCATTCTCGTGCCCATCTTCGTTCAATCCTTTGAATGCGCACCTTGCGCTGATTTTTGTTTTCTTTGCCAAACTTGGCTTCATCAGGTGTGCAATAATCCTTGTATATTTCATCGTGATCTCGAAAGGCACCATGACCTCCGGTTTCTTTCCTCCTTTCTCATGGGTCTCTTTCCTTCAGCCATTTTCTTCAGATGAGGAATTTGAACAATTGAACACTCAAGAAGTATGCAGTTTTTCTTCGAGGAACGCTGCAAATGAGTTAAGTTGATGAGAACCTAGTGATTCAAAGAAGCGACATGAGTACCGTGAATGAGTGTAGGTGCGAGGAATTTGGAGAGGTCATATGCATTCTCGTAAGATTTTTTGAAAAGATAAGTTTTGAGGAATTTGACCAGTTGAGCCTTGAGGAATTTCACTAAGCGTTCTTGTCTTAGGTTCCAGAGTTGTACAGATTGAAAATCCGCACAATTGAGGAATCTTGAAGAAATGAGTGCTTAGAGAGATGGATCAAGAGCATACAAAGGTGTGAGGTGTTCATATGTGAAGATTTGAAGAATAAAACACCTTTGAAGATTTTCGAAAAGTTTGAGAATCAAAGCGAGTAATAAAAGTGACTTTTAATTACCCGAACTGAAGAACACGACGAACAGAGATGAACAGCGATGAAGTTCGTCAAGTTAGATCTCCCATGCCCTAACTTGGCAGACGGAGACGGCTACGGCGGCGGTGGAGTGAAGATTTCCCTAGCCTGCGCGAGTACGACAGCGACGAGGTCGAGGTAGTGAAGCTCTTCCTCACCGGCGGCGATGGAGTAGCGGCGGCGCTAGGGTTTGAGGAGAGCTCGAGCGAGAGACAGCGACCGAGCGGAGTAAATGAAGTAAGGAAGGAGAGGGTATTTATAGCCACGGTAAAAACTGTTCGCCTCAAGATTTTGGGACTAACATGCCCCTGCCCTTTCTTCTTCACGCGACATGTGTCACCCACGCATCGTGCGTATGAGATCGTAAGATCGTGGGTGAATAAAATAATGCATCATGGGATGCGGAACGGTTTGAGCGGTAAAACCAAAATCTGGATAAGATTTTTTAAAATTTCGCTCGCAATTTCTTCAAATGACAAGGACACAAAGAAGACTTTGAACGAAGTTTCAATCGAACGCATATGAAGAATTTGTGAATAGATTTGGTTGAGTATAGCATAGAGGGGAAGGGTCCGATCACATTCACTTAGCGTAAATCACAACTTGAAGAAATAACAATAAGTGAATGTTGTAGAGGACATAAACTCATATATATATATATAGCCAATGAATAAAAACGACGGAAACAATGAAGATTTTGCAAAGTTGAAGAATTTGAAAACTCAAGAATTTCAAAATGAGGAAAACTCAAATTGAAGATTTTCAACTTTTGTGGTGGCGTGACTCCATCAGATAAGAATGATGATTTCATACACCGCTGCATAATTGTCGAGGGTTCCGAGAATCAAATTCTTCATTAATTTCTTCACACTTAGAGTGTTATTCTTCATTGATTGAAGAAAACGCTTCTTCATGTGTTGCACATCTAAGTCATCAATTCTGCATAAGGGTTAGGATGTGTCCTTTTCAAAGAACATTCAAGATTCTAAGATATTTAGCTCACACCGCAACTTGCTAAATCTCTTCTCATCCAAGGGCTTAGTGAAGATATCAGCTAGCTGTTCTTCGCCTTCACATGCTCGATGGAGATGTCGCCTTCAACACATGATCACAAAGAAAATGATGACGAATCTGATGTGCTTAGTCTTCGAAAGTGCTGAACTGGGTTGTGAGCAATCTTGATGGCACTCTCATTGTCGCAGAGGAGAGGAACATTCTTCACATTGACGCCATAGTCCTTGAGGGTTTGCTTCATCCAAAGCAGCTTGAGCACAGATGAGCCAGCAGCAATGTATTCAGCTTCAAAGAATAGACAAAGGATACGCAGTTCGCTTTCTTCGAGGACCAATGCACCAAAGATCGTCCGAGGAAATGACAAGTGCCGATGTTGACTTATGGTCCACACGATCACCAAAGATAGTCGAGTCGTAATATCCAATGAGATCAAAAGCAGAGCCCTTGGGGTACCATAATCCTAGTGTTGGTGTGTGAGCTAGATATCAAGAATATGCTTCACAGCCTTATGGTGTGATTCCTTCTGCAGCTTGAAATCGGGCACACATGCAAACACTAAGCATTATATCCGCCTAGATGCACATAAGTACAATAAAGAACCAATCATGGAGTGGTATACCTTGTGATCAAGTCAATACCATTTTCATCAAGGCATAGATGGCCATTTGTGGGCATAGGAATTTTGACGCTTTGCAATCTTGCATGTCGAATTTCCTCAAGACATCTTTGAGGTATTTCTCCGAGATATGAATATGCCATTGCGCTGCGATTTAATTTGAAGACCTAAGAAGAATTTCAACTCTCCCATCATAGACATTTGATATTCTTCACTCATCATATAGGCAAATTCATCACTATAACGTTGGTCAAGACAGCCAAAGATAATATCATCAACATATATTTGGCACACAAACAGTTCACCATCATATGATTTAGTAAAAAGAGTAGGATCGAGTGAACCGGGTGTGAAGCCATTCTTCACGAAGAATTCCTTCAATGTATCATACCACGCCCGAGGGGCTTGCTTGAGGCCATAGAGAGCCTTATTGAGTCTGAAGACTTTGTCAGGATTCTTGGGATCTTCAAAACCTGGGGGTTGAGCAACATATACTTCTTCCTCAAGCTTACCATTGAGGAATGCACTTTTCACATCCATTTGATATAAGATGATATCATGATGGTTAGCGAAGCAAGTGATATGCTAATAGCCTCAAGTCTAGCAACAGTGCAAAAGTTTCATCGAAATCAATTCCTTCAACCTGTGTGTAGCCTTGAGCTACTAGTCGTGCCTTATTCCTCACCACAAGGCCATTTTCATCTTGCTTGTTGCGGTAGATCCACTTTGTGCCAATGATATTATGCTTGCGAGGATCCGCCATCGACCAATTCCCGACATTGTTCAGCTCGAATTGATGTAATTCTTCTTGCATAGCCTGAATCCACTTCGCCCGTAAATGCTTCATCAACCTTAGTGGGCTCGTGATAGAGACAAAAGCATAGTGCCCACAAAAGTTAGATAAATGTGATGCTTTTGAGCGTGGAGAGGACCCGTGCGCTAATGTCATCGATGATCTTCTCCACTTGCACTTCTTTTGCAACGCTGTGGATGACTTGGTTGTCACCGAGGATTTTGATCAAGATTTTCTTCAAAGACCATTTTCCTCATCATGTTCTTCGTGCATCACTCGATGTTCTTCATGAACAGGAATGAATTCTTCAAAGATTCTTCACCGGAATGACATCCTCGCTGTTTTGAGCTTGATAGCATCTTCGTGTGCTGGTTCATATTGGGTTTCTTGTCGCTGAGGAGTTCATAGGCGCCTTCTTGAAGAATTTGTGAAGATATACTGCTGATGATGTGGCAAGCAAGATCAATTGTATCAATCCAAAACGCCGAGGCTTTTGTATTCATCAAGCATAGTGCGAGCCATCTCAACAAGAGTTCTGTTTTGCGCCCACGACGCCATTCTCGCCGAGGAATATAGGGAGCAGATAACTCATGAGTAATACCAAGTTCATCAAGATAGGCATCAAGACCGAATTTTGAACTCAGGCCCATTGTCACTTCGATATGCTTGATCTTCACACCAAAGTTGGTTGAAGCCCTCGAGGAAAATCATTTGAAGACTTCCGCACTTCATGTTTGTAGGCAACAATGTGTACCCATGTATATCGAGAATAATCATCAACAATGACAAAACCATATAGAGATGCATCATTAGTGACCGCTGAATAATGATTAGGTCCAAGAGGTCCATGTGAAGCAATTCAATGGACGGTAGTGGTCATGATAGTCTTCGCTGGATGCTTGGCATTGGTCATTTTTCCAGCTTCACATGCTCCGCATAAGTGATCCTTGAGGAATTTGACATTCTCAATGCCAATGACATGCTTCTTCTTCGCAAGCGTGTTCAGATTCCTCATACCCGCATGACCAAGTCATCGATGCCATAGCCAACCTTCTGAGGCTTTTGCAAGTAGACATACGGCTGGTTGTGGTCCCAGAGAGAAATCAACAATATACGATCTCCTCTCCTAAAGCCTTCAAGACTTTGGAATTGTCGCCTTCCATAATCACAACTTAGCGATATTTGCCAAGACAACAACCATATCAAGATCACAAAGCATTGAGATCGACATGAGATTGTATCCTAAGGACTCAACAAGCATGACTTTGTCCATGTGCTTATCCTTAGAGATAGCAACCTTACCAAGACCCAATACCGACTTTTGCCTTTGTCAAGAAGATGATATGCTTCAGAGGTGACGTGATAAGGAGCATCCATCAATAGATTCTTGTCACCAATATGTGATTTGTACATCCACTATCGAGGACCCATTCAGGTTTTGGGTTGATCATCCCGCAGATGAATTAGTGTAACTTACAATCTCATATGCTTCATCGCTGAAGAATATGATATCAAGTTCATCGATGAATTTCATCAAGCAAAGAAATGATATAGCAAGATGAGGACGTGTGAAATGAAAGTTCATTTCATCATGATTTGCCCGTGTCCTTTCAGCAATTTCGTCAGTCCCCAAGAAATTCTTCAGACGTTAGAGCACGCCCGAGACCTGACCCGCAGAAGAGATTAGTCCTTTTCTTCACCACCCACATCCGAGGGGTGGCAAAGAGTTCATCATTCTCATGAGCACCATATGAGAAAGGTGGCAAAGATGCCAAACCATTTCGCTTCACATAAGAGGGGTTAGGGTAAGCATATGAATAAGTAGAGTAATTCCTTGAGGACTTATGAACATAATGGTTTGAAGAATAATGCACATATTCATAACCCTTAGCTCTACCCTGCGAGACAGAGTTGTTAGCACGATGATAATCATATGAGGACTTTGATCCATATGAAGAATTTGGTCCATATGAAGAATTTGATCTGGGGTTCCTGTTCTTCATCGGTGGTGTCATGAGGACATTCACCTGAAGACTTTCAACACAACTTTTGGGAACCCAGATTTTCTTCATAGGGGAACCGTTCCTGTAGTTAGTGCCAACATATCTAGCAAATACTTCACCATTCTGATTTTTGAACAGTTTATAGTTGGAGTCAAATGACTCATCAGAAGAATGAGGAGATTCACATGTAAAGCCGATAAGTTAGATGGATCAACTGAGGTCCCTTTGCAGCAACCCATGAGGTTTTGGGGTACCGCCAAAGCTTCCAATATGTTCCATCAAGATTGAGTTTCTCTCAAAGGCAATACCTCTTTCCTAGGGTTTCTGCTAGGATCTGCTTTTGAGCACATCACAAAGTGTCTTATGTCCTTTGAGGCTTTTGTACATGCCTGTCATGTACAGTTCCTTCAGCCCTGCATTGTCAATGCACTTTAAGATGAGGAATTAGTGATAGCAGAGGCAGATGAAGAATTTGTAATAGTTGAAGAATTTGAACATTCAGGTGAAGAATTAGCAGATTCACGTTCAATGCACTTTAAGCATGGGGGAACAAATTCTTCCCGAGAAGCGCTGATTTGTTGAGCTAGTAATGAATCGCGCTCCTTTTGAAGATCTTCATAACACACTCTTAGCTTCTCAAGATCTTCCTTTCTTTGAAGAGATTCAAGAGAAAGCTTCTCGTGATCTTGCTTTTCTTGAAGAAATTCATAAGAAAGTTTCTCATGATCGATAAGAGAGCGTTATGATGATCTTGAAGGTTATCAAACCTAGACCAAGTCTCAAGATTTTCACCAAGGCTTATTATGCATCCATTTCTTCACCCAACATATCATCACTTTTATCTAGCATGTTTTGAACCTTTTCAAGAGCCCGTTGTTGTTTCACAGCAATCTTAGCAAGTTTAGAGTAGCTGGGCTTGAGATCCTCATCGATTCATTTCACTAGAGTCAAGAGTTGTATTTGAGTACCTTAGCACCTTTCGCCATGAAGCAATAGGTGGGAGCGAGCCATCATTATCTTCATCAGCTTGTCGGTGGAGCAGCTTTCTTCAAGTTTGAAGATGGACTTGCCGACGAAGGCAAGAGTAACGCCGACTCGCCACACTGCACTCAGATTCTTCAGATGCCTCCTCTTCATCATTTTCCTCGATTCAGCTTCAGAGTCCATTTCTTGCCAATGAATGCCCGAGCCTTCTTGGAGCTGCTCTTCTTGTGAGATGAAGACTTCGAGGATTTTGATGACTAAGATTTTGACGATTTCTTCTTCTTCTTCACATCATCGTAACTCAGTAATCCTTGTATTTCTTCTTCTTCATTTCCTTTTCCCAATCGAGGACAATCTTGAATATAGTGACCAGGCTTGCATTTGTGGCAAAGCCTTCTTATAGTCATTGGATGAGGAATCATCGCTTCTTGAGGATTTTCCAAAGCGACCACGCCTTGTGAACTTCTGAATTTCTTCACAAGCAAAGCATAGATCCTCGCTTAGTTCTTCAGATCACCAAGGCTACTACTAGAATCCTCATATTCGTAGTCGACACAGCCTTGGCCTTCGTGGCACGTGGTTTGCCATAGTTTGAACCATAGAGATCTCTTTCAGAAGTCGAACTCGTGAGTGTTTAGCCTTCGAGGATATCAGCAGGATCAAGCGACTTGTAGTCAAGACGTTTGTATCATCATCCCAGAGTATCAAATGAGGAATCAAGCGATCTCAACAGCTTTCTTCACAACTTCATGATCAAGAATGTCATGGCACCGAGGGCTTGAAGCTCATTTGAGATGTCGAGGACGCGATCAAAGGTTTGTTGGACATTCTCATTGTCGAGTCTTTTGAAGAGGTTGAAGAGATTCCAAGAACATCGACCGAGAGTCACGCTGAGTTGAAACTCCTTCATTTACTTTGGACAGCCTATCCCGTATAAGCTTAGCAGCTTCAAAGCACTCACTCTTCCATACTGCCCTTTGCTCGATGCCCACATATGATATTCTTCGCTTGAGAATCGAGTCGCTTGAATCTCTTCACATCGGTAGCGCTCAAAGGAGGGAGTGACAGAGGGGACACCATTTTCCACAACATACCGTAGATCGTTATCATTGCCTCAAGATGCATTCGATCTTGTTCTTCCAAAGAGGGGTAGTCCGCTCCATCAAAGGTAGGACACCCAGCCAAGATCTTGATCATACATGCGGCCGACATAACTAAAACTCCAAAGCGTTAAACTAAAATCACACGTAACAAGGAGTACCTTGCTCGATACCAATTGAAAGTGCTATATCGACTAGAGGGGGGTGAATAGGCGATTTTATGAATTCTTCATCGAGGAATTTGTCGGTGAGGAAATTCCTTAGCTAAGAACTACTTGCAATGAATAAGTACTCAGAGGTAAACATAACAGATACAAACATAGTCATCATGATGAAATGAAGACTGCACAGAGTACGTAAAGCGTAAACACAGGATAACAAGATGAAGACAAACATACTAAAGAAATTGAACTGAGGAATTTGTGAAAGTCTTCACCAAAGTCTTCAAGCACGATATGAACAACATACAACACAAGAAGGAGGAAATGAAAGAGTTGAGGAAATAGAACCAGCTTAGTTTGTGAAGACAATGATTTGGTAAACCAGCCCAACTGTTGTCTCAGCCAGTACGCCTAGTTGGAGCAGCCGAGTATTTAAACTCGAGGACACGCAGTCCCGACACCCGCCTCTCGAGCCGCAACTCAGACACCCAGCCTCACCGATTCTCCTTGAACTAAGACCACGCAGACTCGCCCAATCACTCGTGGTAAGTCTTCAGTGACTTCCAAACCTTCACAGACTTGGTCACTCGGTGGTCCACAATTCCTCTTGATGTTTAGACCTTGACGCCTAACCGTCTCGAAGAAGCACAATCTTCAAAGGTAACAAGCGCCGGATCCATGCAAGATAAATTTCTTCAAGATGCTCAATCACTTTGGGTTTGTGCGGGTTTAGTTTTGGGATTTTCCTCACTTGATGATTTTCGCCAAAGTCATCGGAGGATGGGTTGCTCTCGATGAAAAGTGTCAAGTTCTTCGAGCAGCCAACCAACTAGTGGTTGTAGGGGCGCTATTTATAGCTTAGGAAGTAGTCCGACATGATAAGACATAAATGCCCTTCAATGATATGACCGTTAGGTGGATAAGATATTTTGACAGCCGCCAAGAAGACAAAGAACGGTCGGAAATTTGACTCTCAAATTCCTCGTATTATCATGTTCTCATCAGGTAGGCAATTCAGACCGGCGAATTTAACTCCTCGCCAGAAAAAGTCCTCAAGGACTGTAAGAATCTGCCTCTCACATCGAGAAATTGATCGAATCTGTATGAGATTTCCAATGGCTTCACTCAAGGGATTGGTAGGTGTAGGATTTTGAGTTGAGCATCACATGGAAATTTTTCCTTAGTATTTCTAATTTCTTTAACAAGACGGTGTTTTATGACTCAAGAAAGAGAAAATGAAACTACGAAACAAAAGTCTTCACGCTTCATGTTCCTAATGAATACCAAGTCTTCAAGGTCACACCAATTTCTTCACTTTCAAAGTCTTCGTAAAGTCTTCGTAATATCAAAGTCTTCACCAAGTACTTCATTTTAGGGTCGACTTTTCTCAGAATATCAACTCCTCATAGACTTATAGACCTGTGTACACTCACAAATGCATCACCACTTAACCTATAAGTCTTCAATACACCAAAATCACTAAGGGGCACTAGATGCACTTACATGCACCCCACCATCTGCAACGTGGTGGTCACTAAGACCCTCATCGATGATGGCGCTGGCCTCAGCGTGCTCTCAATGGAGGCCTTCAGCCTTCTCCACGTACTGCTAGAACGGCTGCAGCCCAGCAAGCCCTTCTTGGGCGTCGGAGGTAGCTACATCGCTCCTCGTGCAGAGTCGCCCGTGACATTCGCACTCACGATAACTTCGCGACGGAGCTAATCGACTTCGACATCGCCCCCATCGGCCTCCCATACAATGCCATCCTTGGCTACCCGGCTCTAGCCCGTTTCATGGCTGCAACTCACCCGGCATACAACCTCATGAAGATGCCCGGGAGTAGCGGCATCCTCACCGTATCTGGGGACACCGGGGACGCGTTGCAAGCGCTCAAGCTCGTTTTCAAGGCCGTGGCCGCGGCGCGGCCTGTCGACTCAGAGGCCTCTGAGCCCAAGGGGGCTGCACCGGTCAAGAAGAAGCAGCTATTCACTCAGGACAAGGCGGAAACCAAGCAGGTACTGGTTGACAAGGACGGATCCACCAATGCCACCTTCACCATAGGCGCCAACCTCGAGCCCGAACACGAGGAAGCTTTGGTGAAATTCTCACGAACAAGAA
Organism: Aegilops speltoides; assembly: GCA_021437245.1. Classification (NCBI taxonomy): domain Eukaryota; kingdom Viridiplantae; phylum Streptophyta; class Magnoliopsida; order Poales; family Poaceae; genus Aegilops; species Aegilops speltoides. The sequence goes on from CM038141.1 coordinate 159,882,617, forward strand.
GGTATTCGCGGGAACCTGATCAGCTAGCAGGGTCCCGAGCGGCGAATCGAAAGATCAACTCAATGTGTGCCCCAACGCACCCAAAGGAAGGTAAGGCAAGGCGGCAGTCCACTAAGAACCAAGCTTTCATCGTCCAAGGGACCCGCAAGTTGGAAGCAGCGGGGGTCATTCGCGTGGTACGCTACCCAGACTGGCTGGCTAACCCTGTGGTCATACCGAAGAAGGGGGGAAAGGAACGCATGTGTGTCGACTTCCCCTTGCCAAGAGTCTTAATGAGGTGGACCTGCGGCTCAACCCGGAGAAGTGTGTGTTTGGAGTCCCCTCGGGCAAGCTCTTGGGTTTCCTAGTATCCCACCGGGGCATCGAGGCCAACCTGCAAAAGGTAAAAGGCCGTGGACATGAGCCCGCCAAAGACCTCAGAGAGATGCGAAGCTCACCGGGCGCTGGATCGCACTAGGGCGCTTTCATCTCCAAGCCGGGTAACGAGCACCGCCTTCTTCAAGCCGATGAAGAAAAAGGGCCCTTTGAATTGATCAAGAGGCCGACAAGGCATTCCAGATCTCAAGAGGTACTTGACTAGCCCCCGGGTGATGGTGGCTCACGCTCAGAGCCCCTCGGTGCTTACCTCATGCCACCCCCTACTCGCCAACAAGAGCCCTCGTGGCTGTTAGGGAGGAGCGAGACCAAGGCCGCAAAGAACCATCCGGTTAAAGCAAAGCAGGCCGAGAGGGCTTCACAGCAGTCAAGGGTCTGCAGCCAAGGAGGACCAGCCACGTAAGGGAAGCACACCAAAATGAAGAGGCCCTCCCCAGTACTCGGCCGGGGCTCCATTGTCTCAGAGGCGCCTGCCTCGAGGACGCCAGCGCCACCAAAGACTCCCAACCTAGTCGAAAGCACCCAAAGGTACTTCGTCAAGATGGTATTATGGACGCAAGGGCACGGTACCCCATGCCCCGTAAACTCCTCCTCGCGCTATTGGTGGCCTCAAGAAACTTCAGCACTATTTCAAAGGCCATCCCATCAAGGTTGTCTCGCATCACCCTCGAAAGGGTGCTCAGAGCCCTAACTCAGCCGGAAGAGTCGCTGAGTGGAATATCGAAATAGCAGTATTTCAGATAGAATTCAGCACAACCAGAGTCATCAAAGGGCTGTGCTTATGACTTTGTGGCGAATGGCAGAGGCGCCAGCCTCGAGGCTGGCGAGGATCGATCGCTTCCCCAGGAGCGAGGCACCGGACGGATGGGTCATGTACTTCGATAGGGCGCTTCTCCGACACGGCCGCAGGGCTGGTGCGATACTCAGATCCCCATTCAAGACAAGCTCTACTACGCCGTGCAACTCTGTTTTCAGCATGGGGAAAAGGTCTCCAACAACATAGCAGAATATGAAGGCCTGATAGAAGGCCCAAGGCCGCAGCCGCCTGGGGTGAAGCGCCACCATCACGGGTGATTCGCAGCCCTTGTCAACTTCTCCAACAAAGTATACGAACCAAAGGACGAGCACATGGAAGCCTACCTGGAGGTCCGCAGGATGGAGAAGCATTTTTGGGGCCGGAGTTGCGCACAGCCTCGCGGCACCAATCAAGAGGCCGATGACATCGCAAAGGGCATCCAGCGGCTACCTCAGAGCCCGGGCGCTTCGAGGAGCGGCTTCAAGCCTCCACGAGGCTATCACTATCAAGAACGACGCAGCCCCGAGGGAGATCTCACCGCCGCCTCGGGAGCCTCGGCCTCGGGCGACATCGAGCGCTTTCTCCCGGCGTTGGAACCTCGTGAGGGTGCTGGATCACGGAGCTCAGAGTTACTCGACGCGAGGCACATTGCCGTAAAAGGAGGAGGAGGTGGAGCGGTGGCACGGCAGCCACATCATACCGCTTAAGGATGGGGAGTTTCACCAAGACGCATCAATGATGTGTCGCCACGCTGCATTTCCGTGAGCAAGGGAAGGAGCTATCGCGCATATACACAAGGGCGATCAGGGCATCACTCGTCATCTCGAACTCTCGTCGATAAGGTTTTCTGCAGCGGGTTCTATTTGCCCACGGCACTCAATGATGCTGCGGAACTGGTGAAAGCTTGCGAGGCCTGTCAGTTCCATGCCAAGCAGATCCATCAGCCGGCGGGAGGTCTGCAGACTATACCACTCTCGTGGCCCTTTGCAGTCTAGGGACTGGATATCCTAGGCCTGTTCCCTTGGGTGCCAGGGGGCTACCGCTACCTCTACGTTGTCGTGGACAAGTTCACCAAGTGGGCTAAGGTGGAAGTTGTCCGCACCATCCCCGCAGGCTTCACGGTCAAGTTCATCAAGGGCCTCGTGAGCCGATTCGGGGTGCCGAACTGCATCATCACTGACAACGGTTCGCAGTTCACCAGTTTCCTCTTCAAAACATACTGTGCTAACCTTGGAACGCAGATATGCTACGCTTCGGTGGCGCACCCGTCCAGCCACGGTCAGGCTGAGCGAGCCAACACAGAGGTCCTGAGAGGCCTCAAGACCAGAACCTTCAAGAAGGAGCTGGAGGCCTGCAGCAGGGGCTGGTACGACGAGCTCCAGTCCGTGTTGTGGTCAATCCGCACGACCGCAACCAAGCCGACTGGCGAGACCCCGTTCTTTCTGGTTTATGGAGCTGAAGCCGCTCTCCTCACGAGGTCGACGCCGCTCGCTGGTCCCGTGTTCGACGAAGCGCAGCAGATGCCATGCGGGGATGGATCTTTGCCGGGGAGGAGTATCGCTATAGCGCCAAGGGCAGCAAGGTACCAACAGCACCGTGGCGATACCACCGCCGCAACATCCGCCCCAGACTCTCGAGGTAGGGGACCTCGTGCTCGACGGTTCTTCCTGTGAGGGGCTGCATAAGCTCTCTCCCATGTGGGAGGGCCCGCTAAGGTTGTTCATGTTTCAGTGCCCTGCTCGCACGCTTGGAGACCTGTGAGGGGGTGCCCATCCGTAACACATGGAACATCCAACACCTCCAAGGTTTTACCTCAAAAAGGCCCGTGCTCGTGAAGAAGGCGTAATGCCCGTGAAGTTGCTGTGGTTTTGAAAAAGGCCCGTGCTCGTGAAGAAGGCGTAATGCCTCGTGAAGTTGTTGTGTTTTGAAAAAGGCCTGGTGCCTATGAAGAAGGCGAATGCCTGTGAAGTTGCTGTGTTTTGGAAAAGGCCCGGTGCCTGTGAAGAAGGCGAATGCCTGTGAAGTTGCTGAGTTTTGAAAAAGGCCCGTGCTCGTGAAGAAGGTGAATGCCCGCTGTTGCTGTGTTTTGAAAAATGCCCGTGCCCGTGAAGGTTGAGTTTTGAAAAGGCCCGTGCTCGTGAAGAAGGCGAATGCCTGTCAAGTTGCTGTGTTTTGAAAAAGGCCCGGTGCCTGTGAAGAAAGCGAATGCCTGTGAAGTAGCTGCGTTTTGGAAAAGGCCTGGTGCCTATGAAGAAGGCAAACGCCTGTGAAGCTCGCCGCCCGTGACACTCTCACGTAATAATGAGTGGGGCTGTGCATGCCCCGGAGTCTCCGGAGTGCCGCCCTCGGGACTCGGGGGCTCCCGCCCACGCCTAGTGGCAACACTTAGCTCCGCGCTGGTGAGAAGACGTCAAAGACTCGACTAGGTGCCGGACGCGGCCTCTTTCATTTGCTTTCCGCAGTTGGCATGTTTGTTCCTATTTGAAGTTTTTTCCGAAGCTGTTGCCATTTTGAGCTCGCGACTCTTCCATTTTACTTGTACGTTTTGTTTTCTCCCGCGCAAAGTCTCACGAGGGGGGAGCGTGGGCACCCTCGCGAGTGTTTTCTGCCCAGCAATTTGGAACTTCCTGCTCGAGTCCGGCTGGAGCACCTCCCACCAGGCCCCACGGGCATCGCGACACAATCACGGGTTTGGGTTGGTTCCTCACTACCAAGGTTGGGACTACCTCGCCGACTAAACTCGCAGGACACAAGGCACAGACGAAGACCGGCCTCGAGGCGAGGACCGCGACGAGCCCCCCAAGATAAGTGGTTTTCAGCATAGGCACACGTAATGAAAACATAGCACATAAGCAGAGAAACAACGCACCAATTAAAACAACAATAGTTCAGCATACTACAGGGCAACGGATTACATTCTTTTTGTGCAGAGAGAAAGGAAAGTAAAGGGGTGACGACTTGCTCGGCGCCACTTCAGCCGAAGGCTCAGACGCCTCGAAGCTCAGCCAGATTCCGCCTCCCACTTCACCGAGCGCGGGCGGCGGTGACCCGCTGCCTCTCCTGCATTTAGGGCGACGACGAGGGACTGGTCGCGACCACCACCGGAGGTGCTGCACCAAGGGGAGTCGTCGGAGCTTGGCGGATCTCGGCCCCGCTGCCTGCGGCGCCCGCCCACTTCACCCGACCAACGCAGGGCTGGGCACGCGACCACGGTCATCGCTTCGACAGATCCGCACGGCGGCCGTTTTCCCAACACCTCACGAGGGTGGCGCCACCGCCGAACTTGAAGTGCAGAGTGCAACGCCGGCGCAGAGCAAGGCTGGGCAAATGTTTGCCACCATGGGTCAAGGCCGCCTCCCCGGCGGTGGAGACCTCTGTGGTAACCCAAGAGGACCTGCTGCAACAACCATCCGCCTGAGCCAAAGGTCACTGGGCACCAGCCGAAGCTCACCTATGAATAAACGGGAAGTTGAGCCAAAGCCGGTCGGGTCCGCCGACCACACGACGAAATCCGGCAGCACCTCCGCCGAGCGGAAGCTCGGCCTTGGGGGTCGCGCAGCCCCAGTATACCTCTCGATGGCAGCCGGACGCCCACCGCTGTGCAAAGGGCTGCTTCCACGGCCCCGGGAAGCCGCAGCAGGGGCAGCGGGGTGCTTATGAGGGCGGCCCCGGCCACGCTTGGTCGGAGGCGAGCCGGGCCCTTCCTGGCGAGCCTTCCCTTTCTCCGCGGCCGAGAACCTCTTCGGCGGAGCCATGGGGATGGCGAGCAGCCGATAAGAAGACAGAGAGTAGCAAGGAGGGATGAACCCGAGGGCTTCACGCTGTTCCATACATATAGCTGAGGGAGGCAACCGACGGCCTCCACAATCAAAGGTAATCATGACCCGTTTTGCATGCAGGGACTTGTCAAATCGTGCAGCTACCGAGGCGTCGTGGGGGAGCCAGGACGCCAACGTCTAATCAATCAGCCACGCGGGCGCCTAAGGTCAAGAGGTTATTGGGGCTCGCGGCGCCCAGACTTGCCTCTTCGCTTCTCGCTAAGCTAAGTCCAAGCGCGCTTTGGGCCCGGGCTACTATCAGCGCTTCGGGAACGGGGTACCAGACTTACCGCCGGGCGGCCTGCAGCGGGCTCAAGGAGGGCCCAAGATGGCCCATCTTCGCCAACACATGCTCAAGACCTCGCGAGGGGCTGCTCGCGGGCGGACGACAGAGGCTTCTCAGCACGGCCTCACAGCTGGCTCGCGAGGAGGCGGAGAGATCAAGGCGGGGTACCTCACGAGGTGACCGTGACGCAAGGGGCAAGCGCAGGCAAGGGTATCAAGCAAAGGCAACCATTTTGGTGCAGCAAGACTAAGACCAGCAGGACGGCAGAACGGAGGTCATCATGGAGCCCAAGCCGGCGTCATCTTCAGGGTCTTTTGGCAGGCGAGGACCAACTTTAGTCAGGATAAGTGTACTAGATGTTCCCCTTCAAAATGGCCAATTGTTAGTGCCCTTCCCGCTCAATATTTTGGAAGAGGCCCGGGGCCTTCGCCTATAAATAGGACTAGCCACCCACAGGGTAGGGGGGAGATCTGATCGGATCCGCACCCAAGACACAGAGAGAGAGAGGCGACTGAACCCCCCTAGCAGTTCATCGCACCAACCGAGAACAGACCCTCGCGAGGTTGTTCTTCCCTTGTACTATTCCTCATCAGCCCCAGTGGCAATCCACACACCTCAAACTGGAGTAGGGTATATATTACCCCACAATGGTGGCCTGAACCAGTATAAATCTTGTGTCCCTTGTGTTGTTCTTTGTGTAGTTTAGATCCTTACGAGGTGGTGAAACATGGGTAGGCTGGGGGTGTGATCTCCGCGTGCACCCCAGTGTTCGAACCTCAAGGGTCTGCCGGAACCCGAAATCCAACAGCGCAGGTCCAGTGCCCTCCGCTCCTTGCCAGATGACGACAAGGCCGGCGCCGGGCGAGGGGGAGAGGACCCGCCCTTGATCCCGAAGAAGGACAGGTCGGGGCTGATCTCTCGAGGGTCTACTCCAGCCCTTGTGCCACCCGAAGCCAGCTCTAACCCTTCTGGTGTGCCTTCCTCTGCTGCTGGACATCCCGAGGCTGAGCCCCGCAAGAGGCTCTCGGGCTTCAAGGTTGGCCGGAGGCCGTGGGACCCCGAGGCAGTTGACCAGTAAGTACTTGAACTCCGCTTTGCCCCTATTTTTGCCGCCGAGGCCTGACATCCCTTATTCGGGTAGGCCGCCACCTGCGGCGAAGAGGCTGAAGGGAGACACGGCGACCCCGCTTAGGGCGGGCTCACCTGCCGTGGCCGCATCTTCACTTGCGGGAAAGGGAGGTAGCAGGGCTCGCACTTCCCCTGCCCGATCGTCCTCGCGTGGCCAGGAGGGACGCGCTGGCAGGGAGCCAGCCCCCATGATCCCGCTGACTTGGAGGCGCCTGCGCTTGATGCTTTCGCCGAACTTGCCAAGGCTCAGGACGTCCCTGCCTCCCAAGCTATGATCACGCTGCCTTCTTCTCCTCCTACTCCATCAACTCCCATCTCCCCTGCCTCCTCCGTCGCCTTGGACCGCGCTACCGACGAGCTGAGTCGGCTGTGAGAGGATCTCCGGGGCGCCGACCCGCGCCTGGTGGCCGGGCGCCTGGAGCTGGTCTCCGGCTGGGTTCGCTCTGACGCCTCCATCCGAGCGGTGCTGAGCCAGGCTGTGACGGCTTCCGAGGAGGAGAAGCAAGTCACCTCCCAGGCCATAGCTGCTAGCGACGCAGCATTGAAGGATGCTTCAACTGTCAAGGGCCACTGCAAGACGCTAGAGGGCAAGCTGCAAGAGCTGCGTGATGAGCTTGCCAAGGAGGTTTGCGACCGTCAGGCGAAGGAGCAGGAGATGAAGGCTCGGGAGGCTGCCATCAAGGACCGCGACGCCGAACTCTCAGCTGATCGCGGCCGGCTGTAGACGTTGGGGCAGACGCTGAAAGCAGAGAGGGTTGAGCTGGACGCCAAGGCAAAGGTCTTGGCCGAGGACCGCGCGGCCTTCACGGGTTACGAGGTGAGGGCTCGCAAGGCACTAAAGACGCTTTATGAAGAGGGCCTGGAGAAATCGCTGGCCCAAGCCACAGAAGGCCCAACCAAGCTGGTTCCCTTCCTGGTCAAGGCGCTTGAGGAGGTCGTGGCCGGCATCGGCCCCATGGCCGAAGTTGAGGCTTGTGTCCTTTCCTCCGCAGCGCTAACGCGGATCCTTAGCCACGTCTACCTCCGCAACCCCGACGCCAACCTTGACGACCTGCTGGAGCCTGTGGATGCCAAGCGCTCCACCGCTGCTGCCGAGGCCGTGAAGGGCCAAGCGGAGGCCTTGCCGGCGAAGTTCCGCGCCTTCAACACTGCGCCCAAGCGAGGTGCTGCGGCTTCATGCCTCGGGTGGAGCTGACAAGTTTAACTCCACCACTTATGTGGCGCGCCTGGGGTGATCTTCTTGTGGCTTCTTTCCTGCTTCGATTCCTACAACATGCACCGTACCTCGTGGAGGTGTTTAAACTTGTGTTTGGTATTGTGAGAACAATTTATGGTCTATAATATTTGCTTCTGAATTTGCTAGATTTTATGCGTTTCTTCCTATTTGCTTGTGTTACTCAGCCGCCATTAGCCCCACTGCATCACCAGACGGACTAAGGAGTGAGGGGCTATGTGGCGTTAGGCTCTCGAGTCGCGATGCTCAGGAGTACCCTTGATGCGCAAAACAGCAAATAGGAGGGGTGTAGGAGAGGATCTCACATTCTACGCTGGCAGGCCCGCCCCACAAGATACCTCGACTGCCGTTAGGCTTTCAGAACTAAGGGGTGAGGGGCTACGTGACCAGTTAGGCTCCTGAGTCATGATGCTCAGGAGCCCCCCTTGATGCTCAAACGGTCTTCATACCTTGGCTCCACTCGGGGAGGGGCGCGCGACGACCAAGTCCGAGGGACCTGGCTGGGTGGCGTGCGCCCGGGCGTGACCCGGGTGCAACCCCCGTGCCCAGCCCCTTCGCGTGGCACTCCTGAGGGGAGGCGTTGCGATGAGGCTAGGCATTGAGCTCTGGGCTCCCTAAGGTTGATACAGCCGTGGGCTGCCCTCAGTTGTTTATCACCGCCGAGCGTAGCACTCCAGATGTGTACGGGCATAGCCGCCTCGGCAGTTGTCGCCACCAACAAGAGCATGGTGCTTCCACTGCACGTGGAGGGGCCTCCGAGGAGCCCCCTGGCGGCACAAACCCGCCCTGACATTTGGCCGACACGGTAGGGCTAGACGAGGTGTATCTGGGCACTCGCGAGCCAGCGCGGGACTCACGAGGCCCTACCTCAAGGCGGGTTACGCCTGATCTTGAGCCTTAGGCAGCTGAGTGTTCTGCATGAGGGTTAGATGCAAACGCTCTACGTCCTCAGGTCCCGGCCCTCGAGCAGGCTCAGCCTCCGCTGGTCAAGGGGCTGCGATGGGCGAGAGGTGATAATCATAGGCAAGTTGAGCATGAAAAGGCAATCCAACTTAGATAGATGCAAGGAAAGGCACACGCCACTGGGTCAGGCCCGAGCGGCTTGGGGATGATGCAGCCCGAGCGGCTTGGGGATGATGCAGTCCGAGGGGCGCCCCCAACAAGGTAAGCTAAAGACATAAGCAAAATGGATACATGCCGCGGGGACAGACCCACGCGACCTGGGAATGATGCAGCCCTGAGGACGCTCCCAGCTGAAATGAAACTCGAAGGGTGTCACCTGATACCATCGCAGAACGGTTGTTGGTGTAGCTGACGGTGCATGGTAAAGAAGCCAATCCTCACGAGCCTTCGGAACACTGAGCCTCGGGAGGCTCCAGAGGTCTGGGCGGCTCGGCAATGTCCATCTCCATTTCCTAAAGGAATGCACGGTGCCTGGCCACCTGAGCCTCCAGAATGCTCCTCATCAGACGCTGGTGAGCTGCAGCCGCGTTTGGCAGGCCGAAAGGCATGCGAACGTAGCTGTGAGGTGGATCCTCGCAACGTCCCACGCGCGAAGGCGAGAGGCTCTCTTGAGACGCGACTCGATTGAGCCCTGGGTAGTCGACGCAGACGCGCAGCCCACCATCCTCGCCTGGATGGGGAGCTACGCCGGGTAGGCGGTGGCTGCCGCGCATGACTCTTGACTCCTGCAGCTCCTGAGTGACCTTGGTGATGAACTCCTGAGGGTTGGTCCCTCCTTGCCTTATGCCATCTTGAGGGAAGCGTGCCAAGAAGCACGCCTCCAAGTGGTGCCCGAGCGCCTCCCTCATGATCTTGGCAAATTCAGTGGCCCTCCAGGAGAGAGCCCCCGAGCCTTGCCCGAGGAGGGCACCGGGCGCACCTTCCTATGTAACGGAGGGCAGCGCCCCTTGGATGGGCACAGATCCTGGAGCGGTGCCACCAGAGGTGCCTTCCTCCTGAGGCCTTGAGCTGGGTGATGTCTTCTTCTTGGGAGCTGCTTCGGGGATGTTTCCACTCTTGCTGTCTGGGTCCTCGATCAATCCGGCTTGGAAGGTGCGCTCGAGAGAGCACACTGTATCCTTCTCTTCACAGGGGACCATGATGACTCCGCCACTTCCTGGCATCTTGAGGATGTTGTAGCCGAGAATCGCATTGTATGGCAGGCGAATGTGGGCAACATCGAAGACAATGAGCTCGGTACGATAGTTTTTGCACTGTCCAAAGGTGACAGGGAGGCGGACCTGCCCTATCGGGATAGTGGAACCATCAGTGACTCCTGAGAAAGGCTTGGTCGGCTGAAGCTGATCGTATGGCACTTGGAGATTATTGAACGTCTCGACGGACAGGACGTTGAGCCCTGCTCCTCCGTCGATGAGGGTCCTGGTAACTTGCACATTGCTGATGACTGGGGAATAGAGCATGGGGAGGACACCGGCTGTTGCCGCACACTTGGACCACCTGAGAGGGCGAGTGGCCTCGAGCTTGGGGAGGGCTGCATTCACCTCGCGAGCAAACTGCTTGAAGATGCGCTGAGAGGCTGGGGCTTGGGCACCGCCCAAGATGCAAGCGATAGCACGCGGCTCCTGGAAGCCCCCAGCCCCCTCGTCCTGATGATGGTCGTCATTCCTTCTTAGCGGTGGTGGCAGAGAAGGAAAGCATGTGTTGCCTTGTGGGCGATCCTCACGAGGTTGATCCCTCCAGGCCCCCTCGCGAGGCTGGTCCTGCCAGCAGTTCTCGCGAGGCCGGTCACACCACCCTAGGCGAGGGCCAAGGTCGTCCCATCATCCTCTACCCCTTCCTCCGCCTCGGCCATAGCCCTGATCGCTGCGCTCGGGGCATCGACCGACACGGCCTTCTCGCATGGCTCTGAGCTCTTGGCATTCGTTGGTGTTGTGGGTATGGAGATCATGGTACACACAGTACCGGCTGCCATTAGATGACTCCGGATGGTCCCTGCCGCGCTTTGTATCCGGCTCTGCTGCGAGCACAGCTGCTCCTTTCCTCTTCACATCCTTGGCCTTGGCTTTCTTCTCTTCGGGATCTACAGCTGGGAGCTCAAGAAGTGAGAGGCGTCGCTCCTCATCCCTTGCGCACTTGGTCGCCAGGTTGAACAGCTCGAGAGACGTGCACAGATCTTCGTGGATCGCCGGCTCCTCCATCTTGACATCGTGGACGCCGTTGGAGAACGCCGAGATGATGGCCTCCTCGGTCACCTTGGGAATCTTGAGGCGAGCGCTGTTGAAGCGCTGGATGTACTTCTGCAAGGTCTCCCCGGGTTGCTGCTCGATGCGGGGCAGGTCACCCATGGCCGGTGGGCGGTCGCAAGTGCCCCGAAGTTGGCGGCGAAGTGGTGCGCATCTCGCCCCAGAGGAGATCGTGCAGAGGCAGGTTCAGAGCCAAAGCGGCACCGCCCTGAGCGCCATGGGAAACTAGGTCGCCATGACCTTTTCGTCCCCGTTGGCCGCTTTGATGCCCAGCTCGTAGAGCTGCAGGAACTCCACGGGGTCGGTAGTGCTGTCGTAGCGAGGAGGTAGGTCCGGCTTGAACTTGCCCGGCCAGGCGACAATGCGTAGCTCGGTGGTGAAGGCGCGGCAGCTCGCGGTGGCTACCGTGAGCTCTCGCCGATGCAGGCTTGCTCTGTGGATTCCGCGCGCGCCGCCAGAGTAGCGCGGGGTCTTGGCATGCTGGCGCAGGGATGCGGTCATGGCGTGCCAGTGTAGGAAGCACGCGAGCACCTTCTTTGGGACGAGGGATTTCTTGGTAGCTCCTTTCTTGTCGTGCAGGCGCTGGACGCGGTGGATCTTGTCCAAGGGTCACACGCCTTGGAGCCAGGGCGCCTTCTTGGGGAGGAGATGGCGGAGGCACCTCCTAAGCTGCATCACCCGCGCAGGACGGAGGGCGAGGCAGCGAGAGGGATGGCGCGGGGGAGCCCCCTGCGGTGCTGACGAGCTCGGTGATGCGAGCGAGCCACTCCTTGTAGAGGTCGCTCAAGGGATCAGACAGGAGCTCACACGCCAGAGCAACGCGCGGTACATCCGTGGGAGCGCTGGCGGCGGCGCATTTACGAACTAGCTGGGGTTAGTGATTGGGTGGCGGTGCAGCCTTCCCGCCACACCGAGGGATCCTGCGACGAGGCCTGCTGCTCGTTCCCCGCCGGGCTGGTGGCAGCGTTGGCGGCAGGCGACGGAGAATGACGGGTACACCCGCCGACGGGAGCCGTCTGGGTGACGCGGGCAGTGAGAGCACCCCGACGCTCGGCGCGAGCTCAGTGAGCGTCAGCCATGGGCATAATGGATGATCGAACGCGGAATAGCGGAAGAAAGATTCCGGCGCCCCCCTACCTGGCGCGCCAAATGTCGAATGTTAGGTTCCGGCAGACCCTTGAGGTTCGAACTCTGGGGTGCGCGCGAAGATCTTCCCCCTACCAATTCATGTCCAAACGCCTCGCGAGAATCTAAGCTAAATCGATGAACAGCACGAGGGACACGAGATTTATACTAGTTCAGGTCACCGTTGTGCTGTAATACCCTACTCCAGAGTGTGGTGTGGTGGATTTCCTTAGGGGCTGATGATGAATAGTATAGGGGAAGAACAGCCTCGCGAGAGGTGTTCTTGAGCTGGTGCGGTGTTCTCGTAGGAAGGGATGCATCCCTACTCTACTATGGTGGCTATCCCTATTTATAGAGGCCCTGGTCCTCTTCCCTAATATTGAGTGGGAAGGGAGCTAACAACGGCCGTTTCGAAGGGGAACATCTAGTACAAGTTATCCTGACTAAAGTTGGTCTTCGGCTGCCAAAGGCACTAGCGATGACGCCGTCTTGGGTTCCACGGTGACCTCCATCCCGCCACTCTACTGGTCTTGGTCTTGTTGCACCGAAATGGTAACCTTTGCCTAATGCCTCGGTAGTCCACGCCTGTGCTTGCCCCCTTTGCACCAAAGAGGAAACAAGGACACTGCGTAGGCTGGCACCCGCCTGGTCTCAATCGTCATGGCTTGCGTCACGGGAACCTCGCGAGGTACCCTTGCCTTGGTCTCTCCGCCTCCTCGCGAGCCTGTTTCAGGACCCTGACTCAAAGCCACACCGATCTAGCATCTAACACCTCATATCACTTTGCGGCCTCACGCACAGTATTCCCACGGGTGTCGCCTTACCTTGCCCGGGACCGTTTCCTTTTGGCACACGTATATGGTAGTGTCGCTAGCATCCATATGACAAGGAGCCCAGGCTGACATGGATAGTTGTGAACCCAAAGTGGCACTAACTTACAGGGACATGCATACATGACCCAGCAACGAACGTGTCGATCATCAGCGAGTGAATCCGGGTTGTAGCAACTGGGATAGTAGGACTTCGGTAAACTGGGCTGTAGCAGGCTAACAGGACTTCGATAGACACCGCGTGACATTTCCCCAAATGGACAGACACAGGAATGAAGAAGGACACATGTCGGCCAGCCTAAGTGTTCTGGAGCAGTAGCAAGCTACCAAGGCTCAATGGAAGGACTATGAGACATTTCCCGGTAAGAGAGGCTACCAAGGATAAACAACTAGATAGTCAGATCCCACACATACCAAGCATTTCAATAACATACACACAATATGCTTGATATGTGCAAATACAACATGGCATCACAACATGACTCTACAACTCAAGTATTTTATTCAATAGGCTCTGAGGAGTGAGATATTACAAACATGGGTCTCATGACCTAACATTCAGAGCATACAAGTCAAAGCACAATCGGAAGCTTAACATGTCTGAGTACAGACATCTACAAATGAAGAAGGCTGAGAAGCCTGACTATCTACCAGATCCTGCCGAGGGCACAAGATCGTAGCTGAGGTAACAAGCTAAACATCGAAGATCACGCAAAACTACTAGTGAGACTGAAGTCTCTCTGCAAAACATAAAATAGGCAAACGTGAGTACAAATGTACCCAGCAAGACTTACATCAGAACTAACTACATATGCATCATTATCAACAAAGGGTGTCATGCCCAATATGTGACCCTATCCTAAAGGAACTCAAAGGTTCCACCAAGGATAGAAGAGCATATTGGAGACGCTTTTGCAAGGTGGATATCATTAAATCAACATTACATAATAGATGGGGATACATACAAGAGGCATACAATGCCACACGAATACAACATCATCTTACATAAGAGCACCATCCGACTACGGATGAAACTCAAACAGAAACTCAAACGACATCCACCCTGCTAGCCTAATCTGCCGATCTCGAACCTAACACCTGATCGAAGAAGAAGCAGAAGAAGAACTCCAAAACAAGTAACATCGCTCTCGCGTCATGAACATCGCAATACCTATACCTGCAACTATTGTTGTAGTAATCTGAGAGCCACGAGGACTCAGCAATCCCATTACCATGGGTATCAAGACTAGCAAAGCTTAAAGGGTATGGAAAGGATAAGTGGTGAGGTTGCAGCAGCGACTAAGCATATGTGGTGGCTAACATACGCAAATAAGAGCGAGAAGAGAAGCAACGGAACGGTCGTGAAGCTAGCATTGATCAAGAAGTGATCCTGAAACTACTTACGCCAAAACATAACCCAAAAACCGTGTTCTCCTCTCGAACAAACCCAAAAAGAGACACTCACGGTTACACACACGGTTGGTGTATTTTAGAAGAGTTTACTTCAAGTTTACTACAACCGGATATCAACAAATTCCCATCTGCTACATAACCGCGGGCACGGCTCTCGAAAGTTTATACCCTGGAGGGGTGTCCCAACTTAGCCCATCACAAGCTCTCACGGTCAACAAAGGATATTCCTTCTCCCAGGAAGACCCGATCAGTCTCGGAATCCCGGCTTACAAGACATTTCGACAATGGTAAAACAAGACCAGCAAAGCCGCCCAATGTGTCGACAATCCCGATAGGATTCGCACGTATCTCGTTCTCAGGACACACCGGATAAGCGAAGCGTACATGTACCGACGTAACCCAAGTTGCCAAGGGATGGTCCCGCACGGTGCTGTAATTTGGACCAACACTTATACAAGAATTGGCCCAGGGGGGCTAAAATAAAATGACCCTCGGGTTAATTACTCCCGAGGGAAAGGTATAGGTGGTAGGAAAATGGTAAAACCAATGTTGGGCCTTGCTGGAGGAGTTTTATTCAAGGCGAACTGTCAAGGGGGTCCCATAAATCACCCATCCGCGTTAGAGATGCAAAATCCGGGAACATAATACCGATATGACGGAAACTAGGGCGTCAAGAGTGAAACAAAACACCAGGCATAAGGCCGAGCCTTCCACCCTTTACCAAGTATATAGATGCATTCATTAAATAAGAGATATTGTGATATCCCAACATAATCCTGTTTACCATGGAGCAATCTTAACTTCACCTGCAACTAGCAACGCTATAAGAGGGGCTGAGCAAAAGCGGGAACATAGCCAAACAACGGTTAGCTAGGAAGGGTGAAAAGGTTAGAGGCTGACATGGCAATTTGGGGAGGCTTGAAGAACAAGTGATAGGTAGCGCATCAAAGTGATAGAACGAAGCAACTAGCATAGCAATGATAGTAGTGAGATCCAAGGTGACGGTCATCTTGCCTGAAATCCCACAAGGAAGAAGAACGAGTCCATGAAGAAGATGAAGCCACGAAGACGAACCAAGCATAGACGAAAGAATCCTCACGGTCGCAACGAAACAGGAACTAACGGGAAGAAGCACAACCGGAAAGAAGCAAACAACAAGGTAAACACACAACACATAGACATGGCATGATGCTCAACCAAGTATGATGCATGACAAATCTAGATGAGGCTATGCATGGCAAGAGATGATGCAAACAAAACAACACATCAAAGCAAGTTTAAATGAGGTCGGAAACAACATATAACAATTCCGGAAAATGCCCATATGCATATTTCGAAATTGGTCCGGATCTCAATAAACCTTATGTTCAAGTTGTTAAACAGCAAATTAAGATACACCAAGATGATCTACATGAGATTCTAGTCAAGTTACATATGAAGTTCAATTAGTTCGGAGTTACGGCCTAGAAGATATGAGCACAACAAGTTAAACATGGCATTGGTGCTAAATGCATCCAAACATCAAGCAAACACCTCAAAACAAGGATGCAACATGATAATATGAAACTACATGCAATTCTAAGCAATATTCATATAGAGCACACTCAAAACGGAGCAATGGTTCAACACATACACATGAAACAAGTTTAAAGGACAAGCTGTCCATAACAACAACTAGGCATCCAGCAAGCATCATGAAAATATGCTACAACACCTCAACATAAGAACAAAGGGCATGGTCATGAAGTACAGGTAAAGCATGACAAAACATGAAAACTAAGCTATCTCCAGAAATCACTAGAACATGCTCAAAAGGACATGGCAAGATTGCAAATTATAACAGTTTCAGAGCTATCAAACAAAATGTTACAGGAACTTAACATGCAAACAAAGGCATGGCATGCTGATACTAAAGACAAAGAACAAAACTCCCTTACTGAACTTATTCCAAAGACCAACAGAAAAGATGGTAGCATCCATGCAAACAAGGCAAATGATATGACAGATTCAGACATGGCAGGAACAACAATAAGCAGGCATGTTGGTGAGCTTATACCAGTCACCACATTTTAATACATGGCATGACAAGGTTACCAACAGTAATATGACATATTTATGAAGCTAAGCTTTGCAAGAGAAAGTTCATAGGGTGCATGGATCACTAGCAAAGCACATGGCAAAACTAAACTTAATGTTAACAGACTGAGAGCAACATTATTTAGCAATTTGAGAGCAAGATTACAACAAGCTACGACAGGCTATAAATGCAACCAGGGGCATGTATGGATATAGAATGACATGTATAACAAAACAACCTTAGTGAACATCTCCAGATTATGCATAGAATGACTTGTAGCAGCAGGTTTACATAGCATCATGATATGACAGATTCAGCCTAGCAAAACAGTAACATCATGTACCCTACTTCACGAGCTCGATGCACTCACTACAAGACTCACAAAAATACATCGATTGCCCCACTGTAAAGATGGCATGATTTAGCTCAAAAATCATGTAGTCATCAGGCTCATAGGATGCACACACAAAATGCAATGAAAAAGACAATACAGCAAGTTCTGATAACAGACAGCAGTTAACATCATATAGCACTCTTGCAACGATGATAAGGGCATCAAGATGAACTCAAACAAGCATGACACAATGGAAACAAATGAAGAGCATCTCACAATGAACATTATGATATATCATGTGCATGAAACGAAGAAGTATGCAAGGAGATATGATGTGATGAACAGGGCAACATAAAGTGATAATCTCGGGACTTGGAGAAAAACAGAGGGGGGAAAGTCAACCTCAGCTCGGACCTAGGGTTTGGGGGCGCGCGAAACGAGGTTGGCCAGAGCTCGCCGGAGTCGGTGCCGGAGAGGAGGGAGATGGGGAAGGTCGCCGGAGATGGGGGGCGCCGGATCTGGCCGGCCGGACAACGAGGGGGCGACGGGGCCCGGCGGCATCGGCGGCGGCGGCCGGCGCGGGCGGCGGCGACGGACGGCGGCGGCTAAGCGAGCCTCGATGGTGGCGGAGGCGACGGGCTGGGAGGCGCTGGCGGCGGCGGCGGGCCGGGCGGGCTGGGGCTAGCCTCAGTTCGGGTGGGCCGGCGGTGCGGGAGGCGGCGGCACCCACATGGCTCGCTAGGATTTGCTACAGCGGGCGGCGCGAGCGTGTCCGATGGGATCAGACAGGTCCGGCGGCGATGGAGGGAGGTGGCTAGGGTTGGGACCCGTGATTTCGGGGAGGATCACATATTTATAGGTAGAGGGAGCTAGGAGTGTCCAAATGAGGAGCAGTTTTTGCCCACACGATTGTGATCGAACGACCGAGAGCATGGAGGGGGTTAGGATGGGCTAGTGGGCTGTGGTGAAGGGGTGCTGGGCTGCAAAGAGAAGTGGGTTTAAGGCTACGCGGTTAACCGTTGGGGCATCAAACAACCTCCAAATGGAATGAAATTTGACGGGCGGTCTGCCGGTGCTATACCAAGGCTACTCGGCAAATCTCGGCCCATTCCGAGAAATTTTTTCTCCCGCTCACGAAACAAGGTCTGAGAGGGGCGACGGGCGTGCGCGAGAGGTCTGGACTCCAAACAGACAATGGAGAGAACCGGGGGAACCCGAACGGATGCAAGTTTTGAAAAACATGCAGATGAAATGCATATGATGACATGGAAAAGTGCAACACGCAAGAAAATGACATGGCTACTACGGCAAATAATTGGAAGATACATGGCGCATCGGATTCGGGGCGTTAAAACTCTCCTCCACTAACAAGAGATCTCGTCCCGAGCTCTTAGGAACGAGACGGAACGGAAAAAGGGACGAGGTGAAATAAGAACAAAAGAGAGAGGATGAACAAAGTCGAGAGCACTCGAGCAAAAAAAGTAATGTTGAATATGACAAGAAGCAAAAGCTCAAGGAATAAGATAGACTCTAAAACCACTCCGGTTAGAATAAGAAAGAAAAGGAATAAGAGCGAAAGAATTTAGGCAGAACTCTGGCTGAACAAGGAATGAATAGAACATGAACTTGAGAAGATGGAATGATACTTGACGAGAGGAACAACATAATGCCTCTGGAAGAATTGAAATAGTTGAATGAAAGGAACGAAGAAGAAAATGATATCATATACCACAACTGAGTTTGGAAGCACCCTTAGAAGGAACGATAGAACGGAGTTGTTGAAAATTCAACAACGAAAAGAATAAGCTTGTTCTGGTCTTATAGGTAACATCTCAAGATCATAATGTGATAACCGGCCACAAATGTAAATGATTGGATAGCTGAGAAGAACGAAGAAATGCAAAACTCCACTTCAAAAGAATACGGAGAATTGATTACACTTCGAGATGCGAGAAGAAAAGATACCTGAATTTCTCCAACAAGATCTTGATGAACTCTTGAAGAATGAATTAAGTCATGAAGAACCACCATGAAGAACTCCAGTAACGAAAAGGATGATGAGATAGAATGAAGGATGAAAGAATAAGATGAGCCTTGCGATGATTTAGATGAAGGTTCCGACAAAATGGCTGTGGAAATTAGAACTCCGGAAAAGAAAATGTGAAAACACTTGGAACTAGAATTTATTCGTCAAGAACAAACTCCGAAGGAAGGGATTACTCACTTGGATGAAATAAGAATAATATTTATTGTATGCTTATCCATCATCAAATTAAATTGATGACAAGCAAAGGATTTTGCATACTACTTATTCTTCTTGAAAAGGTTTAAGGGGGGTATAGCACAAAACTTGAGAAAGTCTTCATGAACCACCGGTAGGATTCGAAAGAACAAATGGATTAAAATGATAATCAAGGAAAAAGAATCTTGAACGAACCATCGTAAGAATTTGAAAATGACTGATGAAAGAGACTGAATCACCGGGAAGAATTAGAAGAACCAATATGCTAGAGGGGATTTAGATGCAAGAGAACAAAGAGATCCTGAGCTGATTAAAGAACACTTGAATGAAGCACCAGGATAATTGGATAACGGTAGCTGAAATGTGAGGACGAAAAATTCTTCTGGAATGATGGCCTTCGGTGAGAAGAAATGGAAAAACAACTCCTGACATACTCCGGATGGGTAAGAAAAGAATATCTGACAAATGGAATAATTTGCGAGGATAACATGAAGCTAGAACCACGAAACTTCGAGAGAACAGACAAGATTTGGAGGAAAAACTCTTCTTCGGTATTCAAATGACGACGAGAAACACCACCAAAATTACTGAGATACTCCGGTAGAATGTAAAAGAGGAAGGGTTGAACCAACGATAGAATTTGAAAGCGATCTTGGAGATGGCAATCTGACTGATAAAATTCATTCTTACGTCACACTTGAAAAGAATTAGAGAATAGCTCCGGGAAATTAGAAGAGTCAGGTAAGATCCTGGGAAAAACCTGTGGGTTAGGGCCCACTAAAAGAAAACACCGTTGGTAAGGGTTGTTGAAGAGGTAGATGATGCACCAGAATGATTGAAATATTTGAATGAGGTGACACCCTCGAATTAATTCGAACACAGACGAATCATCTGAGATGTCTTGAACACTCCGAAAGGATAAACTAGCGAGAGGCGAACGAGCAAGGAAAACAGTTGATCCAAGGAAAATAATATGATCAATCTGAAAAACTTGAATTGAGTCCACCGGAGAAGAAAAAAAGATGAAGAATGTCAAACAAAAGAGAATTCACTGGTTGAAACAATTGATGGAAGACTGAAGAGGCTCCGCACGAATGAAATTGATGGTCGAGAGAGAGTCAGACTCCGGGAACAAAAAGGGTGGGAGCGCGGGAAAACAAAGGCAACTTGGAAAGGGGAACCGATGAATATCTTGAAGAGAAAACACCAGTTGAAATCATTGAGGAAAGAAAGCAAAGACTTTGCACGAGTAGGATGGATACTCGATTACGGACTCCGGCTCTGAGATGAAAAAGGGTGAGCGGGTGGGAAAAAGAAAACAACTGAGGATTGAACTTGGCAGAGATGAAGAGGCTCGAGTCAACTTGACGAGAAATGCACCGGATGAAAAGAGCTGAGAACCAACGATCGGAAAACCAACTATGTGAACCTAAAGAAAATTTGAAGGGGAAGAGGAGTAACTCAAAACACCTACGTCAAGATTTCTCACCAGAGCAACGAAGGGGCTGAGGAGTAAAAAGAATTCATACTCTCCGATATAACTATACTCAGAAATAGTTTTCTTCTAGACTCGACAACGGCCAACTACACGATCAATCAAGGGGCTCTATGGTCGGGCCGAGGCTCGATACAACTTGTCACGCCTAATATGCTAATTCCTATCCTAAAGGAACTCAAGGTCCCACCAAGAATAGAAGTGCATATTGGAGATGCTTTTGCAAGGTGGATATCATTACATCAACATTACATAATAGATGGGGATACATACAAGAGGCATACAATGCCACACTAATACAACATCATCTTACATAAGAGCACCATCCGACTACGGATGAAACACAAACAGAAACTCAAAAAACATCGACCCTACTAGCCCAGACTGCCAACCTGGAACCTAACCCCTGATCGAAGAAGAAGCAGAAGAAGAACTCTAAAACAAGTAACATCACTGTTGCATCATGAACATCGCAATACCTGTACCTGCAACTGTTGTTCTAGTAATCTGTGATCCACGAGGACTCAGCAATCCCATTACCATGGTTATCAAGACTAGCAAAGCTTAAAGGGTATGGAAAGGATAAGTGGTGAGGTTGCAGCAGCGACTAAGCATATGTGGTGGCTAACATACGGAAATAAGAGCGAGAAGAGAAGCGACGGAACGCTCGAGAAGCTAGCATTGATCAAGAAGTGATCCTGAAACTACTTATGTCAAAACATAACCCGAAAACCGTGTTCTCCTCTCGAACAACCCCGAAAAGAGACACTCATGGTTACGCACACGGTTGGTGTATTTTAGAAGAGTTTACTTCAAGTTTAGTACAACCGGATATCAACAAATTCCCATCTGCCACATAACCGCGGGCACGGCTCTCGAAAGTTTATACCCTGCAGGGATGTCCCAACTTAGCCCATCACAAGCTCTCACGGTCAACGAAGGATATTCCTTCTCCCAGGAAGACCCGATCAGTCTCGGAATCCCGGTTTACAAGACATTTCGACAATTGTAAACAAGACCAGCAAAGCCGCCCGATGTGTCGACAATCCCGATAGGAGTCGCACGTATCTCGTTCTCAGGTCACACCGGATAAGCGAAGCATACAGGTACCGACATAACCCAAGTTGCCAAGGGATGGTCCCACACTTAGACAAGCATTGGCCCCGGGGGGCTAAAATAAGATGACCCTTGGGTTAATTACTCCACAGGGAAAGGTATAGGTGGTAGGCAAATGGTGAAACCAATGTTGGCCCTTGCTGGAGGAGTTTTATTCAAGACGAACTATCAAGGGGGTCCCATAAATCACCCAACCGCGTTAGGGACGCAAAATCCGGGAACATAATACCGATATGACGGAAACTAGGGTGGCAAGAGTGGAACAAAACACCAGGCATAAGGCCGAGCCTTCCACCCCTTTACCAAGTATATAGATGCATTAATTAAATAAGAGATATTTTGATATCCCAACATAATCCTGTTCACCATGGAGTAATCTTCAACTTCACCTGCAACTAGCAACGCTATAAGAGGGCTGAGCAAAAGCGGGAACATAACCAAAAAACGGTTTGCTAGGAAGGGTGAAAAGGTTAGAGGCTGACATGGCAATTTGGGGAGGCTTGAGGAACAAGTGATAGGTAGTGCAGCAAAGCGATAGAACGAAGCAACTAGCATAGCAATGATAGTAGTGAGATCCAAGGTGCCGGTTATCTTGCCAAAAATCCCGCAAGGAAGAAGAACGAGTCCATGAAGAAGATGAAGCCACGAAGACGAACCAAGCATAGACGAACGAATTCTTACGGTCGCAATGAAACGGGAACTAACGGGATGAAGCACAACCGGAAAGAAGCAAACAACAAGGTAAACACACAACACATAGACATGGCATGATGCTCAACCAAGTATGACGCATGACAAAGCTAGATGAGGCTACTCATGGCAAGAGATGATACAAACAAGAACAACGCATCAAAGCAAGTTTAAATGAGGTCGGAAACAACATATAACAATTCCGGAAAATCCCCATATGCATATTTCAAAATTGGTCCAGATCTCAATAAACCTTATGTTCAAGTTGTTAAACAGCAAGTTAAGATGCACCAAGATGATCTACACGAGGTTCTAGTCAATTTACATATGAAGTTCAATTAGTTCGGAGTTACGGCCTAGAAGATATGAGCACAACAAGTTAACACATGGCATTGGTGCTAAACGCATCCAAACAACAAGCAAACACCTCAAAACAAGGATGCAACATGATAATATGAAACTACATGCAATTCTAAGCAAGTTTCATATAGAGCACACTCAAAACGGAGTAACGGTTCAACACATACACATGAAACAAGTTTAAAGGACAAGCTGTACATAACAGCAACTAGGCATCTAGCAAACATCACGAAAATATGCTACAACACCTCAATATAATAAAAAAAGGCATGGGCATGAATTACAGGTAAAGCATGACAAAACATGAACACTGAGATATCTCCACAAATCACTAGAACATGCTCAAAAGGACATGGCAAGATTGCCAATTATAACAGTTTCAGACTTGGCAGAAAATAACATCCGGTTGCAATGTTTAGAGCTATCAAATGACATGTTACAGGAACTTAACATGGCAAACAAAGGCATGGCATGCTAATACTAAAGATAAAGAACAAAACTCCCTTACTGAACTTATTCCAAAGATCAACAGAAAAGATGGTAGCATCCATGCAAACATGGCGAATGATATGACAGATTCAGACATGGCAAGAACAACAATAAGTAGGCAGGTTGGTGAGCTTATACCAGTCATCACAGAGAAATACATGTCATGACAAGGTGACCAAAAGTAATATGACATATTTATCAAGCTAAGCATGGCAAGATAAAGTTCATAGCGTGCACGGATCACTAGCACAGCACATGGAAAAACTGAACTTAATGTTAACAGAGTGACAGCAACATTATTTAGCAATTTGAGATCAAGATCACAACAAGCTACGGCAGGCTATAAATGCAACCAGGGGCACGGACGGATACATCATGACATGTGTAACAAAACATCATTAGTTAACATCTCCAGATTATGCAGAGAATAACTTGTAGCAGCAAGTTTACAAAACAGCATGATATGTTAGATTCAGCCTAGCAAAACAGTAAGAGCATGCACCCTACTTCACGAGCTCGATGCGCTCACTACATGACTCACAAAAATACATGCATTGCACCAATGTAAAGATGGCATGATGTAGCTCAAAACTCATGTAGACATCAAGCTCATAGGATGCACACACAAAACGCAATGAAAAAGACAAAACAGCAAGTTCTGATAACAGACAGCAGTAAACATCAAATAGGAGTCTTGCAACGATGATAAAGGCATCAAGATGAACTCAAACAAGCATGGCACAATGTAGTAAAATGAATAGCATATCACAATGAACATTTTTATATATCATGCGCATGAAACAGAGCAGTATGCAAGGAGATATAATGTGATTAACAGGGCAACATAAAGTGATAATCTTGGGACAGAAAAACAGAGGGGGGGAAATCAACCTCAGCTCAGATCTAGGGTTCGGTGGGGCGCGCGAAACGAGGTTGGCCGGAGCTTGCTGGAGTTGGTGCCGGAGAGGAGGGAGATGGGGAAGGTCGCCAGAGATGGGGCGCTGATCCGCCGGCCGGACGGCGAGGGCGACGGGCCCGGCGGCGCGCGGGCGGTGGCGGCCGGGCGCGGTGGCGGTTGCCGGGCGGAGCCTCGGGCGGCGGCGGAGGCGCGGGAGGCGCGGCGGCGGCGGCGGGGCGGGGGGGCCGCCTCGCCCGGCAGGCCGACGCCGTGGGAGGCAGCGGCGCCCATGTGGCGCGCTAGGATTCGCTGCGCCGGGCGGCACGGGCGTGTCCGATTGGATCGGACATGTCCGGCGGCGATGGAGGAGAGGTGGCTAGGGTTGGGACCCGGGATTTCGGGGATGAGCATATATTTATAGGTAGAGGGAGCTAGGAGTGTCGAGATAAGGAGCGGTTTTCGCCCACACGATCATGATCGAACGACCGAGAGCATGGACGGGGTTAGGATGGGATAGTGAGCTGTGGTGAAGGGGTGCTGGGCTGCAAAGAGAAGGGGGTTTCGGGCTACGCGATTAACCGTTGGGGCATCAAAATACCTCCAAATGGAACGAAATTTGACAGGCGGTCTGTCGGTGCTATACCAAGGCCACTCAGCAAATCTCGGCCCATTCCGGGAACGTTTTCTCGCGCTCACGAAACAAGGTCTGAGAGGGGCGATGGGCGCGCGCAAGACGCCTGGACTCCAAACAGACAACGGAGAGAACCGGGGGAACCTGAACGGATGCAAGTTTTGAAAAACATGCAGATGAAATGGAGATGATGACATGGCAAAGTGCAACACGCAAGCAAATGACATGGCAACTACGATGAATAACTTGAAGATACCTGGTGCATCGGATTCGGGGCGTTACAAAGGGGGTGGTGGAGTTTAACTGTAGCAAGCCAGCTTTGACTCGGTGGCTATCCTGAACTACGACTGCAAGTAACACTTTTGAGGTGGCGCACACGAGTCCGCATATTCAGCATATCAATACACCACTATGGATCCGCTCCCGTCTCCCTACGAGAACGCCATCCATAGCACTCACGCTTATCTTGTGCATTTTAACGTATCCACTTTCACTTGTCTATGAACTGTACAGGCAACCCAGAAGTCCTTTACCGCAGACACGGCTATTCGAATAGATGATGTTAACCCTGCAGGGGTGTACTTCTTCACACACGCTCTCACCACTTACCATCGTTTACACGACATGTACTTGTCTACCTTCAAGCGGAAGCCCAACCAGGGTGTCGGCCACAGCCTACCTAAACACTCAAGTCTCTAGTCCAGGTTTATCGCCTATTTAGGTTCCATCCGCAGGGAATCCGGCCGAGGTTTCCACATACGGCCCCGAACAATGTGTACAGGTTCCGCGACACCAAACGGGCGCCTGCATACCCGCCACGCGTTTAGCGATCACAAGACACCCTCCGATCAGCGCCCATCGCCTCCAACATACTACAAACACCGTAAACTACTTGCAACTCCCGGACAGAGGACAAGGGTGATTAAGAAGCCGAGAGGGTCCATTGGTTTCGCCCAATGCGTGGTAGTAACTGTTTCATGGATCACAAACACAAAACTCAGTTCCTGAGGACGGCTTCAATGAGACCACCCACCATGTGCTCCTACATGGCCTCTCACCGCTACCTTTACCAAATCGTGTTCACACACTTAGCTCGCACACAGTAGGACATGTTCACACACCTTTGATTCATCCCCGATGAATCGACCTAACTCAACTCTAAGCAAGGCACGGGCCATGACAAACAAGCATGAATGAGTAGGCACAACAGGGCTCAAACAACTCCTACTCATGCTAGTGGGTTTCATCTATTTACTGTGGCAATGATAGGTCATGCAGAGGATAAAGGGGTTCAGCTACCGCACCCAAGTAACAGATGAATCGTTGTTGTCCTAATGCATTAAAAGAGAGCGGGAGCGAGAGAGTAGGATTGTATCAGAATGAACAAGGGGTTTTTGCTTGCCTAGCACTTCTAAAGATAGTATAGTTCTTCATCGGTGTCATCGATCACATCGTCAGTACACGTCTACTAAGAGGGGACAAGAACCAACAAACAAATAAGAAACACAATCAGTGCAATACACAATATGATGCATGATCATGACATGGCAGAATGAGTGTGTTGGCCTAATGCAACTACAACAAATTAAATGGCGTTGGTTTGAATCCAAGATTCAAATTCAAACCCCATATGTGGATATTCAAATGCCATTTATATGATTTTCCCTAAACAGTAGTCATAAGTTGTTCTAACATGCATGAAACCAGTATAGATGGATAGATTGGATTTTTCTGATCATTTTTCATATATATAAATTATTTCATTCTGAGTTACGGTTGAACTTCTATGAATTTTAGAAGTTTAGAGCACATTTTCTGCAATTTCTGGATTATTTAAAATTAAACTAAATCCAGAAATAGATTTATTGCATCAGCATGACATCACCATGACCTCAGCAGGTCAACCGAGTTGACCAGGGTCAAACCTGGCTGGTGGGACCCGCATGTCATTGACACAGGGACTAATGCCGGTCAAATCCAAATACCGACCGGGTTCGACCGCTACCGGGTCCACCGTCGCTGGTCTGGGTTCTAATTAAACGTGGTTAGTCCCTAAGCTAATGACGCCACGTCGGCACACCGGAGAATGGCCGGCGGTGACCAAAACCGCGGTGGAAGCTCGCCGTAGTGGCGTTAAGGGCCGCAGTTGGACGCGCGAAGAGCACCAGGAGGTAGCCCATGCCCACGCGCAACCAGGGGAATCAGCGGGAGGGTGTCGGGTGGCTGGAGTTCGCCGGAGTGAAGCCCGCGGCGGCTGCCGGCGCTCGGGGCTAGTGCAGGTTGGTGCTAGGGGGGACGGTAGGTCGAACGGGTGGGCGCGCCGGCTCCTGGGAGCGTGTTGAGCACGGGGCAACGCTCGGACGCGAGTGGTAGCAGCTGTGGCCATGGCGGCGATGAGGTACGGCGCCGACAAGCTTCGGCGTCCGCGCAACTATGGCCTAGAGGAGGCGGCGAGTAATGGGGTTCGGGGGAGGAGGAAGAGAAGCTCACTTCGAGCACGATGGGAAGGTTAGTGGGCGCGGGGGAGGTCTGGAGCGAGCAGGACGACGATGCCGATCTCGAAGACCCGAGGAGGAAGAAGAGGTCAGGGCCGGCGCTTCGGGGCGTTTGGGGTCGCGTGAGTCGACAGGGAGGCGTAGGCGACGGTGGCGGAGCTTCTGGCATGTAGGAGAGGCGAGGGGGAGGCGGTGGCCGCGGTGGTGGCGAACGGCGTCGGCGGTTGCGCTTGGGCGCGAGAGGGAGAGAGAGTAGAGGAGGGGAGAGGCATGGGAGAGAGTGAGAGGGGGCCACGGGGTGCGTGGTGTCTCCGTGGCGTCGTCTAGGAGCACCGGAGAGGAGCCAGGCGGGCAGGGAGGGAGGAGGTGGCCGGTGCGGGGTGGCCACGCGCCTCCGTCCTTCTGGCGGGGGAGGAAGACGACAGGGGGGAAAACGGTGGTGGGCTGGGCCGTGCTGGGCCGGTTGGTGGTGCCAGGTAAGGCCCAGGTACTAACTCTCTCTCTCTGTTATCTAATTTGTTCTGTGTCTTTCTATTTTTGCTATTATGTTTTGATTTAATTTGAAGACCAAATCATTTTTAAAATTCATGAAAATAATTGTGTGAACTAGATGGACTTATCCAAAGCTACACAACAAATTTTCAGAATTATTGAACATATATTTATTAAATTACAAATATAGATCCAATTCAAATATTTATTGGATTAATTCAAAGTCCCAAAATAATTGTTACTGAGATTCTAAAAATATTGGTTCGAATTTTAACCCTTGCCAATATTTCCAGAGATTAAAAGGAACATTTTCTTGGACTCATTTGATGAGATTTAAATGTTGGTTATTTTTAGAGGTCTTCTGAGGCTTTTGAAAATTCCTCAAGTCAAATTTCATTTGAATTTTAAACATGATGCTCACATGAAGGTCTAGCCTAGTGCATACCAGAACTAGGGATGTGACAGCCTGCCTGGTGAGGCCGCTCCTGAAGAAGCCTTGCGTCGTCCGCCCCGCGGGGCTTGGCCCCTCGCGAGGGTCTTGAGTTGCGTTGATGAAGATGGGCCGTACTGGGCCACCACTTGAGCCACGCCGACAAATACATCATTTGTTAACCGACCGAATATTCTCTTAGGAACGATAGCTTTCGGCTTCACCCAGTCTGAGGTACACATCCGGCTGACCCGGCGGTATCAATCGTAGAGGTGCTCCTCTTATGCGCTAGCCGAATTAACGGGAACGTAGGGCATAACACAAGAGCCAGGCAACCCAGCTTGGCCAAAACTTAAGTCATATCAATGCATATAGTGGTGAAAAAAGGCACATACGTATAAGTGACGCATATGTGGTGGGCATGAAGCCCAGAAGACAAATAAGCTTCTATAGAAGAAGCCCCCAGGTATGATGAGCGCGCATAGCGTGGCCAGAGTGTGCAGTCAGAGCATACTTAAGTCTAAAAAGGCTATAAATGTAAAAGGAGAGAGAGGATATAATTTAAAAGGGAATACAGAGGTAAGGAGACAACCATGGAGTTCTGCACTAGGCATAGAATCTTCGGAGTCTGGCCACGTTCCATGGGTTTGGCTCGAGTCGATTGTTTGATGCATCACGCAGACTGTACGCACCTCCAGTGAGAACTTTGTCAATGATGAAGTGGCCCTCCCACTTGGGCTTGAGCTTGTCCTTTTTCTTCTTTGATAGGCGTAGAACGAGTTCGCCAATGTTATAAGTTTTGGCCCGCACTTCTCTGCTTTGATACCTTCGGGTTTGCTGTTGATAGAATGCGAAACGGGCCTCCGCGACGTCGCGCTCCTCCTCCAGGGCATCTAAGTTGTCCTGCTGATCCAGCTCAGCTTCTCTATCTTCGTACATGTGCACTCTAGGTGAATCATGGATGATATCGCAGGGTAGCACTACCTCTGCGCCGTACACCAAAAAAAATGGTGTGTATCCGGTTGTGCGATTCGGCATGGTCCGCAGCCCCCATAATACGGAGTCAAGCTCCTCGACCCAGTGCGTATCTGATTCCTTCAAGGATCGCGCTAGTCTTGGTTTGATGCTGCATACAAGAAGACCGTTCGCTCGTTCGACTTGACCATTTGTTTGGGGTGATAGACGGAAGCGTAATCAAGTTTTATGCCCATTTTGCTGCACCAGGTTTTCACCTCATCGGATGTAAAGCTAGAGCCGTTATCGGTGATGATGCTGTGGGGGACACCGTAGCGGTGTACGACCCCAGATATAAAGTCTATCACTGGTCCGGATTCGGCAGTTTTTGTTGGTGTTCTGGGAACAGGGGTCCCCAGACTTACCTGCCTGCGGCCTGCGGCGTGGCTCAAGCGGAGGCCCAGTTCAGCCCAGCTTCGTTAGCTCAAGCTCAAGACCCTCGCGAGGGGCCAAGCCTCGCAGGGCGGACGACAGGAAGCTTCCTCAGGACCAGCCTCATTAGGCGGGCTCGCGAGGAGGCGGAGAGATCAAGGCAGGGTTCCTCGCGAGGTGGCCGTGACGCAAGCCATGACGATCGACACCAGTAGCGCCGCCTCGCAAGAAGTCCTTGTTTCCTTCGTGCAAAGGGGCAAGCACAGGCCAAGGCATCAGGCAAAGGTTACCATTTTGGTGCAACAAGACCAAGACCAGCAGAACGGCAGGATGGAGGTCATCATGGATCCCAGGACGGCGTCACCGCCAAAGTCTTTGGTAGTCGAAGACCAACTTTAGTCAGGACAAGTGTACTAGATGTTCCCCTTCAAAATGGCCAATTGTTGGTGCCCTTCCTGCTCATTATTCGGGAAGAAGCCCAGGGCCTCCCTCTATAAATAGAGCTAGCCACCACAGAGTAGGCATAGAGTTTTGGGTAGACTAGAAAGAGAGAGAGGCGACTGGACTACCCAAGCAGTTCATCGCACCAGCCCAAGAACAGCCCCTTGCGAGGCTGTTCTCCCTTTGTATTGTTCATCATCAGCCCCTGAGGCAATCCACCACACCACACAATGGAGTAGGGTATTACACCACAATGGTGTCCTGAACCAGTATAAACCTCGTGTCCCTTGTGTGTTCTTCTTTCTAGCCTAGATTCCTTGCGAGGCTTCGAGACGTGAGTTGGTAGGGGAAGATCTTCATGTGCACCCTAGAGTTCGAACCTCAAGGGTCTATTGGAACCCGAAATCTGACATTTGGCGCGCCAGGTAGGGGTGCGCCGGAATCCTTCTTCCACCGCCTCGCGTTCGTCGTCCGTCGCGCCCATGTTTGACACTCGCCGAAGCTCGCTACCGAAGCGCCGGGTTGCTCGCGCCCATGCCGCCAGACGGCCCCGCCGGTGGGCCTCCCTGCTGCTCCTCGCCGCCTATCACCCACGACGCACCGCCCTGGGAACGAGCAGCAGCGCCGCCGCCAGATCCTCGGCGGCGGCGGAAGGCCGCGACCGTTACCCCGCCGCCGACTCCAAGAAGTTCGCCGTCAGACGCCTGTCAGCGCCCCGCAGACGCACGCCGTGTTGCTCCCGCACGGAGCTTTTGCACTATCGCCCTGTCGACGACCTCTAAGACGAGTGGCTCGCTCGCATCACCGAGCTCATCAGCGCCGCAGGGGGCTCCCCTGCGCCGTCCCTCTCACTACATCGCCCTTCGCCCTACGCAGGCAACGCAGCTCCGGAGGCACCTCCGCCACCTCCTCCTCAAGAAGGCGCCTTGGCCCCAAGGCACGCGACCCCTAGACGAGACCCACCGCGTCCAGCGCCTACGCAGCAAGAAAGGAGCTGCCAAGAGGCCCCTCATCCTCAAGAAGTCACACGCGTGCTCCCAACGTCAGCACGCCATGACCGCGTCCCTGCTCCAGCACGCCAAGACCCCGCGCTGCTGCTGGCGGCAGCGCGCGAAGACCTCCAAGATCAAGCCCTCCATCACCAAAGGCCCCTTGTAGCCACTGCAGGCTGTCGCGCCTTCACCGCCAAGCTGCGCAGCGTGGCCTGGCCGGGCAAGTTCATGCCAGATCTGCCTCCTTGCTACGACGGTACTGCCGACCACACGGAGTTCCTCCAGCTCTACGAGCTAGGCATCGAGGCGGCCAACGGGGATGAAAAGGTCATGGCGAACTGGTTTTCCATGGCGCTCAAGGATGGCGCCTGCACCTGGCTCCTAAACCTTCCTCCCAGCACAATCTCCTCTTCGGACGAGGGAGCGCACTCGCTTCATCGCCAGCTTCCAGGGCACTCACGACCGGCCCCCGGCCATGAGTGATCTACGCCGCATCAAGCAACAGCCAGGAGAGACCCTGCAAAAGTACATCCAGCGCTTTAACAACGCCCGCCTCAAGATACCCAAGGGGACTAAGGAAGCCATCATCTGAGCCTTCTCCGATGGCGTGCATGACGTCAAGATGAAAGAGGAGCCAGCGATCCAGGAAGACCTGTGCACATCTCTGGAGCTGTTCAACTTGGCGACCAAGTGCGCCAGGGCTGAGGAAGGGCACCTCTCCCTCCTCGAGCTTCCAGCTACTGATCTGGAGAGAAGAAGCCCAAGGTGAAGGACGTGAAACGCAAAGGAGCTGTTGTGCTCGCAGCGGAGCCAGACACCAAGCAAGGAAGGGATCAGCCGAAGTCATCCAAACACAGCCGGTACTGCGTGTACCATGACCCCCACACCCACAACACAAACGAATGCCAAGAGCTCAGGGCTGTGCGAGATGGACATATCGGCCGATGCCCCGAGCGCAACGATCGGGGCTATGGCTGAGGAGGAGGAAGAGGTGGAGTGAGGGAGTCCTGGATTAGGGGGTATCTGGACAGCCGGACTCTGTACAACGTCCGTACTACTGAAGTGTGGAGGCACATGACTCAAGACTTCGCCCCGTGTCCGGATGGGACTTTCCTTGGCGTGGAACGCAAGCTTGGCAATCCGGATATTATATTTCCTTCTTTATAACCGACTCCATGTAAA
Source organism: Aegilops speltoides (assembly GCA_021437245.1). Classification (NCBI taxonomy): domain Eukaryota; kingdom Viridiplantae; phylum Streptophyta; class Magnoliopsida; order Poales; family Poaceae; genus Aegilops; species Aegilops speltoides. The sequence goes on from CM038141.1 coordinate 159,914,578, forward strand.
CCCTAGCCCTCTCGGGTGTCTATATAAACCGGAGAGGTTGGTCCTTAGAAGGCCAACCACAATTACATTCATACCATCATAGGCTAGCTCCTAGGGTTTAGCCTCTACGATCTCGTGGTAGATCTACTCTTGTACTACCCATATCATCAATATTAATCAAGCAGGAAGTAGGGTTTTACCTCCATCGAGAGGGCCCGAACCTGGGTAAACATCTGTGTCCCTTACTTCTTGTTACCATCAGCCTTGACGCGCAGATCGGGACCCCCTACCCGAGATCCGCCGGTTTTCACACCGACATTGGTGCTTTCATTGAGAGTTCCTCTGTGACGTCGCCGCAAGGCTTGATGGCTTGACTCGTCTTCAAGGACGATATTACTTCGGAGGGAGCTCTGGCTATAGGCCAGACGCTCCGGCTCGGCGGCTTTATCATGGCGCCCCATCGGCGACGGAGCCGACGATGGCCTCTCGGGTCATCAATCATAACTCCGGCCGGGCCGACCTTGCCGAACGGATGGATACAATGGAGCTCTCCTCCTTTAATGAACTCTTGGATCGCATCGCGGCTCTGGGAGTCGCTAGGAATTATGACCGGATTGGGCTTAAACCCGACCGAAGGGACATCAGGTCCCCACCGGCCACCCATGAGATGGCGATTATCGAAGAACCACACGCGGATCGTCCCCCAACTTTGAGGACGAACTATGTTCGGATCGCCGAACTCTTTGAGCCAAAAATCTGCTCAGAGGACAACCTGCCCTAGGTCCCGGACTTAGAATCGAGCATTGGGCCAAAGGAATTTGGTAACACTCCGGATTCTGAGTCGCTGGGCTCAGAACCGCCCCGCGCCCTTGGGCGTTAGATCGAACATAATCCGGATTCTGCCAACAATACCTATTTGGGCTGAAACTGTCTCTCCCGCATCAGGCAAGAGCCCCAGGAGACGGTGCATCATTACTGGGCCAGATTCCTCCTTGCGCTTAACAATGTTAAGGACTGCCACGAGGAGAACATGGTCTCACTCTTCTGCAAAAACTGCACGGACGAAGGGCTCCTAATGCTTTAGGCCGCCGTGAAATAATATGTTTCGCGGACTTGGAAGTCATAGTACGTAAGTACTGTGCGATGGAGAGTGCTTGGAAGACCCAAACAGAATTTTGGGATAGTACCGCTCTCAGCAAGACCTTTGTCCGAACCAAACAAACGAACTCTCGTAGGACGTCCGTTCCAATCCCCAAGAAACCGAAGCCCACCCCAGGGCAAGGATCAGTATTGGAAGGATGGCTCGATGGGCCATGTAAGCTCCACGGTACGCCGGATACAATGCCAACTCATAGCCTTAGGGCATGTTGGATACTCCGGCAGGTGGCAAAAAGCGGCGAGGATCTTCTTGCGAGCCATAAAGCGGAACAATATCCTGCCCGCGGACACAATACGGTGCTAACAGCCTTCGAGACTTTCGCCTCGAATAACAGGCGCAAGCGGGCTCACCGAAGCTCTGTAGAAATTTGCCGTGTGGCAAAGATAAACCACTGGAGCGACATGGCTATAACTTTCAATGCTAGTGACGAACCTCGATTCCAGACTGTCCGGGCACCGGCCGCTTTGGTCCTTAGCCCAATCATGGATGGCTTCCGGCTCGCCAAAGTACTCATGGACGGCGGAAGCGGGTTAAACCTGATCTATGAAGAAACTCTCAACAAAATGGAGATGGATAGAGGCCGCATTGAGCAAAGCGGCACCACCTTCAGGGGAATCATCCCTACTTGGGAAGCACGGTGCGGAAAAATCACACTTGATGTGGTGTTCGCACCGGAGAATTATAGGTCCCAAGAAATCACATTCCAAGTGGTTCTTTCAAAGAAGGGCACCATGCCCTCCTAGGGCGGACGCTGCTACGAAGCTTTCAAGTTGTACCCCATTACGTACATGAAGCTTAAAATGCCCGCCCAACGGAATCATCACTCTAGCCGATTCGACGCCGCATTCGCGCCCCAAAACAAAACCTCAACACTAGCCCCGAAGAATTATCCAAGCCCTAGCAGCCAAGAATTAACAACATCAGGGCCATCAGGATGTGGACGACATGATACTCGATAAACGACCCAAGTCCACCTCATTTAAACCTACAGACGAGATAGTCAAATCCAGGTCCACCAAACGGATCCCACGAAGACAGCATCCATTGGAACACAATTGAGCCCCGTGATGGACGCCACACTACAAGATTTCTTACGCGAGAATTGGGACATTTTCGCCTGGCACCCTTCGGACATGCTAGGCATCCCACGCCGGCTAGCCGAACACAGCCTCAATATTCTAAAGTGATACAAACCGGTCAAACAAACCCTAAGGCGGTTTTCAGAACCCAAACGACAAGCCATGGGGGAAGAGCTAGCCAAACTGCTTGAGGCCGAATTCATCAGAGATATTAAACATCCGGATTGGCTGGCGAATTTGGTAATGGTGCCAAAAAAGGACAAATCCTGGTGCCTATGTGTCGACTTCAAAGACCTCAACAAGGCCTGCCCCAAGGATCCCTTTCCCCTCCCTCGCATCGATCAAATCATCGATGCCACAGCTGGACACGACTCATCAGAGTTTTCTTGACGATACTGGATACCATCAAATAAAGATGGCAGAGTCTGACCAAGCTGCAACAGCTTTTATAACGCCATATGGCCCTTTTTGCTTCAACACTATACCCTTCGGGCTCAAGAATGCCGGCACAACCTATCAACGGATGATTTAAACATGCCTGGAGAAACAAATCGGCAAAACAGTGGAATCATACGTGGACGATGTTGTCATAAAAACTAGACACGTTGAAACCCTGATAGATGACTTGAGGCTCACATTCGATAACCTTCAGACATACGACATCAAGTTGAATCCGAAAAAAGTAGCTGTGTCCTTCGGGAAGCTCCTAAGCTTCATTGTTTCCAATAGAGGAATAGAAGCTAATCCAAAAAAATCCGAGCCTCACAGGCTTGGCCATACCAACCGACCTCAAGCACATCCGTGGTTAGCAGATGCGTGGCGCTTGAGCTGCTTTATATCCAGTTAGGAGAAAAGGCGTTGTTTCTTACCGCCTCCTTCGCGCACCAAACATTTTGTATGGACGGATGTAGCCGCGCCGCACTAGATGAGATAAAGACCTTATTGGCCAGAATCCGTCCTAACAAATACCAAACATCGGCGAACCAATGTCGCTATAATGAAGTGCAACACATCAAGTGGTAAGCGCAAAGGTTCGCCGTCGAACGAGAGGTGAACGGATACAAATTCCCGCTCAAAAGCCGGTTTACTACATATCCACGGTCCTCACCCCATGTAAACCCGATACCTACACTATCAAAAATAGCATACGCAGCCTTCATGGCATCTCGAAGCTAAGACACTACTTTCAAGAGTGTTCGACATCGTCAGCCCGGTACCACTCAATGACATAATTAATAACCATGATGCTACGGGTCGGATTGCTAAATGGGCCATCGAGCTCCTGCCGTTCGACATAACATACAAACCACGACGAGCCATTAAGTCGCAAGTATTGGCTGACTTTATCGCCGAATGGACAGAAGCCGAACTCCCTAAAGAGTACTACGCGTACTCCAACTGGATCGAGCACTTTTACGGCTCCATTATGCTGGCCGGACTGGGAGTAGGGGTAGTCCCGACGTCTCCGACCGGGGACACGGTCCAGTACGTCCTACAAATATTATACACAGAATCCAACAATGCGGCTGAATATGAGGCCCTATTACATGGTCTTCGAATGGCAGTCTCTATGGGCCGGTGGAATAGGCGGAGAGGACGACAGCGTGATCACAGCCAGGGAGGAAGGAATCCCCTGGGCCTTGGCCACCTCGGCGACAGCATCAAGCGCAGGCACCTCCAGAGTCAGCGGGACCATGGGGGGTGACTCCTTGCAGGAGCGTCCCTGCTGGCCTCGCGAAGACGACCGGGTGGGGGAGGCACGAGCCTCGCCGCCTCTTTTCCCCGCAGATGAAGGCGCTACCCCGGCAGGCGAACTCGCCCCAAGCAGGGCCACTGAAGGCATCACTCCAACGTGAGCCTCACAATAGTAGGCAAAAATCGCCAGGAGAAGAATAGAGTTGGAGTGGAGGTGCAGAGCTTGCAAGTTGTATTGGTGAAGAACATCAAGGAAGAACTCGGAAAAAGGAGGCACCAGACCGGCGATGATGGCACTCACAAAGAGCGGGTAGAAGGTGCTCCCCTTACCTCCAGGCTGGTCAGAGTCGGCCTTGAGCACAGTCACCCCCTCGTTGCCATGCGCCACCGTCATCAGACGCGTGAGGGCGAGATTCTTCTCTGAAACATTCGGGGGATCCAGAGACGGCGAGTACCAGGCCTCGGTCGGGTTCTTGCGAGGCACCATGGCTTGCCGGATGACAAGGATTGAGGCAGATCTGGAGGATTTCGGAAGCAAGGAGGAGAAGAGCGAGAAAGGGGATCTGGAGCAAGGCGAACGAGAACGAAGCGAGTAAGTCTAGCCCGGGCACCCCTTTTTGTCAGATGGGCGGTTGCCGAGGCGTCCTGGGGAAGCGGGGACGCCCACGTCCAATCAATCGCCACGCTGGCGCCTAAGGTCGAGAAGAGCTATTAGCTCAGCGGCGCTCAGACTTGCCCTTCGCTTCTACTAAGCCAAGTCCGGACGCGCTTTGGGCCCGGGCTACCGCCGGCGTCGGGAACGGGGTTGCTTTCCCGCGGCTCGCGGGCGTGGCTCAAGCGGAGGCCCAGTGCAGCCCAGCTTCATCACTCAAGCTCAAGACCTCGCAGGCCAGATTGGGCGGACGATAGGAAGCTTCTCGAGCAGCCTCATCGTGGGCTTGTGAGGAGGCGGAGAGATCGCTTAGGGTACTCGCGAGGTGCCCATGACGCAAGCCATGATGATCGAGACCAGCGGGCGCCACCGCATGCAGGTCCTTGTTTCTCTTGGTGCAAAGGGGCAAGCACAAGCGGCGCCAGCGGGCGCCGCCTCACAGAAGGTCCTTGTTTCCTTCGTGCAAAGGGCGCAAGCACGTGCCAAGGCATCAGCAAAGGTTACTGCTTGGTGCAACAAGACCAAGACCAGCAGAACGGCAGGATGGAGGTCTTAGTGGAGCCTGTGACGGCCACCGCCAGAGTCTTTGGCAACAAGACCAACTTTAGTCAGGACAAGTGTACTAGATGTTCCCCTTCAAAATGGCCAATTGTTGGCGCCCTTCCCGCTCATTATTCGGGAAGAGGCACTGGGCCTCCCTCTATAAATAGAGCTAGCCACCACAAAGTAGGCATAGAGTTTTGGGTAGACTAGAAAGAGAGAGAGGCGACTGAACTCATCCAAGCAGTTCATCGCACCAGCCCAAGAACAGCCCCTTGTGAGGCTATTCTCCCTTTGTATTGTTCATCATTAGCACCTGAGGCAATCCACCACACCACACACTGTAGTAGGGTATTACACCACAATGGTGGCCTGAACCAGTATAAACCTCGTGTCCCTTGTGTGTTCTTCTTTCTAGCCTAGATTCCTTGCGAGGCTTCGAGACGTGAGTTGGTAGGGGAAAGATCTTCGTGCACACCCCAGAGTTTGAACCTCAAGGGTCTGTCGGAACCCGAAATCCGACAGTTTTAACTGATTTGGCTTCTATCCATTTGGTGAATTTATCGACCATGACCAACAAGTATTTCTTCTTATGGCTTCCTCCTTTAAGGGGTCCAACCATATCGAGCCCCCAGACCGCAAAGGGCCAAGTGATGGGGATTGTTTGGAGGGCGGTGGGCGGCATATGGCTTTGATTTGCAAAAAGCTGGCAACCTACACAGTGTTGGACAAGGTCTTGTGTGTCTGCCCGGGCTGTCGGCTAGTAGAAACCTGTACGGAAGGCCTTGCTTACGAGCGCTCGAGCTGTGGCATGGTGGCCGCCGAATCCGGCATATATTTCAGCCAAGAGCTGCCGCCCTTCCTCTTCGGAGATGCACCTTTGGAGTATTCCGGTTGTGCTTTTCTTATAAAGCTCTCCCTCGTGGACTTTGTAGGCTTTAGAGCACCGCACAATGCAGCGTGCCTCACTTTGGTCCTCCGGGAGTTCCTGCCTATTTAAGTAAGCTAGGAAGGGTTCTGTCCACGGGGCGATGCCCGCCATGATCACGGGCCGAGGGTGTGATTTCGGTGGTGGAGGCTCCGATTACGTCAGATTGTTCGGGATCTAGGGTTGTATGCGGATCCGGATTAGTATTGCCGGACTCCCCTTCCCATACCACAGCTGGATTGAACAGCCTTACCAAAAAGATATTTGGTGGGATGGGGTCACGTTTAGCGCTGATGCGGGCAAGGATATCCGCCGCTTGATTGTTTTCTTGAACCGAATGGTGGAATTCAAGCCCCTCGAATCGAGCTGACATTTTGAGAACGGCATTATGGTAAGCCGCCATTTTCGGGTCCTTGGCGTCAAAGTCTCCATTTATTTGGGATATTGCAAGATTTGAATCCCTGCGTACTTCAAGATGTTGAGTGCCCATGGAGACTGCCATCCAAAGACCGTGCAACAGAGCCTCATACTCTGCTACATTGTTGGAATCTGTGTAAAGTATTTGGAGTATGTATTGACTATATCTCCGTGGGGCGCCAGACGACACTAGCCCCTAGACCAGCTAGTATCTTAGAGCCATCAAAGTGGATGATCCAATTGAGTACGCTATTGCATTTTTAGGGAGTTCGGCTTTCCCATTCTCGCGATTTAGTCAGCCAAGATTATGCATTTAATGGCCCGCCGTGGTTTGTATGTTATGTCGAACGGAGGAGCTCGATAGCCCATTTTACAATACGCTCGTGGCATCGCGTTATTTATTATGTCATTGAGTGGTACTGAGGCCGCCGTGATCAACACTCTTGGAAAGTAGTGTCGTAGTTTTCGCGATGCCATGAAGACCGCAGATGCTATCTTTTTGATAATGTGGGTACCGTGACTTGCATGGAGGAGGACAAGGGATACATAGTATACCGCTTTTGTAATGGGAATTTATGTCCATCTGCCTCTCGCTCGATGACAAGCATCGCGCATAACCTGGTGTGTTGCAGCCATGTATAGCAACATGGGTTCACCGACATTTGGTGCTGCTGAATTGGATTGGTGGCTAAGAGGGCTTTTATTTCCTCCAGCTCGCCAGAGCCGCATCCGGCCCACTCAAGTGTTCAAGGCCAAGAAGGCGATAAAGAGGTAGCACCTTTTCTCCTAATCGTGAGATAAAGTGGCTTAGGGTTCCCACGCATCCAGTTAATTTCTGGATTTCCTTGAGGTCTGTTGGGGTAGCCAACTATGACAGAGCTCAGATTTTAGCAGGATTTGCTTAGATTCCTCTATTAGAGACAATAAAGCCCAAGAGTTTTCCAGCTGGTACGCCGAAGACGCATTTCTCCGGGTTGAGCTTGATGTCGTATGTTCGGAGATTGTCGAACATAAGCCTCAAGTCGTTTATTAATGATTCAACGTGTCTAGTTTTAATGACCACATCGTCTATGTAAGCCTCCACTATTTTGCCGATTTGTGTTTCCAGGCATGTCTAAATCATGCGTTGATAGGTTGCACCGGCATTTTTGAGCCCGAAAGGCATGGTGTTAAAACAGAAGGGACCGTATGGAGTGATAAATGTCGTTGCAGCTTGATCGGACTCCACCATCTCGATTTGATGGTATCCGGAGTATGCGTCGATGAAACACAATGAAACGTGTCCTGCAGTAGCATCGATAATTTGATTGATGCGGGGGAGGGGGAAGTGATCCTTAGGGCAAGCCTTATTAAGGTCATTGAAATCGACGCATAGGTGCCAGGATTTTTCCTTCTTTGGTACCATCACCAGGTTTGCTAGCCACCGATGTTTTATTTCTAATGAAACCGCCTCAAGTAGCTTGGCTAGCTCCTTCCCATGGCTTGTCGCTGGTTCTCAAAAGCGCCAAGAGTCTGCTTTGATCGGCTTGTATCCCTTCAAGATGTTTAGGCTATGTTCGCCAGCTCGCTGTGGGATACCCGCATGTCTCAAGGATGTCAGAGAAAATGTCCCACCTCTCTCACAGAACTCTCGTAGTGCCGCCTATCAGGGGTTCAGCAGCCCCAATTGATGCTGTTTTTGACGGGTCCGTTGGGTGGACCTGGAATTTGACTATTTCGTCTGTTGGTTTGAAAGAGGTGGACTTGGGTCGTTTGTCGAGTATCACATCATCCCTGTACACTACGGAACGCAGCGCAGTTAACTCTTCGGCCGCGAGGGCTTCGGATAATGCCTCCAGGACTAGTGCGGCAGTTTTATTTTCAGCACGGAGTGCTATGTTCGGATCACTCGCTAGAGTGATGATCCCATTGGGCCCCGACATCTTGAGTTTCATGTACCCGTAATGGGGTATAGCTTGGAAGCTTGTGAATGTGTCTCGCCCCAAAAGGGCGTGGTATCCACTGCTAAACGGGGCCACTTGGAATGTGATTTCTTCGGACCTATAATTCTCCGGTGTGCCGAATACCACATCCAATGTGATTTTCCCTGCACATCATGCCTCCCGACTAGGGATGATTCCCCTGAAGGTCGTGCTGCTTTGCTCAATGCGGCTCTTATCTATTTCCATCTTGTTAAGAGTTTCCTCATAGATGAGATTTAATCCGCTGCTACTGTCCATTGGCACTTTAGTAAGGTGGAATCCGTCGACTATTGGACTAAGGACCAAAGTGGCTGGTGCTCGGGCTGTTCGGAATTGAGGTTCGTCGCTGGCGTTGATGGTTATGGCCGTGTCGTTCCACGGTTTTATTGCTGCGACGTGGCAGACTTCGGCGAGGCTGCGGAGTGCTTGCTTGTGCCTGTTGTTTGAGGCGAAAATCTTGAAGGCGGTCAGTATTGTATTGTTATTTTCTGTGGGATGGTGCTCTGCGGTATTATCGATGAGAAGATCCTCGCCGCTCTTGGCCACCTGCCGGAGTATCCAACATGCTCTAAGGTTGTGTGTTGGTATGGTGTCCGGTGTGCTGTGAATTTTGCATGGCCTATTGAGCCATCCCTCCAGTACGGTTCCACGCCCTGTAGAGGGCTTTTACTTCTTCGTAATTGGGTTGGGTGACTTGCGAGAGAGCGCCCTTTTAGTTTGGACGAGGGGTTTAGTTAGGGCCCGGGGATCCCAGAATTTTGTTTGGGTCTTCCAGGCGCTTTCCATTGCGCAGTACTTCTGTACTATGGCCGCCAGGTCGGTGAAGTTTGCTATGTCACGGCGACTTATGGCGTTAAGAATTCCCTTGTCCGTGCAGTTTTTGCAAAATAATGAGATTGCGTCTTCCTCGCGACAGTCCCTAACCTTGCTCATTACAAGGAGGAATCTGGCCCAGAAGTGGTGTACTGTCTCTTGTGGCTCTTGTCTGATGTGGGAAAGATCGCTTGCATCTGGGTGGGTGGGTGAAATTAAGTCCATGTCTTGACCCAATCTGGAACCCAGGGGCAGAGCAGCTCCTGAGCTGAGCAGCTCGGGCTCCAGGATATTGCCCAATATTTGCGGCCTGCAGTCCGATTCTAAGTTCGGAGCCTGGGCCACGTCCTCCCGTAGACGGGTATCCGGCTCAGAGAGCTCGATAATCCGGACATAGTTTGTCCTTTAATAGAGGAAGAATTGTTGTTTTGTTCTTCCACCACCTCTATCTGATAGGTGACCGGCGGAGAGTTAATCTCCCTTAGGTCGAGTTTAAGCCCGATCTGATCATAATCTGTAACAACTCCCAGGGCGGCGATGCGATCCAAGAGCTCGTTCAAGAAGGAGAGCTCCATTGGATCCATCTGCTCGGTGAATTCTGGGCTGACGCGGAGGTTGTTCTTCATGACCTGCGATGTCATCGTCGGTGCGATGGCCGAACGGGCGGCTATGACGAAACCACCCAGCCGAAGAGTTTGGCCTACAGCCAGGGATCCTCCGGAGGTGATGTTATCCTTGACAATGAGGCGAGCCATCAAGCCTTGTCGGGACGGCACAGTGGAACTCTCAATGAAAGCACCAATATCGGTGTCAAAACCGGCGGATCTCGGTAGGGGTCCCAATCGTAAGCGCCTAAGGCTAATGGTAACAGGAGGCAGGGGACATGATGTTTTACCCAGGTTCGGGCCCTCTTGATGGAGGTAATACCCTACTTCCTGCTTGATTGATCTTGATGATATGAGTATTACAAGAGTTGATCTACCACGAGATCGTACAGGCTAAACCCTAGAAGCTAGCCTATGATTATGATTTTTCTTGTCCTATGGACTAAACCCGTTAGTTCATATAGACACTGGAGGGGGCTAGGGTTACACAGAGTTAGTTAAAGAGAAGGAAATCTACATATCTGAATATCCAAGCTTGCCTTCCACGCTAAGGAGGATCCCATCCGGACACAGGACGAAGTCTTCAATCTTGTATCTTCATAGTCCAACAGTCCGGACAAGGTATATAGTCCGGCTATCCGAGGACCCCCTAATCCAGGAGTCCCTCACCTGGAGCAGCAAGTGGAGCTATGCCAAGCTGCCCTTGCGTCACTAAAAGGGGCGCCTGTCGAAGAGGAGGAGCTCGAGAAGTGTGAGGAAGTGCTAATGCTGGAGGCTGCCGAGCGCAACCTCGATCTTGAACGGTTGGAGACGAGGGAGTGCCAGGTGACCCAGGCGGAGGACGACTTTGGCGCGTGGGAGGTACGAATCCAAGAAGAGATCGACCGCCGCATGGCGGAAGCTCGCATGGGTCTTGAGCGCGAGTATGAAGAGAGGTTGGAGCTGATCAATGCCAAAGCTGCGGGCAGGACTGCTGCCCTTAGGACCAAGCTGATCGAAGCAACGCAGCGCGCTGAGGCCACCACCGCCACCTTAGGCACGGCACAGGCTGAGCTAGCCTCCTCCTGTGCCGAGCTGCTTCTCCTCCAACGGAGGGTTGATGATGCCGAGTCCATTGCGCGGCGGAACGAAGATGAGATTCGCCAGCGGCAGACGCTGGAGCACATGCATGGACCCATGCTCCGAACACTCAAGGAAAGGGCCAACGCGGCCTTGGGCAACATCTGCGAAGCGGCTGCTGAGGAGCGTCATGTGACCAACAACGCCGGTAATCTCCGGTTCTTCACTGATGTGGTGACGCTGGAGAGTCGCTCTGAGAGGGCTCGTCAGCTTGTCGAGGCGAGGGGCCGCGGCCTACTCGCGCGGGCATTCTCCGGTGTCTTCAGCCATCTTCAGAACATCGACCCCCATTTTGACATCGATGCCGCCATTGCCCTGGTGCCTGAGGCCATCCGAGACGACCTGGCGCGATGGGTGTAGGACAACATGGCTGCACTTGTCCGGGCCTTCACCTCTGATGATGACGGGGTGGTTGTCGCTGCTGATGAAGGCGATGTGGTGAACGGCAGCGAAGACGGTGCCAACGACGGTGGGGGTGAGGCCAGCGACAGCAAAAGTGGCACCAGCGACGCCTCTGGAGACGACCAAGTGGATGCAGTGAGTGACATGTCTAATTGATCCTACGCCCCCTGCTGTTTGTCCTGCGCAGGAAAAGCTCGGGCGTGGCCCTGAAGGTTGTAAGAGCATTTTGGGAGGGGAAGGCCCTCATGTAAAAAGGATTGTTGGACACGCGTTATTAACGACGACACCGAATGGGCGCCTATATGATGTCATGGCCTCTAGCCTATATGATGTCATGGCCTCTACGACGAGTTGGTCGCTGTGATTTTACCTTTATCTTGGGTGAGCTTCGAGTAGGCTTGTGGTGACTCTCTGAGGGTCCCACGGGAGACCTGTTGACCATGTGGCGAGATCCTTGCAAGAGCGAGCGCCGGCCGCGGGATGGCATGCGCGTGTGTACTGGGCTCGGCCCTACCACGAGGGGCTCGCGAGGGGGAGGCACTAGTGCGAAATCCAACTTGAGCAGAAACCGGAACTCAAGAAAGCACGCGAACAAGACAAGACACCCCTCCCTGCATACGCAAACACAAATTCAACTTCAACTTACATCCGAAACAAGAAAGCTTGACCTAACAAAAGGAAGCAAAAGCAAAAGGCCGCGTCCGGCACCTAGTCTAGTCTTCGACGTCTTCTCGCCAGTGTGGAGCTAAGTGCTACCACTGGGCATGGGAGGGAGCCCCCGAGGCCCGAGGGCGGCTCTCTGGAGACTCCGGGGCATGTACAACCCCAACTCATTATTACATGAGAGTGTCACGGGTGGCGAGCTTCACAGGCACTTGGCCTTCTTCACAGGAACCGGCCCTGCTTCATATCGCCAGATGAGGGGCCCGCCTTGTGCCACCCTTGACCTCCATTGACGGCGACCAGAAACCAAGGATGACGCCAATGGGGAAAAGGGGACGCCAGCGGTTCCCCCGACGACCACGGTTCCTCTGCCGGGGGCAGGCCTTGCGGCACCTCCCCAGCAGAGGGCCTACCTCCGAGGAACACCTTGATCCACGCACCGTGGGGAGGGGCCTGGCTCCCGCCTCTCCTGCAGCCCCCAAAGCCCTCCTCCCGAGGGGGAGGGAGGCTGCCAGACCGGGGCAGCCTTCCGCTGTTGTGACCTGGACTTCCTGCGACCCATGGTTAGCATAAGCTTGCTCCTGAGGGATTAGCGGTACCTGATAGCTGCTGCCGCCGACATGGTTGGCAAGGCTTCCTTGAGGCTCCTGAAAGGGCTCGGCTTCTGGCGTCTCTTCCTCCCAGCCTGGCCCGAGGAACGAGTCATGGTCTTCTTTCAGTGCGTATTCCCGATCCACCATGTGGGGCACATAAGCCTCCGGGATCGCCGCCCCAAAGGCCTCGCCGTAGTGCCCCATGCTCCACGCAGTTTGGCTTGAAGCTCCATCTTGGGTGTTGTAGGGCGGCGGCCCGCCCGGGCCGTAGGCAGCGACGCGCATGCCCTCGCTTACCAAGGGAGGCGCTGGTGCAACTTGCCGCTCGGCGCTGACGTTCAAGCTGGTGTTGATGAAGCATTGAGGTACGCCTGAGGGCGCACGGGTGTGGATGGGCCCGCCATGTGATCCGCCCGGGGCCTGGGGTGGAAGCTGGACGTAGAAAGGAGGCACCCCTGAAGCAGGGCCATCCATAAGCTCAGCGACACGCTCCAGCAGCACGTCATGGCCGCTTTCTTGCAGCCTGCATCGTAGTAGTTCTCGAGCCATCGTGAGCGCGGCCTTCATGTTCGCCTGTTCCTGTCGAGTGTGCGGTGTTGTGGCTGCGGTGTGGTTTGAGGCCCTTGCTGCTGATCGCACCTGCCACGGGGTGAGGGCAGGCAGCACTTGACCACGTCGCCCGCGCCTCACAGCATTCTGTGGAGCGCGGGCTACTTGAGGTGCGGGGTTGAGGTCACCTTGGACAGGCGGCGCGGCATGGGCAGGCCATGCCGCCCAGCGGTCGGTGTTGGCCGTCGGGTCGCCGGACATGGAGGCGACGAAGCGGTGGAACGCGGGATGGCGGAAGAAAGATTCTGGCACACCCCTACCTGGCGCGCCAAATGTCGGATATCGGGTTCTGGCAAAACCCTTAAGGTTCAAACTCTGGGGTGCGCATGAAGATCTTCCCACTATCGATCCACATCCCAACGCCTCGCTGCGAATCTAAGCTAAATGATCAACAACACAAGGGACTCGAGGTTTATACTGGTTCAGGCCACCGTTGTGGTGTAATAGCCTAATCCAGTGTGTGGTGTGGTGGATTGCCTCTGGGACTGATGGTGAACAGTACAGAGGAAGAACAGCCTCGCAAGGGGTGTTCTTGTGTTGGTGTGCTTGGAGAGGAATTGCTCCGTCTCTGCTGGCTCTGGGTGAGATCCAGATGCCCCTCCCTCTACTGTGATGGCTATCTCTATATATAGAGGCCCTGGTCCTCTTCCCAAAAATTGAGCGGGAAGGGAGCCAACAACGGCCATTTTGAAGGGGAACATCTAGTACAAGTTATCCTGACTAAAGTTGGTCTTCCGCTGCCAAAGGCACTGGCGATGACGCCGTCTTGAGCTCCACGGTGACCTCCGTCCGGCCGCTCTGCTGGTCTTGGTCTCGTTGCATCGAAATTGTAACCTTTGCTTGACGCCTCGGTGCTCCACGACTGCGCTAGTCCCCTTTGCATGAAATAGGAAACAAGGACATTGCGCAGGCCGGCGCCCGCCTGGCGCCCACCTGATTTGCATCAAGAGAACCTTGTGAGGTACTGTCGGATGTTGGGTTCCGGCAGACCCTTAAGGTTCGAACTCTGGGGTGCGCGTGAATATCTTCCCCCTACCAATCCACGTATGATCGCCTCGCGAGAATCTAAGCTAAACAATGAACAACACAAGGGACACAAGATTTATACTGGTTCGGGCCACCGTTGTGGTGTAATACCCTACTCCACTGTGTGGTGTGGTCGATTGCCTCAGGGGCTGATGATGAACAGTACAAAGGGAAGACCAGCCTCGCTAGAGGTGTTGTTGGGCTGGTGCGACGAACTACTTGGGTGAGTTCGATCGCCTCTGGATCTGATGGGGATTCTGTGACATGCCTTCTACTGTGGTGGCTAGCTCTATATATAGAGGCCCTGGTCCTCTTCCAAAATATTAAGCGAGAAGGGCACCAACAACAGCCATTTTGAAGGGGAACATCTAGTACAAGCTATGCTGACTAAAGTTGGTCTTCGACTACCAAAGGCACTGGCGATGACGCTGTCTTTGGCTCCACGGTGACCTCCATCGTACCGCTCTGTTGGTCCTGGTCTTGTTGCACTGGAATGATAACATTTGCCTGATGCCTCGGTACTCCATGCCTATGCTTGCCCCCTTTCCACCAAAGAGGAAACAAGGACACTGCGCAGGCCGGCGCCTCCTAGCGCCCGCCTGGTCTAGATCGTCACGGCTTGCGTCACGAGCACCTCGTGAGGTACCCTTGCCTTGATCTCTCCGCCTCCTCGCGAGCCTGCCTGGCGAGGCCGCTCTTGAGGAAGCCTTGTGTCGTCCGCCCCATGAGGCTTGGCCCCTCGCGAGGGTCTTGAGTTTGAGTTGATGAAGATGGGTCGTACTGGGCCACCACTTGAGCCACGCCACAGGCCGCAGGCAGGCAAGCTGGGGACCCCTGTTCCCAGGACGCCGGCAGTAGCCCCCGGGCCCAAGGCGCACTCAGACTTGGCTTAGGAGAGAAGCGAAGGGGCAAGTGCGGAGTGCCGCGGGCCCCAACAGCCTACGGCCTTGGGCACCGCATGATGGTTGATTGGACGTGGGCGCCTCCGCTTCCCCACGCTGCCTCGGCAACTGCCCGACTTGACAAGTCCCTGCATGTAGAAAATGGGTCATGATTACCTGTGATCGTGGAGGCCGACGGTTGGCCTCCTCTGGACTATAAGTACGGATGGGCGAGAGCCCCCGCAGTCCATCTCTTCTGGCTTCACTCCTTCTTCCTCGCCCCTCCTCCATCTTCACGCCAATGGCGCTAATCCGCCAGTTCTCAGCGGAAGAGAAAGGGAAGGCCCCGTGAGAGGGTCCCGACCTGCTTCCACCGAAGAAGCGGCCGGTCCCCGGCCGCCGCGACGACGTCGCGCGGCAGGAGACATCGAGGCCTTGGTACGAGCAGCCACCGCCTGGGTTTCCGCTGCCCGTGTACGCCCGGGCTGAGGTCCCTAGAGAAGGAGATGCTGAGCGGCACCGCCTACGCCGCCGGCGACACCGACGAATCATGGCGGTGCGCGTCGTCGCCCCTGGAGTCCACACCGAGGGCTCTTCTCGCGAGCTTGTGCTTCACGCCGCAATGCCTCCAAACTCCTGGATTCGCCTTCCTCCCTCTTTCGCCTTCGAGATGCCGCCGAGGGAGCCTCTTGAGCTCTAGCTGCAGCACGCTGACTACAGTACCCCTGCGATCGGAGCGGAGGTCGAGGTTGTCGCTCCAGGCAAGGTCTACATGACCCGGGGCTAGGGCGAGATCGCTCAGGTCTGCCGAACTGGAGTGCCCTCGTGATTCATTTCAAATACGATGGCGCCTCCTTGATGTTTTTCAAGGTCTTTAATGCGGAAGGACGCCGACTGGAGTGCTGCCCCAGGGAAGGCGGCCTGGGCATCGAAGTGGCGAGGGCTAGGCCTGCCAACCGCTTCCGCAGCAGCTCCTCTGGTGGCAGTGGAGAGGCCGGAGGGTCCAGCGACTCTCCCGAGCTTCTCCTGACTCCAGAGACGAACGACGACGGCTACGAGCCCCCGAGCTCGCGTCACGCTCGGAGCAGAGCGGCTGCATCAGGCCGCTAGCGTGGCTGATCTGGATGGGGTTGGCGCCGGCGCTTGGTGGCCCACTGTTGATGATGGCATCGACCATGGAGGCGTGCGTAGTTAGCGTCCCTTAGGATTAGCACCTTTTATTCCCTGCGAGGAATCAAGGAAACACCCCGTGGAGGTATGTAAAGCATCTGCTATGTGTTTTGTGAATATCATCCTTATTATGGAGGGGTGCTAGATGCTTGTCCTATCTCGGCCTAGTTCCCCCTTTCTATTCTCACGAGGGCTTGATGCTCTACGCTGACAGCTCCCGGTCCCCAGGCAGGCTTCAACCGTCGCTGGTATGCCAGGTCGCGATGCTGTGGTCAAGGCCAGAAGGTGAGCGGCCCGAGGTCCAGTCAGAGCCCCTGAGGCGCGATGCTCAAGAGGTCCCCTTTAGCGCTCAAGCAGCCTCCGCTGGGAGAGAAAGGAAGGCAATGTCGCCATGACAGAACCGTATTAGGCGAGGGTTTGGTGTCGCGCTGATTATCTTTTCCAGGAGCGTGACTTATCTCGGGAGCTTGGAGTCGTTCCTTGGCGAGGTGCCGGACCCGCGCGTCGGCAGCTGGGATTTCGCTGGGTCAGGCCCTCGTGAGCTTCCCCCCTCTTCCCTGCACTTTCCTACATGCTCTACGTCCTCAGGTCCCAGCCCTCGAGCAAACTCAGCCGCCGCTGGTATGACAGGTCATGATGCCGTGGGTCAAGGCCAAGGAGTGAGGGCTAGGGAGCCAGTAGGAGCCCCTGAGTCGCGATGCTCAGGCGCCCCCCTTTTAACGCGCGAGCGGATCGCACGGGAGAGAGAGAGAGCTCACGACGCCCCCCACGTTATTCCTTAGGTGGACCCTGTAAACTAATGCGAGGAAAACAAGGACTGCCATTACGATCACCAGCCAGCCATCGGTTGCTCCGAGGGAGTGATTGAGGCACTAAGGGCCTGGTGAGGTAGCGGCTTGCGGGGCTGCCGTGGCTAGAGCTCCATCACTCAGATTTGTCGACGTTGCAGGGACAGACCCATGCACAAGCGTCGTGCCAGAACGAGCGGCTCCAAAGGTAGGTGTTAATCGAGCAGGC
Organism: Aegilops speltoides; assembly: GCA_021437245.1. Classification (NCBI taxonomy): domain Eukaryota; kingdom Viridiplantae; phylum Streptophyta; class Magnoliopsida; order Poales; family Poaceae; genus Aegilops; species Aegilops speltoides. The sequence goes on from CM038141.1 coordinate 159,931,886, forward strand.
GATTATCACAGGCAGGTTAGGGATGGAAAGGCAATCTAACTAAGATACATGCAAGGAAAGGCACGTGCCACTGGGTCAGGCCCGAGCGGCTTGGGGATGATGCAGCCCGAGGGGCGCCCCCAACAAGGTAAGCTAAGGACATAAGCAAAATGGATACATGCCGTGGGGACATGCCAGGGCGACCTGGGAATGATGTAGCCCTGAGAACGCTCCCAGCTGAAATGAAACTCGAAAGATGTCACCTGATATCATTGCAGAGCGATCGTTGGAGGAGCTGACAGTGCGTGGTGAAGAAGCCAATCCTCACGAGCCTTGGATCTTTGAGCCTCGGGAGGCTCTGGAGGTCCGGGTGGCTCGGCGAGGTCCATCTCCATTTCCTCTAGGAACGCGCGGTGCCTGGCCACATGAGCCTCCAGAATGCTCCTAATCAGGCGCTGGTGAGCAGCAGCCGCGTTCGGCAGGCCGAAAGGCATGTGAACGTAGCTGTGAGGTGGACCCTCACAACGCCCCACACGCGAAGGCCAGAAGCGCTCCTGGGAGAAGACTCGGTTGAGCCCTGGGTAGTCGATGTAGACGCGCAGCCCGCCATCCTCGCCTGGATGGGGAGCTATGCCGGGCAGGCGGCGGCTGCCGCACGTGACTCTCGACTCCTGCAGCTCCTGAGTGACCTTGGTGATGAACTCCTGATGGTTGGGCCCTCCTTGCCTTATGCCTTCCTGAGGCAAACGTGCCAAGAAACACGCCTCCAGGTGGTGCCCGAGCGCCTCCCTTGTGATCTTGGCAAAGTCAGTGACCCTCCAGGAGAGAGCCCCCGAGCCTTGCCCGAGGAGGGCGTCGGGCACGCCTCCCTATGCGACGGAGGGCAGTGCCCCTTGGACGGGCGCAGATCCTGGTGCGAGGCTGCCGGAGGTGCCTGCCTCTTGAGGCCTTGAGCTGGGTGATGTCTTCTTCTTCTTGGGAGCTTCCTCCGGAAGGTTTCCACTCTTGCTGCTTGGGTCCTTGATCGGTACGGCTTGGAAGGCGCGCTCAAGAGAGCACACCGCATCCTTCTCTTCACAGGGGACCGTGATGACCCCGCCACTTCCTAGCATCTTGAGGACATTGTAGCCATGGTGACTCACTGCCATGAACTTGGCCAGGGCTGGGTACTTGAGGATGGCATTGAATGGCAGGCAAATGTGGGCAACGTCGATGTCAATGAGCTTGGTACAATAGTTCTTGCGTGTCCAAAGGTGACAGGGAGGCGGACCTGCCCTATCGGGACAGTGGAACCATCAGTGACTCCTGAGAAAGGCTTGGTCGGCTGAAGCTGATCGTATGGCACTTGGAGATTGTTGAACGTCTCGACGGACAGGACGTTGAGCCCTGCTCCGCCGTTGATGAGGGTCCTGGTAACTTGCACATTGCTGATGACTGGGGAATAGAGCATCGAGAGGACACCGGCTCTTACCGGGCACTTGAGCTGATCCACTGAGCTGAACGTGATGGTGCACGCGGACCACCTGACAGGGCGTGTGGCCTCGAGCTTGGGGAGGACTGCATTCACCTCGCGAGCAAACTGCTTGAAGATGCGCTGAGAGGATGGGGCCTGGGCACCGCCCAAGATGCAAGCGATAGCTCGCGGCTCCTGGAAGCCCCCAGCCCCCTTGTCCTGATGATGGTCGTCATTCTTTCTTAACGGTGGTGGTAGAGGAGGAAGGCATGCGTTGCCTTGCGGGCGATCCTCACAAGGCTGATCCCTCCAAGCCCCCTTGCGAGGCTGGTCCTGCCAGCGGTCCTCGCGAGGCCGGTCACGCCACCCTTGGCGAGGGCCACGATCGTCCCATCGTCCTCCACCTCTTCCTCCGCCTCGGCCGTAGCCCCGATCGTTGCGCTCGGGGTGTCGACCGACACGACCTTCTCTCACGGCTCTGAGCTCTTGGCATTCATTGGTGTTGTGGGTATGGAGATCGTGGTACACGCAGTACTGGCTGACCTTCGGTGATTCCGGCTGGTCCCTGTTGGCTTCGTGTCCGGCTCTGCTGCGAGCACAACTGCTCCCTTGCGCTTCACATCTTTGGCCTTGGCTTTCTTCTCTTCAGGGTCTGTAGTTGGGAGCTCGAGAAGGGAGAGGCGTCCCTCCTCAGCCCTTGCGCACTTGGTCGCCAGGTTGAATAGTTCCAGAGATGTGCACAGATCTTCGTGGATCGCTAGTTCCTCCTTCATCTTGACGTCACGGACGCCGTCAGAGAACGCCGAGATGATGGCCTCCTCGATCACCTTGGGAATCTTGAGGCGAGCATTGTTGAAGCGCTGGATGTACTTCTGCAAGGTCTCTCCGGGTTGCTGCTTGATGCGGTGCAGGTCACCCAGGGCCGGTGGGCTGTCGCGAGTGCCGTGAAAGTTGGCGATGAAGCGGGTGCGCATCTCGTCCCAGGAGGAGATCGTGCCAGGAGGCAGGTTCAGGAGCGAGGTGCGGGCACCATCCTTGAGCGCCATGGGAAACCAGTTTGCCATGACCTTTTCGTCCCTGTTGGCTGCTTCGATGCCCAGGTCGTAGAGCTGCAGGAACTCCGTGGGGTCGGCAGTGCCGTCGTAGCGAGGGGGCAGATCCGGCTTGAACTTTCTCAGCCAGGTGACACTTCGCAGCTCGGTGGTGAAGGCGCAGCAGCCTGCGGTGGACACCAAAGCTCTCTGCTGACGCAGGGCTTGATCCTGGGGATCCCCGCGCGCCGCTGCCTGGAGCAGCGTGGGGTCTTGACGTGTTGGCGCAGGGATGCGGTCATGGCGTGCCGGTGCAGGAAGCACGCGAGCACCTTCTTGGGGACGAGGGATTTCTTGGCAGCTCCTTACTTGTCGCGCAAGCGCTCAACGCGGTGGATCTCGTCCAGGGGCCACGCGCCTTGGAGCTGTGGCGCTTCTTGGGGAGGAGGTGGCGGAGGCACCTCTGGCTGCATCGCCTGCGCAGACGCGGAGGGCGAGGCAGCGAGGGATGGCGCAGGGAGCCCCTCTGGCGCTTAACGAGCTCGGTGATGCGAAGCGAGCCACCTCATAGAGGTCGCCGACGGATGGTAGTGCAGAGCTCACGCTGAGGAGCACGCGCGGCGCGTCCGTTGGAGCGCGACGGGCGTGCGACGATAAACCAGCTGGAGTCAGTGACGGGTTGGCGGTGCGGCCTTCCCGCTGCACCAAGGGATGCAGCGACGAGGCCTACTGCTTGTTCCCCACCGGGCCGGTGGCAGCGTTGGTGGTAGGCGACGGGAAACGACGGGGACACCCGCCAACGGGGGCCGTCTGGGCAACGCACGCGGCGAGAGCAGCCTGACGCTCGGCGCGAGCCCGGCGAGCGTCAGCCATGGACACGACGGACGATCGAATGTGGCACAGCGGAAGAAAGATTTCGGCGCACCCCTACCTAGCGCGCCAAATGTCTGATGTTTGGTTCCGGCAGACCCTTAAGGTTCGAACTCTGGGGTGCGTGCGAAGATCTCCCCCCTACCAATCCACGTACGATCGCCTCGCGAGAATCTAAGCTAAACGATGAACAACACGAGGGACACAAGATTTGCACTGGTTCGGGCCACCATTGCGGTGTAATACCCTACTCCAGTGTGTGGTGTGGTGGATTGCCTCAGGGGCTGATGATGAACAGTACAAAGGGGAAGAACATCCTCGCGAGAGGTGTTCTTAGGCTGGTGCGATGAACTACTTGGGTGAGTTCGATCGCCTCTTGGTCTGATGGGGATTCTATGAGATGCCTTCCACTATGGTGGCCAGCTCTATATATAGAGGCCCTGGTCCTCTTCCCAAATATTGAGCAGGAAGGGCGCCAACAACAGCCATTTTGAAGGGGAACATCTAGTACAAGCTATCCTGACTAAAGCTGGTCTTCGGCTGCCGAAGGCACTGGCAATGATGCTGTCTTGGGCTCCACGGTGACATCCATCCTATCGCTCTGTTGGTCCTGGTCTCGTTGTACCGGAATGGTAACCTTTTCCTGATGCCTCGGTACTCCACGCCTGTGCTTGCCCCCTTTGCACCAAAGAGGAAACAAGGACACTGTGCTGGCCGGCGCCCGCTTGGCGCCCGCCTAGTGTAGTTCGTCACGGCTTGTGTCACAAGCACCTCGCGAGGTACCCTTGCCTTGATCTCTCCGCCTCCTCGCGAGCCTGCCTGGTGGGGCCACTCTTGAGGAAGCCTTGCGTCGTCCACCCGCGAGGCTTGGCCCCTTGCAAGGGTCTTGAGTTTGCAGTTATGAAGATGGGCCGTACTGGGCCACCACTTGAGCCACGCCGCAGGCCGCAGGCAGGCAAGTCTGGGGACCCCCGTTCCCAGGACGCCGACAGGTACCCCTGCCTTAATCTCTCCGCCTCCTCGTGAGCCCGCCTGGTGAGGCCGTTCCTGAGGAAGCCTTGCATCATCCGCCCCGCGAGGCTTGGCCCCTCGCGAGGGTCTTGAGCTTGAGTTGACGAAGATGGGTCATACTAGGCCACCACTTGAGCCACGCTGTAGGCCGCATGCAGGCAAGTCTAGGGACCCCCGTTCCCAGAACGCTGACAGTTACCACATCAACCGTTCAAGATATTGCAACTTCAGAAGCAGTAGAACATTCGGTAATAGAGACAGCATTGTTAGGCTCAAGGCATTATAAACAAGGTGGCACAAAATCTTCCTGAGCGGAACTGATCTGTTGAGCGAGTAGTGAATCATTTTCCTTTTGAAGATCTTCATGAGATGCTCTCATTTTCTGTAGATCTTGCTTCCTTTGAATATAATCATAGGAAAGCTTCTCATGAGTAGCTGAGAGGGTTTCATGAAAACTTTCAAGTTCCTTGTGCTTAATGCGAAGATTTTTGATGTCTTCGATTAAGGACTGGGTTTGATCCATTTAAACGTCCAATAGTTCATCGCTTTTGTCTAGAAATTTTTGAATGTGTTCCATAGCAGTTTTTTGTTCAGTTGCAATTTTAGCAAGAGTCTTATAGCTGGGTTTGGATTCACATTCAGAGTTATCTTCACTGGAGGTCTGAAAGTAAGCATCACAGGAGTTTACCTTGGTACCTCGTCCATGAAGCAGTAAGTTGGAGCAGAGTTGTCCTCATCATTGACTTCAGCGTCGGCGGCGTGACCATTGTCTTCAGTGTTGAAGATGGACTTGGCAACGAATGCCGAAGCTAGAGCCAGGCTTGCCACACCTGAATCAGACTCCTCCTCTGAATCCATCTCCTTGCCAATGAATGCACGAGCCTTGCCAGATGAACTCTTCTTGTATGGTGAAGAAATTGAAGAAGACTTTGAGGATTTCTTCTTCTTCTTGTCATCAGAGTCATATTCCTTGCTCTTCTTCTCTTTCTTTGCTTCCTTATCACATTGAGGACATTTGGATATGCAGTTATCTGGCTTCTTGCATTTGTGGCATGTTCTCTTCTTGTAGTCATGAGAGGAACCTCATTATTCTTCGAGCTGGATCTTGAAGACTTTCTGAAAAGATTGTTCTTGGAGAACTTCTAGAACTTCCTCACAAGCACTCCTAGATCTTTGCCAATGTCTTCAGGATCCTCAGAATGGCAGTCAGATTCTTCTTCAAATGAGGATACGGCCTTTGCCTTCAAGGCACGAGATCGGCCGTAGTTGGGACCATAGATATCTCACTTCTTAGACAGCTAGAATTCATGTGTGTTGAGCCTCTCAAGTACGTCAGATGGATCAAGATATCTGAAGTCGGGACATTCTTCGATCATCAAGGCCAAAGTGTCAAGTGAGCTGTCAAGTGATCTCAATAGCTTCTTCACAATTTCATGCTTGGTGATTGATACGTCTCCAACGTATAATTTTTGATTGTTCCATGGTGTTATATTATCATTCTTGGATGTTTTACAATCATTTTATAGCAACGTTATATCATTTTTTGGGACTAACCTATTGACATAGTGCCCGGTGCCAGTTGCTATTTTTTACTTCGTAGGAAATCAATATCAAATGGAGTCCAAACACAACGAAACTTTTCATTTTTATGGATCAGAACACCCAGGATGGGCCAAAGAAGTACCAGAGGGGTGCCTCGAGGGGGGCACAACCCACCTAGGCACACCTGGGAGCCCAGGCGCGCCCTGGTGGATTGTAACCACCTTGGTGGCCTCCCTCACCGCCTCTTCGCCCTATAAATTCCCAAATATTCGAAAACCCGAGGGGGGTAACCCTAGATCAAAAGTCCCGCCGCCACAAGCCTCTGTAGCCACGAAAAACCAATCTAGACCCTGTTCTGGAACTCCACCGGAAGGGGAAATCATCATCGGTAGCCATCTTAATCATCCTGGCAGCCACCATGATGAGGTGGGAGTAGTCCACCCTCGGGGCTGAGGGTTTGTACCAGTAGCTATGTGTTTAATCTCTCTCTCTCTCTCTCTCTCTCTCGTGTTCTTGAGATGTCATGATCTTGATGTATCGCGGGCTTTGTTAATATAGTCGGATCATATGGTGTTTTCCCCTCTCTACACTACAAACAAAAGACACATCAGTGACATTTTGGGTCGAACGAAAGTTTTTTCTATCATGCATCTGACACTTCTATGATGATAATTGTGACAAAACCTGGTATCATAATAGATGTGGTGGGCTCCTACTTCTATGACAAAAAATCATGACAAAAAATGGGCTTTTCGTCCTGGGCAGGACAGAGATGCAGTTGCATGACATTCTTTGGGCCGTCCATGACGGAAAAAACCGTGGTAGAAGCGAGGGCGAGGGAAATATCGGGGAGTTCCCGGTTACGATGGGTGGTCGGGGGCTGAGCGATGCGCGTTTCTCGTACGTGCGTGGGTGTGAGGCGTTGGTCTCTAACTGAACCCGAGCAAGGTGTTCGCCTACTGAACTCGAGCAATTGCACTACAGGCTACGAGTTACCTAAGCCGAGCGATCGATCGATCAGGCTGTTAACTGAACCCGATCGAGTGATTCCTTCGCTACTACTGCTAACTGAAGCCGATCGAACATGCTGCCTCCTTACCTTGATGAACAGTGAGCGTTGTTGGGGCGGTGGAAGAATAGTTCCCGATGGGGAGTTGGATGAATAGGACCCCGTGGTAGTAGAGGCCGTTGCCGCTGGATGAACAGGACCCCGATCGAGCCGGTTGGGGGTGGATGAACAGGACCCCGTGGAGGGCTGGATGAACAGAACCCCGTGGAGGGCTGGTTGAATGGTAGCCGGTGGAGGGCTGGATGAACAGTAGAGCGTGGAGGGGTGGTTGAACAGGACCCCGTGGAGAGGGCTGGTTGAACAGTAGCCGGTGGAGGAGCGGTGGAGCTGGATGAACAGGAGCACGTGAATGAACAGTCGCAGGTGGAGGCTGGAGGAGGTTGACGGTGGATGAACAGTAGCCCGTGGAGGCTGGTGGAGATGAACAATAGCCCGTGGAGTCCCGTTTTGCGGTACGCCACACCACTCCCGATGAACAGGAACCCCGTTTCGACCATAGCGCTCCAACACAAGTTCGTTCCCTCCATATTGTAACGCCCCGGATCCGATGCGCCAGGTGTCCGCCAGTTATTTGCCCTTGTTGCCATGTCATTTCTTGCGTGTTGCATTTCACCATGTCATCATCTGCATTTCATCTGCATGTTTTTCAAAAACTTGCATCCGCTCAGTTCCCCGCTCTCTCTCCGTTGTCCGCTCGAGTCCGTGACACCTGCACGCGCTCGCTGCACCTCCGAAATATTATTTTATAAGTGGCATAAAAGTGTTCTCGAATGGGTTGCAACTTGTCGTGGCGGTCTTATTATAGTGTAGATGCATCGCGCCAAGTTTCATCGCATTCGAGTCCATCCGATAGCCCAACCGTTAAACTATAGCGCAGATAGCCGGTCTAACGTCGACGCTTTCGGTCTCCGGAAACCGTGCGGGCTGCATCTCTCCCTCTTCTCTCGCACCAACCCGCTCTTCACAATCCGCCAGCCAATCTAACCCTCTCGTCAGCCCGCAGCCCTCCTCGCGTCCGAAAGTTGTCCCGGACTCGAACCGGTTTGTCGCTACCGTTGTGTCCGGATCATCCCTAACGCCTACAAAACATCTCCGCTTTGCTAATTGGGCTCCCTAACTATTTTATTCGACCGTCCAATTACGATCGTAAGGATGAAATAGCCCTAACCAAAAATCCAAGGCTTTATATATCCGACCAATCCCTAATTCCTAGGGATCCTCCTCCCCGCCGCCACTCTCTCTGTTCCCCTCGATCACCAAATGATCCAGCCAACCACCTCCCGTGCCTTCCTCGCTTTTCCCCACCGAGCAAATCACCGCCTCCTCCTCCTCGTCCAGATGCCCGGCGCCCGAGGCCTCCCCGCCCCCGCTTGATGCAGCTCCTCGCCGCCTCTCTCCTTCCCATGCTTCTTCTCTCTCCTCACCTCATGCTCTCTTTTTTTCTTCAGAACGATGCATGGAGCTCGCCCATGGCGCCAAGCTTGAGCCCGCCTCGCTCACGGCTTGGCCCACCGCTGCTCGAGCTGAGATCCCACGCCTGAACTGCCACCCTGACGCCTGCTCCGCCAGTGTCCCTCGCTGCCTGCTTCCTCGCCTGGCTGCTAAGTCCTCGACCTGCCTCTGCTGGGCTTGCGCACTGTCCAGCCTCTGCTTGCATCAAGGCGCCGCCGCCAGATCCGAACCCAGCGCCTCGCCTCGCCCGCTCTGCGTCGCTGCTGCCCTCCATCACGGCACGCCCCCACCGAGTCCTCAAGCCGCCGCCAAGTCCTCGCCGCTGCGATGCTTCCTCGAATCAAGACCAGCGCCGAGTCCCTGCTTCCTGTTCTTCAGAGAGACGAGCAGCTCGCCTGTTCGCCTGATGACATGTCCTGTCTGGCTTGAGCTAGGTAGCTTTCTGCCCAAATAAGACGCCCCAGCGCCTCCTCGGCGTCCAGATCCGCCTGCCTCCAGCCTCCTACACCGACCGGGCCTTGGCCTGGGTGAGCAGCCCCGCCTCTCTCCTGCACTTGTGGGCTGACTAGATTCGCCCGTGTCGTTTTTTTTCCTTAATCATGATTTAATCAATTTCCGTGGATTTACTGTAATTACGTAAAAACCTCCATGTTCATGCATCAATAATTAATTAACCGTGCATCGGATTAAAATAATTTATACATGTAAAATGCTCAGAAAATTGTCTAGTTTAATATTTTGCCACTTTCATCCATGTTTAAAATGTTTAAAATGCTGTTTGATTAAATTTGCTTAAATGCCAAGTTAAATGATTTATTTCATAACTAAATAACCGTAGCTCCAATTTTAATAAACTTTATATGTAAATGGGGTGGAAAAATGCCTAGTTTAACATGGTGCACTTTGTTTTACTGTTTAACAACATTAAAATATGTTTTAGGTCAGAACAGTAGCTAATTCGAAATATGCATATGGGGATTTTCTGGACTTGTTGTTCGTTGTTTCCGGCCTCATTTAAACTTGCCTAGGTAGGTAGTTTTGTTATGTTTCACCCCTTGCCATGTTAATCAACATTTAATATTGTTGGGTAGCTTAAACAAGAGAGAACTAAATAATTGCATGTGGTGTTTTTTCCATATGCAACTCGTTGCATATTGAGCTCCACTTAACTTGTAGTATTGTTTGTTGCACTTTGCCATGCCTCATTAAACCGGACATGCATCATCCTTGGTTGTGCATCATGCCACGTTTATGTGATGGTCGCTTACTATGTTGTTTGCTTCTTTCCGGTTGCTTCTCTCGTTAGCTTCGGTTTCGCTCCGAGTTGTGAGGATTCGCTCGACTACGCCCGCTTGTCTTCTTCATGGACTCGCTTCTTCTTCCTTGCGGGATTTCGTGCAAGATGACCGCTACTACTCGATCTCACTACTATCATTGCTATGCTAGTTGCTTCGTTTCTATCGCTATGCTGCGCTACCTATTACCTCGCTTATCAAGCCATCCCAAATTGCCATGAACCTCTAATCCTTTGACACCTTTCCTATGCAAACCACTATTTGGCTATGTTACCGCTTTGCTCAGCCCTCTTATAGCGCTGCTAGTTGCGGTGAAGTTGAAGATTTCTCCATGGTGATGTGGTTATGTTGGGATATCTCTTATATTATTAATGCATCTATATACTTGTTAAAGGGTGGAAGGCTCGGCCTTATGCCTGGTGTTTTGTTCCACTCTTGCCGCCCTAGTTTCTTTCATACTGGTGTTATGTTCCCGGATTTTATGCTCCTAACGCTGTCGGGTGATTTATGGGACCCCCGACAGTTCGCTTTGAATAAAACTCCTCCAGAAGGCCCAACATTGGTTTTACCATTTGCCTCACCTATTACCTTTTTTTCCCTTGGGAGTCGCGCATCCCAAGGGTCATCTTTATTTTAGCCCCCGGCCAATGCTTGTCTAAGTGTTGGTCCAAACTAGAGCCACTTGCGCGCCACCTCGGGAAACTTGAGGGCTGGTTCTAGTTGTGCGTAGTGCTCATCCGGTCGTGGCACGAGACAAGATACGCTGGCTACTATCGTGGATGTCGGCACGCCGAGGTCTTGCTGGTCTTGTTTTACCATTGTCGAAATGTCTTGATGTACCGGATACCGAGTCCGATCGAGTGTCTCGGTGAAGGTCTATTCCTTCGATGATCGCGAGAGCTTGTCATGGGCTGTTGGGACACCCCTGCAGGGTTTAAACTTTCGAGAGCCGTGCCCGCGGTTATGTGGCAGATGGGAATTTGTTAATGTCCGGTTGTAGATAACTCGACACCAGATCCGAATTGAAACGCATCAACAGTGTGTGTAGCCGTGATGGTCTCTTCTCGCCGGAGTCCGGGAAGTGAACACGGCTTCTGTGTTATGTTTGGCATAAGTAGGTGTTCAGGATCACCTCTTGATCATTGCTAGATTCACGACCGTTCCGCTTGTTCTCTTCTCGCTCTTCTTTGCGTATGTTAGCCACCATACTTGCTTAGTCGCTGCTGCAACCTCACCACTTTACCCCTTCCTTTCCCATTAAGCTTTGCTAGTCTTGATACCCATGGTAATGGGATTGCTGAGTCCTCGTGGCTCACCAGATACTTCCAAAACCAGTTTGCAGGTGCCTATGTTACTGAACAGGTGACGCAACCAAGCTCAAGGAGGAGCTCGATGAAGATCTTACCCTTTGTGTTGCTTCGTTCTAGTTGTTCAGTAGTGGAGCCCAGTTGGGGTCGATCAGGGACCTTTGTCGCATTTGGGGTTCTTCTTTTATTTTGGTTCCGTAGTCGGACCTTGATTGTATCTGGATGATGTAATGCTTTATTCATGTATTTGTGTGAAGTGGCGATTGTAAGCCAACTATGTATCTCTTTCCCTTATGTAATACATGGGTTGTGTGAAGATTACCTCACTTGCGACACTGCTTTCAATGCGGTTATGCCTCTAAGTCGTGCTTCGATACATGGGAGATATAGCTGCATCGAGGGCGTTACAAGTTGGTAATCAGAGCCTTCCCCGACCTTAGGATCCCCATTGCTTGATCGTTTATTGCGGCCGAGTTGTGTCTAGAAAAAATGTTTTGAGTCATTTAGGATTATATATATCGGAGAGTTAGGAATTTTTTTACTCCTCACCCCTTCTGCCGCCTGGTGAGGTCTCCCGACGAGAGTTTTGACTCTTCTCTTCTCAAATTTCACTAAATTTTTTTTTAGGATCACGCGGGTATCTTAGAATCGTTCCGATGGTTTTATGATGACAACATTGTCTTGGTGCCTCCCGTGAGCAGGGTTTTTTTAGTGGAGGTGTCCCGGGGAGTTGAGCTCTGAGGTGTTGTCATCATAATTTTATCGTTGCAGTTCTGGAATACCTGAGTTTAGTACGCCGACATCGAAAATCTCTTTATGCAGCTTGTTGGTGAGATAACCCCGCTAACCCAAAGATCGAGGTGAGTACGGAGTATTGCCATGACTCAGTATAACGGATGCTTTTCAAGGTTGAGGTACACGATTTCAAGGTTTCTTGGTTATGTGTTGATGGATGGATACAGCTTGGATGTAGGATTGTTACTTTGGGTGAGATATATTGCTTCCTCTCAGATCCCTAACACCGATTGCATAACCGAAAGTTTCGGAGTTTTATAGGTGGGAATTCAAGTAGCTCCTAGAACATCCTTCCGACAAATGCATGATATGGGATTGGGTAAATCTCTATCATATGTATTTGTTTCGCTTATTCTCGCCAGTTTTACCCTTTGTTTTTGGTTTGAGTTGTGGTATTCGAGTTGCTTCAATGTCAAGTGTTGATTCCATACCTTTCTGAAATGGTGTTCTCATACTCCGATGTGAATACCAATCCTTCTCGACAATCAAGATTGTCATGTCAATCCTTTTCAACCGGCGTGTTTCTCTTCAAGTGGATCCGATCACTTCAACATCAGCAAGACCAATTATCATTTCTTCTCAACGGTGTTTGTTTCATCCGTTTCCAAGTTGCCTTTGTTTTTTCCCGCCCACCCACCCTTTTTCTTCAAGGACTCAGATTTCTTAATCATGTATCCTTTTATTTGTGGGAAGTTTCTCCATTCTTTTCCATCAATGTTCTTACCCGGTGGTTCTCAAGAAGATGTTCTACTAGTTCGTCATTCCTCATTCCTTTCTCTTCTCCAGTGGATTCAAGTCAAGTTTTGTTGATCATACCTTTTTCCTCATTTCAATGTCTTCTCATACCGGTGCACCTCTTAATCTTTCACTTCTTGTTATTCATTTGTTCTGGAGTGCTGAAGATATCTCAGAAGACTTGTGTTTCCATTCTCAATCCCTTCAAGATATTTCGAGGTTGTTATCTCATTCAAGCCATTTAATTCAACCGGTGCAACATTTCTTTTTAATCTTTTCAACGGTGTTCTTTTGAGTGGGCCTTAACCCACAGGTCTTTGTCCAGGATCTTACCTGACTCTTCTAATTATTCCGGAGCTATCCTAAATTCTTCTCCAAGTTTGACGTAAGAATGAGTTGTCATCAGTCAAATGCTTTTCTCCAAGATCTTTCAAATTCTTTTCATAGTTGGCTCAACCTCTTCGCTTTTGATTCTTCCGGTGTGCCTCAATAATTCTTGGTGGTGTTTCTCGTTGTCATTCTCATCATTTGAAGACCGAAGAAGAGTTTCTCTTTAATCTTGCTCTATTCTCTTCAAGATTCATGGTGCTAGCTTGTTGCCATCCTCTCATAATTGTTTTCGATTGTGAGAATCTTTTTCAACCATCATGAGCATTTTAGGAGTCTTTTCAGTTTCATTCTCCGGAGCCAATCATCTCAGTATTATTCATTCAAGCTTTCAGCTCTCGTTCTCCAAATCATACCGGTGCATCAATCGAATATCCTCTAATCAGTTCTTGATCTCTTTGTTCTCATGTATCTAGTTTGTCTCAAGCACCTTCGTTCATTTGCTAATTCTTACCGGTGATGCACCCCTACTTCGATCATTTTCAATTCTTAGGGTGGGTCTTTCAAGATCTCTCTTCCTTGTTCATCGTATCAATTCATTTGTTGTTCCAATCCCACCGGTGGTTCCATCAATACCTTCTCAAGTTTACGCTATATCTCTCTTAATCTTTTTTTTCAATGAGAATAAGTAGTATGCAAAATCCATTGCTTGTCGTCAATTTAATTTGATGAAGGATAAACATACAATAAATCTTATTCTTATTTCCTCGAGGTGATTCAATTCTTTTCTTCTGGAGATTGTTCATGATGAAGTAATTTTTGGTTCTAGTGTTTCATCTATTCTTTTTCCGGAGTTGCAAGTTTTCCGCATTATCGTTGCGAAGCTCCATCTAAATCATCGCAAGGCTTCACCTTGTGTTTTCAACTTCTCTTTCTTTTTATCATCCTTTTATTACCGGAGTTCTCCATGGAGGCTCTACAGGGTGGTTTGTCAAGGATTATTTTCATTCTTCAATTGTTCTTCAAGATTTCTCTCGAAGTATGACCCGCCAAGCTATACTCAAAATTAAACAGGGTGCCCAACACTTGTTTTGTTTTGAGGAGCTCAAGTATTCTTCTTCTTGCATTCCAAAGTGCAATTCTTTCTACCTTATCTTTTGAGGTGGTGTTATGTCACTCTTGACAATTTCCTTCATGTTTCATGATCCCCATGTTGTCAAGAATGAGGTATTTTAAATCCATCAGTCTCTTCATTGGAGTTATCTTGGGCTATATTTCACCTAAAGCTTTCCCTAAGGATTGTTGCTATTTATGGTGCTTATAAATGACCCAAGTTCTTCTTTATCCTCCCGTGATATAGCTTTCGCCTCCTTGTTCGTATCAATGAAATTCTTTCCCGTGCTTGGCAGGTTGTCGCCTCATAATTTGAGATGCATTCCTTAAGACCATGTCAAGCTTGTTCTTTTCGTTGTTGGTTTTCCAACAACTCCATTCTAACCTTTTTGAAAGGGTGCTTTCCGAGCCCATTTGTGGCAGAAGATGTCATTTTCTTCTCCTTTCTGTTATTCCAATGATCTATCTTCTATTCTTTCTTCCGGAGGCATTATGATGTTGCTCTTTTCACTCATCATCTCGAATTGTGAGGATCATGTTTTTCATGCTTATCCATTTAACCGGAGTGTTGTGTCATGTCTTCAAGTTCTTTTCATCTTATCAAGTTTTCCTTCTTCTTTCAGTCGGAGTGCTGTCCAAATTCTGCGATTCTTGTTCCTTGTCTATCTCATTATACCGATGTGGTCATACTCTTTTCGTTCGTGAAGCTCTTATTTCCATGCCTTTCAACCTTCAAATTCTCGTAATACTCCTTGTTCCTCTTTTCTACCGGATTGTTTGCAATCTCGTTCATCTCTGTTGTACTCTTTCTTTTAAATTGCTCAACCTCTCAAGGTTCTTTGGTTTCACTCATTGGTCAAAGAAGCAACTTTGTTTTACCTCTCCTCTTCCTTTTCCCTCCGGTGCCATCCTAGATCTCGGGACGAGATCCTCTCGTAGTGGTGGAGTGTTGTAACGCCCCGGATCCGATGCGCCAGGTGTCCGCCAGTTATTTGCCGTTGTTGCCATGTCATTGCTTGCGTGTTGCATTGCACCATGTCATCATCTGCATTTCATCTGCATGTTTTTCAAAAACTTGCATCCGTTCGGGTTCCCCCGGTTCTCTCCGTTGTCCGTTCGGAGTCAAGACACACTGGCACACGCCCACGGCACCTCCGAAATATTATTTTATAAGTGGCATAAAAATGTTCTCGGAATGGGTTGCAACATGTCGTGCGGTCTTATTATAGTGTAGACAGACCGCCTGCCAAGTTTCATCGCATTCGGAGTCCATCTGATAGCCCAACCGTTAAACTATAGCGGCAGTATAGCCGGTCTAATGTCGGACGCTTTCGGTCTCCGGAAACCGTGCCGAGCTGCATCTCTCCCCTCTTCTCTCGCACTCAACCCGCTTCTTCACAATCCGCCAGCCAATCTAACCCTCTCGCCGCCCGCAGCCCTCCTCGCCGTCTCAAAGTTGTCCCGACTCAACCGGTTTGTCGCTACCGCTGTGTCCGGATCATCCCTAACGCCTACAAAACATCTCCGTTTTGCTAATTTGGCTCCCTAACTATTTTATTCGCGACCGTCCGACACGATCGTAGGGATGAAATAGCCCTAACCAAAAATCCAAAGCTTTTATATATCCGACCAATCCCTAATTCCTAGGGATCCTCCTCCCGCCGCCACTCTCTCTGGTTCCCCTCGGATCACCAGCGATCCAGCCAACCACCTCCCTGTGCCTTCCTTGTTTTCCCCACCGAGCAAATCACCAGCGCTCTCCCTCCTCCTCGCTCCAGATGCCCCGCCTGAAGCCTCCTCGCTTCCCTGCTGATGCAGCTCCGCCGCTCTCTCCTTCCCTCGCTTCTTCTCTCCCTCACCTCAAGGCCTCTGTCTTTTCTTCAGAACGATGCATGGAGCTCGCCCATGGCGCCCGGCTTGAGCCCGCCCGTTCACGGTTTCGGCCCACCGCTGCCTCGAAGCTGAGATCCCACGCCTGGAACCGGCCACCCCGACGCCCGTTCCCGCCGTGTCCCTGCTGCACCGCCGTTTCCTCGCCGGGCCGCCAAGTCCCTCGACCCGCCTCTGCTTGCTTTGCCCACGCTGTCCAGCCTCTGTTTGAGATCAAAGCGCCGCCGCGATCGAACCCAGCGCCTCGCCTCGCCTCCCACGCTCGTCGCTGCTGCCCTCGCTACCACGCCGCCCCACCGAGTCCCTCAAGCCGCCGCCAAGTCCCTGCCGCTGCTGCATGCTTCCTCTGAACCGAGGACCAGCGCCGAGTCCCCTGCTCCTGTTCTTCAGAGAGACGAGCAGCTCGCCCCGTTCACCCGATGATCAAGGTCCACGTCTGGGCTCGGGCTAACGCGCCTTTCCTGCCCAACAAGACGCCCAGCGCCTCCTTCCTCGTCCAGATCCGGCCTGCCTCCAGCCTCCTACACTGACCGGGCCTTGGCCCAGGGTGAGCAGCCCCGCCGCCTCTCCTGTGCACTTGTGGGCTGACTAGATTCGGCCCGTGTATGTTTTTTTTTCCTTAACTGCGATTTAATCAATTTCCAGGGATTTACAGAATTGCAGAAAAACCCTCCATGTTCATGCATCAATAATTAAGTAACCGTGCATCGGATTAAAATAATTTATACATGTAAAATGCTCAAAAAATTGTCTAGTTTAATATTTTGCCACTTTCATCCATGTTTAAAATGTTTAAAATGTTGTTTGATTAAATTTGCTTAAATGCCATGTTAAATGATTTATTTCATAACTAAATAACCGTAGCTCCAATTTTAATAAACTTTATATGTAAATGGGGTGGAAAAATGCCTATTTTAACATGGTGCACTTTGTTTTACTGTTTAACAACATTAATATATGTTTTAGGTCAGAACAGTAGCTAATTCGAAATATGCATATGGGGATTTTCCGGACTTGTTGTTCGTTGTTTCCGGCCTCATTTAAACTTGCCTAGGTAGGTAGTTTTGTTATGCTTCACCCCTTGCCATGTTAATCAACATTTAATATTGTTGGGTAGCTTAAACAAGAGAGAACTAAATAATTGCATGTGGTGTTTTGTCAATATGCAACTCATTGCATATTGAGCTCCACTTTACTTGTAGTATTGTTTGTTGCACTTTGCCATGCCTCATTAAACCGGACATGCATCATCCTTGGTTGTGCATCATGCCACATTTATGTGATCGTCGTTTACTATGTTGTTTGCTTCTTTCCGGGTTGCCTCTCGTTAGCTTCGGTTTCGCTCCGGAGTTGTGAGGATTCGCTCGACTCGCCCGCTTGTCTTCTTCATGGACTCGTTCTTCTTCCTTGCGGGATTTCGTGCAAGATGACTCACTACCCTGGATCTCACTACTATCATTGCTATGCTAGTTGCTTCATTCTATCGCTATGTCAGCGCTACCTATTACCTGCTTATCAAGCCATCCCAAATTGCCATGAACCTCTAATCCTTTGACACCTTTCCTATGCAAACCACTGTTTATTATGTTACCGCTTTGCTCAGCCCTCTTATAGCGTTGCTAGTTGCGGTGAAGTCAAGATTTCTCCATGGTGGATGTGGTTATGTTGGGATATCACAATATCTCTTATATTATTAATGCATCTATATACTTGGTAAAGGGTGGAAGGCTCGGCCTTATGCCCGGTGTTTTGTTCCACTCTTGCCGCCCTAGTTTCCGCCATACGGTGTTATGTTCCCGGATTTTATGCTCCTAACGCTGTCGGGTGATTTATGGGACCCCCCGACAGTTCGCTTTGAATAAAACTCCTCCAAAGAAGGCCCAACATTGGTTTTACCATTTGCCTCACCTATTACCTTTTTTTCCCTTGGGAGTCGCAGATCCCAAGGGTCATCTTTATTTTAGCCCCCGGCCAATGCTTGTCCAAGTGTTGGTCCAAACTAGAGCCACTTGCAGCGCCACCTTGGGGAAACTTGAGGGCTGGTTCTAGTTGTACGTAGTGCTCATCCGTCGTGGCTCGAGATTTAGATACGCTGGCTACTATCGTGGATGTCGGCACGCCGGAGGTCTTGCTGGTCTTGTTTTACCATTGTCGAAATGTCTTGATGTACCGGATACCGAGTCCGATCGGAGTGTCTCGGTGAAGGTCTATTCCTTCGATGATCGCGAGCTTGTCATGGGCTGTTGGGACACCCTGCAGGGTTTAAACTTTCGAGAGCCGTGCCGCGGTTATGTGGCGAGATGGGAATTTGTTAATGTCCGTTGTAGATAACTTCGACACCAGATCCGAATTAAAACGCATCATCAGCGTGCGGTGTAGCCGTGATGGTCTCTTCTCGGTGGAGTCCGGAAGTGAACACGGCTTCGTGTTATGTTTGGCGAAGTAGGTGTTCGGGATCACCTCTTGATCATTGCTAGATTCACGACTGCCCGCTTGTTCTCTTCTCGCTCTTCTTTGCGTATGTTAGCCACCATACTTGCTTAGTCGCTGCTGCAACCTCACCACTTTACCCCTTCCTTTCCCATTAAGCTTTGCTAGTCTTGATACCCATGGTAATGGGATTGCTGAGTCCTCGTGGCTCACCAGATACTTCCAAAACCAGTTTGCAGGTGCCTATGTTACCGAACAGGTGACGCAACCAAGCTCAAGGAGGAGCTCGATGAAGATCTTGCCCTTTGTGTTGTTTCGCTTCTAGTTGTTCGAGAGTGGAGCCCAGTTGGGGTCGATCGGGGACCTTTGTCGCATTTGGGGTTCTTCTTTTATTTTGGTTCCGTAGTCGGACCTTGATTGTATCTGGATGTTGTAATGCTTTATTCATGTATTTGTGTGAAGTGGCGATTGTAAGCCAACTATGTATCTCTTTCCCTTATGTAACACATGGGTTGTGTGAAGATTACCTCACTTGCGACACTGCTTTCAATGCAGTTATGCCTCCAAGTCGTGCTTCGACACATGGGAGATATAGCCGCATCGAGGGCGTTACACATATTGCAGTACGCCACATCCCTCCCGATCAACAGGACCCCGTTTCGACCATAGGAGGTCCAAGAGAAGTCCGTTTCCACCATTCCGCGATACGCCAGACCCCGTTTCAGTTGTTCCGTCCAAGCTGGTTGGCTCCCGTTGAACAGGACGCATTCCGACCGAGTCGGTTGCCTCCTGATGAACCGGACACTGTTTCTCCGTTCCGACCCAGCCAGTTCGCTGCCCAATGAACAGGATGCCATTGCTACCGTCCGTTGCCTCTCCATGTACACAAGCCCTGGCCATCCGTATATATGCACGAGTACAAGCTCGAGACCCCGCCTGTATGTATGTACGTGGTCGTGGTTTTTGCCCTGTGGCTGTACGTACGTGTATTGGACTTAGATGGGACTGTGTGAACTGCTATGTCGGGTGCTCTACAACGACACGTGCTGCTACTTACTCGACCACGGTTCGTACTTGCAGAGAGATCGATCCGACTAGTATGTACGTACACGTTCGCGACCAGACAGACAACGCTACGTAGGCTTTGACCGGGTGGGTCCCAACGGTCTGGGAGGATAAGGACACACTTCCTTGCATGCGATGATATAGTTGCTCGGTCCAAGCTGTCAGGGGGAGGAATCATTTTTATTTTGCGAGTAATAAGGAGGCACTTCCTTGTGTTTGAAGATGTAGCTGGTGGGTCCAGCTGTCAGCCTCACCGCCTAAAGTCCTCTTCCGATGGATGTCCTTTGTTGACCATGCTGCGCCGAGAGCACCAAGGCGGTTACGACGGCGAGGCCTAGGAAGGGAACGACGCGGATCCGGGGAAGACGCGGTAATGGATACCCACGCAGAGGGGGGTACGTGGGTTGACTTCTTCAGATGCGGTGTGAGGCTGCCGTCGCCGGAGAACAACAAGAGGTGTGGGTGAGTATAGAGGGATGGCATGGCCAGCACTGGCAGCACAGCCGGACACGGGAGGCAGGAGCAGGCGGCATGGCCGGCGCTGGTTTGGGTGGCTGGAGCAAGAAGAACAGAGGTTGAAGAAGCATGAAAGCCATTGGATGGACATCGTACGGTCACTGCAACTAGAATGGTTTATATTGATTAAGTTGACAAAGCCCTTGGTACGTGTCAACTTATTAGGCCCATAGGTTAGCCTCCGAAATGGTGCGCCCCAGATGTCAGGGGGAGAAATCATTTTTTGGGCGGCTGAAGCAAGAACATTCGAGATTGAAGAAGAAGCACGCATCCCCGTTGGATGGACATCCAACGCCACTGCTGCTAGAACCGTGTGTTGACTATAAGTTGACAAAGCCTTGCATACGCGTCAACTTAGTTTTTTTTAGGGGACGCGTCAACTTGGTAGGCCCACAATTGTGTGGCAGAGAACATACAACCCATTTGCGATTTGTATGAATGTACAGCCCATGTTTGAATTCTAATGTAATTTAGTACAGCATATTTACAGTTTGTTAAAAGTACATCCCATTTTCTAGCTAGGACAACGATTAATAATTTCAACCAACCGCTCAAAACAGAATTCAATAAAATTTCTCATACTTTGATGGGATCCGAAATATTTTTATCCCAAAATTTCTAGTCAGATTAAATATAATTTCAAAATAAATTTGTATTACGTAAAAATCCAACAAAGTATTGCGCACGCAACCATAAATGAAATTTAAATTTTCAAAATCCAAATATATTTTTTTTAAAACTAATTACATGTTTGGTGCATTTTTTATAGTTACTGCCCAGTTTTTATAATTACATCTCATTTATTATTTCTTAAAGCCCACTTTCTTGTTAAGCCTAATGCATCCCTCCTAGGAAAGATTTGCAGCCAATCGGGGCGGAGAATAACAAGTTGACCTTGGCTGGGTATTCCTCAAAAAAAAGTATAGCTGGGCTAGCCATTTTCAGCTTGAAAAAATTAATATCTGGGCTGGATATCTGGCCTGGGTTTGACATTCCACAAACCGCATAGTTAATACCCTGCTCTCCTCTGAATAGCAACAAAAACATTGCTCAAAAAAAAATTCTGCAGTGCTCACACCTCAAAAACACAAATACTGCTCGAGCTGCTTTATCCCAGCTATCAGCCGCTCCTTTTGCAATTATCTTGTTTATTGACTACATAGGTTGACAATGGTGTGGGACCGTGATATCAGGAAACCAGGAGGAAGCAAAAAATATAGTTGTATATAATAAGGAGGCACTTGCGTACGTGCGGCTATGGCCCTGGTGGGTCCCCACTGTCATCCTCTCCAAGTAAAATCATCTCCTCATTCGTCATATCCGTTGACCATGTTGACAACATGAGACGGTGGCACCACGACGAGGCGCAACAACTCGAAGGATGACGGTGTGGGCCTCGCGGGTCTGATACAGCGCCCGCTACTCACTCAGGAAGCCAGGATCATAGGGCCACATGTCCGCAACGGCATTGCCATTCGCTTCTTTGCCAGTGCTCGTTGAGGAGGTTGCAGCATAGGTCCTCCTGTGCTGGTAGCTCTTCTACCATTAGGGCATCAAAGTGCGGCTGCACCTACTCTATGGTGAACACGGCATGAACCAGCTTGGACAGTGGTGTCGGCTCCTTGCCAGAAGCTACGTCCATCGTTTGATTGTCGTTGCTCAGCTCGGCGAGCTCGCTGGCGAGCCAGCATGCCCTGCTACTGCACCGACCTGCTGCCAAGCACGAGTCTTACCGCCCTGGCCCACCCAGACCGTCTCCCTCGCTCGCATGCTCATTCCGCCCGAAACGGTTGGCGCCGCCCGCGCCGCTTCTCGGTGCAGGCGATTGCTCCGCGTTCAAACGACACAAGTGCCATCCGTCTGCTGCCCATAATGATACGCGGTTGCCGAGGCGGCTACTCTGGCGCCACCCGTCTGTCCCTCCGCCGCCGACCATTGCTATATAAACTGTTGCGCCGACCATAGCTGCAGTCGTCCGCCTCCGTTCCCTTTCTCCTGTCCACACCACTACTGCCCACCATGGCTTCCTCGCGCTCGAGCGCTCTTTGGGACGGGTGGACGACGGACCACAAGGAGATGGCAGCCATTGTTGCCGACTGGTTGGCCGGCTGGCAGCCGGAGGACGATGACATCCCAATGGAGAACATGGTAGTCGACGATCCGACTCCAACCTCCTCCTCCGCGCCATCCTCGCCGATGCATTGCACCATGACCAGCGGTGAGGCCCATGCCCAATACATGGACATAGTGAGGCAGAAGCGTCAGAAGCAGTTTCAGGAGGCGCTAGCTGATGCCGCCTACAACCACCATCTCGTCCAGGAGCACTTGCAGGTGGAGAAGCAGATCAACATGGAGCAGGCGAAGCAGGCGGCATTGCTCGACTCGTACCGTCCGCCCGCGAGAGCCGCCTTGCGCGGTACCGCATGCGGGCGGTGGAGGTTGCCGCCACCTACAAAGAGGGTGATGGAGCGGGCGAGGCATTGTTTCGCGAGACCGAGGATGAGGCGGAGGACAATGCCGGCTCTGCCGAGTCCTCGCTCTGCTGCCGTCGACGAGGCCCTACTCCGCCGAGGTCCCGCCGCACCAACAACGAGGTAGAGGACACCGTCGGCTCCGCCGATGCCCCGCCCCGCCGGCAACATGGGGGAGGATTTCCTCCGCTCCGCCGAGGCGCCGCCCCACCGGCAAAGAGACAGAGGACATTGCCTGCTCCGTCGAGGCCCCGCCTTGCTGCCAATGAGGTCACGCCACACAGAAAACGAGGAAAAGCAGAACACCGTAGGTCGCCGCCGCTCGGGTCCAAGTAAGGCCACCGCTGCTACCCTCTGGTTAAGCCAAGCTAGGCGCGTTGACCATTGACAGCCAAATAGCTTCTTGGTAGCAATGTGGAGTCAGAGAGCTATGTTGGAGAAGGACGCTGCTTCAGTTACTTAACTGCAGGTGCAGTTGGATCACTAACACGTGGGCCCCACAGGCATCTGGGCCACATGTCAGTTACGCAACTCCACCTGCAGTTAAGTCACCGAAGCTCAGTCCGCTGGAGAAGAAGCTTCTGTTCGGCTTAGCCGAACACGGGTGGGTATCTTTGGTTAATTAATTATACCTCCAGTGCACCCCATTTTAGTTGAAGAATGTATGAAATGTAATGAAATCCGGCATGTTTATATGAAATCCGACAGTGTATGAATGAATTTAGTTTGATTAGTCGACTTGTATCACTAGCATTGGATGAACATGCAAAACAATATGTACTAGCATTATTCCCAGGGTGATTATCTCGTTTGCAGCAGTTTCACATGTACTCCCTCTGGTCCTTTTTAGTTTGCATATAAGTTTTGTTTGAAGTCAAAGTATCTCTACCTTGACCAATCTTATACAAAAAGTATGAACATTCACAATGTAAAATCAACTGACTAGAAAGAAATCTAATATGCGAAGTAAAAAGGAACATAGGGAGTACATAGAGTTTGAGCAGCTTTTTAGCGTTCCTATACATTGCAATCAAACACACAGGCCTGGCAATTCATAGAGAACATTCAAAACAATCGATGATTATGCATCTCAACGATTCACATATCAGAGTCAATATTTACTTCACAACTAAAGAATAAAGAAAAATCGATTGATGCTGCTGACAACAAAGGGCATCCCATTCGAAAATACCAAACCCATGTCTTCTTTCCTCAATGAGCAAAATTTGACAAAGTTGTCCCATTCCAAAATGTCAAATGCGTGTTGTTTTGCATACATCAATGAGCAAACTTTGGCAAGGTTTTCCCATTCCAAACTATCAAATGCCTACGATTGTGGAATGGGCAGGGTTTGCCATCAGTTTGGACATTGACATGGCACCTCATGCTAAATAAACCAGTTGTTCTTTTTTTGCAGTTCCACCAAAATCAACCAAATTCACGCGTAGCTTGTATGATTTCGCCTTTATATGTTGCAACACCTTGAACATATCAGCACCTCCTTTCTTGTGTTGGAAATGAATGATTCCCATTGAAATCAAGCTGAGTACCCATGTTTGCATAAATACAAAAAATTGATTAGTAAAGCAAAGTGTATTATGAATTTATAGTTTAAACAGGCACCTACGTGGTCCATGTAGAGCACACTTTAAAAAAAATGGAACTCACTAGAAAGAATCCTAAAAGAACATTTTACTTTCCCATCACACCAAAAAAGATGGAAATTTGTGAGTCCCTCTGAGCTGAAGTTAGTTTGGTCTTGTGGGAAGTAATGTAACCATCCTTCAACTGCTCCTTCTGATGAGAAGATAGACTGGGCTTCATCATCCTGGCAAATCAGAACTAGTCACTTCACGTACTCCATATTCTTCTTCCAAGGAGGATGATCCTGTTGTGCAAAACAAGAGAACAATTGAATGCTAGCATCTGTTTGCTTGAAAAAAAGGGAAAGGAAATACTTAAAACAACCACTACATTAACAAAGGGTAAAGGGAGTAACTGATGAAATGCATAGTCACAAAGAGATGCATCTCCTGATTATCCTCATAGGAAATGATATGATACCAAACACAACAGCTCAACTTGAACTATATTATTACTTAATTTTATCAGTGACTATAACAGTGGCAAACAGGTGGATCAATTTATTAGCGGCCTCATATTAACATGCGAAACAATAGCACTTTATCATGAGAGTAGCTAAACAGTAGAACAGCACCAATAGAGACGACAAAGCTCAATCATATGGATGAAATCCATGTGCCGGTACCAACCTTTGTTAGGAGGCATATTGTGTAGAGCTAGCAGATGAACTGATGAAGCACTTCTCCGGAACCATCCATTATTATCTACTGTGGTTGCCAAGCTTACTATAAACTCCTCGATTAGTTTAATGTTTCCAACATCTTCTTCTACAGTTCCACTAAAATATATATTATCTTCAAACAAGATCCTTGTTTGCACAAGTAGAGATAATTACATATTGTATTAGGAGTGGCATCAAATCACAGTGGCAAAACAATTACTCGTTCCAGCCATAGCAATAAATTAAGATGCAAAACTATATCATTACTTGTGTCATCACAGTTCCAGTGCTTCATTACATCACCGGGAGTTGATTTTTGTTCTTCTTCCGCTTGTTCTTCCCCTTCATCACTTGGTTAAATAATAGACAAGCTTAGCCTTGAATGTAAGATTTGGCATGTCAATTAGGGAGCAAAAGTATAGCACTAAACAAGACATTAGTTTTCTGATGAAAGTGGCAAAATACAGGCCAACAGTTGTGAAATATCCTTATCTTACCTCGATGGGACATTACAATGCACATACAGATTGGAAGTCTTGTCTCCATTTGTGCAGTTCACTAAAATCAAGCAACATTATCGTATAAGTAGCACAACATATGAAAGCACACTGCACAATCATGTGAAAGAAGGCTAGCCCTTCTTCCTCCTCTAAGCCAAACAGCTCAAGGAGCAAGCTTGTAGCTTCTTGTTGATCTAGTGATCATGTGGAGACCCCACAGAGCAGGACTAGGGGTGTTATCTCCTAGGAGAGCCCCGAACCTGGGTAAGATGCGTCGGCGTACATGTTTACGCCTTATCCCGTTTCCAGGCACCGGCGATGTCTTACTAGCTCCCACCATGATAAGCCATCCCTTGGCATATGTTGCACCAAACCCCCGAGATTTGGCGCCCACCGTGGGGCTAGGTTTACCGTCATTCTGAGATCTGTTTTGGACGGGAACCTTGTTCCTCCCTGGCGAGCACAGCCAGCCCGGCACGCCCGATGGCGTTTGCACTGACACGCTGCATGGTGCGAAAGTCGCCTGTGTGGCGAGCTGGCTTGCTGATCTCATCGGCGAGATTCGCCTCTCCGACGAGCCCGCACCAGGCGCGGGCGCAGCTAGCTCCGAGAGCTGCCTCATCGACCTCCTTGGCAAACTCGACATTGCCAACGAGCCCGCCTCCAACCTGGAGTCAATCGGCTCCACAAACCCGATTCTTGTCGACTCCGACACGGTATCCCTCGATGCCTTCCCCGCCAACGTGGTGGTCATCAAGGACCCGCTCCCTCGTGCGGACAGCGGCGGCAGCATAGTCACCAAGGTGCTTGTCATCAGCCATGATGGAGCCTCCGATGGGGATGCCCAAGACCCGCTGCAGGCGGCAATGCGGGGCCTGTCTGTACCCATCGTGGGCGACGCCCACGCTGAGACGCTGGAAGCCTGCCTTGTCGCACTCGTCAATAGCGGCAAGAAGTTGGCCGCTATGAAACGCCTCACCGAGGCCTATCAGCGCGAGGTCGATCGTGTTGTCTGCGGTATGCCGGTTGCTGGCGAGCCTAGCTGTGTAGGCACCATCCGACAGCGCGGCATGGCCATCGCCAGCATGCTAGGGCCGACCGCCTGGTCTATGCCACACCCATCGAGAACACACGCGTTGCCCAGGCGGCAGTAGACGAGCTGGACCACCTGGAGGGTGACGAGCGATGCTACATGACGCAGCGTGTTCAGCAGCTCATCAACACGGATGCCGCGAAGCAAGAAGCCGGCGCGCGTGCTGAGAATCCTCCTCCCCCCTCATCGAGAGCAAGCGCGACCTACCGGACGCTGACAGCAGGCGGCGCCCGTGACTGAAGAGACAAAGAGCCGGCTGCTAGCCGCAGTCGGAGGCGCCTCACCATTGAGCGCGACCAAGATGGCCGCCCACGAGTTGTGGAGCGGCGGGAGGACTGTCCGCCTCCTCCTCCTCCTCGAAGGGAGAGGTATGCCTCCACGCCACCTGTTGAGCACCCGGCGCTCAGCGGCCGGCTGAGCCGCCGTGAAGGAATTGGAGAAAACGATGCCCACCACCGGATCGACCGCCTGGCTCGAATCCCAGTCGCTAGAAGAAGAAGATGCGATTGGTCCGCCTTGTTTTGGCCCCCGCATTCGTGACGAGCCCTTCCCCAAAGGGTTCTTGCTCCCAAGAGATATGCCCAAGTACAACGGCTCCGTGAAGCCGGAAGATTGGTTGGTCGACTACTCCACCGCAGTCAACATAGCAAAGGACAACAAGTGCGGTTCCATGAAGTACGTTCCCCTCATGCTTTAGGGCACGACATGCAGTTGGCTGAACAACCTCAAGCCCTACAGCATCAACAGTTGGATAGATTTCACCAAAATCTTCATCCGCAACTTCACCAGCACTTACAAGCGGCCGCCCAAGCCTCGCCAGCTCTCTCTGTGAGTTCAAGGCCCTACCGAATCCACTCGCAACTACCTGACGCGTTGGGCCAAACTGCGCAACTCCTATGAAGGGGTGCACGAGATGCAAGCCATAAAGTACTTCACCACCGGGTGCAGAGAAGGCACCCTACTCAAGCACCAACTCCTCTGCGATGAGTCGGCTACACTCGATGAGCTGCTGATCATAGCAGACAAGTATGCCACTGCCGACTCCTCTATGAAGTCGGAGCTTCAGGTGGACGCATCTGGGAAGATGCTCCCTCCGGCTCCCAGAACACCGGCTAGTGACACCAGTCGGTGCCAGCAGCAGAACGACAACAAGCGCAAAGCCCTGATACTGGCTTCCACCAGCTGGCAGGTGGCAATATCTAAAGATCGATGGCGGAGGGCAACCCTTACCTGTTGCCGGAAAGGCGTAAGCCGGCAGGCGCCCGCCTTCTCTTATGAGCAAACCCTTGATGCACCCTGCAAGTTCCACAGCGGCGCGAAACCATCCAATCATACCACCCGGAAGTGCCACTGGCTCACCCAAATCTCCAAGGGTGAAGGGCTGCTTTGCCTCTCTTTCATTGCGGACCGCTTTGCCTCCTCGAGAACGGTGCCCCATCCAACAGTCATTGTCGTCCAAGATGAATTCCCTGAAGAGCATGGAGCCTACGTTGTCTTCACCAGCCAGGCTGATGATAGGAGCAGCTGGCGCCAGCAGCACCAAGAAGTCAACGCCGTCGCCTCTGTAGTTCCAGAGTTCATGAACTGGTCCAAGAAGCCCATCAGTTGAAGCTGAGTCGACCACCCGGAAGTGATGCCTTTTCCGGATTCTTATGCCCTGGTGTTGGATGCCACCTTTGCAACAGAGAGGCGAGCTGCTCATTTCTCCCGAGTCCTGATAGATGGCGGTAGCAACATCAACATCCTTTACCGCAATACCATGGAGGAGTTGAGCATCAAAGCGAAACAGCTCCAGCCCAGCTGGACTGTATTCCATGGCATTGTGCCCAGCCTTTCCTCCTCGCCAATCAGCAAGATCAAGATAGATGTCCTCTTCGGAGACAAAGATCACTTGCACCGTGAAGCAATTTAGTTTCAGGTGGTGGACCTAGGGAGACCTTATCATGCATTGCTTGGCCGACCTGCTCTGGCCAAGTTCATGGCAGTACCTTACTACGCCTACCTCAAGATGAAGATGCCGAGAACCAAGGGCATCATCACCATAGCTGGAGACTACAAGAAGTCGGCGCACCGTGTCGCAGCCTAGTAGTCGGTCGGCTGAGTCCTCGTGATTGTCAGAGAGAAGAAGCTCCTTGACCGGTTGTGGCCATGGCTAGCAAGCAGCCGGACTGCCACTGCACCACAAGGAGTCGAGACCTGTATTCTTTCACCGGCCAAAGAAACCAAGAAGATACCCTTCGACCCGGACCACCCAGAGAGGTTCGCTATTGTAGGAACCACCCTTGACAGCAAATAGGAAAGCAAGCTCATTGATTTCCTTTGTGAGAATCGGGATATCTTTGCATGGTCCCCCAAGGACATGCCGGGTGTTCCGACGGATTTCACCGAAAGACAAGCTACATGTCGAAAGCAGATGCAAAACCACAACAACCCTCCACGGCTATTAGAAGAGAAGAGAAGAATTGTTGGTGAAGAGATAGCCTGGCTCCTAGCAGCCGGCTTCATTATGGAAGTGTTCTTTCTAGAGTGGTTATCCAATCCAGTCCTTGTACAGAAGAAGAAGAACAAGTGGCGCATGTGCATTGATTATCACTACAAAAAAGACACATCCATGACATTTTGGGCCGAACAAAAAAAATTATGTCATACTTATGACACTTCTATGACGATAATTGTGACAAAACCCGGTATCATCATATATGTGGTGGGCTCCTACTACTATGACAAAAAATCATGACAAATTGGCTTTTCGTCCTAGGCGGGCCGGAGACGCAACTGCATGACATTCTTTGGGACGTCCATGACGGAAAAAACCATGATAGAAGCGAGGGCGAGGAAAATATCGGGTGTTCCTGCTACGGTGGGTGGTCGAAGCGATGCGCTGCTTTCTCAGACACATACGCCAAGACGCAGCGAGGCATTGGGCTGTAACTGAACCCGAGCGAGGCGTTGGGATCTAACTGAACCCAAGTGATTCACTTCAGGCTACACATTACTGAACCCGAGCGATCAATCGATGGTCGTTAATCGAACCCGACGAAGCGATTCTTCGCTATCGCCGCTAATCAAGCCGATCGATGTTGCTCGATGAAAAGTGAGCGCTATGGGGTTGGATGAATAGTGAGCGGTGGGGGTGGATGAACAGGACCCCGTGGCGTTGCCTCTGGATGAACAGGACCCCGATCGATCGAGCCGGTTAGGGCTGGATGAACATGACCCCGTGGAGGGCTGGATGAACAGGACGACCCCGTGGAGGGCTGGATGAACAGTAGACGGTGGAGGGGTGGATGAACAGTAGCCCGTGGAGGGGTGGTTGAACAGGAGCCCGTGGAGAAGGGTGGTTGAACAGTAGCCGGTGGAGTAGTGTGCGGTGGAGGCTGGATGAACAGGAGCTTGTGGATGAACAGTTGCAGGCGGAGGCTGGAGGAGGTCGACGGTGGATGAACAGTAGCCCGTGGAGGTTGGAGGAGGTCGACGGTGGAGATGAACAGTATCCCGTGGAGTCCCATTTTGCGGTACGCCACACCCCTCCTGAGGAACAGACCCCTGCTTCACCATAGCGCCCAACACAAGTCCGCTTTTGTCGGGCTTTGCGGTACGCCACACCCTCCCGATCAACAGACCTGCTTGACCGTAGGAGGTCCAACACAAGTCCGCTTCTCCGCTTCGCGGTATGCCGCACCTCCCGGCGAACAGGATCCGCTTTCAATGTGGCTCGGTCGAACACAAGGCCGCTTCTTCGCTTCTGCGGACGCCAGCCTCGCTTCCACCGGGCCGTTCCATCTAAGCCGGTTGGCTCCTATGCGCTGGCAGCTTCCCCGATGAACACGGCGCATTCCGTTGCCTCCCAATGAATACGACGCATTCCATTGCCTCCCCATGAACACGATGACGACATAGTTTCTCCATTCCAACCCGGCCATGTACACGAGTCCTAGCCCTATGTATGCGCGAGTAGGCGTTCGAGACCCCGCCCATATGTACGTGACGCGGGTCAGATTTTCTTTCTTGCACATCGGCGCGCACATACGCAGTACATGCTACGCGGCGCTTACTACTACGACATCGCGCCGCTTCTACATCCACCAAGATGTACGCATATCGTCACACTGAATGACAACGCTACGTACGCTTCGACCAGGTGGGTACCGACTGTTAGGCACTTCCTTGCATGCGAAGGTGTAGCTGGTGGGTCCCAGCAGTCAGGGGGGCGAATTTTTTTTTTTTTTGCCCGGAGCACTTCCTTGCGTGCGAAGATGTAGCTGGTGGGTCCCAACAGTCAAGGGGGAAACTTTTTTCGCAAAATACAGTGGCCTGTCCGGTGGGCCCCTGCTATCAGCTGGAGGAATAATTATTTTGCACGTAATAAGGAGGCACTTCCTTGTGGCCAGGACCTGGAGCTTGTTAGCCTCTCAGACGCAGACAAGATTCTTCCGATGGAAGTCATTCCTTGACCATGTTGACCACGCCGCGCAGAGAGCACCAGGGAGGTGGACGACGACGAGGCCTAGGAAGGGGACGACGCAGAGCCGGGGAAGATGTGGCAGCGGAAGCCCGCGTGGAGAGGAGTACGAGGGTTCACTGGTTCGGCCATGGTGTGAGGCTGCCGTCACATCGTGGCCCCGCCACGTGGAATTGTAGGGCGGTGAGGCCTCCGTGGCAGGCATAGCCAGCCACGGAGGCGGAGCATGCAAAGACCACCAAATACTGCTTTGGGCGGCCGGAGCAAGAAGACCAGAGGTTGAACAAGCACTACGGTGTTGGATGGACATCGACGGTCACCGGAGCTAGAATCGTTCATATTGACTAAGTTGACAAAGCCCTCCATCCCCGTCAACTTAGTAGGCCCACAAGTCAGCCTCCCACCAAGGTGGGTCCCAGCTGGCAGGGGGAGTATTCATTTTTTGTGCGTAATAAGGAGGCACTTCAGGAGGGTCCGAGCTGACAGCGGGGGGAATGTTTTTTTTGCAAAATATGGTGGGTCCACAAGTCGTCCACCAAATCCCAGCTATCATCGGAAGGAATATTTTTTTCGCATAACAAGGAGGCACTTCCTTCCATGCGAAGATACATCCGGTGGGTCCCAGTGTCAGGGGAAGGAAATAGCTTAATAAGGAGGAACTTTCCTTGCGTGCGACCATGGACCTCGTGGGTCCCACCCGTCAGGCTCTCACGTACAGTCCTCTTCCGATGACTCTTGTTTGTTGACCATGCAACGCCGAGCGCAGCGAGGCGGTGGACGATGGCGAGGCCCCAGACTGGAACGACCCGGAGATGGGGAAGACGCGGCAGTGGAATTGCAGATGAAGAGGAGTGGGAAACTTACTAGTTCAGGTGCGGGGTGGGCCTACACTCGGCAGAGAATAACAAGAGGTGCGGAGTGGAGGGATGGCCTAGCCGTCGGCGGGGTAGCGTTTGTCAGATATTGGGTTCCGGCAGACCCTAACGGTTCGAACTCTGGGGTGCACGTGAAGATCTTCCTGTTGGGGAATGTAGTAATTTCAAAAAAATTGCTACGCGCACGCAAGATCATGGTGATGCATAGCAACAAGAGGGGAGAGTGTTGTCCACGTACCCTCATAGACCGAAAGCGGAAACGTTAGAACAACGCGGTTGATGTAGTCGACGCCTTCACGTCATGACCGATCAAGCAATCAAACCACGGCACCTCCGAAGTTCTAGAACACGCTCAGCTCGATGACGCATCCTCGGACTCGATCCAGCAGGTGTCGAAGAGTTCCACAAGACAACGGCGCAGGACGATCTTGATGTTCTACCATCGCAGGGCTTCGCCTAAGCACCGCTACAATATTATCGAGGACTATGGTGGAGGGGGGCACCGCACACGGCTAAGAGATCTTGGAAATCAATTGTTGTGTCTTAGAGGTGCCCCCTTGCCCCCGTATATAAAGGAGCCAAGGGGGAGGGGCGGCCGGCCAAGGAGGGCGCGCCAAGGGGGAGTGCTACTCCCACCGGGAGAAGGACTCCCTTCTTTCCTAGTTGGAGAAGGAGAAGGGGGGAAGGAGGAGGAAGAGGGGAAGGAAAGGGGGGCGCCGCCCCCCTATCCTTGTCCTATTCGGATTAGGGGAGGGGGCGTGGCTAGCCCCTTGCCTCCTCTCTTCCTCTCCACTATGGCCCATGTAGGCCCATTAAGCCCCCGGAGACCTCCGGTACTCCGGTAAAATCCCGATTTCACCCGGAACACTTCCGATATCCAAATATAGGCTTCCAATATATCAATATTCATGTCTCGACCATTTCGAGACTCGTCATGTCCGTAATCTCATTCGACCAACAAACTTCGCACATCAAAACTCATAAACTCATAATATAACTCGCATCAAAACCTTGTTGCATCGCGGACTCTACGGGTTCGAGAACTATGTAGACATGACCTAGAACTGCTTTCCGTCGATAACCAATAGCGAATCGGATGCTCATATTGGCTCCTACATATTCTACAAAGATCTTTATCGGTCAAACCACATAACAACATACGTTGTTCCCTTTGTCATCGGTATGTTACTTGCCCGAGATTCATCGCCGTATCCAATACCTAGTTCAATCTCAAGCATCGCAAGTCTTTTACTTTCACGTAATGCATCATTCCGTAATTAACTCTTTGGCTGCATTGCTTGCAAGGCTTATAGTGATGTGCATTACCGAGAGGGCCCAGAGATACCTCTCCGACAATCGGAGTGACAAAACCTAATCTCGAAATATGCCAACTCAACATGTACCTTTGGAGACACCTGTAGAGCTCCTTTATAATCACCCAGTTACATTGTGATGTTTGGTAGCATGCAAAGTGTTCCTCCGGTAAACAGGAGTTGCATAATCTCATAGTTGTAGGAACTTTGTATAAGTCATGAAGAAAGCAATAGCAACATACTAAACAATCAAGTGCTAAGCTAACGGAATGGGTCAAGTCAATCACATCATTCTCCTACTGATGTGATCCTGTTAATCAACTGACAACACATGTCTATGGTTAGGAAACACAACCATCTTTGATTAATGAGCTAGTCAAGTAGAGGCATACTAGTGACGTTAAATTTGTCTATGTATTCACACATGTATTGTGTTTCCGGTTAATACAATTCTAGCTTGAATAATAAACATTTATCATGATATGAGGAAATAAATAATAACTTTATTATTGTCTCTAGGGCATATTTCCTTCAGTCTCCCACTTGCACTAGAGTCAATAATCTAAATTACACAGTAATGATTCTAACACGCATGGAGTCTTGGTGCTGATCATGTTTTGCTCGTGGAAGAGGCTTAGTCAACGGGTCTGCAACATTCAGACCCGTATGTATCTTGCAAATCTCTATGTCTCCCACATGGACTTGGTCCCGGATGGAATTGAAGCGTCTCTTGATGTGCTTGGTCCTCTTGTGAAATCTGGATTCCTTCAAAACAGTAAAAGGGAAGAACAGCCTCGCGAGAGGTGTTCTTGAGCTGGTGCGATGAACTACTTGGGTGAGTTCGATCGCCTTTGGATCTGATGAGAACTCGATGCCCTCTACTATGGTGGCTAGCCCTATTTATAGAGGCCCTGGTCCTCTTACCAAATATTGAGCGGGAAGGGAGCCAAAACGGCCATTTTGAAGGGGAACATCTTGTACAAGTTATCCTGACTAAAGTTGGTCTTCGGCTGTCAAAGGCACTGGTGATGACGCCGTCTTGGACTCCACGGTGACCTCCATCCTGCCGCTCTGCTAGTCTTGGTCTCGTTGCACTGAAATGGTAACCTTTGCCTAATGCCTCGGTACTCCACACCTGTGCTTGCCCCCTTTGCATCAAAGAGGAAACAAGGACACTACGCGGGCCGGCGCCCTCCTGGCGCCCGCCTGGTCTCGATCGTCATGGCTTGCGTCATGAACACCTCACAAGGTACCCTTGCCTTGATCTCTCCACCTCCTCGCAAGCCTGCGTGGCGAGGCCGCTCCTGAGGAAGTCTTGTGTCGTCCGCCCCGCGAGGCTTGGCCCCTCGCGAGGGTCTTGAGTTTTGCGTTCATGAAGATGGGCCGTACTGGGCCACCACTCAAGCCACGCCACAGCCGCAGACAGCAAGTCCGGGACCCCATTCCGAACGCCGACAGCCCCGGCCCAAGGTGCGCGGACTTAGCTTAGCAGAGAAGCGAAGGGGGCAAGTGCGGAGCATCATGGGCTCCATCACCCTCTGACCTTGGGTGCCGCATGGCGATGATTGGACGGGCGCTTTCGCTTCCTCTGACGCTGCCTCGCAATCTGCCGATCGACAAAAAAGGCTGGCCCGGGTTAGCCTTACTTTCATTACTCGTCACTTTGCTTCAGATCCCTTTCTTCCTCTTCGCCTCCGCCTTCCAAATCTCCAGATTTGCCGCAGCCTTCCATCTCCGTGAGCAATGGCGCCCATAAGACCGCAGCCGGGCTCCACCGCCCGGTACTGCTGCCTCGACTCCCTCATGTAACAGAGAAGAATTACCACCTCACGATGGCGCGGATAAGCGGGCCTATGAGCAACGAGATGGGGGAGACCGTGCTCCGGCTTGGCTCCGCCCGGCCGGAGGACAAGGGGAGCACCGTCATTGCTGGTCTGGTTCCTCCTTTCTCTGGGTGCTTCCTTGCTGTCCTTCGCCAGTATCAGTTGCATGCTCTTCATCTCCACCCCAACTCCGTTCTCCTCCTATCAATCTTCGCCTACTACCGTGAGGCGCACGTTCGGGTGATGCCCTCCGTGGCCCTGTTGTGCTACTTCTTCTTCCTCTGGGTCACTGGTGCCAATATCTCGGCGTGCGCAAGCTTTGTCGCATACTCCAAGGCCAATGCCATCTCGAAGGCCGGGAAGAGGGCGAACGGCTTCCGGAGCAAGTGGGTCATGGTGGACGCCAGGTGCAACAACCCCCTGCTAGAGCTACCCATAGAGCATCCCGAGGCCGTTGAGGCGTGGTACCGTGCGAAGCTCGACGACCGGCGGGCGAGGCTGGTGCTGAAGAAGATGAACACCGACCTAAGGCCGTGCAATCTGAGGGCGGCAAACCTGACCAGGGCCTCGCTCTTGAGGGAATTCCTATCGCACCGGGTGGACCCTCTTCAGGCGCACTCGCGCCCGCTGTGGAGGCTCGAAGATGCGGACGTCGTCCTTCCGCTAAGCTCGGATGGCCTAAATGATGAGGATCTGGCCGCAGCCCTCCGCTTCTTGGTCGGAGAGGACGTGGCAGGCCCGGAGGATGCTCCGGTCCCCTTGTTCCGTCACGGTGACTGGGAACGGGTGGTGAACACCATGCCCACCTTCGACGG
The DNA here is from genome assembly GCA_021437245.1 of Aegilops speltoides. Lineage (NCBI taxonomy): Eukaryota > Viridiplantae > Streptophyta > Magnoliopsida > Poales > Poaceae > Aegilops > Aegilops speltoides. The sequence goes on from CM038141.1 coordinate 159,967,423, forward strand.
GGTCGGTCTGGTGCCAGCAGAGGCCCCTCAGGGCCAGGCTACGACGGCGACAGTGGACTTGTCCTTTGGTGACTCCAGCGGGGGAGAGGAGGAAGACGACGAAGAGGATGAGGAGTGTGACTTGGAGGCGACCTTCGAGGGACGGGAGACTTCTCGGCGCAGTCCAAAGACTCCGCCCATGCCTGATGATGACGAGGTCGGCGCCAGGCGAGGGGGGAGGACCCGCCCTTGATCCCGAAGAAGGACAGGTCCGGACTGATTTCCCGAGGGTCTACCCCAGCCTCGTGGTTACCGGGCTAGCCCAAATTGTCGGTGTCAAACCGCGGATCTTAGGTAGGGGTCCCGAATCGTAGGCTCTAGGCGGATGGTAATAGGAGACAAGGGACACGATGTTTTTACCCAGGTTGGGGCCCTCACGATGGAGGTAAAACCCTACTCCTGCTTGATTGATATTGATGATATGGGTAGTACAAGAGTGGATCTACCACGAGATCAAGGAGGTTAAACCCTAGAAGCTAGCCTATGGTATGATTGTTGTGATGGTTGTTCGTCCTGCGGACTAAAACCCTCCGGTTTATATAGACACTGGAGAGGGCTAGGGTTACACAGAGTTGGTTACAATGGTAGGAGATCTACATATCCGGTATCGCCAAGCTTGCCTTCCACGCCAAGGAAAGTCCCATCCGGACACGGGATGAAGTCTTCAATCTTGTATCTTCATAGTCTTGGAGTCCGCCGATGATGATAGTCCGCTATCCTGACACCCCTAGTTCAGACTCCTCACCAGCCCTTCAGTTGCACCTTCCTTCAAGGGCCGGGCTCTCCGAGGCCGAGCCCCGCAAGAGGCTTTGGCTTCAAGCTCGCCGAGTCCGTGGGATCCCGCGTAGTCAACCAGTAAGTACTCGAACTCCGCCTCGCTCCTGTCTTTTGTCGTCGAGGCCTGACATCTTTTATTGGGTAGCCTGCCACCTGCGGTGAAGAGGCTGAAGGGAGACGCGGCGGCCCCGCTTGGAACAGGCTCATCAGCCATGGCCGCGTCTTCACTTGCGCGGAAGGGAGGCAGCGGGGCCCGCACATCCCCTGCCTGATCATTCTCGCGAGGCCAGCAGGGACGCTCTGGCGAGGAGTCAGCCTCGGACCTCGGCCGACTCGAGGCGCCCGGCTTGATGTCCGCCAAAGTTGCTAAGGCTCAGGAGGTCCCTCGCCTCCTGTTGTCATCACGCTGCCGTCTTTCCTTCCTACTCCGCCGGCTCCCTCTCTCTCTCGCCTCCTCTGCTGTTTTGACTGCGGCTGCCGATTTAGCCGAGTCGGCTGTGGAGGATCTCCGGCACTGACTCGCCTGGTGGCCGGGCGCCTGAGTTGGTCTCCTCCTTGTCCGCTTCGACGCCTGGCCCGAGCGGCGGCTGAAGCCAAAGCTAGGACGGCTTCCGAGGAGGGGAAGCAAGTCACCTCCCAGGCTATAGCCGCTCGCGACATGATGTTAAGGGATGCTTCCACTGCCGAGGGCCGCTGCAAGATGCTGGAGGGCGAGTTGCAAGGGCTGTGTGATGAGCTCGCCAAGGAGATTCGCGACCGCCAGGCAAAGGAAGAGGAGATGAAGGCTCGGGAGTCTACCATCAAGGACCGCGATGCCGAGCTCTCGGCCGACCGCGGCCGGCTGAAGACGCTGGAGCAGGCGCTGAAGACGGAGAGGGTTGAGTTGGATGCCTAGGCGGAGGTCTTGGCCGAGGAGCGCGCGGTCTTCACGTGCTATGAGGAGAGGGCTCGCACTGCGCTGAAAATGCTTTATGATGGGGGCCTAGAGAAACCGCTGGCTAGAGCCAAGGAAGGCCCCACTAAGCTGGTTCCCTTCCTCGCTGAGGCGCTTGAGGAGGTCGTGATTGGCATCGGCCCCACGGGCGAAGTTCAGCTCAAGGCCTTTTCTCCGCAGCTGAAGTGATCTCACCACGCCCACCTCTCGCAACCCCGACGCTAACCTTGACGAGCTGTGGAGCCCGTGGACGCTAAGTGCTCGCCGGCGCTGCCGAGGCCGAAGGGTCGAGCAGAGGCCTTGCTAGCGGTTCGCGCCTTCAACACAGCCAAGCGAGGCGCCGCTGCTCGTGAGCCCTGTGGGGTGGAGCCGACAAGCCTCGACTCACCACAGCGGTGGCGCTGCCTGTAGGTGATCTTCTCGCGGCCTCTTTCCTGCTTCGATTCCTGTAACATGCACCATGCCTCGTGGAGGCATTTAAATTTGTGTTTGGTATTGTGAGAACAATCTATGGCCTGTAATATTGTGGAGGCATTTAAATTTATGTTCTACGTCGGCAGGGCCCGGCCCCGCGCATACCTCATCCACCATTAGCCCCGACCGGATCACTAGGACGGGACTAAGGAGTGAGGGGCTACTTGACAAGTTAGGCTCCTGAGTCGCCATGCTCAGGAGTCCCCCTTGACGCGCAAACAGCAAATAGGGAGGGGGTGGAAGAGAGGACCTGCTGCTCTATCGCCGGCAGGGCCTGCCTCACAGATACCTCAACCGCCGCTAGCCTTCGTAACTAAGGAGTGAGGGGCTACGAGACCGTTAGGCTCCTTGTCGGCGCTCTGGGAACGGGGTCCCCAGACTTGCTCGCTCGCTGCCTGCAGCTGTGGCTCAAAGGGGGCCCAGCACGCCCATCTTCATCAACACAAGCTCAAGACCTCGCGAGGGGCCAGATTGCATGGGCGGACGACAAGGAGCTTCCTCAGGCATGGCGTCATCAGGCTGGCTCATGAGGAGGCGGAGAGTTCAAGGCGGGGTACCTCACGAGGTGCCCATGACGCAAGCCATGACGACCAAGGGCGCCAGCCCGCGCAGTCTCCTCCTTTCCTGTTTGGTGCAAAGGGAGTAAGCGCAAGCGAGAGCATCAAGCAAAGGCATCCATTTTGGTGCAACAAGACCAAGACCAGTCCAACGGCAGGAAGGAAGTCATTGTGGAGCCCAAGCAGGCGTCACCACCAGATCCTTTGACAGGCGAGGACAAACTTTAGTCAGGATAATTGTACCCGATGTTCCCCTTCAAAATGGCCAATTGTTAGCGCCCTTCCCACTCAATATTTGGGAAGAGGCCCAGGGCCTTTGCCTATAAATAGGACTAGCCACCACAAGGTAGAGACAACACAGGATCCCCGTCAAGAAACCAGTAGAGAGAGCGACTGAACTCCCCTAGCAGTTCATCGTCCCTGCCAAGAATAGACCCTCGCGAGGCTGTTCTTCCTTGTATTGTTCATCATCAGCCCAAGAGGCAATCCATCACACCACACACTGGAGTAGGGTATTACACCGCAATGGTGGCCTGAACTAGTATAAACCTTGTGTCTCTTGTGTTGTTCCTTTCATAGTTTAGATCTTAGCGAGGCGGCGAGCAGCAGGTAGGTAGCGGGCGAAATCTCCGCGTGCACCCCAGTGTTCGAACCTCAAGGGTCTACCAGAACCCAAAATCCGACATTTCGCTTCCCATGTCGCCCAGACGGCTCCCGTCGGCGGGCGCCCTCGTCGTTCCCCGTCACCTACCGTCAACGCCGCCACCAGCCCGGCTGGGAACGAGCAGCAAGCATCGTCCCAGCATCCCTCCGTGAGGCAAGACGACCGCACTGCAACCCATCGCTCACCCCAGCTGGTTCTTCGTCTCGCGCATTCCGTGCGCCCATGGAGGCTCGAGCTGTGCTCATCGCGCAAACGAAGCTCTCGCATCTCGCCCTGGCCGACGACGCTCACGAAGAATGGCTTGACCACGCCGCCAAGCTCGCTTCGTGGCCGCAGGGGCTCTCTCAAGGCCGTCTCTCCCCACAGACCGCACTCCGCCTTCAGGCGGGCGACGGTTCGGGGCGCCAGGCCGCCTCCTCAAGAAGGCGCCTCGCCCCAAGGCACGTGGGCCTTGGGCGTAACTCCGCCCGTCAGCGCCAGCAAGGCAAGAGCAAAGCTGCCAAGAAGTCCTCAATGAGAAGCTTCGAGCACTCCTCGCCCGCCTGTCATGACCATGTTCCTGCTCCAAAGACGCCAAGACCCGCTGTTCTCCCGCAGCCAAGATGGGGACCAGAGACCAAGCTTCGTCACCCAAGGCCTCCTGCGGTTACAAAGAGGTTGCCGCGCTTTTCACCACCGAAGTCGCGCAGGTCGTGGGGCGGCAAGTTCAAGCTGCACCGCCTCGCTATTGACGGAATGGCTGACCTCAGAGTTCTCTCCAGCTCACGAGCTGGGTATCGGTTGCCAACGGAGACGAGAAGGTCATGGCGAACTGGTTTCCCATGGCGCCAAGGACGGGCCCGACTTACTCCCGAACCTGGCTCTAAGCACGATCTCTCCTCGACGAGATGCGCACCCGCTTCATCGCTAACTTCCGTGGTACTCGCGACCGCCACCGCCGTGAGCGACATGCGCCAAATCAAGCGGAAGAACTGGGAAACCCCGTAAGTACATCCATGCGCTTCAACGACGATGCCTCAAGATTCCCAAGGTGACCGAGGAGGCCATCATCTCAGTTTTCTCCGACGGCGCGCGCGACGCCAAGATGAAGGAGGAGTCTGGCGATGCATGAAGACCTGCACTTCCTTGGAGCTGTTCAACTTGGCTACCAAGTGTGCTGTGGCTGAGGAAGGGTGTCTCTCCTCCTCGAGCTGCCTGCCATGCACTCCAAGAGAAGAAACCCAAGGCCAAGGACGGAAGCGCAAGGCTGCCGTGCTCGTGGCGTAACCGCACACCAAGTGGGGCGTAGATCAGCCCGAATCTTCCAAGGGCGCCGGTATCATGGTACCACGCACCTCCACACCCACAACACCAATGAATGCCAAGAGCTCCGAGCCAGGCGTGAAGGAAGGATCGCCGATGTCTCCGACTGCAGCGACTGGGGCTACGGTCGAGGAGGAGGAAGCAACACAGGACGCTGGGAAGACCACCGCCCTCGCCAAGGGTGGCGCGACCCACCTCGCGAGGATCGGTGGTAGGACCCGCCTTGCAAGGGAGACTGGAGGGATCAATCTCTCGAGGATCGCCCGCAAGGCAATGCAGGCTTCCCTCCGCTGCCGCCACAGCCAAGCAGAAATGAGGACCGCCATCGATTTAGGGGCTGGGGCTTCAGAGCCACGGGCGATCGCCGCATCCCGGGCGGCTCAAGCCCCAGCCTCTCAACGATCTTCAAGCAGTTCGCCTGCCAAGTAAATGTAGTCCTCCCAAGCCGAGGCCACGCGCCTCTCAGTGGTCGGGCGTGCACCATCACGCTCAGCCTGGGCCGATCAGCTCAAGTGCGCTGCCACAACCGAGTCCTCCCAATGCTTTGTTCCCCAATCATCAGCAACGTGCTAGTCACCAGGACCCTCATCGATGGCTGGGCAGGGCTCAATGTCCTGTTTGTGGAAACATTCAACAATCTCCAAGTGCCCTACAATTAGCTTCAGCCAACCAAGCCTTTCTCCGGAGTCACCGACGGCTCCACGGTCCCGATTGACAGGTCCGCCTCGTCACCTTTCGGGCGCGATAACTATCAAGACCGAACTCATCGACTTCGACGTCGCCACATTTGCTCGCCAGACAACGCCATCCTCGGGTACCCAAGCATAGCTGTTCATGGTCAGAACTCCACCATGGCTACAACGTCCTCAAGATGCCAGGAAGTGGTGGAGTCATCACGGTACCCTGCGAAGAGAAAGACGCGGTGTGCTCCCTGGAACGAGCCTTTCAGGCCGCATCACTGGATGACCCGGATCGCGGAGCAGGAGGCTTCCCGAGACCGCCCCCAAGAAGAAGAAGACATCGTTCGGCCCAGCTCCTCAGGAGGCAGGCCCCTCAGGGCCTGCGCCTGCCCAGGGGGAACCTCCTTCCATCGCATAGGGAAGCGCGCCTGCCTCCTCAGCAAGGCTGGGGGCTCTCCTGTGAGGGTCACCGACCGCCAAGCTCATGAGGGACGACTTGGGCACCACTTGGAGGCGTGTTTCCAGCACGCTTCCCTCGAGAAGGAGCAAGGCAAGGAGGGCCAAACCCTCGGGAGTTCACAAGAAGGCCATTCAGAGCTACAGAGTCAAGAGTCATGAGAGGCAGCCGCCGCTTGGCTGTGGCTCCCCATCCAGCGAGGATGGTGGGCTGCGGTCTGCATCGACATACCAGGCTCAACCGAGCCACCTCTCAGAACGCCTGCCCTCACAGTGGGGCGCCTGGAAGGTCCACCCCACAGCTATGTTTGCATGCCTTACGGCTTGCCGAACGCTGCTGCAGGTGCGCCATACCATAAGGAGCATCCTGGAGGCTCAGGAGGCCAGGCATTCTGCAGTCCTGGCGGAGATGGAGATGGTTCGCGAGGAGCCACCAGCGCCTCCGGAGCCTCTCGAGGCCCCAGGGCCTGGGGGCTTGTGAGAATCGGCTCCCGCAGCCCACCGAGTGCGCTTACACCAACACCCTTCGCCTTTCAACATCATCAGTTACATCTTTCAAGTTTCATTTCAGCCGGGAGCGCTCTGGCTGCATCATTCCCAATCACTGGGTCCGCCCCCACGGCGTATCCTTTTGCTCGTGTTTGTAGCTCACTTTGTTGGGGGCCCCTCGGCTACATCATCCCCAAGTTGCTCGGTCGCACCCAAGGCGTGTACCCCTCTTATGCTTAACTTCGGCCATGCATTCACCCATCATGCTTGTTATTTGGTGCTGTTTGTGGCACCTTTTCTTCCTTGATGTCGGCTTGCTTAAAGGGGGTACCCGAGCATCACGACTCAGGGCTCCTACCGCTCTCCAGCCCTCACCTTCGGCCTTGTCCACGGCATCGCGACCTGGCATACCAGCGACGGCTGAGACCAGCTCGAGGGCCAGGACCCGAGGACGTAGAGCTTCGACATCTAACCAAGCTTGCACGTTAAAGGGGGGGGTACCTGAGCATCGCGACTCAGGGCTCCTACCGGCTCTCGAGCCCTCACCCTCTGGCCTTGTCCACGCCATCGCGACCTGGCATACCAGCGACGGCTGAGACCAGCTCGAGGGACGGGACCCGAGGACGTAGAGCATCGCCATCTAACCAAATTTGCAGGAACACATCCCAAGATAAGGCCCAGTGCCAGGCGCAACCCGCCTTGAGGTAGGGCCCTGTGAGTCCCGCGCTGGCTCACGGGTGCCCGGATACACCTCGTCAGGCCCTACCGTGCCAGCCACGTGTCAGGGCGGGGCTGTACACGCCCCAAGGGCTCCTCCCGAATGGGAGCCCCCTCCCACGCACCAGTGGAAGCACCATGCTCCGCGCTAGCTGATGACACTGTCGAGGAGCGGCTATGCCCGTACACATACGGAAGCGCTTATGTCTGCAGGTGATAAATAATCGAGGGTGGCCCCTGGCCGATCAACCTCGAGGAGCCCAGAGCTCAGGTGTCTAGCCTCATCGCAACGCCTCCCCTCGGGAGTGCCGCGCGAGGGGGCTGGGCACGGGGGCTGCGCCTGGGTCACGCCCAGACGCACGCCACCCAGCTAGGCCCCTCGGGCCTGGTTTGTCGCATGTCCCTCCCCGAGTGTAGCCAAGGTATGAAGGCCGTTTGAGCGTCAAGGGGGACTCCTGAGCATCACAACTCAGGAGCCTAACTGGTCACGTAGCCCCTCACTCCTTAGTTCCGAAAGGCTAACGGCGGGTGAGGTATGCGCGGGGTCGGGCTCTGCAGACGTAGAACGGTAGATCCACCCACATCTCACCTCCCTATGGAGTCACCCCCACACCTCACCTCCCTACTTGCTGTTCGAGCGCCAAGGGGGACTCTGAGCATCGCGACTCAGAGCCTAACTTGTCACGTAGCCCCTCACCCTTTGTCCAATCCTGGTTTCCGTCGTATAACGGCGGCCGACGATAAGGAGGGCCGGGTCTCTGCGGCGTGAGAACATAAGCAAGTAGGAAGGAATAGCGCAAATTTCAGGGAATTCAAAAGCAAATATTATAGTCCATACTGTTATCACAACACCAAATGCAAGTTTTAACGCCTCCCCGAGGCATGGTACATGTGCAGGAATTAAAAGGTGACGGAGCCACAACGGAGTCACTTGCCAGCGGTGGAGCTACGCGGAGCGGTTCGCCTCGTGGAGCTGCAGGTCGGCAATACCGCTCGGCTTGGTGCCGAAGGTCCGAACTTCCCAGTGAGCCTCCACGCGACCCTTCATGGCCTCAAAGAACAGTAGCGGCAAGCTCGCCGGTCATTGGCTCCAAAGAGGTCGCCGAGGTCGACGTTGGGGTCGCAAAGATAGATGTGGGTAAGGACCCGTCAGCCGCAGAAGACAAGGGCAGCCTCGCTGGCTCACCAGAGGGCCAAGGCCAAGGGTGACATCTTCAAGAGCACGAACCAGGAAGGGAAGCAGCTTGGCGGGGCCGTCCTCGGTGCCGGCCAGCGGGCTCTCCATGCCGCTGTCATAAAGCATCTTCAGCAAGGTGTGAGCCTTCACCTCCATCTCCGTGAAGGCCACGCGATCCTCAGCAAGAACCCGTGCCTTGCCGTCCAGCTCGACCTTCCTCGCCTCCAACTCTTGCTCCAGCGCGCCTAGGCCGTCGCGGCGTTTCTTGAGCTTGGCATCCCGATCTTTGACGGCCGCCTCACGAGCCTTCATGCCTTCCTCCTGCTCTTGGCGAAGGCAGGTCTCCTCGGTGAGCTGGTCCCGCAGGCCCTGCAGCTTGCTCTCCAGTGCCTTGCAGCGACCTCGGACATTAGCCACCTCCCCCAAGGCGGCGTCACGAGCAGCCTTCGCCCCAAGGACGGCTTGCTTCTCCTCGTCACAAGCCGTCGAGGCCTGGACCAGCGCCTCCCGAATCGAAGCGTTGAGCGAATCCAGCCGGAAGCCAGCTCCAGGCGCCAGGCCACTAAATGAGGGTCGGCACCCAGAAGATCCTGCCGCAGATGGCCCAGTTCGGCAGCAGCATGATCCAGAATAGTAGGAGGAGTCGGGGAAACAGCAGTCGCTGGAGTAGGAGGAGTAGACGGCAGCGTGACCACAGTATCCTGAGGTGGAGCCTGCTGCGCCCCAACGGCTGTGGTGGCGGCATCAGGCAAGGGCACCTCGGGAGTCGCTTGGGCCGTGGGGGCTGAGCTTGCCCCAACTGGCCCAGCCAGGCCTCGCGAGGACGCCCGGGCAGGAGAGGCCCATGCGTCATGGTCACCTTCTTTCGTGGGCAGAGGCGCTGCCCCGGATGGAACCTCAGGAGCTCCCTTCGACTTCTTTGCCGCAGGCGCCAGCCTAGCCGGGAGATACGAACGTCAAGCCTCAACAAGTGAACAAGAAATAAAACAGGAATCAAGCACTTACAGGTCGTCACTCGCGAGCTCGAGCAGCCTCCGGCCGTACTTGAAGCCCGAGAGCCGGCTGCAAGGATCAGCCTCAAGGAGCTCGGGAGAAGGAGGCGCGTCCGCGGATCGCCTCGGGGCCGGGGCAGACCCGCTGGGGATCAGCCCGGTCTTGTCCTTCTTCGAGATCACGGGTACGCTGCCACCGCCCTGCTCGTCATCATCCTCGTCGTCATCACTCAGAGAGAGGCGGAGAGCGCGGGACCTGTGCCGTGTGGGGGGGGAGCCCTCCGTTGGTCGCCTCGGAGTCAGGCCCTTTTTCCCGCTCCCCTTCTTCCTTCTCTTCGCTGGAGTCGTCGGAGGACACGTCCATCGGGTCCTCGGGAGCCTCCGCGGGCACGGGCCCGTCCCCGTTGAAGACGGGCATGGACTCCACTACCTGCTCCCAGTCCTCGCAGAGGAACGGGGGCGTAGGAGCGCCCTCCAACCTCGCCACGTCGCCCTTAACCAAAGACTAGAGCCGCAGCCAGATCCTCGTCGGCCAAGACCGCGGGGCTCGGGTGGGGCCTCCACATTGGAAGTGGGTACTGACGAAGTGGAGCCAGCTGGTGCTCCAGGAATTCCCTTAACAGCGATGCGCCAGTCAGCTTCGCCGCCGCCATGCTGGCCGGCCTCAGATCCGCGTCCATCTTCTCCAACACCAGCCTCGTGCAGGGGTCCACAAGCTCCACTCGAGACCAGTCGTCAGAGCTCGAGGGGTGCCCCGTGGGCAAGATCAGCCGAGGGTGGATGCACCCAGCATCTACCAAGACCCACTTACTCCTGAAGCCCTCAATCCTCTTCCCGGGGTTCGAAATGGCGATGGAGCTACCGTACGCGATGAAGCTCGCGCACGCAGAGACGGGACCACAAGAGGTCCAGAGGGAGAAGTATGGCGCAGAAAGGCCACTGAGGGCTTCACCCCTACGTGAGCCTCGCAATAGTAGGCGAAGATTGCCAGAAGAAGGACAGAGTTGGGGTGGAGATGTAGAGCCTGAAGCTTGTAATGGTGGAGGATAGAGAAGAACTCAGAAAAGGGAGGCACCAGACCGGCAACAATGGCGCTCACAAAGAGCGGATAGAAGGTGCTCCCTTGGCCCTCAGGGAGGGGCAGAGCCGGCCTTGAACACCTTCGCCCCGTCGATGCCCTGCGTCGCCGCCATCTGGCGCACCCGGGCAAGGCTCGCCTCCGACACGTTCGACGAGTCCAAGGCGGACGAATACCAAGCTCCGGCCGGGGCCTGGCGAGGCACCATGTCTTGCTAGGGCGCAAGGATGGAGTAGATCTGAAGATTTCGGAGGCAGGAAGGAGAGGCGCAAGAAAGGGGATCTGAGCAGCAACCGGAGAGAGCAAAGGATGCAAAGCCTAGATAGATGCCGCTCCTTTATCAACTCGCGTGGTTGCTGAGGCGCCCATGTCCAATCAACTGCCACGCGGTGCCCAAGGCCACAGGCTGTTAGGACCCGCGGCGCTTCGCACTTGCCCTTTCGCCTCTCTACTTGGCCAAGTCCGGGCGTGCCTTGGGCCCGGGGGCTACTGTCGGCGTTCTGGGAATGAGGGTCCCCAGACTTGCCTGCATGCGGCCTGCGGCGTGGCTCAAAGGGGGGCCCAGCACGGCCCATCTTCATTAACACAAGCTCAAGACCCTCGCGAGGGGCCAGATTCATGAGGCGGACGACAAGGAGCTTCTCGCACGGCCTCATCAGGCTGGCTCACGAGGGGCGGAGAGTTCAGGGCAGGGTACCTCACGAGGTGCCCATGACGCAAGCCATGACGACCAAGGGTGCCAGTCGGGCGCCAGCCCACGCAGTGTCCTCCTTTCCTCTTTGGTGCAAAGGGAGCAAGCGCAGCGAGAGCATCAAGCAAAGGCATCCATTTCGTGCAACAAGACCAAGACCAGCCCAACGGCAGGAAGGAAGTCATTAGGAGCCCAAGCGGCCAAGACCAGAGCCTTTGACAAAGCGAGGACCAGCTTTAGTCAGGATAAGTGTACCCGATGTTCCCCTTCAAAATGGACAATTGTTGGCGCCCTTCCCGCATAATATTTGGGAAGAGGCCCACGGCCTTTGCCTATAAATAGGACTAGCCACCACAATGTAGAGACAAGACAGGATCCCCGTCAAGAAACCAGTAGAGAGAGCGACTGAACTCCCCTAGCAGTTCATCATCCCTGCCAAGAACAGACCCTCGCGAGGCTATTCTTCCTTGTATTGTTCATCATCAGCCCAAGAGGCAATCCATGACACCACACACTGGAGTAGGGTATTACGTCGCAATGGTGGCCTAAACCAGTATAAACCTTGTGTCTCTTGTGTTGTTCTTTTCATAGTTTAGATCTTAGTGAGGCGGCGACGAGCAGGTAGGTAGAGGGCGAAATCTCCGCGTGCACCCCGGTGTTCGAACCTCAAGGGTCTGCCGGAACCCGAAATCCGACACTCCTGAGTCGCGATGCTCAGGAGTCCCCCTTGACGCTCAAACAGGTCTTCACCTTGGCTCCGCCGGGGAGGGGCGTGCAACGACCAGGTCAGAGGGACCTGGCTGGTGGAGTGTGCTCGGGCATGGCCCGGGCGTGGCCCCCGTGCCCAGCCCCCTCGCGCGGCGCTCCCGAGGGGAGGCATTGTGATGAGGCTAGACACTGAGCTCTGGGCTCCCTGAGGTTGATACAGCCGTGGGCTTCCCTCAGTTGTTTATCACCAGTGCGGAGCATAGCACTTCCGTATGTGTACGTGCATAGCCGCTCCTCGGCAGTGTTGTCAGCCAGCGCGGAGCATGGTGCTTCCACTGGTACGTGGGAGGGGGCTCGCCTCCGGGAGGAGCCCCGGGGGCGTGTACAGCCCCGCCCTGACACGTGGCCCGCACGGTAGGGCTACGAGAGGTGTATCTGGGCACCCATGAGCCAGCGCTGGACTCACGAGGCCCTACCTCGAGGCGGATTGTGCTTGGCTCTGGGCCTTTGTCGGTGGTACATTCCTGCAAGATGGTTAAAATGCAAATGCTCTACGTCCTCAGGTCCCGGCCCTCGAGCAAGCTCAGCCACCACTGGTATGCCAGGTCGCGATGTCGTGGACAAGGTCAGGGGTGAGGGCTGGAGAGCCAGTAAGAGCTAATGAGTCGTGATGCTCAGGCGCCCCCCTTTTAACGTGCAAGCGATTTGCATGAGGAAGTATAGGCTCGTGGTAGGCGGCGGATGATAATCATAGACAGGTTAAGCATGGAAAAGCAAACCAACTTAGATAGATGCAGAGAAGGGTACACGCCACTGGGTCAGGCCCGAGTGGCTTGGGGATGATGCAGCCCGAGGGGCGCCCCCAACAAGGTAAGCTGAAGACATAAGCTAAACGGATACATGCTGCGAGGACAGACCCATGCGACCTGGTAATGATGCAGCCCTGAGGGCGCTCCCAGCTGAAATGAAACTTGAGAGAAGTCACCTGATACCATTGCAGGGCGAGTGTCGGAGTAGATGACGGTGCATGGTGAAGAAGCCAATCCTCACGAGCCTTCAGGTCTCCGAGCCTCGGGGGGCTCAGGAGGTCCGGGCGGCTCGGCGAGGTCCATCTCCATTTCCTCCAGGAGTGCGCGGTGCTTGGCCACTTGAGCCTCTAGAATGCTCCTCATTAGGTGCTAGTTAGCAGCAGCCACGTTCGGCAGGCCGAAGGGCATGCGAACGTAGCTGTGCGGTGGACCCTCGCAACACCACACGCGCGAAGTCCAGAAGCACTCTTGAGACGCGACTCGATTGAGCCCTGGGTAGTCAATGCAGACACGCAGCCTGCCCTCCTTTCCTGGATGGGGAGCTACGCTGGGCAGGCGGCGGTTGCCGCGCATGACTCTCGATCCCTGCAACTCTTGAGCGGCCTTAGTGATGAACTCCTGAGGGTTGGGCCCTCGTTGTCTTATGCTTTCCTAAGGGAAACGTGCCGCGAAGCACGCCTCCAAGTGTTACCCGAGCGCCTCCCTCGTGATCTCGGCAAAGTCAGTGGCTCCCCAGGACAGAGCCCCCAAGCCTTGCCCGAGGAGGGCGCCGGGTGCACCTTCCTATGCAGTAGAGGGTGGCGCCCCTTGGATGGGCGCAGATCCTGATGTGGTGCCTCTGGAGGTGCCTGCCTCCTGAGGCCTTGAGCCAGGTGATGTCTTCTTCTTCTTGGGAGCTGCTTCAGGAAGGTTCCCACTCTTGCTGTCTAGGTCCTCGATTGACGTGGCTTGGAAGGCGCGCTCAAGAGAGCACACCGCATCCTTCTCTTCACAGGGGACCGTGATGACTCCGCCACTCCCTGGCATCTTGAGGACGTTGTAGCCATGGTGAGTCACTGCCATAAACTTGGACAGAGCGGGATATCCGAGGATGGCATTGCATGGCAGGAGAATGTGGGCGACGTCGAAGTCAATGAGCTTTGTACGGTAGTTCTTGCGCTGCCCAAAGGTGACAGGGAGGCGGACCTGCCCTATCGGGACAGTGTAACCATCAGTGACTCCTGAGAAGGGCTTGGTTGGTTGAAGCTGATCGTATGGCACTTGGAGATGGTTGAATGTCTCGACGAACAGGACGTTGAGCCCTGCTCCACGGTCGATACCGGTCCTGGTAACTTGCACATTGCTGATGACTGGGGAACAGAGAATCGGGAGGACACCGGCCGTTGCCGCGCACTTGAGCTGATCCGCTGAGATGAACATGATGGTGCACGCAGACCACCTGAGGGGGCGTGTGGCCTCAAGCTTGGGGAGGACTGCATTCACCTCGCGAGAAAACTGCTTGAAGATGCGCTGAGAGGCTACGGCCTGGGCGCCGCCCAAGATGCAAGCGATTGCACGTGGCTCCTGGAAGCCTCCGGCCCCCTTGTCCTGATGATGGTTGTCATTCCTTCTTGGCGGTGGCGGCAGAGGAGGAAGTCCTACATTTCCTTGTGGGCGATCCTCGCAAGGCTGATCCCTCCCAGCCCCCTTGCGAGGCTGGTCCTGACAGCGGTCCTCGCGAGGCCGGTCACGCGACCCTTGACGAGGGCCTCAGTTGTCCCATCGTCCTCCACCTCTTCCTCCGCCTCAGCCGTAGCCCCGTTCATTGCGCTCTGGGCGTCGACCGACACGGCCTTCTCGCACGGCCCTGAGCTCTTGGCACTTGTTGGTGTTGTGGGTGTGGAGATCGTGGTACACATAGTATCAGCTGCCTTTGGACGACTCCGGTTGGTCCCTACCGCGCTTCATGTCCGGCTCTGCTGCGAGCACAGCTACTCCCTTGCGCTTCACATTCTTGGCCTTGGCCTTCTTCTCTTCTGGATCTGCTGCTGGGAGCTCGAGAAGGGAGAGGCGTCCCTCCTCAGCCCTTGCGCACTTGGTCGCCAGGTTGAACAACTCCAGAGACGTGCACAGATCTTCGTGGATTGCCAGCTCCTCCTTCATCTTGACGTCGCGGACACCGTCAGAGAACACCGAGATGATGGCCTCCTTGGTCACCTTGGGAATCTTGAGGTGAGCGTTGTTGAAGAGCTGGATGTACTTCTGCAAGGTCTCCCCGGGTTGCTGCTTGATGCGGCATAGGTCACCCACAGCCGGCGGACGGTCGTGAGTGCCCTAAAAGTTGGCGATGAAGCGGGTGCGCATCTCGTCCCAGGAGGAGATCATGCCAGGAGGCAGGTTCAGGAGCCAGGTGCGGGCATCGTCCTTGAGTGCCATGGGAAACCAGTTCGCCATGACCTTTTCGTTCCCATTGGCGGCTTCGATGCCCAGCTCGTAGAGCTGCAGGAACTCCACGGGGTCGGCAGTGCCGTCGTAGCGAGGGGCAGGTCTAGAAGTTTGCGTTTGACCAGATGAAGAAGAGCCGGCATGAAGCAACCACACAGGATAACCCGCCCAGAGATAATCTTGGACAAGAACCAGTTAGGGTTGGATCGGGTGCAGACGCCACCCTGAAAAATCAATAAAACAGAAAGGAGCAAGATCCGTCTAAACCGCCTGGCCGCAAGTTTCGCCGACATCAAACAAGATTTTTTCAGCTACCGCTAAACCAAAGCAGTTAGCCGAGACCAGTATGATTTTTCATCATACCGCAGTCAGATTGCATGTCGATCGCACCAACAAGCAAAGACGGTCAACGCGTGCGTGCATAATTATCCAATATTCGTACATCTGCTCTCGCCGTACACACACGCATCAACCCATAGCGAATCTTTCCTGCTGCTGCTCTTCAGGCGTAAGGACCAAAGCAATCAGTACAGACTAGTAGTAGTGCTACTCCAATTCCTACTACGAGACGTGAAGCAACTAATACAAGGATTCGGATTTGAAAAAAAAAATCTCGTGATGCGATCTGCAAGTCTCGGTGACCACATCAAAACAAAAGTAAAGGAGATGTACGCCCAGAGTCCCAAGCATGCATGTACCACCAAGCTGGCATACACATGCACGTCATCCAGGGCAGGTCAAATCAAGGAGGAAAAAGACCAAGCCAAGTACATCAGTACACGAAATTGCTCCATGCACGACACAAGTGGCTGATCTATGCAAGACACGTAAATCCAGCGGCCGACGCCCTTCTCAATCAACGTTTGTCTAGCCAGATTTAATCCATCGTGTGTGCATCGTCCAATTTCATCAGTATACCGGTGTGGACACTTGATCGGGCTCGGGCTGAAGGAAAGAAAAACAGAACAGCCTCCGCGTGTTGCCAGTCTTCCAGGATTCCCGTCGCATGCTGCCTCGTTTTATCGGTCTACAAACCAGCCGCGACGTGTTATTGTGTCTACACAGTGGATTAAATTCTCTGTTGGGATGATCAGCGCAGCACTACGCTGAACAACTCCGGCCATGCACGCGCCTTGTGCAGAACAGGAAATCATCAGCATATTTGATACAGAGGCTGTCTGTTGGTCTTGTTTACATAGGCCGCACCGGAATACGTCCAACGTTATCTAGTGCTGGTATCCATCGTTTATCCGGAAAATAAATCAGGTGATATCCGTCTAATCTATTTTTGTAAACATATTTATTCCATCAAGAGTAGTACTCTGGCATGTATATTTTAACGTGTAGGGCAAGGATTCATTATAAATGTGACATCACATCACGGGTACGGAGCGCCCGGCAGCACCATCTTGCGACCAGCATCCGTCCGCACCGGTTTATATCAACAAACGGCCGACTCGCCCGTCCGCGCCGACTTACAACGTTGGTGCCATCTCTCCCTGTCTCCACCGGCTTACAATGCCATGGTTGATTTATCAGTTGTCCGGGTGAATCAGGTGTTACCCCTCCTACGTATTTTATCAACACATACTTTGTGTGAGAACAATTACTCTGGCCTATATCCTTTTTATACACAGGACAATTGCTCACTATGAAAGTGATGCCCTATCATGACGGCGCGCTTAGCTGTTCTACACCGGCATCTGCGCATATCACACTGATGAACCGGAACACACATCGCCGCCCCCCGCAGTCCGGATTACATCAACAATGCCGTGGCTGGCTCGTCTGTCTGCGCCTGTGATTGACTCACCCGGCCGTGCCGACTGATAATGTCGCAGCCGATTCATCTGTCTGCTCCCATGGCCGACTCGCCCGTCAGGGATTTCAGCTTCACCGCAGTGATCATCAACTTTGCGACGGATAAATTCCGGCTCAACATATCCGGTGAAATCAATCCAGTATATTTTTATATTATATATTTCTTTCTTTAAAAGAGTAATCACACCGGCTTGCGATTTATTTATGCAGGAGCAATTGTTCACTGCAAAAGATATGGTCGTGCCTTGGATATATAGCTCGCGCCACTATTATTATGTGCAAGTGCCGCCTCTAATACTACGGTCGTCTTTACTGTCCGTATCTCGCGGCCTGGTCTACATCAACACACCGGGCCGCACCTGTCTGCATGAGCTGTTTATTGAGTATGAGCAAGTGACAGCTTGGATAGCCCGGTTTTCTTTCAGGCAAAATGAAGGCAAATTATCATATACTATCAACTGATGTCTGCACTGGGTGGTTCATTGGGCAGGCGCACAAGTCGCCACCATTACAGTTTGGTTAACTTCAAATCACCAGTTGGAAGGAACCATTGGCCGAGTTGCTGACATAGCTCATACGGGATCATTTATAACCTGCCGCAGTCAGCTCAACCTTCTGTGGATTCACATCATGCTATCAACACCAATGATATACAAGTTATGCCGGTTTATATGACGGTCAAGTATGGAGAATCTCAAGCCAACTCTTCGAGTCACCTTGAGACTCGGGGCTACGATGATATGACGCAACAAGTCTTGCCGCTTCAGCAAATTTAAAACCCCAGGACAATGGAGGGAAAGATAACCCGTCCCGGAGGCTACTTTGTTATTTGAAGGGCATCGAGAAAATTTCCGCTTAGAAAGTATATGACAATTACAAAATCCCGCTCAATGAAGAAGTTCCGGTCATCGAAAAAGATTCCGTTTAAAATCCGGCTCAAGGGAAGCCAGTCTCAAGTTATCAAACCGGTTTAAGAATTTCCGGTTCAAAAGGAATTAACTTCGCCAGTTCGAGTTTAAAGGCGTCGAAAATTTCCGGTGAAAATGAAGATTCTGGTTTAAAATCCGTTCAAGGGAAAGATGTCTCCCACGAGATTTGAAGCTCTCAATATCCGGTTTAATGTCCGCTCAAGAAGGATTTATCTCTTGCAAAAAGTTAAAGGGTGCCAAAGAGGACTGCTGCCATGATCTTGCGGTTCAAACATGGGTATCGTGCCTTATTGGCTTATCATGTTATTGATCACTTGGGGGCTTGGTCATGTCTGAACCATAGTCACACCTCTTGATCGGCGCAATGCCACAATATCACTTGGGGGCTTGGTCGCGTCCGAACCAATGCAACACCTTTTGATAGGCGAAAGCCACCAGATCACTTGGGGACATGGTCAAGTCTGAACCAGTCATGCCTCTTGATCCGCCTAAGGCCACAGAATCACTTGGGGGCTTGGTCGAACCCGAACCATTGCCATGCCTTTTGATTGGCATAAATGCCACGGTTTCATTTGGGGACCTGGCTGACATGAACCATCGCCACACCTGTAACACCCCAGATGTATCATGTCCATTTTTGGCAATATATCAACTTGACCTTCATCCATTTCTTGTGGGGTTTATCATGTTTGGCCTCATCTTGTTTGGTTATGTGGTTTTATTCTTTTCTTTGTCATGCTCATCTTACCATATTGCATTTGTGCCTCTTGTCTTTTTGCATTCATCCTCATTATGTAGTGCATCTTCATCTCATGTTGCATTTTGTCATTCATGTTGTTGCCATGAACATCATGGGCATAACCTTGTTCCCCCCCTTCCATCCATGGCACCCTCACTTCTCCTCCTTTTCCCTCTCTTGTCAAGTGCTATTTTTTTTCCTTCTCTATTAATGTTCATCTTTTCCCCAATATTCTAACACTATGTACCTAGCCTCTCTGCCAAATTACTGCTCATTTGAAATTGTTTTGGTTAGGTTCAAAAATGCTCCAAGTTTGAATTTTATTCAAACTTGTTTTATTTTTCTACCTCTAAAAATGCCCAAACCAATTTATTCAAATAGTCTATAATTCCAGAACCCCAGATATATTTTTACATCTCCCCAACACCTCTTCCAAATCTCTGTGCTTTTCTTGTTATTTTCTCGTTGAGAAAAGAATAGAAATGCAGCGATGGCAGCCAAAGAAGATCACAGCCCGGTGGCCCTCCTCACTCGAGCCAGCCCAGCTACCCAGCCGAGCCAGCTCGCTCGCTCGCCACCCTCCTTTCCACGCTGGAGCCTGCGCTGCCCCACATGCAGTGACCCGAGCCCTTGTTTCTCTTCCTCCTCCTCGCTCGTTCCTCTCAAAGAAAAAGCAGAGGACAAGGGCACACATGGCCACCGTGGCCACCACGCCCTCGCTTCCCCTATAAAGGGCCAACTCGTGGCAAGCCTAGGGTTCCTCCTCCTCCGTTCTTTCCCCTCGCCGCCACGGGTAAGAGGCACCCACGCCCGCTTCCCCGCCTCCGTTTCCTCCCCGCAATACCATGATCGCCGAGCAAGATCTCCTCGCCGGCGAGGTGCGTCGCCGCCTCCTCCTTCGACCCGAGCACCGCAGCGCCTCCGAGTCCATTCTGACGCCGATCCGAGCCCGAGGACGCCTTCCCGATGTCCTCTTTGTCCTCTACGCCGCCTCCTTCTCGGACAGAAGTCCACCGGAGGTCTCGCCTCCCGCCCGCTTCTGCTGCGCCACCGCCTCACCTCCTTGTCATAGGTATACTAGGTATACCCATCCTTCCCCACTCTTTTCGTTTCATCGATCGGTCTCCGTAGGGAGCGGCCAAGTTCTCCCCGTCGTCGTGTTCCCGGCGCACCAAGGCGACTTCTGAAGTTTTCTTCAGTAAGGTAGTTCAGAGACAGCCCATGTGCACCTCCTGCTCTGGATCCTCCTAGCCGAGCTCCTCCATGCCCTGCTGCACCCATGCACACACTCACTCAGCCCTGCCTTGCGCCCAGCACCTGCTTCCCCCCCTGTCGTGCTTGTCAGAGTCTGAGTCGAGCAGATGCTCGAGCTCGAGTACCCCGCGCCAACTCCCGCTGTTGCTCCACAAGCGCACACGCCTTCCATAGCATGTGCCGCAGCACCCGCACCCCCTTGCACATCCCGCATGCCCACCGCCAGATCCTGTGCCCCGCTGTCGCCGTTCTTTGCCGCCCGACGGCGTCGTCGTTTTCTTCTCTGTCTTGGAGAAGAAGAAGTCAGGGCTATGTGGCTTGGTCAAGTAGGCCAGAGCCCCTTCCCAACCAATAGCCTAGCCTAGCCGAGCTGGTTTGCACCCCACGCTCCCACTGCGGCGACCTGGGTTCGAATCCCAGGCGCGCCCCTTTTATTTCTTCTATTGATATTTTAGCAGTAGCAGCAGATAAAAGGAGCCGGAGCTCCTTTCCTAGCAGACCCGCCTGCCTAGCCCAGTGGTTGCCGAAGCAGAGCCACACCGGGGAGACCCGGGTTCGAGCCCCCGTGGCTGCATACTTCTTTCCCCCCTTTTTTTCCAATCCTTTGCATTGTGCGTATGACAGGGTGGCCCCACCTGTCATACTCTCTTAGACTGTGTGTTTTCATTTTATTTTATTTTCATTATTTGTTTTATTTCTGTTCCCAGAGAATATTCCAATTTTGGCATGTGGATTCTATCCATTCCGGGCAAGTCCATTTCTGGACGTTGCCAATTTTGGAACATGCCATTTCTGCTTATACCATTTAGGGCAGGTTGTCTCTTTATGCATTTGTGATGATTTTTCTACAGCAACCCTAACATATTATATATGTTTTTGGGGTAGAAAAATCCCACCAATCCAGTGGTGGCATTAGTTTCTGCATTTGAGCAAGTTCATGAACATGTCATTTTACATCATGATGTTGTCTTGTCATTTTCGAGTGTTTCATTTCAAGCATGCTATGAGGTTGTGTTGCACAAGGATAGCTTCATTTTCATGCCTACTTCATGCTAGTACTTGTTCCATGCCATGATATGCCCGGTTTGTCATTTTCCTTCCGGAGCACACATATGCATTGCATATCACATCTTGCATCGCATGTCTTGTATTGCATCATATTGCTTGTGCATTGTCCCTTGTTTGATTGTGGTTCTGTTGCTTGTGTTCTTGCTTTGGGTAGAGCCGGGAGACGAGTACGTGAACGAGGAACCTGTTGAGAACGCCTACGAGGATCAAGCCTTTGACAACTCTGAGAACCTTGCAGGCAAGATGACCATACCTTCGATATCACTTCTATCTTTGCTTGCTAGATGCTCGCTCTTTTGCTATGCCTATGTTGCGATACCTACCACTTGCTATATCATGTCACCCACATTGCCATGTCAAACCTCTAACCACCCATGTCCTAGCAAACCGTTGATTGGCTATGTTACCACTTTGCTCAGCCCCTCTTATAGCGTTGCTAGTTGCAGGTGAAGATGAAGTTTGTTCCTTGTTGGAACACGGATATTTTGGGATATCACAATATCTATTGTTTTAATTAATGCATCTATATACTTGGTAAAGGGTGGAAGACTCGGCCTTATGCCTGGTGTTTTGTTCCACTCTTGCCGCCCTAGTTTCCGTCATACCGGTGTTATGTTCCTTGATTTTGCGTTCCTTACGCGGTTGGGTGATTTATGGGACCCCCTTGACAGTTTGCTTTGAATAAAACTCTTCTAGCAAGGCCCAACCTTGGTTTTACCATTTGCCACCTAAGCCTTTTTCCCTTGGGTTTTCGCGAGCCCAAGGGTCATCTTTATTTAACCCCCCGGGCCAATGCTCCTCTGAGTGTTGGTCCAAACTAGAGCGCTTTGCAGCGCCCCCTCAAGGAAACTTGAGGTCTGGTTTTAGTTGTACGGACTGCTCATCCGGTGTGCCCTGAGAACGAGATATGTGAAGCTCCTATCGGGATTTGTCAGCACATTCGGGAGGCTTTGCTGGTCTTGTTTTACCATCGTCGAAATGTCTTGATGTACTGGGATTCCGAGACTGATCGGGTCTTCCCGGGGGAAGGTTTATTCCTTCGTTGACCGTGAGAGCTTGTGATGGGCTAAATTGGGACACCCTGCAGGTATTATCTTTCAAAGCCGTGCCTCATGGTTATGAGGCAGATGGGAATTTGTTAATGTCCGGTTGTAGAAAACCCGAAGTTGACCTTAATTAAAATACATCAACCGTGTATGTAACCGTGATGGTCTCTTCTCGGAGTCCGGGAAGTGAACACGGTGTCGGAGTTATGTTTGACGAAGTAGTTTCAGATCACTTCTTGATCGCTACTAGCTTCACGACCGTGCTTTGCTTCTCTTCTCGCTCTCTTTTGCGATGTAGCCACCATATATGCTAGTCGCTTGCGCAGCTCCTCCTTTTTACACCAGCCTTCCCTTGCTTAAATAGTCTTGATCTCGCGGGTGTGAGATTGCTTTGAGTCCCGTGGCTCATGATTCTACCAAAACAGATGCAGTATCGGTGATGCCAAATAAGCAGATGGTGCAACCGAGCTGAAGTGGGAATTTGATGAGGCCCTTGGTCGTTACTATGTTTCATTTCAGACGATTAGTAGTGGAGCCTAGCTAGCGATCGGGATCTGTGGTCGCATTTGGGGTAGCCTTCTTTTATTTTGGTTCCATAGTCGGACCTTGATTGTAAACTGAATGATGGATGTTTATTTATGTATTGTGTGAAGTGGCGACTGTAAGCCAACTATGTATCTCTTTCCCTTATGTATTACATGGATTGTGCGAAGATTACCTCACTTGCGACATTGCTTTCAATGCGGTTATGCCTCTAAGTCGTTCTCGACACGTGGGAGATATAGCCGCATCGAGGGCGTTACAAGTTGGTAATCAGAGCCATCCCCGACCTTAGGAGCCCCCACTGCTTGATCATTTTTAGCGGCCGAGTTGTGTCTAGAAAAATGTTTTGAGTCAATTAGGATTATATATATCGGAGAGTTAGGAATTGTTTTACTCCTCAGTCCCTTCGTCGCTCTAGTGAGGTCTCCTGACGTAGAAGTTTTGATTTTCCTCTCCTCAAATTTCACAAAAAAAAATTTAGGATCATCCGGGTATCTTGGAATCGTTCCGATGGTTTTATGATGAGAACATTGTCTTGGTGCCTCCCGTCAGCAGGGGTTTAGTGGAGGTGTCCCGGGGAGTTGAGCTCTAGGTGTTGTCGTCATAATTTTATCGTTGCAGTTCTGGAATACCTGAGTTTAGTACGCCGACATCGAAAATCTCTTTTATGCAGTTATTGGTGAGATAACCCCGCTAACCCAGTACTGTGGTGAGTACGGGGGTATTGCCATTACTCGCATAACGGATGCTTTTCGAAGCTTGAGGTACACGATTTCCGAAGGTTTCTTGGTTATGTGTTGAAGGATGGATACAGCTGGATGTAGGGATTGTTAGTTTGGGTGAGAAATATTGCTTCCCCTGTATCCCCAACACCTGATTGCATAACCGGAAAGTTTCGGGAGTTTATAGGTGGGATTCAAGTAGCTCTAGCATTTCTTCCGCAGATAATTGGTTTGTGATTGGGTAATCGCTACCACTTATTTGTTCCATTCATACCTTGTTTTTATTTTCATTCATCAATCTCTTATCAAGTGGCTTCTCACCTTAATGGACGTGATGTTTACTTTGGAATTCATTCGTTCATCCCTGTTCGAATGTTTATTGTGAAGACTATATGTTGCTATTTCTATCCGTTGATTCAACTTGTCTATCTGCTCATCAAGATGCTAACGGATGTCACCCTCTTCAGATGGCTCCGCCACGCTGCGTAATCCGGAACGCAGTGATGGGAGTCAGCGAACCTTCACCTCCACCTCCGCCTCCGGAGGCATGGCAAACTTTGATGGCAACCACAAACGCCAACGCTCAGTTGTTGATCCAGCTGATGCAAGAGCGTAACCAAGGCCAAGGCAACCAAGGGAATCAAGGTCAAGGGCAGTTCTATCATCAGCCACAGTTTCCTACCCTTAACCAGTTCCTCGCAAACCAGCCAAAGTCTTTCAGCTACTGTGCCGAGGCCACAGACGTCGATAATTGGCTCGTGGATATCAACAAGCATTTTGAATGCAGCAATGTCAGACCTGAGGACTACGTCAAGTTCGCGTCTTTTCAGCTCAAGGATCAGGCAGCTGATTGGTTCCAGAATACAAGGATTCCAGAGGTGGTCGAGTGATTACTTGGACTGATTTACGCCGGGACTTTAAAGCTCACCACATTCCTACCAAGGTTGTTGAGAGCAAGCGTGAGGAGTTCCGCAATCTCAAGCAAGGAAACATGTCAGTGTATGAATACAACATACAGTTTCAGAAACTTGCTCGCTTCGCTAAACAAGACGTTCCTGATGAGAAAAGTATGATCTATCAGTTCAGAGGTGGCCTTAGAGAGGATCTGTAGTTAGCTCTTGTTCTTTTTGAGCCTACTCAGTTTGATCAATTCTACAATATGGCCCTCAAGCAAGAAGGTTCTCAGCTCAAGTGTGAGGCTTCAAAGAAGAGAATCAGGGATGCAGTTCAGTCTTCTTCCTCTCAAGGCGCAGCTAAGCAGCAAAAGTTCTACCTTCCTCCTCCTCCGTTCCATCAGTCTTATCAGCAGAAGAACTCAGGTGGTCGTGGATCTTCCCACCCACCCAACCCAAGCTACCAGAACAAGTCTCAGCCTCAAGCTCCAAGGTCAAATGCTCCTTATCACCGTCCGCTCTCAGAGGTGACCTACAACAAGTGCCAGCAGAAGGGTCACTATGCGAACAAATGCGTCAACCAAAGGCGCCTTCCTCCTCCTCCTCCTGTGAGGTCTTCAAGCAATTAAGTGGTCAAGCATAATCCCAAGTCTGCAAAGGTGAATATGATGAATGCAGCTCAGGCAGAGGATTCTTCAGATGTGATAATGGGTAATCTCTCCGTTAATGATATTCCTGCAAAAGTCTTATTTGATACTGGTGCTTCACTTTCTTTCATCTCAAGACCTTTTGCATCTAAGAATGAGTTGGGTTTTCAAGCTTTGCCTAGTTCTTTATCAATTGTGTCCCCGGGTAAGCAAATGACAGCTAATAATTTCGTCCCGGAAGTTTCTATCAAGATGGGCGACTATAGATTTCTGTCTAAACCAATTGTTCTTGGTGACTCTGATATTGATCTAATTCTCGGGATGGATCGGCTTTCTCAAAGACAAGGCTCAATTTTGATTGTGCCGCCAGGAAATTCAATTGACACACCCTTCCGAGGATGTTATCATCTATGCCGCTCCTGATGAAACCATTCGGTTGTTTTCTCTCAATGAGAAGGGCGAGTTGGATGCTATTTCTCGATTCCATCGCTTGTGAGTACCAAGATGTCTTTCCGAAGAGCTTCCGGTATGCCTCCTCATCGGCCACCGAATTCGTTATCGATCTTGAGCCCGCATCGAACCCGCTTTGCAAGCGCCCCACAAGCTTGGACCCAAGGAGCTGAAAGAATTGAAGAAGCAGCTCGATGAACAAGAGCGTCTGGGTTTGATCGGACGAAGTTCATCTCCATGGGGATGTGGAGTTCTTTTTGTCCGTAAGAAGGATGGCATGGACCGACTTTGTGTTGATTACCGCCCATTGAACAAGAAGACAATCAAGAACAAGTATCCACTTCCCAACATCAATGAGCTATTCGAGCAACTCAAAGGTGCTAAAGTATTCTCCAAGCTTGACCTCCGTATGGGTTATCATCGATTTGCATTCGTGAACAAGATATTCCCAAGACAAAGATTCGTAACAAGCTTTGGTTCTTATGAATATACCGTCATGTCTTTCGCCTTGTCAATGCTCCTCCAACTTTCTCTCGCATGATGAACTTTATCTTCAACCCCTACACCAATGATTTCGCCTTGGTGTATCTCGATGATATTTTGGTCTTCCAAGAACAAGCGGGATCATGCCAAACATTTGCGATTGGTGCTCGACAAGCTCAGAGAGCATCAATTCTATGCGAAGTTTTCCAAATGTGAGTTCTGGCTTGATGAAGTTCTTTATCTTGGTCACATCATCTCTGCCAAGGGCATTGCTGTTAATCCGGCGAAGGTTTCTGCGGTTCTGGATTTGGAACCTCCTCAGAATGTCAAGCAGCTCCGCAGTTTTCTCGGTCTTGCAAGCTATTGCCGAAGATTCGTTGAGAATTTCTCTAAGATTGCAAAGCCTCTTTCCAACCTCCTCCAGAAGCATGTCAAGTATGTCTGGACGCCTGAGTGTGATGTCGCTTTCAACACCCTCAAAGAGAAGCTAGTCACAGCTCCTGTCTTGACTCCTCCTGATGAATCCAAGCCATTCAAAGTTTTCTGTGATGCTTCCTTGCAAGGTCTCGGTGCTGTGTTAATGCAAGAGAAGAAGGTTGTGGCCTATACCTCTCGTCAGTTGAAGCCCAACGAAAAGAACTACCCCACTCACGATCTTGAGTTGGCGGCAGTTGTCCATGCATTGATAACATGGAGACATCTCTTGTTGGGAAGGAAAGTGGACATTTTCACCGATCACAAGAGTCTCAAGTATATCTTCACTCAACCAAACCTCAACCTCGAGCAAACTCGATGGGTCGAAATGATTCAAGAGTACAATCCAAGTATTGAATATACTCCTGGCAAGGCGAATGTGATTGCAGATGCTTTGAGCAGAAAGGCTTATTGCAACAGTCTAATTCTCAAGCCCTTCCAACCGGATCTTTGTGAAGCTTTCCGCAAGCTGAATCTTCAAGTTGTTCCTCAAGGCTTTCTGGCCAACCTCATAGTCTCTCCTACTTTGGAAGATCAAATTCGTGAGGCACAACTCCTGGATGCCATGGTGAAGAAAGTGAAACGTGGCATTGACAAGGGCATTTCCAAATACAAGTGCTATCGCTTGGATGACAAAGACACTCTTTTCTTCGAGGACCGGATTGTGGTTCCCAAAGGCGATCTGAGAAAAGTCATCATGAATGAGGCACACAATTCCCTCCTATCCATTCATCCTGGAAGTACAAAGATGTACCATGACCTCAAGCAGTCGTATTGGTGGACTCGAATGAAGCGAGAAATTGCTCAATTCGTGAATGAATGTGATGTCTGCAGAAGGGTGAAAGAAGAACACCAAAGACCAGCTGGTCTCCTCCAACCTCTTGCTATTCCGGAATGCAAATTTGGTCACATTGAGATGGACTTCGTGACTGGATTTCCTAAGTCCAAGCGTGGAAATGATGCTATCTTCGTTGTCATTGACAAGCTTACTAAAGTGGCTCATTTTCTTTGTGTCAAAGAATCTATCACAGCAGCTCAGCTGGCAGAGCTATACACCTCCAGAATTGTCTCCTTGCACGGTATTCCACAATTGATCTCTTCAGACCGTGGAAGCATCTTCACTTCTAAGTTCTAGGACTCCTTTCAGAAGGCCATGGGCACCAACATCCGTTTCAGCACAACTTTCCATCCTCAAACAAGTGGCCAAGTCGAGTGAGTCAATCAAATCCTTGAAGATATGCTCAGGGCTTGTGTCATCTCCTTTGGCATGAAGTGGGAAGAGTGTCTTCCATATGCCGAGTTCTCCTACAACAACAGCTTCCAAGCAAGTTCGGGCAAGGCCCCATTCGAAATTCTCTATGGCAGAAAGTGTCGTACTCCTCTCAATTGGTCCGAGACATGTGAACGCCAACTTCTTGGCAACGACTTGATCCACGGTCAAGAAATGTGCAAAGTCATTCGTGAGAATCTTAAAGCCGCATAATCGCGCGGAAAGGGCTATTATGATGACAAGCACCGTGATGTGGCTTTTGAAATCGGAGACCATGTCTACCTCCGCGTCTCTCCAATGAAAGGTACTTGTCGCTTCGGTATCAAAGGGAAGCTTGCCCCTAGATAAGTGGGTCCTTTCAAGATCATTGGCAAAAGAGGCGACCTCGCCTATCAACTCGAGCTTCCATCCAACTTTGCAAACGTCCACGATGTGTTTCACGTGTCACAGCTCCGCAAGTGCTTCAAGATTCCTGAGCGCACTATCAACTTTGAAGAAATTGACCTCCAACAAGATCTCTCTTATCATGAGCACCCCGTTGCTATTCTTGAAGAAACCGAGTGCAAGACTCGCAAGAAGTCAATCAAATTCCTGAAAGTTAAGTGGTCACACCATTCCGACCGAGAAGCCACCTGGGAGCGCGAGGATCACCTCCGTTCCGAATATCCGGAGTACTTTTAGTCCTAGATCTCGGGACGAGATCCTCTTGTAGTGGAGGAGAGTTGTAACACCCCAGATGTATCATGTCCATTTTTGGCAATATATCAACTTGACCTTCATCCATTTCTTGTGGGGTTTATCATGTTTGGCCTCATCTTGTTTGGTTATGTGGTTTTATTCTTTTCTTTGTCATGTTCATCTTACCATATTGTATTTGTGCCTCTTGTCTTTTTGCATTCATCCTCATTATGTAGTGCATCTTCATCTCATGTCATCTCATGTTGCATTTTGTCATTCATGTTGTCGCCATGAACATCATGGGCATAACCTTGTTCCCCCCTTCCATCCATGGCACCCTCACTTCTCCTCCTTTTCCCTCTCTTGTCAAGTGCTATTTTTTCCTTCTCTATTAATGTTCATCTTTTCCCCAATATTCTAACACTATGTACCTAGCCTCTCTCGCCAAATTGTAGCTCATTTGAAATTGTTTTGTTAGGTTCAAAAATGCTCCAAGTTTGAATTTTATTCAAACTTGTTTTATTTTTCTACCTCTAAAATGCCCAAACCAATTTATTCAAATAGTTTATAATTCCGAACCCCGGATATATTTTTACATCTCCCCAACACCTCTTCCACTCTCTGTGCTTTTCTTGTTATTTTCTGGTTGAGGAAAAGAATAGAAATGCAGCAGTGGGCAGCCCAGCAGCATCACAGCCCGGCTAGCCCTCCTCACTCCAGCCGGCCCAGCTACTCAAAGCAGCCAGCCAGAAGCTCGCTCGCCACCCTCCTTTCCACGCTGGAGCTCAAGGCGGCCCCACATGCAAGATGACCCGAGCCCCTGTTTCTCTTCCTCCTCCCTGCTCGTTCCTCTCCACAGCCAAAAGCAGAGGACAGGGGCACACAGGCCACCGTGGCCACCACGTCCCTCGCTTCCCTATAAAGGGCCAACTCAGGCAAGCCTAGGGTTCCTCCTCCTCCGTTCTTTCCCCTCCGCCGCCGCCATAGGTAAGAGGCACCCACGCCCTGCTTCCTCGCTCCGTTTCCTCCCTGCAGTCACCATGACCGGCCCGAGCAAGATCTCCTCGCCGGCGTAGGTGCATCGCCGGCCTCCCCTCCTTCGACCCCGAGCATCGCAGCGCCTCCCCGAGTCCATTCTGATGCTAATCCGAGCCCGAGGACGCCTTCCCCGACGTCCTCTTCGTCCTCTATGCAGTCTCCTTCTCGGACAGCAAGTCCACCGGAGGTCTTCGCCTCCCCGCCTTCGATCTGCTGCGCCACCGGCCTCACCTCCTTGTCATAGGTATACTAGGTATACCCATCCTTCCCCTGCTCTTTTCGTTTCATCGATCGGTCTCCGTGAGGGCGGCTGTTCTCGCCGTCGTCGTGTTCCCGGCGCCGAGGCGATTTCTCAAGTTCTCTTGATGAAGGTAGTTCGAGACAACCCATGTGCACCTCCCCGCCTGGATCCTCCTAGCCGAGCTCCTTCATGCCTCTTGCACCCATGCGCACACTCACTCCACCCGCCTGCCACCTTGCTGCCTGCTTCTTCCCCTGCCTGTCAGGTTCGTCGTGGTCAAGTCGAGCAGATGCTCGAGCTCGAGTACCCCGCCAACTCCCTGAGTTGCTCCTGGCGCACACGCCTTCCATAGCATGTGCCGCTGCACCCGCACCCCTTGCACATCCCGCATGCCCGCCACAGATCCCAGGCCCCGTCGCCGTTCTTTGCCGCCCGGCGGCGTCGTCGTTTTCTTCTCTGTCTTGGAGAAGAAATCAGGGCTATGTGGCTTGGTCAAGTAGGCCAGAGCCCCTTCCCAACCAACAGCCTAGCCTAGCCGAGCTGGGTTGCACCCCACGCTCCCACTGCGGCGACCTGGGTTCGAATCCCAGGCGCGCCCCTTTTATTTCTTCTATTGATATTTTAGCAGTAACAGCAGATAAAAGGAGCCGGAGCTCCTTTCCTAGCAGACCCGCCTGCCTAGCCCAGTGGTTGCCGAAGCAGAGCCACACCGGGGAGACCCGGGTTCGATCCCCCGCGGCTGCATACTTCTTCCCCCTTTTTTCCAATCCTTTGCACTGTGCGTATGACAGGGTGGCCCCACCTGTCATACTCTCTTAGCCAGTGTTTTTTTAATTTTATTTTCATTATTTGTTTTATTTCTGTTCCCAAAGAATATTCCAATTCTGGCATGTGGATTCTATCCATTTCGGGCAAGTCCATTTCTGGACGTTGCCAATTTTGGAATATGCCATTTCTGTTTTATACCATTTAGGGCAGGTTGTCTCTTTATGCATTTGTGATGATTTTTCTACAGCAACCCTAACATATTATATATGTTTTTGGGGTAGAAAAATCCCACCAATCCAGTGGTGGCATTAGTTTCTGCATTTGAGCAAGTTCATGAACATGTCATTTTACATCATGACGTTGTCTTGTCATTTTCGAGTGTTTCATTTCAAGCATGCTATGAGGTTGTGTTGCACAAGGATAGCTTCATTTTCATGCCTACTTCATGCTAGTACTTGTTCCATGCCATGATATGCCCGGTTCGTCATTTTCCTTCCGGAGCACACATATGCATTGCATATCACATCTTGCATCGCATGTCTTGTATTACATCATATTGCTTGTGCATTGTCCCTTGTTTGATTGTGGCTCCGTTGCTTGTGTTCTTGCTTTGGGTAGAGCCGGGAGACGAGTACGTGAACGAGGAACCTGTTGAGAACGCCTACGAGGATCAAGCCTTCGACAACTCTGAGAACCTTGCAGGCAAGATGACCATACCTTTGATATCACTTCTATCTTTGCTTGCTAGATGCTCGCTCTTTTGCTATGTCTATGCTGCGATACCTACCACTTGCTATATCATGTCACCCACATTGCCATGTCAAACCTCTAACCACCCATGTCCTAGCAAACCGTTGATTGGCTATGTTACCGCTTTGCTCAGCCCCTCTTATAGCGTTGCTAGTTGCAGGTGAAGATGAAGTTTGTTCCTTGTTGGAACACGGATATTTTGGGATATCACAATATTTATTGTTTTAATTAATGCATCTATATACTTGGTAAAGGGTGGAAGACTCGGCCTTATGCCTGGTGTTTTGTTCCACTCTTGCCGCCCTAGTTTCCGTCATACCGGTGTTATGTTCCTTGATTTTGCGTTCCTTACGCGGTTGGGTGATTTATGGGACCCCCTTGACAGTTCGCTTTGAATAAAACTCTTCCAGCAAGGCCCAACCTTGGTTTTACCATTTGCCACCTAAGCCTTTTTCCCTTGGGTTTTCGCGAGCCCAAGGGTCATCTTTATTTAACCCCCCGGGCCAATGCTCCTCTGAGTGTTGGTCCAAACTAGAGCGCTTTGCAGCGCCCCCTCAAGGAAACTTGAGGTCTGGTTTTAGTTGTACAGACTGCTCATCTGGTGTGCCCTGAGAACGAGATATGTGCAGCTCCTATCGGGATTTGTCGGCACATTCGGGAGGCTTTGCTGGTCTTGTTTTACCATTGTCGAAATGTCTTGATGTACCGGGATTCCGAGACTGATCGGGTCTTCCCGGGGGAAGGTTTATTCCTTCGTTGACCGTGAGAGCTTGTGATGGGCTAAGTTGGGACACCCCTGCAGGGTATTATCTTTCGAAAGCCGTGCCCGCGGTTATGAGGCAGATGGGAATTTGTTAATGTCCGGTTGTAGAAAACCCGAAGTTGACCTTAATTAAAATACATCAACCGTGTATGTAACCGTGATGGTCTCTTCTTGGCGGAGTCCGGGAAGTGAACACGGTGTCGGAGTTATGTTTGACGTAAGTAGTTTCAGGATCACTTCTTGATCGCTACTAGCTTCACGACCGTGCTTTGTTTCTCTTCTCGCTCTCTTTTGCGATGTAGCCACCATATATGCTAGTCGCTTGCTGCAGCTCCTCCTTTTTACACCAGCCTTCCCTTAAGCTTAAATAGTCTTGATCTCGCGGGTGTGAGATTGCTTGAGTCCCGTGGCTCACAGATTCTACCAAAACAGATGCAGTACGGTGATGCCAGTAGAGATGGCGAATCCGAGCTGAAGTGGGAATTTGATGAGGCCCTTGGTCGTTACTATGTTTCATTTCCAGACGATTAGTAGTGGAGCCCAGTTGGGGCGATCGGGGATCTGTGTCGCATTTGGGGTAGCCTTCTTTTATTTTGGTTCCATAGTCGGACCTTGATTGTAAACTGAATGATGGATGTTTATTTATGTATTGTGTGAAGTGGCGACTGTAAGCCAACTATGTATCTCTTTCCCTTATGTATTACATGGATTGTGCGAAGATTACCTCACTTGCGACATTGCTTTCAATGCGCTTATGCCTCTAAGTCATGCTTCGACACGTGGGAGATATAGCCGCATCGAGGGCGTTACAACACCTATTGGGGGCTTAGTCCTGTCTAACCATGGTAACACCATCTGATCATCTCAATAAAGCATTTTTCTTGCAAACGGTTTTATCATTGCCTTTTTGCTTCAGTTTTTGTTCTTAAATGACTATTATTTTTGTTGCGTTTTTTTTAAACCGACATTGTTAATCCGGTTCGACTGTCAATTACAAATTGGCGGAACACTGTTAAATCTTAATCCGGAGACTATTTGCCCGGTTTGATTTTATGTTACCATCTTATTATGGAGTAAACTGGTGTTCATTAACCCGGCTTGAGTTTCAACTACAAGTTGTCAGTACATGACTAATTATGATCCGGCGATTATTAACCCGGTCAGGTTTCGACTATAAGTTGCCAGCATTATATATGCCTAATCCGGTGTTTATCACAACCCGGTATGGTTTATCATAAACCGGCACAATATGGAAGGAGTTATCAGTACTCAAAATTTGGGTTATTACCTCTACTACAAAAAGTTGGTAAACCAACGATGTGATTCAATGTCACAGGTATGATATATTTCATATTTGATTATTCTTAAGTGCAGCCTTGGTTATAAACCTGGGTTATATGTTGGGCATTATGACGAATCCTCGCGTAAACCGCCAGGACACTTTAAACTTGTTGTATGCAGAAATAGGTTGAATAAAGCATGATTATAAATCACTGGCGTTTATTAAACCGGCCTGGCTTTAAGACGATAAGTCGCTAGTATATGATGAGAAATTATCCGGTGTTTATTGAACCGGCCTGGCTTTAAGATGATAAATCGCCAGTCTATGATGAGAAATTGTCCGGTGTTTATTAAACCGGCCTGGCTTTGGACTATAAATCGCCAGTATATATTTGGATTGCGCCATTGGAATCATGCGCTTATAAATCATTGGATTATGTTATTCAAATAGCCAACATGGCTGGATTTTTATTATGGTTATTAATATTATGATTGAGGTTTTCAATGTCGCTTTAGCGCAATGGATATGAATATGATTTATTCTGCAATGGAAGGAATAGTCCCAAGTCGCTGCAGGCTCACGACCCGGCACTTGGGGGCTACATTATTTAAGTTGAGATTACATCAAATATGCAAGTCTCATGTCGCTGCAAGCATGCACCATGACACTTGGGGGCTAATGCAAAGTCATTTTTTGCTCATCTTATTGAAGACCCGACTCATCACATTATAATGAGCCGGCCCTTGGGGGCTACCAATTGCTCCCGTCAACAATTCAAGGTACAAGGCTTTTTATTCATTATATTGAAGGGTCTACTACTCAGTTGGTAAAGCACAAGGCTCCTAACCTTGTGGACGTGGATTCAAGTCCCATGATGGGGGTTACATCATATGATGTTATTTTCATTGAAGTATATATCAAGTCCCACTCAAGATCTTCATCGAGCCGGCCCTTGGGGGCTACACATCATTGCTCAAATCTACATGATTATACTTACCAAGTCCCTTCTCATTATTGCATAATGACCCGGCCCTTGGGGGCTACATTGGTTGACGTTTTTATGAGTATAAGGCAATTACAAGTCCCAAGTTGCTACAAGCATAACAACCCGGCACTTGGGAGCTACATATGTGGAATATTCAGTTGTGACTAGTAACTGAGATGAACAATCTGGATTTCTTCAAGGTTGCAACATTTATATTGACACAAGTCTTAAGCTATCATTATGTTCTCCTCTTAAGACTTGGGGGCTACAGGTAATATGCATATAAAGGAGGAACATCTTCAAATTCTCAGTTTTTGGCAAATCAGGAAGATTAATTGTGTGATCCGGTGTTGGCAACAATCATAACCCGGCGTCTATAAACGGTCATAATCCGGGATCATCAGTTTTTATAACCTGGCCATTATGGTAATGTTAAACCGACAAGTTTTTACATCTTCAAACCGGCTGAATATCAGATGAATATTTCAAGACCAATATTTCTTAAACCGGCGCTTTGGAAGCCGACTCAAGTGGATTATTCTTCACAATATTTTTCTGTGAGAAACCAATGTCAACAAATTGAGTATGACGCTGGCTTATTGACCTGGATTTTTTAGAAGGAGAAAATGACAAGGACTTAAGGATGATCAGGTTCCGGTTTACAAGAATTCTTAACCCGGAGCACAACCTGTTAAATTTGTTCTTGTGTTTATTTTACAGGATCAGTTGAACATGGATAAATCCAAATTAAACTGGGGGCTAATGTCGGGGATATACCCCGTGGCGTAAACCGGCCGGAACTATAACCCGGCCGGACTGGACGATTCACGGGCTACCCGCCCGGTCATGGCGGTTCATTAGTAACCCGGTGGGCGGGTTAGATGGATGACGAGGCCCAAGGCCCAGAAGGCCAGTTCATGTTTAATGGTGGGCCGGTTTATGAGGAAAGCGTAAGGACTATTCTCCTACAAAGGAAGCAAGACTAGGACTCCACTTGTAATAGATTAATCCTAATCCTACTAGGACTAGTCATGTAACCCGCCCCTTCAACATATATAAGGAGGGGCAGGGCTCCCCAAAGAGGAACAAGCTACAAGCAAGAAGAAGCAGTCTTAGGGCTAGAAACAAAGAGGAGAGCCGGTTTACGGCGACTCCCTCGTGATGATAATGAGACCTAGCCTCAAACAACATGTAGGCTTGTTACCGGATGATGTTTCCCGGGACCCGAAGCTGTCTAAATCCTTGTCTTATGTTGCATCTATCGATCCCGTTCAACCCCTCTCAAGCTACCACATAGATGCGTTGGCCTCACGACTAAGTCCTCACCCTAGGACATCTGTCGTGACAATTCCACGACAGGTTTGAACTTGCCTGGCCAAGCGACACTACGTAGCTTGGTGGTGAAGGCGCGGCAGCCTGCGGTGGCCACCGCTCTTTCAACGACACGGGCTTGCTCTCGGATTCCAGCGCCCCGCCTCGAGCGGCGCTGGTCTTGACGTCTTGGGCGCAGGATGCGGTCATGGCGTGCCGGTGCCGGGAGCACGCGGGCACCTTCTTGGGGACGAGGGATATCTTGCCAGCTCCTTTCTTGTTGTGCGGGTGCCGGACGCGGTGGATCTCATCCTAGGGCTGCGCGCCTTGGAGCCAGGGCGCCTTCTTGCGGAGGAGGTGGCGGAGGCACCTCCTGGGTTGCACCACCTGCGCAAGATGGAGGGTGAGGCAGCGAGAGGGACGGCGCAGGGGAGCCCCCTGCGGCGCTGATGAGCTCGGTGATGCGAGCGAGCCACTCCTCGTAGAGATCGTCGATGGGAGGGTAGTGCAGGAGCTCACGCGCCAGGAACAATGTGGCGTGCACGTCTGTGGGGGTGCAACGGGCATGGGGCGACGAACCGGCTAGAGTCAGCGATGGGGTAGCGGTGCGGCCTTCCCGCAGCACCGAAGGATGTAGTAAGGAGGCCTGCTGCTCGTTCCCCGCCTTGCCGGTGGCGGCATTGGCGGCGACGGGAACGACGGGACACTCGCCAACAGAGCCGCTCGGGCGGCTGGCGGCGAGACAGCCCGACGCTTCAGCGCGAGCCAGCGAAGCGCCGACCATGGAACACGACAGGTGATCGAACGCGGAATAGCAGAAGAAAGATTCCGGCGCACCCCTACCTGGCACGCCAAATGTCGGATTTTGGGTTCCGGCAGACCCTTAAGGTTCAAACTTTAGGGTGCGCGCGAAGATCTTCGCCCTACCAATCCACGTCTGATCGCCTCGTGAGAATCTAGCTAAACGATGAACAACATGAGGGACACAAGGTTTATACTAGTTCGGGCCACCGTTGTGGTGTAATACCCTACTCTAGTGTGTGGTGTGGTGGATTGCCTCAGGGGCGGATGATGAACAGTACAAGGAAGAACAGCCTCGCGAGAGATGTTCTTGAGCTGGTGCGATGAACTACTTGGGTGAGTTCGATCGCCTCTAGATCTGATGAGAACTCGATGCCCTCTACTGTGGTGGCTAGCCCTATTTATAGAGGCCCTGGTCCTCTTCCCAAATATTAGGCGGGAAGGGAGCCAACAACGGCCATTTTGAAGGGGAACATCTACTACAAGTTATCCTGACTAAAGTTTGTCTTCGGCTGCCAAAGGTACTGGCGATGCCGGTCTATTCTGCTAATATTAGCAGAATAACTATTCTGATAACACTTCCACACTGCACGCTCAATGCAAGTGCACGTCATTGTTTCAACCAAGTGTGCTGCAGTAGTCATGCGAGTGAACTTCCCGTCGCAAAAAAAACTGCACGCCGTGTTTTTCCGGTACTGTTTTCGCTCTAGTTTTTTAACAGTTTATCGGAATGAGGCGTATAATATACCGTTGGAAAGCTATGGATTAGGCACAACATCGACATGTTTAACACTTTTCGAGATTCCTCGCGGTTTAAGAGCAGTTTTGAAAATGGTGCGGCCCACAACGAGTGGCAGCGAGCGTATTTTTGTGATTTTTTCTAAACCATTCGTCCGGATAAAGCAAATGATATGCCGTTGGAAAGATATCGCCGAGGCGCATCTTTTTCATATGTATTATTTTCTCTAATTCGTTACGGTTTAAGAGCAGTTTCAAATTTACTAAATCGCGGAATTACGTTTCTTTGAAATTTTTGCAATTTTTGGTACTGTTTTTGCTCTAGTTTTTGAACCGTTTGTCGAAACGAGGCATGTAATTTGTCATTGGAAAGCAGTGGACAAGGCGCAACTTTCATATGTTGAAATGTTTTTAAGATTCCTTACGGTGTTTAGTTAATTTTGAAAATTGTGCGGCTGACGACGAGAGGCAACGGCCCTTTTTCGCGAATTTTTACAAACCGCTGATCGGAATGATTTAAACGATACACCGTTGGAAAGATATGGACGAGGCACAACTTTTTCATATAGAACACTCGCTAATTCCAAAATGCGGACACTCTGTTTGTCGCGACACCCAAATCGACGAGTGATTTTCATCCGACAGAAAACCGCACTGCTTCGGACGGAAAACCGCACTGCATCAAACAGTCAAGTGAACTTCATGTTTCTCTGTCGGACGTATATTTTCTTAGATGAGAAAGTGGACCGCACTTCACATCAGGCGTAAGTGAACCGCTTGAATTTTTTGTTGTCGTCTCCGTAACAATTTTTCTGCACTTAACATTGGGATTAAGTGAACCACAATACTATGGAAAATGAACTGCCTCACCACCTAAAAATGAATCACATGAGTTTTCATTTTTTTTCATACTTATTACTTTATATGGGCGTAGACCGGGGCGAGTGGACCGCGGGAACTGAGCAAGTAAACTACATCTAATAAGAAGTGAGCTTCTTTTGAGATATTTTTGTCTGTTTGCCAAGATAATCATGGAAGAGTTTTGTAACGAACTGCGAGATAGAGAGAAAGTGAGCTTCAACATCTAGCTGATTGTTTTACACCGCCACACACACACATACAAAATCTACACTCTCCACTAGTCGGAAATCCATCTACAAAACCAAACCGCACCACACTAACGAACAAAGCAAACTCCAGTGATATCCCAAACAAATCGAGGCCAAACTACACGACCTCGGCATCTGTAGGTGGACCACGTTTTGGGGGGATGTGACGACCTCCAATTCGGTGATTGACTAGAGGAAGCCCTAGCAGGGAACAACATTGCACACACAAAACCAAAATGTAACAACCTGCAGGCGTCGCACTGCAGCAGCAAAATAAACTAAAAAACCTCTAAAATGAAATTGAATAGAGAGGTGTTAGTGAAAATTGAATAGCGCTGCACAATTGTTTTGAACTCCAGTGCAGCGGGATGCGCACGACACCCAGCATGGCGTCGCCGTCCGTACTGCCTGTTGTGGGACGCACGGCGAACGATGCACCCATGGGAGCGGACTGCACACCATGGCATAGCGAGCTGCAAAAATGAGCCGCGACGAGCTACACACTAAGCTGGAACGAACTGCAAGCCACGTTGGCGACGTCTTCATCCTCGGGCCGTCATCCTCGTCATGCGCAGCGCTGGGGAAGATGTAACGGTGGATCTCACCGGATCTGTGGCAGGGTCGGCGCAGAGTGGACGAGGCCTCCCGGATCTGACGCAGGGAGAGGAGAGCTTGCTCCGATCACTGGCGCGGTGGGAGGTTGGTGCGGCACGGGGAGGGAGGGGGCCAAGCTGGCTGGCTTCAAGGGCCGGGCGGTTGGCTGCGCGGGAGCGGCGTGCTCCGGTGGAGATGGGGAGCTCCGGTGGTGGTGGCGGAGGGAATTGGGGCGGAGCAGATCAGAGAGCTCTGTCGCGGATCTGGCAAATCAGCCGACGGGTCTGAGGTGAGAGGCATGGCCTAGGCGGTTACCGGCGGGGAAAGGGGTGCCAGTGCACTGGAATGTTAGGCGCGGCGGCGCATCACCGGGTGGGACGAAGTGTAGAGATCGGGGGACCCGCCATTGGGTGCAGGCAGGTGCTCAAGGGCGGCGCGCTGGATCTCACAGCGGCTGGCTTGGAAGGGGCAGCGCCGACCATGGGGTGGAGGGGCGAGCCGCCATGGGAGTGGGTGGTTTGAGAGAAAGAGGCGCGGCGGCTATGCACCGACGTCAGAGGAAGGTGGAGGCGGCTGCGTGCCGTGGTCAGAGCAAGGTGGAGGGGACGCCGAGAGTGGTGGGAGGTGTGGTGTTGTGCGGGCATGGGGGAGTTGCGGGTGGGGGAATGGGGGGTAGGTGGGTTGTCGGGCCTCGAGCGTCACGGAGTAGGGGTGGGTTGCAGTTCATCTGTCTGGGCTTTTTCTGTTCAGTTCGGGGTGCTGAGCAGGTTTCGAAGGTGTTAGCAGAATAAGCCCAGGTGTTATTAAAATAAGATCTTAAGGGGTGTTATCATAATAGACCCACCCTATATATAAAAAAAGAACTAAGCTGTGCGTCATCTTGAAAAAACAAACATAACTTGGGCTGCTGATGTTATAGACAAGCTAGGTTGGGAGGCCCAGAGGCCACTAGATCCAAAAAATGTTGAAACATGTCATGGGCTGCCCATGTTAAAAAAAGAGACCAACCCAAGGGCTAACCCTCATTGGCATTTTTTATAGGAGAAACTCCGCGAGCACCGCACGTCCAAGCCGAGACTTGAACTCGGGTGGGCTGGCAGCAACCTCAAGCTGCCCAGCCAACGGGTCGACGGCCCGTCCTCGTGGGCTGCCCATGTTAAACAACAAAACCTAGGCCATGGAGCTGGTGGGTCCGGGACTGTCAGCCTCTCGACGAACAGTTGTCTCCCGATTCCTCTTATTTTGCTGACCATGTTGGGAACGATAGATGGCGGTGCCACGGCGACAGCACCAAGGTGAAGGACAACGTAGAGACCGTGGACTGAACGAACCAGAGCGGGGGAAGACACAGGCGGACGGGAGTACGAGGGTTGACTTGTTCGGATGTAGAGTGGCCAGTGGAGCTCCTTGGTATCGTTGTCTTCTTTCATGTTGGCGTAGCAAGGTTTGATGATGGTCTTGGCGAGGTCAACCACGGAGTCCCTCTCCTGCCCATTGCCGATGATCTTGTATTGCTTCTGGATGTCGACAAGCTTGTTGCACCAGATGGTAGAATCGTCACGTTCTTCCTTCTCTCCACCGTAGAGAAGGTCCAGTCGGCGCTGCCGACGAAACGGGCGAATGCTCCAGAACCTCTGTTGGCCCTACAGCAGTGGTAGACGAGAACCTCATCCCGCACGCATACCTGGGTGACCGCGATCCGTTGGTACCTGTCAGGAGAAGAATGGATGGGCACAAGGTCTAGTCCTGCGACCTTGTGCTTTCTCGTCCTGTAGGTACTACTTGAACTCAGCGAGGCAGAGCTTCACCGAGTCCGGATCGTTGGCGTACATCACATTCAACTTGGTGCCACCATGGGACTGAATGGAGAACTCAAAGGTGAACTCCTTGCTGAAGTCCATATCTAGCAGGCTCACCCCTTGGATCGCCATTGGAGTCTCTTCAAGTGAACGAATGAGTAGGCAGCAGCAGTAGGTAGTTTTTCAACTCTTGGGGAACTGGATTCAACAGTAAACTGAGTGTGTATAGGCGACAATAGTTACGACCCCTCCCTCACCCACTGCACGCCCTGCAGAATATGCAC
Source organism: Aegilops speltoides (assembly GCA_021437245.1). Classification (NCBI taxonomy): domain Eukaryota; kingdom Viridiplantae; phylum Streptophyta; class Magnoliopsida; order Poales; family Poaceae; genus Aegilops; species Aegilops speltoides. The sequence continues at coordinate 160,007,871 of CM038141.1, forward strand.
CCTCGGCGCATTCAAATGCCTCCATTAAGAAACCTATTCCAGCCACACACGTCGGTTCACGAGCAAGTCTGTATTGGTACTGTAATAACAAGTGTTAGTGGTCGGTTTACTTAAATTTAATTAGCTTTAAATAAAATGTATTCTTAAAACAAGCAATGCATTGGCTCGTTCTATCAGTACCACAGGATCAACATGCACAACAATTAGAATTATTATTCTCGGGATTACATGATCAAAGCACATTGGTCGACTTTCACACGCATAATACTACCAAGTTTGAACAGTTTGTTATGGTTGTTGTCCTCTGCATCATCATGCCATGTTTCCCAGCTTGCAAGATTCAGAACCAACAAATAAGATTCAAATAATAAGTACAACAAATATGCCTACACATCTGATTGATTCCCAGCTTCCAAGATTTAGAACCAACAAATAAGATTCAAATAATAAGTACAACAAAGATGCCTAGACATCTCATTGATTCCCAGCTTCCAAGATTCAGAACCAACAAATAAGATTCAAATAGTAAGTACAACAAAGATGCCTACACATCTCATTAATTCCTAGCTTGCAAGATTCAGAACCAACCCATTAGAGCCTTTTGATAAAGTGAATATCAGGATTAAATCCATCTTGGCTAGCCGTGTCATACAACCCAAGAACTTGGCGAATGCTCTTGACCATCACAACATCTGTAGTAGAGTATTCCTGTTTGCACAGATAAGAAAGAGCATGGGTTTCGGACTCCAGCAGCCGTAGAGATGGTTGTACAAACATTGGCCTTTTCTTTTGGCCACCAATTCTATCTATGTTCTTGATGCATCAATCTTTGACGCATCCCTTGAAATTACTATAATAGTAGCACTAGTTGAAAAAACTTTATTTCCAAAATGAGAAAAGATTGCGATAGAATAGCTTTATTTAAAAAATACAACGTTGGCACAGCATGACAAAGCACAATCATGTTGATAAAGGACAGTACTGACTGGTGTGAGGGGCCCTATGCCGCCACAACTCGATCTGGTGAACCTGCAACTCCACTCGGATGAGGTCAACCTCCAGCTCCATGATTCAATTCATGCGCCTTTTTCTGCAGTTCACCTGAAATGAAGCAAAGATTGCATCATTCAGCTAGCAAGAAGTACTTGCTCTCGTGAGCTGGCAGGTTCTTCTTTAGTAGTTGCACTAAAATTGAGCAACATTAAGGTTGGTTGTCCTGCTCATGTAAGGTGCAACTATAATTTTCTTATCCTTTTGTGAAGTTCCACAAAAATAAAGTGCCATTGTGGTGACAGTAACAACTCATCTTGCAAAGGCTAATAAAATGTTGCACGAGATTACCAACAAAATTTGACGGAGATTTTGGGAACTCTAGTCACCATTTTGTGCAGTTCCACCAAAATTGAGAGATGTTGCCCACGTGACATTTTAATTGAACTGCACAAGACACTCATTCCAAAAAAGTGTTTTGTGCAGTTCACCAAAAGGTCACAATAGCAACAAGGTGAAATGGATATCCCTATCTGCACAAAAAGATAGAAAGTAAACAGTTGCTGGTCAATAAGAATATACGAAACATACACAAAATGAAAAGAAGCATCTTAATTATGTTTATGGCAATAACGCAAGAACAGTAGAAATTTTAAAACGTCAGTAACGCTTCATGTTACCGGAAGCATTACGATCAACTATGACATTCGTTAAATATGGGATTACTTTAATTGTGGCATTGCTTGTTTACAAGATACAGTAAATCAACAGCAGCTAAAAGAGTTGGTTTAAGGGCATGGGACCATGGGGACACCAGGTCACTCAGTAGCGTAAAGAAGTAACTTACTTATCATACTTGGGAAAACAGTAGGAGTACCATTTGTTAACACAGTTTAATTGCATCATATCACTGGAGGCATTAGATTAACAATAACACTGGTTAGACATGTCCTTAAGGTAACAAAGCAGATCGCTTCATTTTACGTGGCGCCTTACATTAACAACAAAGAAAAGGCTGGTATAAGGACATCTGACGAGGACGATCAACACAATGTACCTACAAAGAGGCATAAAGTGGTGATGCCGGAGTTTGTTCATGCTCTATGAGGGCAGCAAATCTAATCTCGGAGATCTTTTACTGTGTGGGGCAGCAAATCTAATCTGAGACCTTTACTATGTGAGGGCAAAGAAATCTAATCTCGAGACCTTTTACTATGTGAGGGCAGCAAATCTAATCCTGGAGACCTTTTACTATGTGTGGGCAGCAAATCTAATCCTGGACATACTCTGTTGACTTGTCCACCAGCCGCCACTTTCTGTCCATTTTTCAACCAATAATAGATCTGTTCCTTATCTAGTTTGTACTGAGTTTTCCAATTATTTCCCTTTTCAACCAAGAGACCGGTCTCTACTACTTTCCCCATGTTATTTCCTCTTTGAGTCAAATCCTATATTCATGCTATGACTTTCCCCCCTTTTTTTGTTGTTTGAACCAAGTCCTATATTTGAATGCATGAAGTAGCTTTACCTCTAATAATAATAAAACTTTAGGTGGATTTGGAAGAGCTGATGGAAGTAGAAATAGAGGCACATGCAGACATGTTGGGAGCTGGGGCAGTAGAGCCAGCCCGCTTTTGAAGAACTTGTACCCGAGGTTCGTTGGGATGTCAACGGCGGCAGGTTCGATCTGCGCACAATAAGGCAGGGAGGAAGAAGGGTCGGAGGACCTCCCGAGGCGGCGATGTGTCGAAGAGAATGGCACGGGCACAGGATCGGGCCTTGCCGGCAGCTGTGGGTTTCCTCCCTCGGCGGTGATGACCGCGTGAACGATGCACCATTTAGTCCTCTGCACACACCGGTCGAAGGGATATGGCCGGATCTGCGACCAGCGGTGAGCATAGAGAAAATTTCGCTACCGCTGTCTTGTTTAGATCTGGAGAGGATGAGAGAATGAAGAGAGCAACCCTAGTAAAGCAAGCGCTCGAGGCCCTGCGCAGCATATATAGTGGAGTGATTATCTTTTTCTCCACAACAAGCGCTTTCAATTTGTGTATGTGGCATTAAAGAAAAGAAACTCTCTATTTAAGATGACTATCAGTCGACTCCTACTTAATACTAGTAGTACTAGTATTGTTCACTTATGCTCCCGCCCCTCCATTCATTGAACAACCCCGGTGAATAAATATCTGATAAGTATTTATATAAACGAACAAGCTCGAACTATTTTTTGCGTAGTTAAAAGTTGAGGCGGGGCTTTTACGAGGCGTCTGTGCTGCCTGATTTTTCGAGTAGGCGGTTTGACAAAGAGGTGAGGAGGGTGAGCGAGTGGCGGATTCTCAAACATCTTCTTTGGAAAGGTCGGGCTGTGCGATTTGTGGCACTCTGCTGGAAAGACTTGTGATATTACCACTCACTATAGTTATGAATTATTGGCGCTCCGACCGGGGTGATGCCCCCCTTCCGTTTCGCACTCTAATGTGGTGCATGACACGTCGACCCAGATGCTGGCTCTCCCACATGTCGTGAAATCGTAGTAGTAAGAAGGAGCAAAAAAGAATGATCGCGGTATATACTACTACTACTACTACTACTACTACTACTACTACTACTACTACTACTACTACTACTACTACTCAAAGTGGAGGAGTGCGAACCACATGCAGCCTAGTAAACCAGCAGTCACGAACCACGGTAGCCAGTGAAACAGCGATGAAAACAATGTGGTGATATGGCCATAAAAAACAATGTGCTCACGGTCCACATCTTGTAGCATGTCTGATATCACTCCTCTTTGTTTGGATCTGAGTTAGATCTAGTTTGGGTTGAAATAGCCTCAAATTATTGAAAGCAGGAGGGTTAGTTTGAGCTAGTTTTCTCTAACTGACCAAAAAAAACTAGCCATTGGAGAGGTTCTAATTGGGTTACTTATCCTCGGGCCACTGGCCGATTGTACTAAAGTAGGGGTACCTTAGTACCCCGAACTTGTGCTGCAGGCGGTTCTGGCGTCTGCTGACAAGGCTTGTCGGCGTCATTGCCAAGACCCTCCCTCATTCTTATATTCTTGCCATTCAAGAACAAAGTGTTAACTAAGAATACAAAGGCCCGAAGAGGAGCTTGCCGGGAAGGACATGAACCCGGCAAGAGGAGCTTGCGGGAAGGATAGACAGCAAGAGGAGCTTGCGGAAGAATGACAAAGGCATACGGAAACTTGCCGCGACAGCCCACGTCGTCGGCAAGGCGCGCGGCGACAAGCTCATTGGCGCGATGAAACAGCGGCTGCGGCAAAAGCGCTTCGTGGCAAGCTGCCCTCTGCCCAAGCTCCAGCGCGCATCCAGCGACGTGTCACGGGACTATCCGGAGCCGCGTGGCGTGCAGCCATCTTGTCGAGGTGTAAAGAAGGCGACAAGGAGGCCATCGTGGCGATCGGTGGCGCCCTAACGGTCGTTTCCTTACCTTTGTTGGAAGACCGGACGGCATTAAATGCCCTTGTCCCCTGCCGTCGAGTTAGGTAGGGGACATGCTGGCATAACAGTTGTACCAACCTGCGTTTTTACCTTTCTACCCTCTTTCTCGCCACCACCGTGGTGACCCCTTAGACTATAAAAGGAGGCCCATGCACACGTGGGGGGTTAGAATTTTGGTTCCACGGTTGGGTTCATTCGACTCACCCGGTACCACAGCATACCCGCGCTCAAAGCAAGAACAAATACAAAAGACAAAGCAGCGATGGAGTTTTATCTCTCCGGAGAGCTCAAAGCTGGGTAAAAACCCCCCGCGTGCTCCCGCCTCGATCTGCTTTCTGCGTGCGCCCTCCGCTCCCTTGCCGGACCAGAAGGGCCCCCCTGCCCCATAGGTGCTCGTGCTCCCCACGAAACCACGACATCTTTGGCGCGCCAGGTAGGGGGGCGTCGAGGTCGTGAGCATCTGATCCGGCGTCTGCGCGCACTACATCAACATCTTCATCGACATGCCACCGAAGAAGAAGACTTGAGGTGGCGCTCCGTCTGTGGATATCCTCGCCCTTTGGAGCAAGCGAGGCGGTGGGGTGAGCATTGGCGGAGGCGGGCGCCCGCCGGAGGACTCACATCGTCACCGGTCCAAGGACAAGGCCCGCAAGGTTCAGCATCTGTGCATCCACCGACCCCTCCGGAGGTGCGGGATCGACAACGACACGGTGCCCCTAGCACCGTACTCGCGTTGGAACATGGCCAAGCTTGGTGGGTAAATGGGGCGCTCAAGGCCAACACACTTTCGTCAACAAGCTTACGCAAGGCCTTGTCACGATCGCTTTGAGTCGAATGTTGCTCCTTCTAACCTTTGTTAGGAGTTTGCACATGTCTCGCACCTCGCGTCGCTCACCACCGCCACCCAAGACTCCAGAGAAGGCGGCGGCGCTTCTTATACGGATTACCCTCAGCGCCGAGACAAGATCGACGGCCCGGAGGCGCCATCTATAGCCTCATTGGCTTTGCTAGCGGCGCACAAGCCCAGCCGACGAGCATGTCGGCGCGGCAAGAGCGCTCGAGCACAAGCAGCGGCGCTGACAAGACACGCCGGGGTGCCACCACCGTGCACTCCCCGCCGAAAAGCCAAGGTCGCCCGACTTCGCCGGGCCAACCTCGGCCCGACTCCACGCGTCGTCCGGACCTCTTGAGCTCGCCGTGATCAACGCCACGTTCTCCAGAATAGCGACGAAGCGCTTCGCACCGCATCGGCGTCGAAGAAAGCGGCGTCAATCGACCAGCGCCTTGGGCCTGTCGATATGCATGCGCCCGAAGAACGAGCGACTTACGTCTGTGGCGGGTTGCCCTGCGTTCATCCGTGAGCTGCGGAAAGTCCGGTGGCCCAATACCAGAACTTCAAGCGGGCGTGCCGAGAAATGCGATGGCGGGATACATCCGTCGGAGTTTCTCCGCGTCTACACCATCATGGTGCAGGCTGCGGAAGCGCGACGAGAGATCTCGCCAACTACTTCCGGCGGTGCTCAAGCGTCGAGATCTTGGCTCATGCACTTGCGGACAACTCCATCTCTTAGTAGGCGGACTGTGCCATCGGTTTGTCGGCGCCTTCACGGTGACCACAAGCCCATGGCGGGAGGCGACCTTCACTGCTAGCCTAGAAAGAAGGAGAGCCCTGCGCAAGTACATCTGAGAGATTCAGCCGGTGCGGTATGCAACATTCCATCGTCCACCCCTGCGCGATTATCAGCGTGTTCCATCGAGCGTGCATAACCGTAGGATGAGGAGGAGATGGCGATGTGCAAGATCGAGAGATGTCGTGAGCTCTATGCTCACGGCGACAAGTGTGCGCGAAATGAGGAGGAGAAGACTCCGGAGAGAACACAAGTAGAAGGATCGGCGGTGAGGATGCCCCTCCCGGCAAGAAGCGACCGGGCGGAATAACGAGAAGAAAGGCTAAGGATGTGCTGGTTGTCGAGCATTCCGG